>OU015765.1:21512971-21804303 GCA_907173295.1 Fagus sylvatica
TAACCCTACCTTATAATCAAATATTCTCCCTATCCTTTAATCAAATAGAGATAAAATGGAAAATAAAAATTATTATTATTATTTTATCTCTTACCAACCAATAAACTTTATAGGATTACCCCCTACTTTACTAAATCATGTAATGTTAAAAAACAAATTTAGGCAATACCTTTATCGTCCAAATTACCGCAGCATGCAACGTTGTTCTACCAAGGGGGCCACCATGAGCTGGTGATGTGCAGGACTGTAAAATTTCAAACACCAAATCTTTAAAATTTCTCTCGACAGCTATATATAGTGGAGTCTCACCAATATCATTAGCAGAATATGAAAATCCTGGGCCTTTTTCAATCAACAATTTCACCACGGCAAGATGATTATTACGTGCAGCCTCATGTAAGGCCGTGTCTTTTTCTTTATTCGTCATCTCGAGCATCTCCTTGACCATTGTATTAACCCCACCTTCGAGGTCTTTTTGGAGATGATTCTGCATGTTCAATTAGGACTTTCACCATGCTAGCATGCCCATACCTTGACGCGATATGCAAGGGAGCTTCACCTTTTGTATTAGCTTGCCATAGCAGTGATGGACACATTTTGAGAATTTCATTCACAAATTTGGTCGGTGATGATTTTGATTCTTTAGTTAAGGCTGTGAGGTAAACATGAAGCACTGTGTTTCTATTTGGGGTTAGTATGAGATTAAGAGCCTTCCCGATATTTTTGAAGATGTCGATTTCACCTTTTTCTGCAGCATTGTAGTAACCAGGGTTCATGCCAATGTTGAAATCTATTAGCGCAAGCTGACCAGATGCTTGATCAGCTTCAAGCGAAGTGGAGGAAGCCATTCTGTATTAGTGGCTTCTATATGTCTCTCTCTCTAAACAATATGGTCGTTGAACGAAATGGAATTGCTTCCTATACTTCCTGTACCTACCTCGTTTTATATATACTCTCGCTTTAAGACCACAAATTTTTAAAAAAGGTAAAGTTCACTGAGGAGAGAGAGAAAATAAAGGCAACTAACGTGTCAAACAAAAAAAAATTTAAAAATATAAGGAGCCAATTAAACTATCCCACGTTCAAACTCTTATCTATTCTGTCTGTCAGGTCTAAACAATATGGCTCCTATACGTCTATACCTTTTTCCAATGCCGTAGGGAAATGATATTGCCAAGGAAACAAGTACGAAATGCAAGACCATTAATAGTAAAAAGCGACGACGTTTGGTTTCAGAATACATTAGAACGACTTCGTTTTAATGATTTCTTGGCGACTTCAATTTCTTTTGGGAACTGTCCTTTGTCTGTGCTTGAAGAAAAAGTAAAAAAATTAAGACCTGTTTGGTATGTGTTTTCGTTTTCTGTTTTGGTTTCGTGATTTTTTACTTTATTGAAATTGGAACTTTAATCCTGATTTGAATTCAAGATTGTAAAAAAAATTCTGTTTGGTATATAGTTTTGGTTTCACAACTGAAATCATAATTTAAAAAAAAAATTATGTTTGAACTAGAAAGATTTTTAGATTTAGTTTTTATCATTATATTATTATTTTTTTTTCTTTTTTCTTTCTTTTTTTTCCTCACCACCCACGTACACTCTCTTCATTTTTTTTTTTCTTTCCTTTTTTTTCCCCACCACCCACGTACCCCCCTCCTTCTTTTTACTTTTCCCCCACCAGAGATACATCCCCCCTCCCCCATTTCTATCTTACTTTTCCTCCAACTCCAACCTCTCCAATGGCATTAACACCCTTCAAATGGCCATGAAAGCTTCCCTCTCCCACTCGCTTTCCCTTTCTTCCATTCCCCTTCGTACAACTCTAACTCCAACTCTTTGCCCTTGGCTTTGGTGATCACAGCGTTGGTCTCCAAACAGGGGAGTCTATGGAACGTGATCGATTCGGAGAGCGATAGAAGGAGCTCCCTCGACTCCAACACTTCCATTGAGATCAAAGGCTTTCTCGAGAACCCGACCACGTTTCTCTCCAGTACGTACGGTTCCTTACGAACTCTTAGGCATGAACGTGAAAATCGGACGGTGGAGAGCGGTCGGAGCCGGAGGCTTCTGGAGCGTAGATTTTAAGGGATCCATCGAAGCAGCCGAGGAGTAGCTTCTTCAGATTTAGTCCGGATTTGAATTAGCACAGCATCGGAGCAGCCCGAGAGCAAGAGAGAGAGAGAAGCAGCATAGCATCTGGAGGAGAGAGAGAGAAAATGGGGGAGAAAAGAAAAAACGTGTGAGCCCAATAACAGTAATAAACTGGGACCCACATGAATTCAGTCTGGATTTGAATCCGGATTGGATTCAAAAACAGGCAAATGGCTAAACTCAAATTTGGCATGGGACCCACATAAAATTCAAGTTAGAATTTCAATCCTCACTTAAATATTATGTACCAAACATCTATTTTTGGTGTGGGACCCAATGATTTTGTATTTGAATCACAAAATCCGGATTTGAATCCGGTGTACCAAACACGCACTAAATCGTCGACATTTTGCTTCGAATCGTTAATATCCACTCCTGTTTTGGCTTGGACCACTCTACTTTTAGTATTTCATTAGTTTGCTAATATGCCAATTCTTTTATGCTCAAATATTTTATTTTTACATTTACCGTTTGTATATTTGGTTTTTAATGTTTAAAACGAGGATAATAGTCTCTAATATTTCAAAATCGTATCTATTGGTAATATGGGATTTTGTTACAGCCGGCATCAAGTTGAATTAATATTAATTCACTTGTAGAATAATTAGTCCCAAAATAATGCGATTTAGAAACTAATAACGTTTATTTATATGCGTTTCAATTATTAGAGATCAAACTTATAACTTGTGTAAACTTTAAAAATCAATATTATATTTAACCCTTCTGTTATTTTATTTTATTTTTTTCTTACTCTCTCTTTATTCGTTCTTTGCTTTTTCTCTTTTCACTTTATTCATTAATCTCCGAGTCTATTTTACCTTTTTTATTGATTTTTCCCTATTTTTAGGTTCTAGTTTGTGACTAGTGAGAAAAAATAATGGTTTTAGCCGTTGTGAAAAGAAGAGAAAAAAGTTAAAGACGCAGTCGCATAAAACTAAAATCTTTCATCTTGTGTAAACTTTAAAATACAATATTATATTTAACTTTTTTGTTATTTTATTTTATTTTTATTTAACCTTTCTGTTAGAAATCAAACCTATAACTTATGTAAACTTTAAAAATTAATATTATATTTAACCTTTTTGTTATTTTATTTTATTTTTTTCTTTCTCTCTTTATTCGTTCTTTGCTTTTTCTCTTTTCACTTTATTCATTAATCTCCGAGTCTCTCTTTATTTTACCTTTTTTATTGATTTTTCCTATTTTTAGGTTCTAGTTTGTGACTAGTGAGAAAAAATAATAGTTTTAGCCGTTGTGAAAAGAAGAGAAAAAAGTTAAAGACGCAGTCGCATAAAACTAAAATCTTTCATCTTGTGTAAACTTTAAAAATATTTATATTTAACCCTTCTGTTATTCTATTTTAATTTTTTCTTTCTCTCTTTATTCGTTCTTTGCTTTTTCTCTTTTCACTTTATTCGTTAATCTCTGAGTCTCTCTGTATTTTACCTTTTTTATTGATTTTTTTCCTATTTTTAGGTTCTAGTTTGTGACTAGTGAGAAAAAAGAATGGTTTCGGCCTTTGTGAAAAGAAGAGAAAAGAGTTAAAACGCAGCCGCGTAAAACTAAAATCTTATGTCTGACAAGTCTGGGTTTCTGACTAGTCTATGAATCGCTGCCCCACACACGCACTCTTCAGGTGTTCCCTATCTTATAACCATTCTTTCTCTTTTTCCATCATTGAAATTCAATGCATCTCTTTTTCACTGCTATGTTTTTGACTATTTATGAAACTGGATGATACATTATAATTTTGTAAATAAAACAAGGAAGACATTTAGAAGAAAACAATTATTGAGTGAGTTTATTTTTATTAGTATGTGGTGGCCCTACTTTCTTTGTATACTGAAGAAATCAACAATAACCACACTGCGCCATTTTAACTCAATCCGTTTGCATGTAAATTTGTATCGAGTTCCTTCCGTATAGTATATCTTTTACATGAGTTTTAAGTGCAAAAGACAAATGCAGAGCAAGATATAAGTTTCACTAAAGCCTTAATTTAATTGATAAATAGGATTAGTGAAAAAAATAATAATGAACATTAATATCTATAATTTGTGCACATGTTTACAATTTGTAGATATTGATGTGGACAGTGGTGAAGGTGATGTGCATGGGCGGATCAAACTATAGGGCCACTGCCCACCCTCAAATATTTTTTTTTCAAAATTATTAAGCATAAAATATAAAAAATAATTGGATTTATAAAGCCCACCCTCAATTTTTTGGATAATTCTAATACTCACACTTTTTTTTTTGTGCGTGTAGTACTTTTAATAGATAAAATGTCACATTGATGTATTAGTGTCACACATGATGGTAATTACCCCACATATATTTATGATCACATTATTTGATACCCTAAATTTTTATTTATTTATTTAAATTTAATATATATATATATATATAAATAATTGGAGAGTACCAACATCATATTGGATAGCACTACCATCACATATGATGGCAACTACATCATATTTGATGATAACAATTGAGTAGGTACCAAACTCACAAAAAAAGTGAGTATTGTAGAATGACCCTAATTTTTTTAGGTATAATATAAAAATTACTATCAAACTTACCAGTTGCGATTGCCACTGTGAAAGATTATTTTTCAATTATGAAGATTATGAATAATCGATTACATAGTCGAATGAGTGATTAATGAATAGATGACAATTTGATTGTATACATAAGAAAAGATATTTCTTGTAGTATTAATAATAAAGTTCTAATGTAACGGTTTTGAAATATGAAACACACGTCAAAATCAATTGTAAAAGGCTATAAATAATGTATATCGGCTTTTGGTATTTTTTATATTATGTCTATTAAACTTTGGGATTAAAAGATGCCCACCCTAGATTGAATTTCTGGATCCACCTGGTGATGTTAACTAATATTTACTCTTACTGAAAAGAGTAGACTCACTGGAGCATCAACATGGCCAACAACCCTTACAGGACTGGAATATCTTCCAGCCAAACATTTCATCTTCTACATCACTTAGCGAAAAAGAAAAAGAAAAAAAGGCTCATCTTCTACATTTAAGGCAATTTTTGCTAACTCTCTGCAAGTAAGTTACAGCTTCTAGGAACAGCAGAGACTACCCCGACTACGAAAGAGACTCTAACGGTCTAACCCCAATTTAGCCAAGCACTCGTATGGATTAGAAATAGCTCGTGCAAGCGCGTTGAAGTTCACTCAACAACAACATCCCTAAATCCATCCTCCAGTGCAAAATGCAATACTTTCCTTATCCAACCGTGAAATCCATCTCCATATCAACGAAAATCAAGGCCAGATACCAAATCCAGCTACTTAGCTGGCATTTAACGACTACCTCATAGATAGATACAGATGAAAAGTCTATTTCCAAACAAATACGTAATGTTAAGATACATCACCAAATTTTGAAACTTTATAGAAAAATCAAAATTACCTAAGATTTTGAGGATAACTTTAACGATGTAAATTTTAATTTAATGGAAAAAATAAAAATCCTTTGGTGTCGCATGTTACATATGGTTCCACAATGTAATTTTTATCAAGCTAGTGATCTATTTAATAATACAATATAAGAGTCTTTTGACTTTTTGTTGATATTTTTTTTAATAGTCACATAAAGCTTTAAAAGCCCATAATTTTCCACATCGTCATATTCTAATATATTTTTAATGGATTTTTAAAATTACAAATAATGCTAAATTATAATAGTTCAAACCAATTAGATCTCCACTTTTTATTTTTTATTTTTTATTTTTTTTTAATAAAGCAATTCAACATTAAACAAATCCTAATTAAATTAGGTTTGATTTCTCTAAACAAATTTTAAATAAATTGAGAATTTTACTTTCTATAATTGTCTAGTTGACTCTTTATTTATTAATAATAATTAAGTAAACATGTATTATAAATAAATATCTTTGTTAGGATTTAATTATTGTAATGCATAGTGTAGAGTAATACACACAATCCACAACTTGGAAGTTTACTCAAGCAAAAAAATAATAATTAATTGTGTGTTTAGATAAAATGTCATTGACATCCATACGATCAGCTTCCTAACTTAGAGAAGTGAACTATCGCTGTTCTCCATTTAAACGTAAATCTTCATATGTCATTTTACTGCTGCAAACAGTGGTGGCGCCACTTGTTGGTAAGAGTTCATATTTACAAAAATGCTAATTCTATTTTTTTTTTTATATATATTTAGTTACTGAACACACTTAAATAAAATACTAAACACTTTGGTTTGAGATTCCAATAAATCTGATCCACTAAACCTCAAAAAAAAAAAAAAAAAAAATATTTGATCCATTTAATTAAAATCCAAAAAAAAAAAAAAAAAATCTAACTTTATCTTTATAGCAATTTTTTGATCATTTTTTAGCCATTAACAAACCAAAAAAAAAAAAAAAACCCCTCTCCCACTTGTGCTATCGCACTTGCGCTCTTGAAAGGAGTGTCCGACTAGTTTGGCTTTATGATCTGGCAGTAAAGTACGCAGGAGTTAGGAGCAAGGTAGAAGATGGGTGATATTTTTTTTTAGGCTCCAGCATATCGAACCAGCATGGGTTGATTAATGGACTTCACAAGAGTTGGTTATAAGTTCAAACTTCAAATGGATGTCTAAACTCTTATTTGTTTTGGTTTAATTATAATTTAGTTTTTTTTTACAAGTATAATTTAGTTTTTCAAACTATGTTTTTTAGTTAAATGCACTCAATGTTCCAAACGTGCATTATCCATTCTTAAAGTGATGGAAAAAAAAAAAAAAAAAAAAAACAACTAAACATGACTAACATAATTTTAAAATAATGATAAAATGGTGATGGGAATGACATGTTTGTTTTTTTTTTAGGGTAAATTATATTGACATCCTCTTCTTTTTAGAAACTAGATTCGCTACACTCTATTTGGGAAAATGACACTCCGCTCCTAAATTTGCAAAATAATTAACACCCCCCTTTTTCCCCCTTTTAAAGAATATTCCCACTTAAACTTAAAATAATTAAAATATAATTTTTCTTTTTAACTATTAGTTAGGCATTGGTTAAAAAAATAATAAAAAGAAAAAGGGGGTTGAATGTTAATTATTTTACAAATTTTTGGGGTCGGCTAATCATCAACATACTAGTTAATTAGGGTCGGCTACATGAATTCTTTTCCGCCATTTTATTCTATCTGAAGTCGTATTCTCTATTATTTTCTTAATTGACATATCATTTTTTACTACTTCTATTAATGTTATTTTTGGTCTTCCTCTCCCCTTTTTTTATTCCCTTAACTTGAATTAGCTCACTCTTTCTCATTGGTGCATAACTGCTCTCCTCTGAAGATTATCAAACCATCTTAAGCGACTCTCCCTCATCTTTTCATCAATAGAGGTTACCCCTATATTTAAGCGAATTTCTTCATTTTGAATCCTGTCTATCGTTGTATTTTCATTTATCCACCTTAACATTCTCATTTTAGCTACATTCCCTTTTTATTATGTTGCTGCTTAGCAACATTCAATACCATAGAGCATACAAGAAACATTTTTATAGACATGTTATTTCTATGAAATAAGGAGAAGGGGGAGAGAGGGGGGGGGGGGGGGGGGGGGGTAGGACAATGAAGGTGGTTAGCAAGGGATTAGTTTGTGGAAGGGTATTAGACTACGAAGCACGGGTACATCAATTTTGGAGTTGTACCCATACTGGATATTGCGGGGATACGGATACTGCAAGGGTACCACTGCATGCATACCCCAAGTGTATCTGATTTTTACCAACAAAAAAATTTCCAGATATGGGTTGGGTATGAGCAGGGTTGAAAGCAGTCAAAACTACGTCGTTTTGCAGTAAAAATCCTATAGTCGTCTCTCTCACTCAATATTTCTCTCTCTCTACCATCCTCACTCTGCCGCGACTCTCTCACTTGATTCTCTCTCTCACATCTTCACTCTACTGGCGACAAAGCACGTTGTGCTCCGATTTGGACTTGCGGCGACAAAATAGCTCTGGGATTTGGACTTGCGGCTTCCTTCTTTTTCTCTAGCTTCCTTTTCTTTTTCACTGGGCATCTTTCTCTCCTCCCGTTGGGCATGAAGATTCCTTCTCTCTCTGGCTTCCTTTTCAGTTTTCAAGCTCATGAGGCATCTTTCTCTCTCTCTTCATGTTTCACAGCAACCAACATTCTTAATTTGTGGTCATGATTTTTCCTAAGTCTTTCACTACATGTGGTTTAAAGTTCAAGAAAGCACTAGAATTTAGTAATAATAAAAAAAAGAACCTGGGACTTCTAAAAGAAAATTAAGTCATTTTGTGTTTACTTTGTTTATTATTATTATTATTATTACAAGAGTATTTAGAAAAATATATGAGTTACTCTTTTGATTCTTGGTTTGTAATAAATAATAATGGCAATAGATGTACTTTATTTCCATAATTGTATTAAATTCACATATGTTTAAAAATATATGCATAACAATATATAAAAATATATAATAAAAAAAAAACTATAAATATTAATATATTCATAATTTTTTTATTGCTTAAATTTAAGAATCTAAAACTAATAATTTCTAGTGAGAAGTAATTCAAACAACTAATTGCTACTATAATATATATATATATATATATATATACTACAATATAAAAGTTGATAGTAGAAGACATGATTGTGTAAGTGGCTACCTTCTCTTTATACAAGTGACATACTCTCTTTAAGTCAAGGTTACTTTTTATTAAATATTTTGGTAAATAACGTAATTTCCTTATAGTTTGGGATAGCGTCAAATTAAAATCTAATTTTTAAAAAGTTTTTAATTAAAATCATGAATTTTTTAAATCGTTTTAATTCAAATACTTGAGTACGTTTGGTACACTATAATATGTCCTATAATTGAATAGTTATTCCTAAGGTGGGCAAATACCTGCGAGACCCGACCCGCCCAACAAAACCATCCGACCCAAGCACCCACCCGTCCGTAAGACTATTAATGGACGGATAGGAATTTTGTTTTATTTTTTATTCAGGTTTTGGGTGGGTCACGGGTTTTATGTTTTTGGTCGGGTGCCCACCCGACTCGCCTGACCATGAATTATACATAAATATAAAAATAAAAATAAAACCCAACCCTAACCCTAATCTTATTTCCCTCAAATCTCTCTTTCTCTCTCCAATGCCTTTCTCACCCTCAGGCCACCTCTCTCACTTATAGTGCTTTTCTCTCACCCTCAAGCCTGACCACCTCACGATCTCACCCTCAGGCCTCCACACGTCCACGTAGAACCACCTCACGGGCTCTCTCTCACCCTCAAGCCGCCACACCTCCGTCCTCGATTATCTCACTCTCAGATCCGCATCGAGCTCCACAACCACACCCAATCTCCCTCGCCTCACCTCCCTTGAGTCCCCTTCAGATCTCCCTCTTTTTGTGATTTTTTTTTTTTTTCCGTGATTTTGTGTTTTGATTTTTTTGCCATGATGTTTTGATAAGTATTGTTGTGTTTGTGGCTTTTTTTGCTTTGATTTGGTTGGTGTATTTTGATTTGGTTTTGCTGTGATGGTATATGTTGTATTGTTGTGGTTGTGTATTGTATACCTAATCACCCGCCTGCACTCGACTCGCTCAACCCGATCACCCGATCCATCCAATCCAACCACCTCTATGGATGGTCAACGAATAACATTTCTTCAAACCTGACTCATTCGGGTAGGTTGATAAAATTCTCCCAAACCCGACTCGTGCCCACCCCTAGTTATTCCTAAGAAGTAAGAAATAACTATTCGGTTGTTTGGTTGCGTTTTTATTACAAAGAATAAATATTCCTTAGAAATTGCTATTCTTTAAAATGAGGAATCATTATTCTTTAAATGATCGTAATAACTATTCTTTAAGTCATGTAATAAACATTGGAAAATGAGTCAATTTTTCAAAATAAGATAATTTCTAGAAAATAAGTCATTTTTCATAAAATGTTTTCCTTGAAACGAACAGAGCCTAAAAGTAAGAAAATTCTATGGTATCTCTATACGTACGTAATCATTATGATGGTTACAAAGTATTTTCAAGTATTTTTAATTTTCACTTTTATTTCATGAATATAAATAAAAGGTTATGATTATAACATTCCAAATAAACTATCATAGAGGGTACCATACTAAGTATAATAGAAGAACCCAAAAATTATGTATTTGCTGTATCTGATTAATAGATCCATTTTTTCTAATTAACCTAAACCTGCCATTTCATGCTTTATGAAGGGAAATTTGAGAAGTACTCACATGTGCCGGTATGCGAATGATGCCTGCCTAAGGTACAACACTTTTATATATGTACGTCAACTAAATATTTGTTCCAAGTTGTTCAATCATTTCATAACCAGAAATGAATCTTTGATAACTGATCAACATAAGTTAGACTCAATCCAAGGAACAATATGACAAATTAATCAACGCAAATGGTGTTGCATTGCATATGTGTGAATCTGATAGAAGTGAGGACGCAGTAACGGAAACAGTTGTACGCACACAAGCACATGGAAATGGAAGAAACTAATTAATTATAGGCTCTAGCTAGAACCTTTTATGTAAATAACTAAATACAAATTTTTTTGTTCAGCTTATGTAGATACAAATCAATCCAATGCTTAACCATGTTCCACATTTTTCCCAATAATCTGAGCATCCAATACTTATGAAGAGGCCAATGATGAAGAACCATTAGCCGATGACACATGTGGCAATGGAAAGATCCGAGGAATGCATTAACACAGCAAATGTGCCCGTGACAAATGCAGCATCATTGCTACCATGGCAGATAGAGTGAAGCAGAAGGCCATTAAGGCCAGTATGAAAAAGCCTCCAGGATCTTTTTTGTCAAACGATAGTGGCGTAAATAGATAGATAAAAGCAGCAGAACAAGACGGCATCATGGCTATGGTATCTATAATAACAAATCCTCTAAAAGCAGCATTTCTCGTCAGAATTGCAGAGCCTGGATGTGAGCCTTCTATACCAATGAAACCTCCAGGCATGGTAATGCCCGCTGTAAAAGTTACGGTTGCAATGAGTGTGTCCACCACCAAATGGGTTTCGGATGTTTTCTCCATCATAGATATGAACCGTTCTTTACGTGATTCTCACTCCAACTCACATTTCCTATTTTTTTCGATGAGATTCTCTTCGGATAATTGTCAAAATTGTTCAAAACGAGTAATTTTCCAAAGCCTATATGAAACCTTTTTAAACTGTGCAACATGTAAAATAGTGTAAGTGGGATTTTTTTTACTTAATAAAGGAAAGGCAAGTTAATACTGATAAATCATACTCCTTGGATTGGATCCGAACAAATCCGAACAGCTTAACTCAATTGAATCCTGCAAAGTAGACAACGACACAAACTATCAGGTGGACTTGGTCAACCCAGTGGAGGTTGACCTATAACCCTCCGATGATTTTGTTAGTGATTCCATATTTAGAAGAATTGGTTTAAAAATAGAAAAATGTTACTTAGTGTTTTTCTCTCAAGATTAATTATCATCAAATCGAGGAACCCCTCTATCATTGCCCCTTACTCTATTTATATCCTCCTCTCTTTAAATATATTTCTCTTTCCTTCCCTTATCCTCCTCTTCATTCTTTTCTGCGTACCATTAATGCTTGCCATTTACAGCTCAATGGCATCGTTTATCCCCCATTTAATTTGTGATAATCTTGACATTAACCCGATATTTTGTTTACATTTAATGCTCTTGATCCTAACTTGATATTTTGTCAACATTAATTGGTCCTGACATTAACTTGATATTTCGTTAACATTAATTGCGGTATTCTGGAATAATCCTATATGTCTCGTCATTAATTCAGATTTTTCACACCATATTTAAGTGGAACCGAACACCTGTAAAATATATCGTCTGTTCGGTCATAACCCGAACAGACGACGTCAGCTCTTTTAATGATATTTTCGAATAATATTCTACCCCTCCAATTACCCCCTGATTTTGGCTTCCTCGAGTAACTTCTAAGGGAGTCAGAATCAACGTGTGCGATTCCCAAGGACAAATATGATGATCCGCCGCCCAATTATTGCACGTTTCCAAGAAAATTCCAAAAGGTCGGAAGGATTTGGGGGGGAATAACTCCCCCCTTTTTTTAAATCGAACATAAATATCTAACCTTCCTATCTCTTCACTTCAAACTCTCTCATCCAGTCGATTATTTTCTCAGCCTTCTCACAACTCACCGCCACGATTTTCCGAACCGTCTTCCCTGTAAGTCTTCTCCGACTTTATTAATTTTCTTAAACCCCCTGCAAATTTTTAATTTTGACAGTAGAATTCGATTTGTGACAATGGCGAGCAAATTGGCTAGGTTAGTAAATTCAGAGAGTAGTATGACCCGATTTAGGCAAATCTATCAGATTCCCCCATCCGTATTACTGATTTATTGCCATTCGGAAAACCTCCCTGTCATAAACAGGGGTGAAATCTTAATCCCGGTCATGGCCATAGTTGAAGGTGGGGTTAGATTCCCACTCCACTCGCTACTAATTGACTTCCTTCAGACCGTAAATGCTACTCCCTTCCAAGTATCCCTAAATGTTTTTAGGATTATAATGGGTGTCGTCTCCATAAATCGCCTTTTAGAGGTTAATCTGACCACTAAAGAGATTTTGCACGTTTATCAATATAAGTGTCCTGGAGAAGAATCTAGGAAATCCTGTCATCTTCAAGCCAGAGAACTGAGTAAAAAACTGGTGAACGGACTTCCTAGTTCCAACAAGGGGTACGACAAAGATTATCTGAGGGTATTGGGAGAATGGTTTACGGGTGGATCTGCTTGTCGGAGCTCGTACGGATACCCAGGTTAAGACTTCAACTGGCAGTATTATTTTTAAATAAACCCAACCGAACAGAATTCTCGTCCGACCGAACATTATACGATAGCTATTTTGTATCTTATTATTTTATATTATTATTGTTCTCTAACCAATGATGTTTTGCAGATCCGACCAAAGTCGAAGTGGACCGAAGACAACTAGACGTTGAATTGGTAGAAAGGGTTCTATCGACTAACATCTGCGTTGACGAAAGAGGAGAAGCTCGTTCAGATCCATTACTTTTGAGGTACGAACCTCAAGTCAAATCATTTCTTGAAGGCCCCACAGTGTCGAGGTCACAAGCGGTCGAAATACAACCCAGCACCACCTACGTGGCACAACCGACAGAGGTCGAACAACCCCAAGATCATCCCGACCTAATCTTTAGGCCAAGTGTGTGAATGGCGCCACAGATCAACCCTTCAAACTATGGCAAAACCGGCTGATGCAAGCTCTTCCGAGAAAGCGAAGGGTAAAGGTAAGGGCAGAACTAAGGGCTCCGGAGTAGAAAAGAAGTTAAAGAAACCAATGGCAGACGCTCCGATGTCCAAGGTATCTATCCAACCCTCGACCGAACAAGTATCCTCTCTCCCACCACCAATGGTACAGGACCTCGGCGAACCTGATCGGGAAGAAGAACTGCAGCCCCGAAAGAAAAGAGGGAGGACTGAGCCTTTTTCAATACCAGCTGAAGGACCTTCATCCCATTCTGAAGCATGGGACCCTGCTTTGCTGTTCGGACCGAATCCCATTTCTGTTCGGGACACCATCTTGGACAATTCCAACAATGAAGCCTCTGCACAAGTTGCCCATGGCCTAGCCTTTGCGGCTTGCTTGCCCGAAGATATGAAGCATTGGGCAAACACGCAACCTGGTGCAGTCTTTCGCGATATAACTCGAGGATTAATGATGGTAACGTATTTCTTAACCTACTTACACACCCTATTCTGAGTTGCTTATTTATACTTCCTTCAAAATATTTTGTATCCTTTTTGTTTTCCTTACCTATATTATTTTTGTTCAGGCAACTCAAGGCATCCTTTCTATGGAAGCAAGGGTTTTCAGGCTGACTGAAAAGCTACAAAAAAAGGATGTCGAACACGAAAAGAGTATGTCTGAAGTGTTAGAGAGTGCCGCCGATAGTTACAAGAAACTGGAAGACGGGCATTTCAAAAATATAAACATCATGAAGGAGGCGGAAGGACGGGCACGAACTGAAGAGGAAAAGCGGATACAGATGGAAGCTGAACTGACTGGGATGCGAGAAAAGATGAAGAAACTCGAATCCGAATGCGTTCTCTTGATCAGCAAAGCTCATAAAGAGGGAATGGAAGAGGGATTGGAGAAAGGGAAAGATCTGGGGAAGGAGGGAGCCATGGGGGAAGTTGCAACTCAGTTCAAAATGGTATACAACAGCGGGTTCAGAAATGGGTGGAAATCTGCTCTGAGCAAAACCAAACAACCCGAGACGCCCGATCTCTACCTTCGTGCCAAGACCCCTCTCCCATACCCCGATGCGGGGCTAAACAATTCTGATGATGAAGCTGAAGACGAGGATGATGAGGGAGATGAAGAAGAAAAAGAAGAAGAAAAAAGAGAAGAAGAAGAAAAAGAAAAAGAAAAAGAAAAGGAAACTGAGGAGGTGCAAGGAAAGAAGAACCAACCTCAGGAAAGTTCACAACCCGATCAGGTGGACGAAATGGTAGACACACCCAAACTGATTGTCCTATCGTCAAATGTGCCCGCACAACCTCCAAGTTCATAGTTTTCTTTATTTTTAACTTTAACTTAGTAGTTAGATCAGTTTTGTGACTTTGGTTTCTGTTTTATTCTCAATTTTGTTTGTAACAGAATTCCTAACGTTGGTTTAAGTTTAAGTTCCAGTTCATGTTTTAATTCTAATTTTGGTTTTAAGACCTTTCATTATGAACTATGCCCTTAATCTGCTTGTTTATGATCGTTAGCCTTATATTATCTCGCATAACCTATAGATAAATAAAAATGTAAAGACGTATGACGCACCCAAGAATGTAAACTTTATAAGTTTGTCATTGTCTAATAAATTTCAAAATAAATACCGAACTTATAAGAGTCGTGAATATCATTTTGTAAGATAGGGGGATCTCACCTTAGCATTTTTTTTTTAAGCCAATTCCTTTCCGAACAGGAATACTCCCTCGTACTTAGATGATTTATTTATGACACTCCCTGAGAAGTGATAAGTAGATCACAACAATGATTCTTTACTTATGACACTCCCTAAGAAGTGATAAGTGGATCCAAACAAATAATTCTTAACTTATGACACTCCCTGAGAAGTGATCAGTAGATCACAACAACGATTCTTTACTTATGACACTCCCTAAGAAGTGATAAGTGGATCCGAACAAATAATTCTTAACTTATGACATTCCCTGAGAAGTGATAAGTGGATCTGAACAATAATTCTTAACTTATGACACTCCCTGAGAAGTGATAAGTGGATCAGAACAAATAATTCTTAACTTATGACACTCTTTGAGAAGTGATAAGTGGATCCTAGCAACGATTCTTTACTTATGACACTCCTTAAGAAGTGATAAGTGGATCCGAACAAATAATTCTTAACTTATGACAATCCCTGAGAAGTGATAAGTGGATCCGAACAAATAATTCTTAACTTATAACACTCTTTGAGAAGTGATAAGTGGATCCGAACAAATAATTCTTAACTTATGACACTCTTTGAGAAGTGATAAGTGGATCCCAGCAACGATTCTTTACTTATGACACTCCCTAAGAAGTGATAAGTGGATCCGAACAATAATTCTTAACTTATGACACTCCCTGAGAAGTGATAAGTGGATCCGAACAAATATGATTTGTTGTATGGGAAAGATATCAACAACATTTCTCTTTACTCTGATAAAATTAGCTTAGAAAAAATACTTCTTAAGATTACATATATTTCAAGGTCTAAGGACCGATTTGCCATCCATGTCTGTCAGTCTATATGCTCCTACTCCAGCAAATGATGTCACTTTATACGGCCCTTCCCAATTTGGTCCAAGCTTGCCATCGTTCGGGTTCCTGGTATTTTCCACTACTTTCCGGAGCACTAGGTCTCTAACTTGGAAGCTCCTAGGCCTTATATTCTTATCATACCCTCTTTTCATCTGGTGCTGGTATGAGGCCAACCTTATTGTTGCCATATCCCTTCTTTCCTCCAAGAGGTTCAAATCTTTCCGAAGATTGCACTCGTTCTCTTCAGTATCGAACTCCGTTGTTCGGGTTGTTGGTAGACCGACCTCAAGTGGAATTATAGCCTCCACACCGTATGCTAGTGCAAACGGAGTCTCCCCTATTGATCTTCTCCTTGGCGTCCTGTGAGTCCACATAACACTCGGTAGTTTCTCAACCCACTTGCCTTTGGCTTCTTCTAATCTCTTCTTTATCCCATCCAAAATCACTTTATTTGAAACTTCAGCTTGACCGTTAGATTGAGGATAACCTGGTGAGGAAAAGAAATTTCTGATACCAAGTTCCGAACATAAGCCCTTGAAAAGCTTACCCTCGAACTGTGTACCGTTGTCTGAGATGACCGCCCACGGTATTCCAAATCTTGTAACAACTCTCTTCCATAGAAATCGTTTAGTGTCTACTTCACGGATGTGAGTGAGTGGTTCGGCTTCTATCCACTTGGTGAAGTAATCTGTTGCCACAATCAGAAACTTCTTATTTCCCGGTGCCTGAGGAAGAGGGCCCACAATATCCAAGCTCCACTGGGCAAAAGGCCACGGGCTTGACAACAGATTAAGTTCCCAAGCAGGTTGGTGGATCCTCGGAGCAAATCTTTGGCATTTGTCACATTTTCTAACATACCGAACAGCATCGCTCTGCATATACGGACACCAATAACCCTGCGACATTGCTCAGTGAGCCAAGGATCTACCCCCAGTATGGGTTCCACATATTCCTTCATGAATCTCGAAGAGTAGGTTGTCCACCAAGTTCGGATGTACGCACAACAAGTAGGGTCCTGAAAAAGACCGTTTATAAAGATTTCCCTCTCTAGATAGCCAATAGCTTGGAGCTTTTCTCTTGATGATATTGGCTGCCTTTGGATCTTCAGGTAAGCAATCATCCCGTAAATAAGCTATTAGGGGATCCATCCAACTTGCTTCTGAGCTTGCACTGCACATTCTGTCCACGGTATCAATCAGAATACTTGGGGTGCTCAGAACTTCCACCGTCACTGTTCTGTATAGGTTGGACTCTAGAGCAGTTGCTAGCTTGGCCAAAATATATGCGTGGGAGTTATGCTCTCTCCTGATTTGCTCTACCTGCACAAAATCAAATTTAGAGAGCAAAGACTTGGCGATTGAGAGGTAGGATAACATTCGTTCATCTCGAGCCAAATATTCCCCCGAGATATGGTTGACCACCTACTGAGAATCACAGAAAACTTGTAATCGATCGACACCCAATCGTATAGCACTTCTGAGACCAATCAGTAAAACCTCATATTCAACTTCGTTATTTGATGCCAGAAAACCCAATCTCACAGCTTATTCTAAGATGAGTCCTTCAAGAGAGACCAAAACAGCACCTGCCCCAGCCCCTTTCATATTTGAAGCCCCATCTACGAACAATTTCCACCCTAGTGAGCCCTCTTTAGTGTGTGGGCTCGAGATATTGGTAGACTCCGAGCTTCCTCATTTTCCTTGGAATTCGACCATAAAATCAGCCAAGACTTGCCCCTTTATAGAAGTTCAGGGTTTATATTTGACAACGAGGGATCCTAAGTGCACCCCCCACCTAGTGACCCATCCGGAGAAGTCCGAACTGTGCATCAACATCTTTAATGGGAGATCGGTAAGAATTGTGACAGTACTGGCTTGAAAGTAATGCGGGAGTTTCTTGGCGGCTTGAATTAATGCCAAAGCGACTTTTTCGAGGGGCAAATACCTGGACTCCGTTTCATCCATGGTCTTGCTTACGAAAAATACTGGCTTCTGGCCTTCATGAGTCTCTCGTACCAGAATGGCACTAACTGCATGCTCCGAAACAGCCAAATAGAGGAAGAGGGGTTCTCTCGAGCAGGGGATTGAGAGGCATGGGGGTGAAGAAAGATAAGTCTTTATTCCCTGAAATGCAGCCGAACAATCCTCATCCCATAAAAACTTCATTTTCTTTCCCAAAAGCCGGAAGAACGGACGGCACTTGTCAACCGATCGAGAAATAAACCGACCTAATGCAGCAATCATCCCAGTTAGACGCTGAACCTATTTGGCATCCTTGGGAGGTTCTAGATTTAACAATGCCGAAATTTGGTCCGGGTTGGCCTCGACCCCGTTGTAACTAACCATGTGGCCTAGAAATTTACCCGAGCTAACCCCGAATAGACACTTCGAGGCGTTAAGGCGTAACTTGCTGCTTCGAAGGACTCTGAGAACCTCCCTCAAGTCTTCTATATGGCTCACTTTCCTCACACTTTTTATCAACATATCATCTATATACACTTCCACAGTCTTGCCGATCAGAGGCCCGAACATAACAGTCACCATTCTTTGATAAGTTGCTCCTGCATTCTTCAATCCAAAGGGCATCACCCTATAGCAGTAAATTCCTTTGGGAGTGACAAAGGCAGTCTTCTCCTAGTCGGACTGGGTCATTGGAATTTGGTGGTAGCCCTGGAATGCATCCAAGAAACTCATCCTCTCATGCCCCGAAGCCGAATCCACCAGTTGGTCTATCCTCGGGAGAGGGAATGGATCCTTCGAGTAGGCTTTGTTGAGATCTGTGAAGTCTACACATACCCTCCATTTCCCATTCTTCTTCTTTACTACAACAGTATTAGAAAGCCAGGTGGGGTACTGTACTGGCCGAATGGCATTAGCCTCCAACAGCCAATCCACTTCCTTTGCAACTATTTTAGCTCGTTCGGGAGCTAGCTTTCAACGCTTTTGACTAATTAGCTTGGCTTCAGAAGATATATTCAGTGAATGACAGGCAAGGTCTGGGTTCACCCCAGGGGCTTCAAAGACCGACCAGGCAAAAACCTCTCAGAACTCCATGAGGAAGGTAATCAACTCTTGCCTATCGTCCTGGGATAAATTCATCTCTATCAAGAAATAGAACTCTGGTTCGGAAGGATCAAAGTATACTTTCTCAGGATCCTTCTCCGCCGTAATTTCTCCCATCACGGCTACAGATGTCTGTAATTGTCATGAAACCTTGGCGGAATGTTCGTCCTCTAGACCTTTTCGAGTAATGGCGGCCAGGACGCATTGCTTTGCTGCCACCTGATCGCCGCTCACTTCCATAATTCCATCTTCAGTTAGGAACCGCAGCTTCTGGTGCAAGGTTGATGGGACAGCTTTCATCCGATGCAGCCAATCTCTTCCCACGATCGCATTGTACGGGGAAGAGCCATGAATGACTATGAATTCCATTTGTAAACTGATCGGCCCAGCCAATATAGGAAGTGTTGTTTTCCCCAAGGGAATTGTTGACTCACCCGAGAAACCAAACACTGGTGTTGAGAAGTTTGCAAGGTCTGCCTCTTTCAAACCTAACTTTTCATATAGGCCCTTATACATCACTTCTGCGAAGCTGCCTTGGTCAACCAGGACTCTCTAAACATCATAATTCCTAAATCTAAGGGTTATAACAAGTAGATCACTATGGGGCATCTGAACGTCGGCCAAGTCTTCATCAGAAAACGAGACAACTTGATGGGTGGAGGAACCAGGATTTCCCGCACAAGATGTCGACACAAGATGCCGTAATTCCAAAACTCCGTTTGAGGTGCGCAACTTTTTGAATATCTGATCGAAAAGATGTTGGCAAAATGGAAGTGCAAGAGGGATTATGAATAACATGAATGATACCTGCCGGGGCAGGCCCTTGTGCCCCCGAACGTTTAGCAATAGTCCCACGCGCCTTATTTTTGACCGAATTGAGATCAATATAGTCAGAAAGATGTCCGACCGTCACTAACTGCTCTAAATGGGCTTTATATTTATGACAATTTTCAGTCAGGTGCCCCTTATCACGGTGGTAAAAACAATAGAGATTCTGGTTTCGAACTTCCGGGTCTCCTATCAGCTTAGATGGCCACACAAAGAAAGGCTTCCCTTTAATCTTATCCAATATACGTTGGATTGGCTCCTTGAACACTGTCTGAAAAGCCTTGCAGGATGACGAAGCATAGTTGGTCGGAACCGAAGATGCCTTAGAAGCTTGACTTGTTCGGCCCTGATATCTAGAGCTAGGGGGCTGCACAGGAGCTTCCGACGACACGGCGTTAGTGCTGCCCCCATCTTCTTCTACTCTTACGAACCGCTCTACTCGGTCCATTAGTTTCTTGTGGGTAGTGAAGGGACGTTTGGTCAGGGACTAGCGTAATCCAGTACTGGGAGGCAAGCCCAACTTGAATGCTTGAAGCGCTGTGTCTTCTGCGCAGCCGTCAATATCATTGTAAGTTTCCCAAAACCTGGCCGAATAGTCCTTGAGCGACTCATTACTGCCCAGTTTGATCACCATAAGTGTATCTAGGCCCTTAGATCTCCGACTATTTGTTATAAATCTCCCTACAAATACTTCAGCCATTTGATTCCAAGAGCCAATTGTTCCTCGCTTAATCTGATTGAACCACCGTAGTGCCACCTCTCCCAGACTGGACGGGAACATTCTACACATCAACGGGTCATTATGATGCCACAAGGCCATCCTATGGTGATAATGACCTATATGAGCAACAGGATTTGTCCGACCATTATAAACTTCGAGTCGGGGAGCCGTGAACCTCTCTGGTAGTCTGGCCTGCTCTATTTCCTCAATGAAAGGTGATGATGATACTAGATCCAATGCCTTCCATACGGCTCCTTGCTCTCCTCGCCTCACTTTTTTCTTCGGCACAATAGGAGGTAAAGCATTTTTGTCGCGGCGTTCACTCACACCTTTGTCCGAACGCTCTTTCCCCCCCTTACTCGCTTGGACTGTGACAGATGGATTGGCCGAATTAGTGGCTTTTCGTTTTAGTGAAGCAGTTTCCGCCCAATCCTCAGTGTGTGCATTAAGAGATGTCCCAGATCTCTCTCGGTCACTCTTCTAGAGCTTGTTTCTCGGCTTTTCTTTTGCCGTGGACATACCTTTTGCTGTTTTCTTCAAATCATTGATTTCTTGACGAAGTTCAGCGATTACCCTTTCACTGTCATCTGCTCGGGACTCCACAGAAGATGAGAAATCTGACGGTCTCCGGGGTCAATGAGGTGTCCTCTCTGCAGAGGCTCGTTCGCGCCGTTCAGTTCGTTGACCCCCCAAAGGTTTGGTGGGGGTTAGTATGTCTAGAAGAAAGAATGATTGAGGTGGCAAATGAAGTGCGCTCAGAAGGTCTGTAAGACGATCCTGACGATGCCTCAGGACAAGATGGTCCTGAAGCATGTCTTGCTGGGATGTCTGCAGACTTAGGTGGTACCGGTGCCTATTGTGCTGGAATTTTGGCAGGCTCAGGTAGTATGGATGCAGGACGTGACATAACGAACAAAACAAAATGGACTCAACAGTATTAAAAAGCCTCCCCACAAACGGCGCCAATTGTAAGTGGGATTTTTTTTACTTAATAAAGGAAAGGCAAGTTAATACTGATAAATCATACTCCTTGGATTGGATCCGAACAAATACGAACAGCTTAACTCAATTGAATCCTACAAAGCAGACAAGGACACAAACTATCAGGTGGACTTGGTCAACCCAGTGGGGGTTGACCTATAACCCTCTGATGATTTTGTTAGTATTCCATATTCAGAAGAATTGGTTTAAAAATAGAAAAATGTTACTTAGTGTTTTTCTCTCAAGATTAATTATCATCAAATCGAGGAACCCCTCTATCATTGCCCCTTACTCTATTTATATCCTCCTCTCTTTAAAGATATTTCTTTTTCTTTCCCTTATCCTCCTCTTCCTTCTTTTCTGCGTACCATTAATGCCTGCCATTTACAGCTCAATGGTATCGTTTATCCCCCATTTAATTTGTGATAATCTTGACATTAACCCGATATTCTGTTTACATTTAATGCTCTTGATCCTAACTTGATATTTTGTCAACATTAATTGGTCCTGACATTAACTTTATATTTCGTTAACATTAATTGCGGTATTCTGGAATAATCCTATTTGTCTCGTCATTAATTCGGATTTTTCACACCATATTTAAGTGGAACCGAACACCTGTAAAATATATCGTCTATTCGGTCATAACCCGAACAGACGACGTTAGCTCTTTTCATGATATTTCCGAATAATATTCTACCCCTCCAAATAGTAATAGACTAATAGTTAGTGTATGAGAAAGGGAAGAGCCAGGGCCATGGGAATGCAAAATTTATGGAAGGACCTAGTTTGACAGCTGCAGGGAGAAGGGCTGTAGCAGAGTTCTTGCAGCCCCTTGCATGGCAGCAGCTTGGTACTCCACCTTAATACTAGCTTGCTGGTACAAGAGAAAAAATTGTGTTACCTTTTTGTTTGGTAATTCTGCACTTTTTAAAGCGATGTTGTAAGGGTTAAGGTTTTCTCTGTTGAAGGCCATCTTATCGACTCTATTGTGAAGCATGAGCGACTTTACATATTGCAAAGATTCGGAATGGTGATGTAGAGGTGTGCCCCCGTCGGCATCCTTCTTATTCAAAAGGTTGCTGAGTGACGGATCATTTAGGATTACCTGCACAGCTGCACTGCAGCCTTGGGACAATAAGAGGGGTTCACGGCAAAATGGAGTGCATTCCAGCCTCTCTTATTGTCAACTAGTTCATAACAATCAGGACAACTTGATAAAATCTTTTCCATTACTCTATGATGGCCTTGATGAGCTGCAATGTGAAGAGCAGTCATGTTGTTTGCGTCTTCCATGTATGCTAAATTTCTATCAAAACCCAGCAACAACTCCATTGTCTTAAAACTATCGAAGTATGCAGCACAATCAAGCGGAGTCCAACCTTTTGGGTCAGCTTGTTTAATTAAAGCACTTAGACCGTGGGCTTCCATAATTTTACGGGTCATTTCTAAGAGAATTTAAATATGTTAGACATAATAATTTTGTAACTGAAATAAGGAAGACTTTAGAAGATATATAGAAAAAGCATTAATGATGATGTTTGAATGAGTTTATTGCCTTATCAAAAAAGAAAAAGAAAAAAAGAACGATCAGTTTATTACAATTATGTACGTGGGGCTCCTACTTTCTTTGTATACTGAAATCAACAATAACCTCACTGCGACATTTTTACTCAATCGGTTTGCATGTAAAATTGTTTCGATTTCCTTCCGTATTGTATATCTTTTACATGAGTTTTAAATGCAAAAGAGAAATGCAGAGCAAGGTATAAGTTCAAGTAACGCCTTAATTAAATTGATAAATAGGATGAACAATGTTACAAAAATAACACTTTCACAACAATATTGAGTTGGCAAGTTTTTATTAATTCTCATCTAGACTCACCACTATCGTCATTTTATTATTTACCATTCACAGCTTGTCAACTTAGTATTATTGTGAAATTGTTGTGTTTGTAGTTTTATTGAAATAAAATTAGTGAAAGTGACGCACAACTATTAACTAGTATTATTATCAACGGTTATTGAGTGGATAGATGTGATTTGTCTTTCATGGAAAGAATTGCTCTTTACCATTTCAGTGTTTTTTTTTCTTTTTTCTTTTTTAAATATATATAGAAATATTAGACTTTATTGAAAGGATATGATAGGTTCACACCACCCTTGCATTACTTTTTCACATCATTAAAAAAACAAACATTAATATCTATAATTTGTGTACACTAGTGTCCATATTTAGGTGGTCCAATAATGAATACAAATCTTCAATTCCATTTTTTGTATTCCACTCTATACTCTACCAACTAAAACTCACCACGTGTTTTTTTTCTTTCCTTATAAAATAACTAAGATTTAAAATGGAAACAAATCAAACACAATCTGACATGTGTTATATTTTAGTTGGTGGAGTAAATAGTAGAACACAAAAAGTAAGATAGAGGATATTCATTATGCAATAATGTAGGGGGTGACAAAACAACCTCAAACTCATTTACACACCCATTATAAATGAGCCCGAACCCATCCCTTTATTAGATAGGCTAAATGATTACTGGCCCAATTAAGATAATTACTACATGGATTTTAATTGTGTTACTTATTTGGTAATTAAATTACATAAAATTTACCCAAACCATATATGAGAAAGAAAAAAAAAAAAAGTATTTTGGTCATTTTTTGGTTTTTTGGAGTATTTTGATCATTTTGAAAGCTTTGAGTGTATTTTGATCTCTATATATGTACATAATTGAGTAAATTAATAAATTGGATTTTATCTATAATAAAGATTGGATTGGGTATTAGTAATAGATATTTTGTTAAATGGATAATAAGGGGTAAATGTGTTTTAAGCACCCAACCCACCCAATTGCCAACCCTGGTGGTGTGAATTAATATTAACCCTTATTGAAAAGAGTAGATTCACATGATGTATGGTAAACCGCCCAAACAGGACTTGGAATATCTTCCAATCAAACAGACTCATCTTCTACATTTAAGGCAAATTTTGCTTAGAGCTCTCTCTGCAACTAAGTTACAGCTTTTAGGAACGGCAGAGACTACCCCACTACGAAACAGCAGACTCAACAAACCCTTTTTATCTTACACCAGTAACCCCAATTCAGCCAAGCACTCATATTACTAATTCTCAATCCCATTCTATGACTGAGCGGACACCAAAAAAAAAAAGACTTAGAATCCCATGTTTTAGTTCACATTCAAAATGATTTCTTACATTTTCTCAGCAACCAAACAGAGCAGAACATTATTGATATCACCCAACCCGAATGCACAGATCCTATCAATTGCACAACTTTCTCACTGATCTCTACCAAATACATCAAAATCAACAATACCCATATGATTTTTCTCAACCATCACAGAATTTGACAGATCAAAAGCCAAAATCCAAATGGGTTTTCCAAATCTAATCCAAAAGACCCATTTACAAGTGAGAATCGAAAGTCCTCAAAAACAATAATTACGAATTTGTTGAGAGATCAGAAGCTTTTACCCAAATGGGTATTGAAATCTGAATGAAAATTCAACCAAATAAGAGTGAGAAATTGGAAATTACAAGTCTTGGGAATTGAATTAGGGTGGTCCATACCCTTGAACATTCCTGAGGGTCTGGTTGAATCTGGAATCTGGGCTTGTGAGAGTGCTCTCTTTCTTACTCTGATCTTCTTGACTGTTATTGTTCTTGTTGGTGTTCCTCATGGCTGTTGCTATGCAATAACCATACTCTGTCTCCCTCTGTGTTTGTGCTTTGTATTTAGTCCTTTTATTTTTTTGTTTTCTCTCACAACCAAAGAACATCAACAACATGCAGTAATAATCAAAACTAAAAGGCAAAGAGAATAAATTCAATAAGGATCGGGTGTAAAACCCGTCCTTTACACCCTCCAATAAAATAAAGCCACATCACTTTTATTCACCCACACAGAATCATTACTCTTAAAACTATCATAAAAAAAAGAACAAACGGGATCTAGAGAGAGAGAGAGAGAAAAACGATGGGAAAGAGAGATCGAGTGGTGGATCCAGATCGTGGTGGGTGTTTCGGTTTTGGGTTTCCAGAGAGAAAGAGAAAGCTCGAGAAAGAGAAAGCTCTGAGGGAGAGGGAGTTGTGGAGAGAGAGGAGACCGAGGTGGGAGTACGGTGAGAGAGAAAGAGGGTCTAGGCTTGCGAGAAGGAGGGGAAACGGTGACAATTGTGGCTGTGGTTGTCACCGGCAAGATTTTGAGGACCTTGGCCATGGTGGCCCTGGTCTGCCGCTGCTTGCAAGTCTCTCTCCCTATCACTCCACTCTTTCTCTCTCTAGATCCAGTATTGAAATCGTGCTTCTTTTTTTTTTAAGTTTTAAAGGGTAATAATTGTACGTAGGTGACCTCATTTTGAAATGTGAAATAAAGTGAAAAATGATGATGTGTCTGTTTTTTATTGGAAGGTGTAAAGGATGGGTTTTACACCCAATCCTTATTGAATTTATTCTCAAAGGCAAATGATGTACTTGACTTTAATTAATGATTTTTGTGTATTGTATGATAAAATTATTAAGGAGAGTCATTAGATGTTTTGTTGGATACATCTCTATATACTATACTATAAATGGATAAGAAAGAGGGAAAATAAAAAAATAAAAGGACTAAATACAAAAAATAATAGGAGAGTCACCTCGCACCTACAATATCTAAAAGTGAAATTTTTAAAAATAAACTAAATTAAAACTTTCACGTCAAACTATGCAATGTTTGTATGTTAGCTCAAACGAATAGCGAAGGAGAGGTGAATACATGTGGATAATTTTCTCTTAGCTCCAATTTTGTGATCAAAATATATGAGATTCTATTAAAATATTTTTTTCATTCCTAAATTTTTAAAATTTCATTTTTCATCCATAAACAATTGGAAATGTTACACTCTTTGTCCTTAAACTTTTAAAAAATATCATCTTTTTTTCTTTTTCTTTTTTCTAAATCTTGAAACTATTGAAAAAAAAAAAAAAAATTCATCATCTTTTCATCCATATTGTTTCCCCTAAATTATTGAAAAAAGCTCTTTAAAAAGCTTAGAAACAAAAAACGAACATTTTAAAGTTTAGGGATTAACAACAATTATAGTCCAACTTTAGGGTGGAAAATATTTTTTTTTACAAATATCAAAAGACAATATACTAATTTAGGGATTAACAACAATTATAGTCCAACTTCTTGTAACAAAATTTCAAAAAAAATAAATAAATAAATAAAAACTTCTTGTAATGTTTGGTTTGCCTCCCACACCTCTGGCTCCCCAACTTGGGCTGAAGCAAAAGTTGCGTTATTGGTAGTTTCCACGGCCATTCATCTTAAGCTCAAGTTTGTTCTTTTTGAGGGCAACGCCAAGGTTGTGATCGACGCTATCAACTTTCCTTCATCACCGCCTCCATGGGAAATTGTTTCCATTCCTAACAACATTTGGGCTCTATTACCTTTTTTTACCTGTTTTGACTTTGCTTTTTGCCTTCGTGGCCAAAATGGATTAGCCCATTCCATAGATCAAAACCCATCTCACACACAAACACCTTTGTTTCCCCAAATCCTTACATTACACCCTTCACTTCAATTCTCTCCAAACAAATTGTACAAAAAAGAAATGGTCAATAAGTATAGGGACAAATTAATAAAAAAACAAAAACAAAAATTATGGAGAATAATTGTCCTTCATTATCGGTATCATTCTACAAGTCTATCCCAATTCTCTGTAACCCAAAATTCATCTTCTCTATTAACAAATGTAAATTTGATTTTGGCAGAAAACTGAATGCTTTGCTTTTCATTATGTGTCAATATATAAGACAAAACAATGGACTTGGTAAACTACAAAGATATATGGAAAATATCAATCACAATTACATAGAGAAATAAGATGAGGATCCGGTGGAATGTGCTAGAATATATGAAAACTTCAATAACAAAGAAAGAAAGAGAATCCACATTCTAATCAAAAGTCATGGAACCCACCTCCAGAAAAGTCCGATAGTTTTTCAAGAAAGGGTATGGAGAGAGAGTGAGAGAGAGAGACAGAGAGAGAGAGAGAGAGAGAGAGAGAGAGAGAGAGAGAGAGAGAGAGAGAGAGAGAGAGAGAGAGAGAGAGATCATCGTGGGTTTTGGGGTGATAGAGATAGAATGGTGGGAGAGAGAGAATAGTGGGACAAGAGAGAGGAGGGATAACGGTGTTAAATGTTATTTGTTCTGTTAAAGAAACTTAAACTGGTCATGTGAAATTCACATGAGTAGTACACGTTGTTAGTTTGCGGAAGCATTAATGACAAATAAATTTTTTTTGTTTCATTCAAGAATCGTTAGACCACATAATCATGGACTTTAAAATAACATGCGTATCTCTTTCAACAACCCAAGTAAGCCTCTTCTTAACAACCCAAGTGTAAGCCTCTTCTAGCAACCCAAGTGTGTTACCTCCCAAAGTATTCACATCTCTCTCTCTTTTTCTTTTAGAGTTTTTCTAATAGCTGCAATATATCACAATAGTTTTGATAGCCAACTACTAACGTGATATTTCTTATGTATAAGACTATAGTAAAAACCCTAGAGAGAGATTTTAACGTGGGATCCTTAGAGATCTCTATCTTCATCAGTAGGATAAGTCAATATCTTTTGAAAGTTATTGACTTACTTTGAATCTCTTTCAAAATAATTCTTTAATTATTTTAATCATATCAAGATAGTATTTTTGAACTTCTGCAAATTACAATAATATCCATCAACACATTGCAATTGGCCCCTGAAGATTAGAGAATAACAAGTGAGGTCCCTTTACTTACAACTTTATATCTATATGTCCTTCCACCATACTATATTCCACATAAGCCACTAGGACTGGATTAATATCACTGTTATATCCCTAACTTATGTAATCCTTTAATTTCTTGAATTCATAATTCCCTTGGACTCCAAAATAATTTTCGAAAACTCTTTATAAATATATATAGATATTATATATATATGAAAACACTTTGAAAAATGTCACCGGCCGGTTTTGTTTTGAGTCCAATACCATTATGAAAATCAACTGAATATACTATCTCATTTAGAGACTGGTGGATCCATTGTTAAGCATCAACATATTTTACTCATTATACATATAACCCAACATGTCCATATATTGCCTTTAAATGAGCATCACCGGTTGACATTGTCAAAGTTATGTGCATAATAAATAAATATACATAAACCTCTCATGTTTGAGGACAATAGGAAAATTGTGATAGAACAACTTTTTAACCGACAGTGATCACCCCATAAGGTGTTCTTAATCAGATCCAGTTCAGTGTATGTACTTGTTACATTACACCCACTTGTCTGCTTAAAGTCTCAACCTCAATGATAGAGTAAATCATCCTATCATATAGAAGCACAACAAGTATAAGCTCTAGTGTTGATATTCTATTAACATCTATAGCCTAAAACGATTTTAAGTTCATGAAAAATTATTACTCCCAGCATTTGGTTCCTTAACTATTAGCATGATTTTTCTACAAAGGTGACATCACATGCCACATTTAAATTATAAATATACCCTTAATAATCATGTATGTGAAAGAACAAATTTATTATAAAATAAAATTCATAGAATTGGTTTTTGAGGGCATATAATTCTAACACACGTGTCGTCTCTTAATTTGGCCACATACTTGGTTTGTGGATTTGGGTTATAAACTAATTTGTAGGCGAACTTTGTCCTTCATCTTTTTTGAAGATCTCCTTCAAAGGATTCCAAGAAATAACCGTATCCCCCATTTTGTGCAAATGTTTTGAGGATCTGATACTTATGAAAAGGCCGGGGATGAAGAAGCATAAGCTGATGATACAAGTGGCAATGGCAAGATCCAAGGAATGCATCAACACAGCGTACGTGCCCATGACAAATGCCAACACCGTTGCTCCCATGGCAGATATGGTGAAGCAGAAGGCCAGTATGGCTAGTAGGAAAGAAAAGTCTGTAGGACTCTGCACGTCAAACAATAGTGGCATGAATAGGAGGATAAAGGCAGCAGCACAAGATTGCATCATGGCTATGGTATCTGTAATAACAAATGCTCTAAAAGCAGTATTTTTCATCAGAACTGCAGAGCCTGGATGTGTGCCATCTTTATCTATGAAACCCCCAGGCATGGTAATGCCTGCCGCAAAAGTCACGGTTGCAATGACTGTGTCCGCTACCAAATGGATTTGGTATGCTTTCTCCCACATAGAAACGAACCGGTCTCTAAGGGATTTTCTCTTAGCCAACCAATCTTCCAAGTCAATTAATTTTCTCATTTTTTTTTTTAAGATCATCTTTGAAGAATTGTCGATGTTAGAATATAAGTCCAATGGGTCTTAGGCCCAATATATTGTCTTGTATAGCACTCCTTTTACTTGTGCATTACTCTTACCTCTGCCTATATAAAGGCTCTCTCTTGTACTACATTTGACATATAATATAATACATAGACTTTCAGTCTTTAACATGGTATCAGAGCAGAGGCTCTAATATTGTGCAGTTCTAGTCCTTCCAGGCGTTCTTCCGCTGCCTCAGCTGTCTCCGGCACTGCCCAGCCGCCACCGTCAGAAATCCGGTTGCCTGCGCTGCCAAGAAGCTGATTCATCGCCGAAAAGGACCCACTGCCACCCTCGGATCTGCCGTTCCCGGACTCCGATCAAGACACCGCCGGTACCGTTGGAAAGCTCTCGAGATTATTGACTCAACGGCACAAAAAACAGCGGATTCCGACGTCGGACGCGCCCTCACGCGCCGCCTGAAGATTCGGTGCGCCGTCACGCGCCCCCACGCGCCAGCCTTCTTCTCTGCCACGTGTCACGCCTCCAGGACGCCACGTCAGCCCTAATCCACGTCAGCCCTAGACACGCTACTGCCACGTCAGCACAGTGCCACGTCAGCCCTAGCGTTGACCGTTGACTTTGACCAGCGTTGACCGTTGACTTTTCCGTTGACCAGAGTTGACTTTTTGCGTTGACCAAGCGTTGACTTTTCTGTTGACCAGAGTTGACTTTTTGCGTTGACTTTGACCAGCAGAGTTGACTTTTTCCAGAGTTGACTTTTTGCAACCCAGGTGCTCCCTACCCAGTTTTTCGTGCTGATTTCATTTTTGTGGTCTGTTTTTGCAGTTGAGATTTCATTATGACTCAAAGTGAAATTTCTAAGCCTATTCATAGGCGATCCAATCAAAAGAATTATCATCTTATTTGTGCCTTTTGCAAGCATCGCGGTCACACTATTGATCGATGTAACATGCGTGCCGGCATTCTTCAGCGCTCTGCAGCCTTGACTGCCTCTGAGTCTATACCATCATCTGATGCTGCATCTTTTGATCCTGTCTCATTGACTACACCTACTTACAGCATAGCAGATCTACAAGCCCTCTTCAGTCAGGTTCAAGCTTTGTCTTCCAGTGCATCCAATTCTGCTCTTTCTATGACACCAGGTATCTCTTCTGAATGGTTCTTAGATTCTGCCTGCTGCAATCACATGACGGACAATCCTCACCTCACAAGTGCCCACACTCCTCCTGTCTTACCTACTATTACCACTGCTGATGGCTCCGCCATGACTGTTAGTCATGTTGGCTCCATCTCTACCCCTAACTTATCTATCTCTGATGTCTTTTGTGTTCCTAAACTGCATCTTAATCTTTTATCTGTTGGCCAACTAACCGAACTTGGTTTAAACCTGTTCTTTTCTTCTCGTGGTTGTCTTGTGCAGGATTCTCGGACGGGGCAGATTGTTGGGTCCGCGCGTAAGGTTGGACGGTTGTTTGAGCTCACTTCCCTTCACTTTCCGTCTTCATCAGTCTCCGCCCCTGTTATTGCTGCTTCTGCCTCCATCGAGTTGTGGCACTCTCGTCTAGGTCATGTTTCTCTTCCTCGTATTCAAACCTTAGTATCTAGGGGTCTATTAGGTTCAGTTTCTTCCAGTCCATTTGATTGCATGCCATGTCAGCTCGGCAAACAACCTGCCTTACCTTTTAATAATAGTGAGTCTATTGCTTCTGCAACTTTTGATCTTATACATTCAGATGTATGGGGGCCCTCTCCTGTTCCCACAGTGGGGGGGTCAAGATATTTTGTTATTTTTGTCGATGATTTTTCTCGTTACACTTGGATTTATTTAATGAAAAATCGTTCTGAAGTTCTCACAATATATCGTGATTTTGCTAAAATGGTTCAGACTCAGTATTCTAAAGCTATTAAGGTATTTCGCTCTGACAATGCACGAGAATATAGACAAACAGATTTTTCTACTATTCTTAAACACTATGGAACTGTTTTTCATACCTCTTGTGCTGGCACCTCACAACAAAATGGACGAGCTGAACGTAAACTCCGTCACATCCTAGATACTGTTAGGGCTCTCACCAATGCAGCCTCCACTCCTGCCTCATTCTGGGGTGAAGCTGCTCTCACTGCAGTATACACCATCAACCGATGCCCCTCACCTGTCATTCAAAACACAACACCATATGAACGGTTGTTTGGCACAGCTCCAAACTACAGTCTACTCAAGGTTTTTGGTTGTGTCTGTTTTGTTCTTCTTCAACCACATGAGCGCACTAAACTTCAACCCCGCTCCCAGCTATGTTGTTTTCTTGGCTATGGCCTTGAAGAAAAGGGGTACCGTTGTTATGATCCAGTCGCCAAGCGTCTTCGAGTCTCTCGGCATGTGGTCTTCTGGGAACACAAGATGTTCTATTCCTTACCTTTATTTTCTGCAAGTAATTCTGATTCTCAGGCTGATCCTCTACCAAATCTCTTCCCTGAGATTCCTTCCCCTTCTGCTGAGTCAGTTAATCCCATCTCCGACGAGTCTCCCCCTGCTGATCCCTCTTCTGATGAGTCTCCTACAGCCGATCCTACCTTCGACGAGTCTCCTCTCTCTGCCCCTGCTGCGAATCCTGTCAACACTACTGCTCCTGAGCCTCGTCGCTCTCATCGGGTAAGTACTCTTCCCTCTCATCTTCGTGATTTTCACTGCTTTTCTGCCTTTGCCACCTTACATGAACCTCACACCTTTCGTGAGGCCTCCTCTGACCCTTTATGGCAGCAAGCTATGAAAGAAGAATTTGATGCATTGTTAAAGACAGGTACTTGGGATCTGGTTGATTTGCCAGCTGGTAAATCTGCTATTGGTTGTAAGTGGGTGTACAAGATCAAGACTCGATCAGATGGTACTGTTGATCGCTACAAGGCTCGTCTCGTTGCCAAGGGATTCACTCAAGAGTATGGCATTGACTATGAGGAGACATTTGCACCAGTGGCTCGCCTCTCCTCTGTTCGTACTCTTATCGCAGTTTCTGCTTCCCGACATTGGCCACTTTTTCAGATGGATGTGAAGAATGCCTTCCTTAATGGAGAACTAACTGAGGAAGTCTACATGCAGCTCCCTCCTGGTTTCTCCCAACCTCCAGGCTTTTCTCCCAAAGTGTGTCGCTTACGTCGGGCACTATATGGTCTTAAGCAAGCTCCACGAGCTTGGTTTGCCAAGTTCAGCTCCACCATTTCTCAGCATGGTTTTTCAGCTAGTTCATATGATTCAGCTCTGTTCTTCCGACGCTCAGATCATGGTATTACCCTTCTCTTGTTGTATGTAGATGACATGATTATTACTGGTGATGATGTGCAGGGCATCCAGGATCTTAAGCGCTTTCTTGGTCAGCATTTTGAGATGAAGGATCTGGGTCCTCTCAGTTATTTTCTTGGCCTTGAAGTCTCTTCCTCCTCCGATGGTTACTATCTCACTCAAGTCCAAGTACACATCTGATCTTATCTCTCGAGCTGGAATCACGGACAGCAAGATCGTTGACACGCCCATTGAATACAACAATCGCCTGAATATTCATGATGGAGAACCACTTCCTGATGCTACCCTCTACAGACAATTAGTTGGGAGTCTTGTTTACCTCACTGTCACTCGACCAGACATCTCCTATGCTGTTCACATTGTTAGCCAGTTCATGGCTGCACCGCGGTCTCTCCATTATGCAGTTGTACTTCGGATTCTTCGGTATTTGAAAGGCACCTTGTTTCATGGACTTCACTTCTCATCTCAGTCGTCGCTCACTCTTCAGGCTTATTCTGATGCCGACTGGGCAGGGGACCCTACTGACCGTCGTTCCACTACAGGGTATTGTTTTCTTCTTGGTGACTCCCTCATCTCTTGGCGCAGCAAGAAACAATCTGTTGTTGCTCGTTTTAGTACTGAGGCAGAATATCGAGCACTTGCTGATACCACTGCTGAGCTCCTTTGGTTACGTTGGCTTCTCCAGGACTTAGGCATTGATTGTTCTACTGCAGTTCCGATCCATTGTGACAATCGAAGTGCCATCCAAATTGCCCACAATGATGTCTTCCATGAGCGTACTAAGCATATTGAGATCGACTGTCACTTTGTTCGTCATCACTTACTACAGGGTACTTTGCAGCTCCGTTCAGTATCTTCTCAGGACCAGTTAGCTGACATATTTACCAAACCTATGCCTCCAGGCCGTTTCCGTGATCTTATTTCCAAACTCAAGTTGGTGTCTGTTCACCCACCATGAGTTTGAGGGGGGATGTTAGAATATAAGTCCAATGGGTCTTAGGCCCAATATATTGTCTTGTATAGCACTCATTTTACTTGTGCATTACTCTTACCTCTGCCTATATAAAGGCTCTCTCTTGTACTACATTTGACATATAATATAATACACAGACTTTCAGTCTTTAACAGTCGAAATTGTTCAGTACGCTCATACTTGTTCCGAGTTTGAAGTCTAATCTCTCTAAGCTGTGCAACATGTAGAATAGTAATAGTTAGTGTTTTGAGAAAATTTATGAAAGGACGCCATTTGACTGCTACCAAGAGAGCGACTGCAGCAGAGTTCTCTAAGAAATTAATATACAACAATGAAAGGTAAAAGGATACAATGTTCTCAAAGTTCACGTTAGAAAATGGAAAAATAATGAAAAAACTATCTATATTATGAAAAGAAAAAAAAATAAAAAATCTCAATGAAATAAATTTACATATGTTTAGTTTGCCTAATTGTTATTTCAGTACATTAAGTTTAAAAATTGTCATTTCACTGCCGTAAGTTTCATAACGTGGTCAGTACTTCCATATAATTTTGTTAAAATTTTGCCATTAACCATTAAAAGATATTTTTTAATACTAAAAATTAATTGTCAATAAAAATGAAAACCCAATAAACCTACCCGGAAGAGAGAAAGAAAAGAAAGTTTAATTTTTTTTAAATGTAAATAATTAATATTTTAAATATTAAAAATGGTATAGAAGTACTAAATTGATTACAGTATGAAAGTTAGAGCACTGAAATGATAATTTTTAATGACAATTAGATAAATTTAGTGGATGTAAATTGCACTTTACCCTAAAATAAAAATTTCCATTTTTTTTTTTGGCCCTTTTTTTGATGAAAGAGAAAAAATTGTGTTACCTTTTTATCTGATAATTCTGCATTAGTTAAAGCGATGTCATAAGCGTCAAGGTTTTGACTGTTGAAGGCCATCTTATCGACTCTGTCGTGACAAATGAGAGCCTCAAGATATTGTGAAGATTTGGAATGGAAATGGAGAGGTGTGTTCCCGTTGGCATCCTTTTCATTCAAAAGGTTGTTGAGTATCGGTCTGTTTAGGATGACTTGCACTACATCCTCAGGCCAACGAGAGGAGTTCACGGCAAAATGGAGTGCATTCCAGCCTCTGTTGTCAACTAGTTCGGAACAATCAGGACAGATTGATAAAATCATTCTCATTATTACATCATGGCCTCGATGAGCTGCAATGTGTAGAGCCGTCCTGCCCTTCACATCTTTCATGTATGCTGCATTTCTATCAGAAGTCAGCAGCGACCTTATTGTCGTAGAAGAATTGAAGTATGCAGCACAGTGAAGCGGAGTTGACCCTTCTTGGTCAGCTTTGTTAATTAATGCTCTTTGTCCATGAGTGGCTAGGCTTTCCAGAATCTTTCTCGTCATTTCTAAGAGAATTTGAATACGTTAGATATAATAATTTTCTGAATGAAAGTAAGACTTTTAGAAGACAGGAAATGCAACATCATGAATCATGATGATAATTGAGTGAGTTTAATTATTATTATTTATTGGTATGTGATGCCTCAACTTTCTTTGTATACTAGAAATCAACAATAACCTCACTGCGACATTTTTACTCAACTGTTTCTATGTAAAATTGTATCGAATTGGTCCTTCTCAGTGGAAGGAGAAGTCGTTTAATAAAAAGGCTCACGGCAAGAGGTCTCTTCCACTGCCCAGTACACGTTCAAGTGCTTCTTCTCATCATAGCATCAATGTCCCAAAATATTTTAACAATAAAATAATATAACAATAAATAAAAAAATAAATTGGTAAAATTAAGGCTTCAGTGTGTGTAACAACCAGATCATTGACATTAAAATCTCACTGAAATCCACAAAGATAAAATTCATAAGCCCAATTTCAAAATCATGCAACTAGTAGATACACAAACACACAAATAAAATAAGCAAACTACCTAGATCAGAAACTCTAGTCCACAAATAGCATCATCACAGTTGATTGATGTTTATTAAAGAGAAAAAAAACTTTGATCGATGGTATAACATCATCACCGCTGATGGATATTTAAAAAAAGAAAAAAAAAAAGGAGGATGCAAAGGAAATTAGAGAAATTGTTGAGGGTAAGTGCTCAGACAACCAAGGGTTTGTCAATCAGATTCAAGGTGTAACATTCATATCAGAAACTCTAGTCCACAAATAGCATTATCACCTCTGAGAAGGACTAATAAGATCAATCTTTGGGCCGCCGCGAAGAACTCAATCGGGGCCAACAGTTTTGATCGGAGACAGCAAGGAGAGAGAGGAGGAGGGAGTTTCATTCGCAATCCTGTAGTTTCTTAGTTTTTTTATGTGTTTTTCTTAATTTATTTTTTTGTTAACTTTTTAACGTCTGGGGTAACGGAAACAAACAGGAAAGACCATAGCCCATAGGTGGATAAAGTGTTAATTTTCAAACCATAGATAAGCAACTTACAAATAGATCAAACAACAAGTAGGTAAAGTGTACTTGCCCCTAAAATAAAACAGCCCTTAGTCCCTAACAAGACTTGGGAATATCTTACAACCAATCAGACTCATCTTCTACATTTAAGACAAATTTTCCCAAACCATTTGCAAGTAAGTTAAAGTTTTTTTTGCCAAATTACAAATTATACCCTTTAAGTTTGGTCAAAGTTCAATTCAGTCTACTAAGTTTTAACTGTTTCAATTTAGTCCTCTAAACTTTCTGGTTTCAATTTAGTATTTTAAGTTTTGACTGTTTCAATTTAGTACTCTAAATTTATTTTTGTTTCAAAAACTTAAAAGCAAAAACAAATAAAAATTATTTATAAAAAAATTCTTGAAAAAAATAAAAAGTTAGAGGACTTAATTAAAACAAAATCAAACTTAGAGTATTACATTGAAATGGTCAAAATTTAAAGGATCGAATTGAACTTTGACCAAACTTAGAGAACTAAATTGAAATAATCAAAACTTAAAGGACTAAAATTGAAATTTGACCAAACTTAGAAGATGTAATTTGTAATTTAGTCAAGTTTTTTTTAGGAAAACCAAAGACTACCCCACTACGAATCAGACTTAACAAACCCTTTATATCTTGCACCAGAAACCCCAATTCAGCTAAGCGAGATAACTAAACTTTAACTAAATAGCTCGCACAAGCGGGGTCGAAGTGCACTCAACGTAACCACGACCAAGGTGGACGTTGCCATCTACTAGCAATAGTCACTTGCCTGTTTCTAGCGGTCTAGCCTCATCGCAGGCCACCATTTTTGCTGAGGATAATTCTTTGTATTGTGTAACCAGATTGTTTGCCAAGGTGATCACCTCTCTTCAGGACCCAACACATCCACTTATTTTCCTATTCCACACTACCTAAATTTGAATAACAAAACTATTGTTTGACTAATATTAATAATGAGTATGTACTTTTACACTAAATTAATAAGTAAGTACTATAACTACTCCATTATCTTAACAATTTATTAGGTTGAAACCATTAAAAATATACTAAAAATTCAGTATAAATCTTAAATGTTTACTAACCCCTTTTTCTTTTACTAACCATCCAACGGATTCGTCAGTGCGCAAAGCAAAAAGCAGAAAAGCTCTAGTAGAAATCATTTTGACGTGGACAACAAAATTACTTGAAATTTGGTGATTTGGTTGGAATTGTCGTGAGGATCAAGGCTCATCCCCCTCAGCCATGAGCACCATCAGTTTTCGAACAAATCTCTTCCTCTAGGCCTTTAGTTAGTCAAATTTTCTGTTTATAATAATTTTCCTTTTGTTTGTAGTTTTCAAATTAAAAGTCAAAATAATGTCCCTGTTTTTTATTTTTTTATTCTATTTTGGATGTTTCCTATAGTAAGAGTTGATTTAGCTCAATTTTTCCGTTTTTGATCATTTTAAATATTTCTAGCCTAATTTATTCGTTTCTAAAAGGTTTTTTTAACAGCCCTAGGAATCTTTTACTATTTATTACTTGTAGTTGTTAAAGTAATTCAGTTTTGATTAATAATATTTTAGAAAAGAGGTTGTCTCTCTATTGTTCTATATTTGTTGTGGATTCTAGGGTTTTATAACTGAAATGAGAGACATGTTCTTCTCCCTACTATTTAGTTGCTTTAAAGGAGAAACGATGTATAGAAAACAGTTTTTGAAGATAGAGAAAGAGAGACACACCAACTTTAATTATAATATATACCCTAGTTTTTATGTAAATAAAAGTTCAAATTTTTATTCACATTGTTGTAATTATCCAATTAATATAATTAATACCATTTTTTTATAGCAATTTAAAATAAATATATCTAGTATCTTATAATATAATATATTTTACCAAGTTTTGTCGTATCTTGCACGAATTACTAACCAATAAACTTTATAGCGTTACTCCTTTACTAAATTATGCAATGTTGAAAAATAAATTCAATAAAATAAATAGGCATTACCTTCATCATCCCAAATGATTGCAGCATGTAACGTTGTTCTACCAAGAGGGCCACCATGAGCTAGTGATGTGCAGGTGTTTAAAATTTCAGACACCAAGTTTTTAAAATTTCTCTCGACGGCTATGTAAAGTGGAGTCTCACCAGCATCATTAGCCAAATATGAAAAATTCGGACCCTTTTGAATCAACAATTTCACCACCTCAAGATGTTCATTACGTACAGCCTTATGTAAGGCCGTGTCTTTCTCATTATTCTTCATCTCGAGCATCTTGTTGACCGCATTAGCATTATTAGTATTACTGCCACTTTCGAGGTCTTGTTGATCAAGAGATTCTGCACATTCAATTAGGTCTTTCACTATGGTAGCATGCCCATACCTTGCCGCAATATGCAAGGGAGTTTCATCTTTGGCATTAGGTTGCCATAATAGTGATGGACACTTATGTAGAATTTCCTTCACAAAGTTGGTTGTTGTTGATTCGGGTTCTTTAGTTAAGGCTGTGAGGTAAATATGAAGGATTGTGTTTCTATTTGGGGTTAGTAGGCTGTCAAGAGGCTCCACAGTCCTATTAAAGATCTGGATAGAACCTTTCGCTGCAGCATAGTAGTACTCAGGCTGCATGCCAGTGTTGACCTCTGTTTGTGCAGGCTGACTGCTAGGTGCTTGATCAATGGCGTCCATTCTATATAAGTGGCTAGCTCCTATATGTCTCTGTCTAAACGATATGGTCGTTGGAGTTACTAACTTCCTATACGTCCTACTACTATTTTTGAGAGAGATCGGAGAGAGAGAATATGAAGGCAACCAAAGGAAATTAAAAATCAAAGGAGCCAATCAAACCATGCAACCTTCAAACTCATATATGTAATCGCGGTCAAGTTTGCCAGTCAAAAGTATTGCCAATTTGCCGGTCAAAAGTAGCTCGCACTTCAAAGTTCAAACTCTTAACATCACTTATTTTCTTTCGGAAAAGTACCCAAAAAACATAAAGAAGCTATTATTTTATACAAGTTAAACCTATGCCTTTTAAAAGTATCATTTTAATTTTTAAACTTCATCTTTTTCAAAGTATCATTTTAAACTTCATACTTTTCTTTTGTTATGTCAAATAAAACCACACAAGTGATTTAGCGCAATACTAAAAATGTAAAGTTTGAAATGACACATTTATAAATGTGAGTTTAAAATATCATTTGTTGAATAGGAAAAATATTATCTCTCATTATCAGGTTTACATATATTCATATTTTTTTTTTGGATGGCATGAAATAGAATGCTATAAATGGTGTGAGACCAGGGCCGACCCACGTTAACCATTGGGGGTGCGGTGCCCCTCCAAAAGTTTTCAAAATTGTGTTTGAGCCTCATATCTTCTTTTTTTAACAGCCCTCCAGTGACAAATTTTGTCACCCAATGTCCTCCCTGTCCGTCCCTACTCCCTCAGTGAATCAGTGATAATTTCACATCTTTTTTATTTTTCCTCATCCTTTATCCCTTCACAAGTGCTGTCAACCAACATCATTACCTTTAAACATTTTTTAAGACTCCCATAAACATTTTAAACAGTTTGTCACCAATTAAGTTCTCTCTCTCTCTTAAGTATTGCATTTGGTATAGCCATTAAACAACCTTTATCTTTTCTCTTTCTTTTCTTTATCAACCGCGTGTTCTTCTTTCCCTCTCTGCCCACGGCCCACCTTGACTTTCTTGGAGATTAACATGCTAAACGGATTTTTAAAGCCAAAATTCTACAACAAATGGTTCGAGTGGCTTTGGTAGGTTTCAGCTTTATTTGCCTTTCACTTGTATGATATTCTGGTTTTGTCTTAGTTTTCTTTTTTTGGATTGATATCGTAAATAATTATAGGGTTAAATACATAATTGGTCTCTAATGTTTTCCTAAGATGCACGTTTGGTCCTTAAGGTTTGAAACGGGTAGAAATAGTCTCTAACATTTCAAAATCATACACCATTGATACTTCCGTTAGCCTCCATTAATTTGGTGTATATGTGGCTAAAGGAAATAATGACGTGGCTAATTTTTAATTGAGATAATTTTTTTTTTTTTAATTACAACTAAGATATAATATGGCATATCCATTTAAAATCAACTAAGCTGAATTAAAAAAAAAATCACCTCAATTAAAAATTGACCATGTCATCATTCTGTTAGTCACGTATACACTAAGTTAATGGAGACTAACGGAATGACCAATGGTACATGATTTTGAAACGTTAAGGACCATTTCTACCCATTTTAAACGTTAGGGATCAAACGTGCAACTTGGGTAAACGTTAGGAACCAATAGTGTATTTACCCATAATCAAATAAGAGATTAGATTTTTTTTTTTTTTTTTTTTTTTTTTTTTTTTTTTTTTCTTTATTGTTTAAAAATGGATATGATAATCAAGAGGTAATAGATAATTTGATTTTGAATTTTGCTTGAATTGCAAATTAATATGATAGTTATCCATAACCCCCAAACAAAACTTCTTGGTTCCGCCCCTCAGACCACAGATGCAAGTTACAATACAAGTCGCAATTTCTATATATATAATCGTGGTTGAGTTTGCCTGTGTAAAGTACCTCATTCGTTCAAAGTCTTACCACTTTTTTTCTTTTTTCCTTTTTTTTTTTTGTGTGACTAAATAGTTAATATCACTTAACAATAATGACAACTAGTCGCAAACCTGTGCGATGCACAGGAAAATTATTGAAAATAAAATCTAAATTAATTTTGATTCCTTTTACTTCTTTTGTTGAATATGTATTTTTTTTTTTGTAGTTCAAAATGTTGTAGGCAAGATCGATAAAGAGACTTTACGAATCGGATTTAGGATAGATCCTACTTTTTGGTTTAAAAAAATAACTAAGAAAGTATTTACCATAGGATAATTAAAATTTAATATAATGTAATTTTTCTTTTGGCATAAGTTGAATATAGTCCAATTTTTATAAAACACGATTCATGTTTATATTTACCATATGGATCATGTTTCCATCCAAAAATAAAATAAAGGATACTTAAAATAAGAAGAAGGACAAATAAATACATGGACACATGATTATATGATCAAACCTAAATAATTTTCATAACTCATTTCAAGCTCACATGGTTTCATTATAACAAATCCATCCATCTTTCTCCATTGCCAGCAACAAAATTAAATGAAATACATAAGAAAAAAAAAAAGAACTCTAAAAATCTTGATGAAAATTGATAATTATGATTATTATTAAAAGATATTTATATTGTGTTTATATATGGAATATATTTTAGTATTAGACATTAATTATGATTGTGTTTTATATATGGAATAATATATTCTTATATTAAAGAAAATATGATGTGTCAAAATTCTAATGGAATGTTTAATAATAGAATAAAATTTAAATTCAATTAGAAAATATATATTAAAATAATGAGGTGTAAAATTGTGAGATTTCAAAAGCTTATGTGGCGCAACATGATGAGGTCAACCAAAAGTCAAAAAGTTTCGGTTTTACATTATAGTATAGATTGCAAATAATTTTATATTTTGTTTTTATATATCACTTGTTTAATACATGTATAATTAGTCGTAAACCTATGCGATTTACTTAAAATGAAATCTAAAGAATTATTGGTCTAAATATGATTTTTTTTGTGTGAAAATTGATAATTATTAAAAGACATTTATTATTATTGTGTTTATATATAAAATATATTATAGTATTAGGCATTTATTATGATTGTGTTTATATATATGGAACAATATATTATTTCTATTAAAGAAAATATAATGTGTCAAGATTCTAATGAGATGTTTAATTATAGAATAAAATTTAAATTCAATTAAAAAATATATATTAAAATAATGAGGTGTAAAATTGTGGGACCAGCTTATGTGGCGCAATATTATGAGGTTAACAAAACTAAAAAAAAAAAAAACTTTAGTTTTACATTATAGTATAGATGACAAATCTACTGCCCGCCAACTTGTATAACATTACTCATTCGTAAATAGAAAAAGCCGTCAATGATTTTCTACTTGTAAATGAGACTGATTCGTGATCTTACTTTTCCGAAAGTGATCTTAGTTATCTTTTTCCTTAAATGATTCTCATGCTTTGTCTGGATCGATAATTGGAACCTCTTGCTTTTAAACGTGTCCACCAGTGTTTGAGTGTTGATGAATTTATCAGGCTCGCTGTCTCTTTATAACTTTACTTCATAAAGTAAATACATGCCAGAAAAGGAAGGAAGTTATTCTAATAAATGATACAATAATAAAACTTTAGTCCCAAAACTATGGGTTGGCTTTGGTTATGGATCCTGAATTCCTGACTAATCAAATTGTTTACGCGTATTCTTATTTGTCATTCTTTCTAATCCAAAATAATACTCTTGGAGTCTTGGTCACCTCTTAATTAAAATGTCATTTTTACTACTTCTGAGGGTATAAAGATTTTCTAATAAATGATCTTTATTATAGAATGACAGAAACATGATCAACAAAAGGTGTCATTGCGTAAGAAATAAAAGAACCATTTACTTGCAATATTAACACTTTATAAGGCACAAAACAAGATCTAAACTTCTGTAATGTAAGAACCAAGGGACCATTTAATAGCTAATATTACCCTTTGTGAATTATCATATATGTTGCACTAACATCTTCTGTCAATTAAGTTTCTTTATCAGTCTAATGGACAATAAATCCAATTTGAAAGCTTTCTCTAATTGTACACCACGAAACATTTGATTGCAAGTCTGAAATTCCTGTCTAATTCTAAGCAACTTTGTATTAAAAGCCCAAGATTTTCAGTCATGCTTTTTAAAATGTATTAGAGAGCTAAAACTTACCAAGAGAAGCTTCCAGACATCAGGGCGCATAGAATCTGGTATTCCACTCCAAGCTAACTCACGCAACTTCTCTACAAAATGTATTTCAAAAGGGAAATGTTACAGCTCTCAAATTTAATGGAACTGATAAATCCCACGAGAGTGAGATGATTATAGAGTTCCTAACCTCTATTAGCACCAAAATGAAATTTCTGCAGTCATTTCATTCAAAAAATCAAAATAGAAACTCCCACTCCAAAAAATTACAATTTGAAGTTTAAGAAACCAATAGACTCTTAAAAAGAGGAGATGCTGGTAGTGCCATAAGTGCTCAAACACTTGTAAATTGTGCACAACAATAAAACTTGACGTAGGACAGCTAGCAGAAGATTTTATGGAGCAGTTTGAGCGCTAGAAGACCAAACGCGCAACCCGCCGTCCCTAATTTCACGGTTGTAGGTTGTTTAGGGATGTTTTAATTTATTATGCAATTTTCGCATTTATTTGTCATTTTTCGTAATTTCCTGTTTTAAGTCAATTAGGGTCTGTTTTTAAACAGTATAAGTACTGGTTGTAACAGACCTAATATTATTATTCAGCCGTCAATAAAATTATCTATTTCAGAGTTTCTTTTTACTGGTGGATTCCAGCCCCTTGAATACTGACACAGTTCGTATTCTTTTAATTATCACGCTTTATTCTGCGCCAAGTGGTATCAGAGCGAGGTTTTGCTTGGTTTGATGGCTACTAGCGAAGATAGAGTTGAAGGCCCTAACGACAGAGCTGGAGGATGCTCTTTGGAGGGCGATTGAGGAGCAGAGGCAACAGATGACGGAACAGAGGCAACAAATGACCGAGATCCGAGAACTGCTTGTCGAGCTGAGACTCAACGTCAACGAAGGGCGAGTTGACAGGGAACGCGCTCGAGGATTTGCTCGAGAGCCCCTTGTTAACGGACGTGTTCCAGAAAGACCTCCTAGACAACATCGTCGACAGTTCGCTGATGATGATGAGTCTGAAGAGGAAGATGATGGAGGGTATGGCGCAAACGCACCTCGACAGGTGAGGCGAAACAGGGATTATGATGATTATCGATTGAAGGCAGATATCCCTAATTTTAATGGAAACTTGTATATCGAGGATTTCCTTGATTGGGTTTCTGAAGTAGAGCGTTTCTTTGAGATGATGGAAGTTCCAGAAGAGAAGATGGTAAAATTTGTCGCATTCAGGTTAAAGAGTGGGGCTGCAGTATGGTGGGATCAACTGCAAAAGAACAGGTAGTGACAAAGGAATGACATTGTGAGGACTTGGCGTAGGATGAAACAGTTGCTAATGGGAAGGTTCCTACCACCAGATTATGAGCAGCATCTTTTCCAACTATTAGAATTGTATGCAGGGTAGCAGGACAGTGTTTGACTATACAGCAGAGTTCTCCAGGCTTTCTGATCGCAATAGCCTGACAAAGATGGAAGGACAACGTGTTGCCAGGTATCTTAATGGCCTGAAGCCGTCATTGAGGGAGAAAATAGGGTTACAGGTCCTTTGGATTGTTAAAGAAGCCCATAACATGGCCCTGAAGGCAAAGATGTTGGAACGAAAAGGTGGTCAATCCGACTACTACAGGCAAAGTGCCCCAGAATCGTTAAGCTACAACTTTAGAAAAGGGAAGGCTCCCTAATCACCTCAACCTCAAGCACGTTCAACAGGAGGGCCACTCAGGAACACTAACAGTAGTGGAGACAACACTACCAATCAGGCAGCAGTAACAAATGGAAGGGTTGCGCCCAAGAACCTAAACCCCTATGTGAGGGGTGGACCTGAAAAGTGTTACAGATGCGAAAAGCCGAGTCACTGCTCTAACACTTGTCCAGAACGCAGGCCAGTGGGTTTGGCAGAAGAAGAGGACGGAAGAGTGGAAGATGTTGATGATGAAGACGAGGATGGAGACCTATATGATGGAGTTGAGTTTGCAGAGGAGACTGGCGAACGAGTTAATTGTGTAGTGCAGCGGGTGTTGTATGTTCCGAAGCAAGAAGACCTTACCCAATGTCACAATATTTTTCGATCTAATTGCAACATTAATCAAAAAGTTTGTGACTTGATCGTAGACAACGGAAGTTGTGAGAACTTCGTTGCCAAGAGGCTGGTGGAGCACTTGAAATTACCAACACAGAAACATCCATCTCCTTATACAATTGGATGGATTAAGAAGGGGCCAACAATTAAGGTAACAGAAATCTGTCATGTCCCTATTTCCATTGGTAAGATTTATAAGGATGAGGTGGTTTGTGATATAGTAGACATGAATGCCAACCATGTGCTATTGGGTAGGCCATGGCAGTACGATATTGATATTACTTATAAGGGCATGGATAATATTTATTTGTTCACCTAGGAATCACACAAAATTTCTATGGTTCCTTTAAAGTCACCTACACTGCCTAACAAGTCTTTTAAAGTGGAAGGGAAGTCTGTGTTAACCTTGGCCAGGTCGAAAGCGGAATTTGTGACAGATGCTGAGGGTGCTCAAGGGGTCTATGCGTTAATAGTCAAGACTCTTTTGGTGGATAAGGAAGAACCAGTAACAGTCATTCCTGATCCGATTCTGCCACTACTAGAAGAATTTAAAGAGCTTACTTCTGAAGACTTACCAAACAATCTTCCTCCAATGAGAGACATTTAGCACCATATAGACCTTTTACTTAGTGCTAGTCTACCTAACCTGCCACACTATCGGATGAGTCTGAAGGAGAAAGAGATTTTACGAGAGAAGATAGAAGAATTGCTAGTGAAGGGTTTTATACGTGAGAGCATGAGCCCATGTGCATTCCCAACCTTGTTGACACCAAAGAAAGATGGCAGCTAGCGTATGTGCGTCGATAGTTGAGCTATCAACAATATCACCATAAGATACCTGTCACGACCCAAATCCGTAATATGATTCGGAGTCGGACCGGCATGCTAATACCAAGCCTGTGCTTGATATTACCACGAACCAACTAAAAGGAGTATAAATTTTTCTTCTTTCTTTTCTTTTCTCTTATCTTGATTCTTTAAATTTTTCTTGGGTTGGGAACTCCCAATACTATAAACATACTCCTTTACGAACGAATGAGTATAGTAGTCCACCTAAAGGAAGTGATAGTAGTCAGAGCATCTATAACTATTTATACAAAATACATCAATATGTAGACATAATAACTCTATTACAGCGGAAGACTATTTAAACATATACATCACTTCTGTTTTATATACACCAAAACTCAAAACATCTAAGACTAGTTCTAGATACGAATGTACTTGCTCCTCCAAGCTAAGACTCTTGGCTGCACCATAAGATGTTCCTGCAATCTGAGCAACCCACTTTGCTCAGGAAGGGAGGTATGACATGAAGATTTAACAGTATGCATAAATGCATGATAAACAGAATAATCTTTGTGGATATGACTTGCGTATAAACAGTTCATGCTAAAATGATTTCATAAGTTTCTTGAACATATATATCTCATACTGATGAACATAATATCTGATAACTTGTAAGGCATAATATAACTATTGAAATTGAACATATAGCATGATTCCTTTATATGTAAATAAAACATGTTCCCTTAAACTGTTCTGAAGAGAGAACTTATCTCATACTATTGCATAAAATAGCAAAACTATATGGAACATGTAACTAAACTTTATCTTTAAGACTTTGCCCCTCGTGACCTTACTGGTGCCATGTCTACAGGATGTGAAACCCCTCGTGGCCTTCTTGCCAGTCTACAAAGATCCGAAGATCCCCTCGTGGCCTAGGTTGCCATATCTTCAGGGAATACAACCCCTCGTGGCCTTACTTGTTGCCAGTCTACAGGGAATAAAACCCCTCGAGGCCTGCTGCCATGTCTTTAGGGCATACGATCCCCTCATGGCCTTGGGTTGTCAGTCTACAGAGCATCACACTCAAAACTGTTTTAGATGTTCATAAAACATATCATGCTTGTTTATTTTTCAATCTCTCTCTTGCCTTACTAAGCCAAAATTCATAGCATATCCACAGCTTGCTTCTAAAATCTGTCTTAACTGTACCAACTCAAAACTATTTCTAAATCAATGCACATTTTCTTTATAAACAAATATCAAACTGAGTTTATTGAAAGCATTGATAAAACATATATAGATATATTCTTAAAACATGGACTATTAAATTTTCATGGCACATTCCCTTACCTCAATCCAAAAGCTGGATTCCAAGAGTCTCAAGCAGATCGCTTCACCTATCCTCCTTTGATTATCCTAAATCAAGTATAGGAGTTAAGTTAACTTTAACTTAATCTTAGTTTCAACTTAATGTCAACCTTAGCTCATAATAGGCTAATCAACACTTATGACCATAATTCGCTTAATTTAACTTAACAAATCTTTACTAAGCCCTTACTAAACCCCAAACAACATGTTGAAGGCATCCATATAAATCAAACATCAAAACATAGCTTCTTTAGAAAGCATACATTAGCTTGGTACACTTCACATTCGCACATTAATTCATAGAGTTATGAATTTATTAGAAACAAAAGACACTAAGGCTCCTGCTATTATTTCAGCTACCAAACAATAAAACCAAGGCATATAAAAATTCATCCCAGTCTTAAACACACAAAGAAATACTCAAACCGAATTTCAACCCAATCTACTCAAAATAACATGAGAATAAATTCTTCTAACTTTCAATGTTTTCAACTCATCTTTAAAAGATTTTCTACAGGAATAGTATCTTATAAAATTCATTTGACAAACTTAGAAACATCAAAATATCCTGAAATCTTACTGTGAGGTAACACCATATATTTAACATCTATTATCAAAATTTAAGCTCAAAACACTATATCTAGAATTTATTAAAATTCTGGTACTTTAATGATCTCAAATCTGTCAGTACAATTTTTAAGGTGAATTTAAATCTGTACCCGCAATTCATTATTTACTAAAATCACATGAGGCTAATTCCATCAAGAACATATACATCCTAGGGTTCCAGAAACCTACTCCAATCACTTAAATTCCAAATATTGGATTTATTAAGCAATTTCAAACCGGCAAACACAGAATCTGTCAAATTGACAGATTTGTACAGTTTTCTTGTAAAATAACAAATAATTATCAAAACTCAATATTTTTCTATGAAATTTCATATACATAACCTAGACATATGATAGATTACCCTAGAGAAAACCGTCTCCTCATATATATTTCCAGTAAGGACAGAATTTCCATGAAAGTTCACTGTTCACGCAGATCTGACAGAGCAGTAAAATTTCCAGCAACTACCACTTCAAATCCCACATGCATGTCCATAAAAATTCATTTTCCTTAACCCAAAATCATATTTCTACAACCCATAACCTCAAAGTGTAAGAATCATGAAGATCAACCAACAATTTCAACTATACCCATTTCAAAACATACATGAAAAGCTAAGATTTCACCTAATCTATCACATGCATGAAATTTCAGTTTAACCCCCAATTAAACTCCATGGAACCCTAGAGAATTTGAGAAATTTACCTTCTAAATGTTGGGAATATAAGCCCTAACAAGAGGTTATCCTTTTCTTGATGGAGGGAAGCTTGAAGGAGAGCAACTATGGAGGTTTTTCCTTAGGGGTTTTCGGCCAGCAGAAGGAGGAGAGCTTCTCTCTCTCTTTTCCTTTCTTTCTTCTTGAAAAAAAAATGAAATGAAATGAGTGCAAGGCATGGCCGGCCAATATAAGAGAGGGGATGTGTTATTAGTGCTTGCCAAGTGTCCTTATGCATGGAGGGTAAGTGTAAAGCTTTTCCAAATGGTTAGTTTCTATTGGACTTCAAAACTAGGTATGAAATGACCATTTTGTCCCTCTTGTAATCTATTAACTACCTTGATGCCTTATTATAGTTTGGTTATAATTAAACTATATCCATTTTCATTACTAAGGTGTACATAATAAGGTAGTGTAGTGATAATCCAAATTAAATTTACTTACCACATAAATTTATTAAACTTATAATCCTTTATTAGTTTCGAACCAATATAATTAATTAAACCATTAAGTGGTGCGGGGCATCACAATACCGGTTTCTTATTCCACGTTTAGATGACATGCTGGACATGTTGGAGGGTTCTAAACTTTTTACAAAGCTGGATCTACGCAGTGGATACCACCAGATTCGCATTAGGCCTGGGGATGAGTGGAAAACAGCATTTAAAAGCAAGGATGGCTTGTATGAGTGGTTGGTCATGCCGTTTGGCCTATCTAATGCACCTAGTACCTTTATGCGAGTTATGAATCAGGTATTGAAGCCTTTTGTGGGAAAATTTGTTGTTGTTTATTTTGATGATATTCTCATATATAGTAAGAATCCAGAAGAGCATGTGGATCAGTTGCGGTAGGTACTAACAGTTTTACAGGAGAGCCAATTATTCCTCAATTTCAAGAAGTGCAGCTTTATGACTAGCAGCTTGTTATTTTTGGGGTACGTGGTTTGTTCGGAGGGAATCCATGTAGATGAAGAGAAGGTTCAAGCCATTCTCGAATGGCCTGCGCCGAAGACTGTAAGTGAAGTTTGGAGCTTTCATGGTCTTGCCACTTTCTACCGGTGATTTATTCGGGATTTTAGCACTATAATAGGCACCAATTACAGAGTGCATGAAGAAGGGCAAGTTTCAATGGGGTGAGGAGGCAGAGAAGAGTTTTGCTCTTATTAAAGAGAAGCTGTGTACCGCACCAGTATTAGCCTTGCCTAGTTTTGAGAAGGTCTTCGAAGTGGAGTGCGATGCTAGTGGCGTAGGGATAGGGGCTGTTCTATCACAAGAAAAGCGACCGGTAGCATTCTTTAGTGAGAAGCTAAGTGAAAGTCGCCAGAAGTGGAGTACCTATAACCAGGAGTTTTATGCAGTAGTCCGCGCCCTAAAGCATTGGGAGCACTATCTGATCCAAAGGGAGTTTGTTCTATATACGGATCATCAGGCCTTGAAGTTTCTTAACAGCCAGAAGCATTTGGATAAAATGCATGTTAGGTGGACCACCTTCCTACAGAAATTTCCTTTTGCTATTCGACACAAATCAGGGGTCCTGAATCGAGTTGCTGATGCCCTGAGTCGGCGTGCCAATCTGCTTGTGACACTAACGCATGAAAGTAGTGGGGTTTGATTGTTTGAAAGAGCTATACGAAGAGGATGACGATTTCAAAGAAATTTGGGCAAAAGTGTATTGCAAAGCAGCCTGTTAGTGACTTTTATGAGAATGAAGGGTATTTGTTTTGAGGAAACCACTTGTGTGTCCCTAAGACTTCTTTGAGGGAGAAGCTAATTCGTGATTTGCATGATGGCGGCTTAGGTGGACACTTGGGTAGAGACAAGACCATCTCCAGCTTAGAGGAGCGATACTACTGGCCTCAGTTGAAACGAGATGCTAGGCAATATAGTTCAGAAGTGCTATGCATGTCAGGTGTCCAAAGGTCAGTCACAGAAATACTGGTCTTTATATGCCATTGCCAATCCCTAATCATATTTGGGAGGACCTGTCTATGGATTTCGTATTGGGTCTACCTCGTACCCAACGGGGAGTAGATTCTGTGTTTGTTGTTGTTGACAGGTACTCCAAGATGGGACATTTCATTCCCTTGTCGGAAGACTTCAGATGCCTCCCACATAGCAAGGTTGTTCTTTCGAGAGGTAGTGAAGCTGCATGGAGTTCCCCAATCTATTACTTCTGATCGTGATTCCAAGTTTCTCAGTCATTTTTGGATCACCTTATGGAAGATGTTTGACACTTCATTGAATCGCAGCACAACTGCACATCCACAGACTGATGGCCAAACTGAATCGTTGAATCGCACACTTGGTAATCTGATTCGCAGCATATGTGGAGATCGGCCTAAGCAATGGGATTATGCTCTTGCCCAAGCTGAGTTTGCATACAATAGCGTTGTTCATAGTGCCACAGGACGATCACCTTTTGTAGTCGTGTACATGAAGCCCCCGAAGCATACTGTGGACTTGGTACAGTTACCCAAGGTTCCAGGGTTGAGTGTTGCTGCTGAGAATATGGCGGAGTAGGTTCAAGCAGTACAAGCTGAAGTAAAGCAGAAGTTGGAGCAGACTACAGCTAAGTATAAGACCGCTGCTGACAAGCATAGGCGACTTAAATTATTCAAAGAAGGTGATCAGGTGATGGTGTTCTTGCGTAAGGAGAGGTTTCCTGTGGGCACTTACAACAAACTGAAAGCCGAAGAAGTATGGTCCATACAAGGTCTTGAAGAAACTCAACGACAATGCCTACGTCATTGACCTACCAGAAGACATGGGGATCTCAAAGGCATTCAATGTTGCTGACTTATATGACTATCATGCTGATGAACCTCTCTATCCAGAACTTAACTCGAGGTCGAGTTCTCTCCAAGTGGAAGGGACTGACGTAGGACAGCTAGCAGAAGATTTCATGGAGCAATTTGAGCGCCAGAAGACCAAACGCGCAATCCCGCCTTAATCCTAGCTAATTTCACGGTAGCCCAAATTCGCGCGTTTAGAGTCTGTTTCGGGATGTTTTAATTTATTACGCAATTTTCGCGTTTATTTGTCCTTTTTCGTAATTTCCTGTTTTAAGTCAATTAGGGTTTGCTTTTAAACAGTATAAGTACTTGGTTGTAACAGACCTAATATTATTATTCAGCCGTCAATAAAATTATCTCTTTGAGAGTTTCTTTTCACTGGTGGATTCCAGTCCCTTGAATACTGACACAGTTCGTATTCTTTTAATTATCACTCTTAAAAAGAGGAGATGCTGGTAGTGCCATATTGTGCACAACAATAAAACTTAAGCTAAAAAATAGACAACTCTACACTTTCAAATTTAAAGCAATGAGGATGCCAAAAGGAGTGATATTTAGAGAAAGTGGATGCCACTGACTATCCATTAACGTGTGAGAGAATATGTGAATCCATCAAACTTTTATGTTCATGATATATGAGATTTGATTTGACATGAAAATTAGATCTTAAGAAAAGAATGTATTAACTAATTCACAAATATAGTCCACTTCTTGTAACAAAAATTACTATTCTTTTATGTTTAAGTATATCTTAGATGATTGAAATATTGTAAATCATTTGCAAATTATCTAATTTTGACTAATTAAGTATCTAACTCTGCTTTAATCTTTCCCTATAAGGATAAAGGGTTATTGTACCATGGGGTAAATGGTAAAGATTGGTCAGATTTAGCTATTTCACTGTGAAATGAGGAACATCTGAGTTGAGGATAATAAAAAATGATTATTATTAATACTGGGAAAGTCTATGTTGGGAAAGCAAAAAAAAGGAAAGTCTATGTTGGGATGAAGTCATGAAACTCAATGTTTAGCCAAACAAAATAAGCTTCAATTAGATTTTAGCAAAAAATAAGCTTCAATGAGAGAGGGAGAGAGATCTAAGCTATAAAATAAGTTTAGTCAAACAAACCCAAAAATATAAATATTGGTTCGTTGAAGCAGTACTACATGCACAATACTTTCACAAATCACAACAATGTTAAGTTAGCAGATTTTTTAGTTCTCATTCTAACCCACCACTGACATCACTTTGTTATCTACTATTCACGGCTTGACACCTCAACATTACTGTGAAATTGTCATAAAAGTGTTGTGTTCATAGTTTTATTGGGTTCAAAATATTCATAATTTCTCATAGCTCAAACTTAAGAATTTAGACTAATCATTGGGAAGTAATTCAAGCAACTCAATGTTAATATATATAAACTACAATAAAAAGTTCGATAGTAGAAGACATGGTTGCGCTAAGTGGCTGCTACTTCTTTTTATACCAAGTTACTATACTCTCTTACGTCGAGTGGTTACTTTTTATTAAATATTTTGGTAAATTACCTAATTTTCTTATAATTTGGGATAGTTTCAACTTTCAAATTAAACTCTAATTTTTGAAAAGTTTTAATTAAGACCATGAACTTTTTAAGTTGTTTTAATTCAAACTCTTAAAGAGTAACTAGTAACTAAAAGTAACAAAACTTTGCATAAGCTATGACTAAAAATGTTCTCTCTTATGAGGAGAATCATAATTCAAATCATCCCTATTCCATTGTTGTAATTATCAAATTATTAAATAAATATATAAATTATTCGATGAGAAAATCTAAGATGTGACACACTATATGAGAATAATGAAATTATATATATAATAATCACTCATTTAGCTATTATTACCAAAACATCCACAATAAAATTAATATTATATAAACTCATTTCCCATGATATCATATCATATTATTACATAGTAAAATTTATGTGATACTCATTGTGGTCATGCAAAGCGGATATCGATCTTCTCCTCTCTTTTTTTCTTCCTTATATTATGCGTTACATTAATATATTAAAGTAATTTACAAAGTTGCTCTCACTGAAGCTCTATTGCCAAAAGTTTCAAGAGATTTAAACGAAGTTTTATTAATTATTTTATAATATATAAAAACTTAGTCTTACAAAATGTGCATTTGTCCCAAAAAGTAATTTTTGTTCTTACTTTTCACTATGCATGTTATTATTCAATTTTAATCATATCATTGAAACATTTTATTTTGTTTACATGTGATTCTAGATTAATATATACATCGCATGCAGGGGAATAATCTAAAGAATAGAAAGTTAAGCTTATAGCTCAATCATGTTTGCAATACACTCCACATCTCACTCTTTATTTTGTGTAATATATCTTGTTAAAATATTTTAATTAATTCTTTTTCTTTTTCCCACACCTCCTCGCCAACCTGACTAACACCAATTAGTCACACCACAGTGCCCACGCCCCATGACCGAAGTACAGTGCTAATTAGTCACCACAACACCTATTCCTAGCGACACCCAACGATGCCCCAAGCCAGCTCCACACAAAATCCCATACATATTATGTAATTGCTAATATTAGATTTTATTCTGAGTCCTTTAAAATATCTTTAAAGTTAGAAAATTCTATTGTATACATCTCTATATATGTAATAGGTTATGTAATCATTATGATGCTTACAAAGTATTTTAATCTTCACTATTATTATTTCATGAATATAAATAAAAAGTTATGATTAAAACTTTTGAAATAAACTATTCTGAATACCATATCACAAGAACCCTAACAAAATGCATTTGCTGTACAATCTGATTAATGGATCCATATATTTTTCTAATTAGCCTAAACCATTTCCTGTTTTATGAAGGGACATTGAGAAGTCACATGTGCGGATCATGCCTGCCTATGGTACAACACTTTTATGTATGTCAACTAAGTATAGTAAGTAAATTGCTTCAAGTTGTTCAATCATTTGATAATTAACCAGAATAATTCTTTGATAAGGGAATGAAGATCATCTAAATACAATATTTTATCGATCCTTCAAGAAACAATTTGATAAATTAATCAACGCAAATGGTGTTGCCTGCATTGCATATATGTGAATGTGATAGAAGTGAGGATGCAGGAACAGAAACAGTTGCATGTACCGAGTAACAACCTCTGGATACTGCACTGGCACGTAAACACATGGAAATATATATAATGGAAAAGCTAATAGTCTCTAGAACCAGACTTATCACCCAAAGTACCTTATTCTAAAATACCAATGCTTAATTTTTAAAAATAAATGAAAAAGCCAAGACTTAATTTTTAAAGATAAATAAAAAAGCCAATCCTCAATTTTAAAAAATAAATGAGAAGCCCCATCCATCATCCTCCACATTTTACGGAAATAATGTGAGCATCCAATACTTATGAAAAGGGCGGGGATGAAGAAGCATAAGCCGATGACACAAGTGGCAATGGCAAGATCCAAGGAATGCATTAAAACAGCGTATGTGCCTGTGACAAATGCCAACACCGTTGCTCCCATGGCAGATATGGTGAGGCAGAAGGCCATTGAGGCCAGTAGGAAAGAAAAGTCTCCGGGATCCTTCTCGTGAAACAATAGTGGCATGAATAGGGAGATAAAGGCAGCAGAACAAGATTGCACCATGGCTATGGTATCTGTAATAACAAATGCTCTGAAAGCTGTATTTCTTGTGAGAACTGCAGAGCCTTGATGTGGGCCTTCTATACCTATGAAACGCATGGTAATTCCTGCTGCAAAAGTCACAGTTGCAATGAGTCCATCCACTACCAAGTAGACGGTAGATGCATTTTGCATCATAGAAACAAAGTCAGCTCTTTTTAAGTACCAAATAGACGGTAGACTGTAAACTTTTTTCTCTAATTCGATTTTATCATCTATGAATGATCGTCGAAATCGTCCAAAATGACCACATTCAAAAAGAGTCATTTCAATCTCTTCAGACTGTGCACCATGCAAAATAGTAATAGTTAGTATTTGAGAAAGGGTAGAGCCAGGGCCTGTGCAAGTGCAAAATTTATGAAGAGTGACAACTCAAATGGTGCCAACAAGTCGCAGTGGGAAGCACCCATTGATTCTGCAATCAAAATTAATGTGGATGCTGCTCTGACCCCTGAAGCAGCGTGTATAGCAGCTGTTGCACGCAACCACAGTGGCAACATCATAAGAGTTTGGGCTAAGAAGATAAATTTCCTTGACCCAGCGATAGCAGAGGCAGCTGCAATTAATTGGGCTTTGAATTTAGCCATTGAGGAAGGCTTTGAAAGAGTGATAGTTGAAAGTGATGCCAAAAACTGTATTGATGAACTTTCTTGTCCCCCTGAAGCATCTAGTTGGAGGTTTAATTCCTTAAGTTCTCATTCACTAGAATTAGTTTCTCATTTTCAGTCCTGTTATTTCCATTGGGTTAGGCGAAATGCGAACCAAACGGCACATGCTTTAGCCAAGGTTGCATTCACTTTATGCCTCCCTTTCTCTTGTAACCAAGATCGTCTTCCACCCTCTGTTAAAGAGGCATGGCTAAGAGATCTGGCTTTTCCGCTTTCTTAATGAAATCACTTTTAGCAGTGCAAAATTTATGAAAGGATGTCGTTTGACTGCTGCCAAAGAGGGGCTGCAGCAGAGTTCTTGTTGCCCCTAGTGTGGCAGCAGCTCGGTAGTCGGTATTCCACCTTAATATTGGCATGCAGGGTCACGTAATTTTAACTTTATTATTATTATTATTATATTATTTGTTCTTACGAATTAAATAGGAAATAGTTTACCTCCAATCTCATTTGGAGGAATTCTCCTCCAACCCACCTACTAAGTGACAAGTAAATAGACCATCTAATGTACTTTTAGTCACATGACATTTTTAATAGTCATGTGACTTTTTCAAATAATATATGTAGATAGTCTATTCCTTGTACGTTGGAATTAATAGTAGGTCCATACCATTTATAACTAGAGTTCAACGTTCTCAAAGTTTACGTTAGAAAATTAAAAAGCAAAGAAAAAACTGCCTTTCATATTATGAAAAGACAAAAAAAAATCTCCACGAAATAAAATAAAATTTTCCTTCTTTGTTTTTTTTGTCTGCAAAGAAAAAAAATTGGTCATTTTTGAATTACAATTTTGTGATTAGTCAAAGCGATCTGCGTCACCTTTTTCTTTGATTGGAAGGCCATCTTGTGCGACTCTTCATTCAAAAGATCCTTTAGATATTGCTAGGTGGTGAGAATGCTCTCCCAAGCGACATCCTTCTCAACAACATGGTGCATGCCTATGTAGGAGTGACACGACATGCTCTAAATCCCATTATCATTCTATTTTTGATTCACGACAACATGGAATGCATTCCAGCCACTTTTGTCATGCAGATCTCTATTTTTGATAAACTTTATTATCCATCATTTTTTTGATAAGCTGCTGTGGTAGAGCTGTCCTGCCCTTTCATCTTTCTTGTATGCTAGATTTTCTATCTTTTTCCAGCAACAACTTGATTTATATCAGTACTATACAAGAGTCAGCACCTCAATGCGAATTGATCGTCCGCTTTTTATATTAATATCTTTTACATGAATTTTACCATTCTAAAAAAAAAAGGTATGAACAACAAAATTAACAACAACATTCATTAAAATGTTGCGGAAGAATAATTTAACAACATTCATATTAGGTATGATTATTAATCTAAAATACACTGACTCCCTTTATTAATAACAGGCATTAAAAGGAAGATGGCATCAATTTAACACAGCATAATTTAGATATGAGTTAAGTGACGTACTATTATTAAAGGCATGCCGATCAAAGGTTTTTTGTTACAGCCTTAATAATAGATAATGGATACGTTTTTTTGGAATTTTGGTTCTACTAGGAGTGTTGGTTCGCTGTTTTTCTTTTCTTTTTTTATAGTTTAGAGGAATTTTGATTAACAACATACACATTAAAATGTTGCAGAAGAATAATTTAACAACATTCATATTAGGTATGATGTTAATATAAAATACACCGACTCCCTTTAACCATATTAAAGGCAAATGCTGAGGAAGATGGCATCAAATTTAACTACAGCCTTAATTTAATTGATAATAGGATTAGTGAAAGTGGCGTACTATTACTACTAGGATTATTATCAAAGATCAAAGGTTTTTTGTTATTAAGTAGATACTAAATAGATGTGATATGTTTTTTTAAGGAATTTTGGTTCTTTACCTGAGTGTTGATTTGATTCACTGTTTTTCTTTTCTTTTTTTTATAGATTTGACTTTATTGATAAGTGTAGACTCACTCAACATCAACATGAGCATTAGCATGGGCGACAGCCCTTACAGGACTTGGAATATCTTCCAGCCAAACAGACTCATCTTCTACATTTAAGGCAAATTTTGCTACACCCTCTGTTTTAGGAACAACATAAACTACCCCACTACGAAACAGACTCAACAAACCCATTATATCTTGCACCAGCAAGCCCCATTCAACCAAGCTATCAAACCAGAGGTAGAGGTAGATGGTGACAACAATGAAAAAAACAGAAGCAACGACATTGAAAAAATAAATAATGGATAGATTATTCTAAAAGTGGTTTACAGTTTTGTATTTACTATAAGTGGCATGAGACTTGCGTGTGATCAAGTAATCACTGTAGAATTAGTTTTGATTTAGAGTTGTTAATTAGCTGTACTGTTAGTAATCAAACGATATAAATATAACCCTACCTTTTAATCAAATATTCTCCCTATCCTTTAATCAAATAGAGATAAAATGGAAAATAAAAATTATTATTATTATTATTTTTATCTCTTACCAACCAATAAACTTTATAGGATTACCCCCTACTTTACTAAATCATGTAATGTTAAAAAACAAATTTAGGCAATACCTTCATCGTCCCAAATTACCGCAGCATGAAACGTTGTTCTACCAAGGGGGCCACCATGAGCTGGTGATGTGCAGGACCGTAAAGTTTCAAGCACCAAATCTTGAAAATTTCTCTCGACAGCTATATATAGTGGAGTCTCACTAATATTATTAGCAGAATATGAAAACCCTTGGCCTTTTTCAATCAACAATTTCACCACGTCAAGATGATTATTACGTGCAGCCTCATGTAAGGCCGTGTCTTTTTCTTTATTCGACATCTTGAGCATCTCCTTGACCGTTGTAGTAACCCCACTTTCGAGGTCTTTTTGGAGAGATTCTGCATGTTCAATTAGGACTTTCACTATGCTAGCATGCCCATACCTTAACGCAATATGCAAGGGAGTTTCACCCTTTGTATTAGCTTGCCATAGCAGTGATGAACACATTTTGAGAATTTCATTCACAAAGTTGGTTGGTGATGATGATTCTGATTCTTTATTTAAGGCTGTGAGGTAAACATGAATCACTGTGTTTCTATTTGGGGTTAGTATGAGATTAAGATCCTTCTCGATATCCTTCTCGATATTTTTGAAGATTTCGATTTCACCTTTTCCTGCAGCATTGTAGTAATCACGGTTCATGCCAATTTTGAACTCTTTAAGCTGACCAGATGCTTGATCAGCTTCAAGCGAAGTGGAGGAAGCCATTCTGTATTTAGTGGCTTCTATATATCTCTCTCTCTAAACAATATGGTCGTTGAACGAAATGGAATTGCTTCCTATACTTCCTGTACGTACCACATTTTATATATACTACTCCTCACTCTACCTCGTTTTGTACTCTCGCTTTCGTTTTGTACTCTCGCTTTAAGACCACGAATTTTTTAAAAAGATACAGTTCACTGAGGAGAGAGAGAAGATAAAGGCAACTAACGTGTCAGATCTAAACAATATGGTTCCTATACCTCTTTGGGCAACACTTTAAGAAAGGTAAAACGTGGCTTTTGCAATTCAATCGTGTCTTTTTTTTACTTTGAGTGATGCTGGGATACCACTAATAATTACCAAATATTTACAAATTTTTTTTTTTTTTTTTTTTTTTTTTTTTTGTAAATAATTTTACAAGAGATTTAAATTCAATAAGAAGCTGTGTAAACATTTACACCCTCCAATACCAACTTACCACGTCAGAAATGTACAAATTTTAAAAATTAGTTGATACACACAATCACACTCCTATATTAAACTAATATATTCAGAAAATTAAAATTGTTGGATACGGTGTCACAAGAGACGTGTTGTTGGTGGCCGTAGGTGGGGCAGAGGGAATTCTTCATGTGTGAAGGCGGCGGTATGTGTTGTTGTTGGCCAGCGGTTGCGGAGTTGAGGGAGTCGTTGGCGGTGGCGGAGACGTGTTGTTGGTCGTTGACGGCGCCATTGGCACCAGAGGCGCTCTTGAACTCGATGTCGAGCTTTGAATTTTTTGTTTGTCTATGGAGAGAACAAGAGAAGGACTAATATTGGTAACAGTTAAAGGGGCGGGGGTTTTACTTGGTAAACTAGAGATTGTTTATTCTGCTATTTACTGTTACCATGTTCTCCTATTTCTAGACTCTAGTTAATGGGGGCGGGAGTTTGAAGGATTTATGTTGGTTGGAAAAACATTGGATTTTTTCACATTGTATGGATTGGGATTTGGAATTTGGAATTTGGGTAGATGTTTAGGACTACACGCAGATCGGCTCCGTTAGTTTTTCCTTGACTCCGACGGGATCTCCGGTGGTGAGCTGGTGTTTTAATTTTCTGTGAGTGTGATCTAGTGTAGCAACCCATACTTTTTAATTTGTACAAATTTGATGTGGCACACTAAAATTGGAAGGTGTAAATTTTGAGCGTTTACACCAGATCCTTATTGAATTTAATCTCATTTTACAAATCAAATGTTTACAAAGTAACATAGTACTGACATGACATACCGTTACACCAATCCTTAAGATAATAGTTTTACAGGTTTGTATTAATTTAACAAATTTATTAATATTTTAAAAAGAAAAGAAATACTTAGGATGCGTTTGATACACAATAATGATTATTACACTATAATAAGAATTAGTATTACAAGGAATAGAATAAACTGTAATGGAATAAGTATTACTATTCATCAGTTTGGTAACAACACATGAATAGAATCCTGAATCTGTATTCCATAGTTTGGTACAGTATAATAACATGGTGGAATGACATTATATTTTAGTTAAATTCCTAAAATACCATTTTTGAAATGCATTATATATTTATACTTTTTATGAGTCTTATTTAGTATTCTATTATGTATAAACTGAAAAATACCAGTACAGTATAGATTTAATAATAAAAACAATACTAGTATATGTTTTAAACACAAAAACCAAAAGCAAAAAAAAAATTATATAACTAGTTATTTTTTCTATGAGCAGTACTGTACAGATTAACAACGATGGTTACGTAGGAAAAAAAAAAACTAGTACTATACAGATTAAAAACATCAGCCAGTAAACACAAAAACCAATCAATAGATATAGACCATAGACCATAATCCATCCTCTCATTGGCTAGTTAGAGAGAACCGGGCCAATCCATATCTATATATAAAGGCCCCTAATGACTGACCTTTCTTTTCAATCATATAATGCAATACCAGATTTTTTTCAAACAAAGTTTTCTCCTACTTTCTTTTATATTTCTAAAAATAAGATTTCAAAACAAATAAAAGGAAAAAATATCTCATTGGCCTAGCTCTGAATCCTGCCAATGTTGAATGGAAAACACATGCAGCAACTAACGTGTCAAACAAAAGAAACTTTAAAAATCTAAGGAGCCAATTAAACCATGCCACGTTCAAACTCTTATCTATTCTGTCTATCAGGCCTAAACAATATGGTTCCGATACCTCTTTGGGCAACACTTTATTATACGGTTAGATATTTTGCAGTTCAAATGTTCAATCATCAATGAGAGAGAAAGATAAGTAACCTGCACAATTAATTTTCTAATCCAATTGCAACTACCTATTTTAACTATTTATTATCGAGTCCGATATTTTGTAGTTTAATCATCAATGAGTGAAAGAGAGAGGTAACCTCCACAATTAATTTCCTTAATTATCCACCGTCCCACCCCCTCACAACCACATATTTATGCTGCTATTTCTTCAATTTGTTTTCGACATGAAATTTATAGCCATATAGACAAACTTGCTTGTAAAAATTTCAATCAACTTTCAGATCTCTTACTTGTACTCTTTTCAGTAAAGAGAAATGGCCAAGTCTCCAGTGTGGTGGAAAAGATTGGAGACTTGCTCGTAAAAGAAGCAAAAAAAAAAAAAGGTAAACTGTGAGGCATATTAGTAGAATTGTAAATAAGGACCTAAAATTAAAAACAAAATGAATATACGTGTTTATTATTGGAAACCCATAAGAAAATTTATCACAACATTCAAAAAAATATATTCATCCACCACCACCACCGCTACAACAACGAACCACCACCACTGCAACAACCATACCCACCCACCACCAAAAACAACTACCACCGCAACAGTCCAAAACCAAAAAAAAATCAGCCACCACCGCTGCTAAAAACAGTCAAAAACCCGAAAAAAAATAATAATAATAATAATGTAGAACATCAAAGAACAAGAAATTCTTAGAAACCCATAAGAAAATTTATCACAACATTCAAAAAAATATATCCATTCACCTTTGTTCCTCTTTCTCCAGTTTCCAGGTGACGGGAACCAAAACCCATCACTTAATTTTATTTTATTTTTAGAAAAAATCATAACATTATTTTGTAAACCATCGTGTTGAAATTAAATAAATAAATAAAAATTAAAGCTTCACATGATTCTTACCAAATTCACAAATACCCAGAAGAAAATTTATCACAATATTGAAACCCATCACTTTAAAAATTCCAAAAAAAAGAAGCTCGAAAAAAGATGAATATTTTTAACGTTATCTTGTTAACAATCATGTTGGAATTCAAAACAAAAATATATGAAATCTTGGAAACCCAAAAGACAATCTATGAAACCCATTGTTCACCAGAAAAAGATTGCTTCACTTTGCTTCTTCTATCCCAAGTTTTCCAAGTAACCAAACAAAACCAAACCCATTATTTAAAATCCCCAAAAAATAACAAAAAGAAAGAGACTTTCAACGTTATCTTGTTGTCGTGGTGGGTGTGGTTGTTGCTGTTGGGGAGATAATACCTTGGAGAGCCTTTAATTGAGGAGTTAATATAACACATAGGGACACTACTTTAGCCAAAAACTTAAGCTTATGGGTTTGGGCCCAGTTATGTTATATTAATTCATCAACATCTTTATTCCTTCTTCATGTGAGACTTCCACTCACATGTGAGGGGGAGAGTCATTGTCTCTCTCTGGGCTTCGAGACCTGGGAACTTTGCGCCACGTTTTGGACCACAAGTATGTCTTACTAGCTCCCCCTTGCTTATGGGCTTTTTCTTTCTCTTGTGCATCATCCATGGGCCTCTCATACACCATCCATGAACATGTGTTATCTCCGTACTCTTTTTCATGAGAACCCCAAGATTGTTGTGTGGGTTTTATTGGGCTTGCCTTGTGCGATGTACACTTGTGTAGGCACTCCAAGTACACGCACCCTGTCCCTGCTCCAATTGTGAAAGGGACCATGTTCCTGCTCTCCATTTGCAAAAGGAACTTTCATAACCTTGCCACCTTGCCGCATACCACCATGGACTTTGATACCATTTGTTAGGGAGATAACAAATTGGGGAGCCTTTAATTGAGGAGTTAATATAACACATAGGGATACCACTTTACCCAAAAGCTTAAGCTTATGGGTTTGAGCTCAATTATGTTATATTAATTCCTCAACATATTTACTCTTTCTTTAAGTGGGACTTCTACTCATACGTGTATACTCAACAATTGTAGTAATGGTGGTTTGGTCGGTCTCTCTCTCCAAATCCAGTTGTTCTATGGGTTTTTTTTTTTTAGGAGCAATTATTGTGTGTGGGTGAGCTCATTTTGGAGTATGGAATAAAGTAAAAAAAGGTGAGGTGTCATGCTTTAATTGGTGGGTGTAAAACTGGGGTAGTACATCGGTTCCTTATTGAATGTATTCTCAATCAAAAAAAGACAAGAAAAAAAAAATGCACCTAACTTGAGCTTTTAATAGCATTTCATTTCAAACTACAACATCTAATACACTTATACACACCCACCAAAAGTCTAAACAACTACTTAGTACTATCTACTAAACCCAGACCACCCTAAATACTGTAATCTAACTCCTCTATCATTTTATTCTCCACCTAAAATGCATGCACCTAACTGGAGCTTTTAATAACATTTCATTTCAAACTACAAGATTCAATACACACCCCCCAAGCAACTACTACACCCAAACCTAAATACCCTAATCTAACTCTTATATCATTTTATTCTCCGGACTCTGCCGCTGCCTCCCTAAAGACTTATCTTCTCTACCAAAAAGGTTTGACGCTGAAAAATAGCCATCATTCAACTAAGATATAATGGTCTTGACGGGATTATACAATTTGATTACAGATTGTATAATTTGAAGGCTTGATTTTTTACTTCACATTGAGAACATGGATGATTTAGTCAAATTGGGATTTGATGATCTTATAAATTAGTCTTGATAACTTAGAATTTAGTTGCTTTAATTACTTTTTGTACTTTACTTTTACTCACATTTGTATTTAAAGTCCTTTTAATTGAGGCATCATCGGATTATATCATTTTAAAAAAGAAGTAAGATTTGTGCATTCGAACTTGTAATAAGACATCGAACCATCTACTAATAAGGAAAAATAGTTATTTGTCATCTACAAACAATTTGACGACCATATTAGTTAGAAAATTTAATTTTCGTCAAAACACGCGTTCTTAAAAATAAGCAGACAAGTGGGTTCCAGTTAGCTCAACTGGTAAAGTCTCTTGTCGTCGAGCAAGGGACCTGGGTTCAAATCCCGCCTACACCAAAAATCAATTGGTGTCTTGGCCTGATGGTAAGAACAACCATCATGAGCGGACGCCATAGATTTAAATTCTATCATAACTATCAAAAAAAAAATAAGCAGACAAAGATAGGTGAAGAATTTACATGGGCTTGATTGCATATTGTTGGCACTGTAAAGAGAAATAAATTACTCAACCAATAAAGAAAAAAGATAAGAAGGGGCTTTACATAAAATATTTGGTTTATTTGCACTGCTACATTGGGTTTAGGTGTATCAGTATATAAACCATCCATATTGATCAATTCTATACTTATTTTTGCAAAATCAAGCATCATTGTTGTCAAATCAAAGGACTTCCTAACTTTTCCAATTTCAGGACAAGATGTAAGGAACAATTGGCGACCATCCTCTGGAATTTTGTTTATTAGCTAATTTTCCCCTTCATCAACTAAAACGATATGCGATCCGATAAGAACATGTACCATCAATTCTTTCTTAATGTTGAAACCAAATGATCTTCCGGAGGAATTGGCAATATTATAAAACAGGGTTTTTCATGACTAAACTAATTTATTGGAATTGGATATTGTAGGTATAAAGAGGGGCATATACCATGGAAAAAACCAAGGCGACAACACATGCATGTTTGGTTCAATATGGATGTGATTAACTAGATTCACCTTCTCAGCAGAATACTAAAGATAGTTTTATGACTTTATAATTATAATGCGTTTGTTGGATTGTCCACTAAAGGAGGCTATGTCAATTATAATGTTTTATGGACATAGTTTATCTCTAATCTGGTTAGGAAGAATTATTCTTCAACACATTACGTGTCAATTAAATAAACCATTTACATGCATTATTTAAAAAAGTCACATAACTTATTTAAAAGGTCATGTGACTAAAAGTACATGTGAATGATTTATTTACTTAACACGTAATAAATTGGAAGAAGATTTTTCTAAATCGTGATCGGAGGAAAACTATTTTCTTATAAAATTAGGTGTCAATTCGGTGGAGTACACCGTGAGATATTATGAGAGGTTCGCTTGCTTCCAACCAACAATAAATGGGAGTCAGATTTTCTGGTTGATTTCATCAATGTTTCCCGTCTTAAGCTTTGGTGAACGTCATGCACATGACGCAACTTATAAGCGAAGCAGTGACTTTACACCAAACCTCTTTATTTTTTTAGACTTTACATATCGTACGTTCAGACTTTATCACACGTCTTTTTTGATAGGACTATTACTCGTTTAATAATTACAAATGAAAGGTACAATTCCTATACAAGTTACAATTTATATCTATGATTCATCACATGTCTTTTTTTATAGGACTATCACTCGTTTAATAATTACAAATGAAAGGTACAATTCCTATACAAGTTGCAATTTATATCTAGATAATCTATGTATAAAGACTGATAAAAGAAAATCTATGTATAAAGACGAAACTGTTATGAATTATTGAATCTGAGTGCGTATAGGAGGTGGCTCATGCACATTCCTGATTTGTGCAAGAGTAGGTGAATAATTCATAACAATTATTGTGTTGGCACGCTAAATAATTTAGCATGTTAATATATGAATGATTAAACATACTATTAGATGCATAGTATCATGTGAATAGTATCAACTTGAATCCCAGAAATACTTATGTCCCATAACGAGACCGTCCTGTTGTAAGTGTCAAAAATTATAATGTGTGTTTTTTGATAAAATGTGTGTCAGTTGTAGTAAATGTGTGTAATTTGTAGTATAGTTAAGTTTATCACAAATATCACTCATGTTACCGGAATTCACATATTTTATTTTTACAATAATAACAATAGACACATTTACACACATATCACTACGACACACATTTACACTACGACACAACATTTACCACAAAACACACATATTTACCAAAATCAACATCGATCCCTTAGCGGGACCTAAGTGTGACCCTCCCTATATATATGTAATCATTCTCTTGTAAATTCATAGATAAGGAAATTCTCTAGATATCCTCTCTAGTGTGGATGACCACTTAATAGAATGAAATTCATATTCTCTTTTCTTCATTTATTCTCTTGTTATTCTCTTTTATTTTATAACATAAACATTTATTTTTTAGTTGAACTCTTTAGTCGAACTCATTGTCCCACACAAATTTTTGAAGTTTCAAAATTTTACGCATCATTATTTTAATATACATATTAATTGAATTTAAATTATATTTTATATTTAAACCATTCACTAGAATATTGACACGTTTTATTTTTAAAAGAAAAAATACAAAACTAATCATAATAAATGTGTAATGATAGGATTTATAATTCTATATACAAACACAATAATAATAATAAATGATTATTAATAATTACCATATATTCCCTTCTCTCCTGAACAGCGGAGCCCCATTCCTCCCAATGCTGTGACTCCCATGAAATCCATTCATCTTCAACCAGCGGCGCGCAGGTACCCCCTGTGACCTCACTGATTTCGTTTCTATCCTTGTGTTTGACAAATCCGGTAATCTTTCAATTGACTCACATCCAGAAATGTCCAACAACTTTAAAGATTTCAATTCCTCAAGTCCCCGGATCTCAGTTAGTTTATCACAGAAATAGGCTATTAAAGATTCTAATTTTTTTAGATTTGACAAATCAGGTAATTTTTCAATCAACTTGCAACCAGCCATGTCCAAGAATCGTAAGGATTCCAGTTCCTCAAGTCCTTGGATCTCAGTTAAATTCTCGCAATCAAGAATTGTTAATTCCTTTAAATTTTTTAGCTTCCAAATTGATGGGTGAATTTCAACCAAATCTTGGCACTCTCCAAGATTCAATATCTCTAAAGCTGTTGATGTTGAAATGTCAGGAGTTCTGGTTAAGCTACTGCAACCTGAGAGATTTAAAACTTTTAACCTTTCTATCATCTGTAAAACAAGAAAATAATTACAAAATATCAATTTTCAAAAAGTAAATGATGTGATAAAAGGGAAAAAAAATAAAATAAATAAAGATATTCGTAGAGACCTTGATTTGACTCCAGCCCAGCCAATCGTCTTTGAGGGATTTGTTATTTGATAGATTAAGAATGACTAGATTACTAAGATCAATATTGGATGGACTAAATTGTCTTGAGCAATTGCCCCACTGAAGCCATCTCAAATTAAAAAAAATACCCGTAAAATCTCCATCAAGGCTAGAACAATCCACTCGGAGATACCTTAGATTTCTTAGTTCCTTAAATTCCTCAGCTTTAAAACGGTAGGGTTCTGACATTCTTTCTGTAGAAACAATTAAGTTCGAGCGCTTCAACATTTCTTGTTCCCTGCCAACAGAAAACTCTAAAATAAATATATAAATAAGATTTATGGAGTCCAAAAAATAAGTATCTAGGAAGACCCACGTTTGGTCTCTCAAAAAAAAAAAAAGTTTTGGTATTTGCTTCAAATATTGAAATGACTAAAATAATCCTACTACTAACTCACGTTTCTTGCTTGCATTATAGTATAAGAATCTGGAAATAAGAAAAATGCTAAACAATGAGGGTAAAATTCATGATGCAATCAGATCTTACCCTCTGATTCTTCAACACTCCCAAGGCTTTGTCATGTCTAAACAACCTACTATGCTCCCCTGGGTTGTATAGATTTTTCTCACAGGCAATGTGTCGACCGAGGTCTCTAAGTTGATCATGCATACTTAGAATATTATCATCTCCCATTTTCACAAGAGACCTGAGTTGAAGGACTTCAACAGCATTTATTGGAAAAAATTCACAGGCATCCCAGAAGTAGAAAGGAAGTCTTTTATTCTTTCCAATGAAGAAACATGCAATATCAAGGAAGATTTGTTTTTGTGAGTCATCTAATGCTTCATAACTTATTCTCAACTTTTCCTGGACATTGTCATGAGGTATTACTTCTAGCTTCCTATATGTTTCTTCCCATGCTGCTGTCTCCTTACCAAACAAAAATGACCCTATAACCTCAAGAGCCAAAGGAAGCCCTGCAGCAATGGATATAACACTTTTGGAGATAATAGAATAGTCTTCTGGAGGAGACTCCCTCCTAAAGGCATGCTTGCTAAATAGTTGAAGAGAATGACAAGGTTTCATGACTGGGGGTTCATACATTTCATCCGCTTTAAGCAGAAGCAGAACATGTCTGTCTCTTGTTGTAACTATGATCCTACTTCCTAAACCAAACCAATCACGATTTCCTACAATCTTATCAAATTGAGATTTGTCATCAACATCGTCAAGCACAATGAAAACTTTCTTATTGCAAAAGATGCGTTTAATCATGTTGATTCCTTCATCAACATTAGTAGCGATGTTGATTTTGGATCTTAGAGATAAGTTGATTTTGCAAACTAAGAAGACCATTGTGTTGTTGTGACGTTTCTCGAACATCTGAAAGGAAGCAACAACAATCGAAGTGCACAGAGAATTTGTTGTAGATGACCTTAGCAATAGTTGTTTTGCCAATACCACCCATGCCATAGATTCCAACAATATGTACACCATTGGAGCCAACATGTAATAATTTTGTCATTTCTTCTTCATGATGATAAATTCCAACCAAGTTGTCAGTTACAACCATGTAATTCTTATTTAACTCTAACAAAACCTTTGAGAACAACTCTCTTTACTAGTTCTCCTTCATTGCCTGCCAAATATAATTGATACCAAAGGAAAAAAACACAACAAATAATTAGTACCTAGTTCCAATAAATTTTAATTTATTTGAAACTCTACAAATGGATCAGCCCCAACTCTTATGTAACTAGTCGCAAACCTATGCGATGCATAAAGTTTTTTTAATAAATATACAATAATTAATTCACATATATAATGGAATTATGCACAAAAATCCTTTGTGGTCTTATTTATATGTATTAATTATGAATATAAACTCAATCAATCATACCAAAATGGAATTCCTTCAAAATAAATGTATTTAGGCACACTAAGTCGCAAACCTATGCGCACGGAAATTTTTTTAATAAATATACAATAATTAATACACATATATAATAGAATTATGCACAAAAATCCTTTGTGGTCTTCTTTATATGTATTAATTATATATTATATAAACTCAATCAATCATACCAAAATGGAATTCCTTCAAAATTATAAATGTATTTAGGCACACTGTATCTCTCAAATAGTTATAACTCAATTATGTTTTATGCAGAATGAACCATACCTCTTGGTGGGTTTGAGAATGGTTACGTTTTTAGGCACCTTGTCTCTCTCAAACATAAATAACTTAAAAACTTCAAGTTGAGCAAAAAATCTTGTAATTCAACTGACAAGATGACACCCCCCTCCCCCCTTCCCAACTATAGAATTAATAAAAAATAAAGAAAATCAAGTTGTAACCCTTTATTTTAGTGTTTTTTTCAACCCCAAAACCAACACATTCCAATAAAACCAATCTCACCATGTTAAGAGACAATGAAACTATGCAGATGAGCCAATCTCCCAATGGGTTTGAGCATGGTTACATTTTTTGCTTGCAATTTTATTTTAATTTTTTTGGGGGGCGAGGTTCTTGATTATATTTCAATGTAGGACTTACCAACTGCAATTCTTAATTAAACTATCCAGGAGATAATTCTATATTTGTAATAGAGTAATATAACAACCATAATGTTTGATCGCAAAAAAAAAAATTTAAAAATTGCTTTCAACCAATTATGTTATTGAAATCTATCTTTTTCAATTTTTGAAAATATGTTTCCTAAATGTTTATCACTGCCATGAAAGGAGCTAACATATAATTGAAATATTACCTAACTAAAATAGAGTCAAGCCGTCTCGTAAAGCCTCCCAAGTGTGTAAAATAGTGGTTCCAAACCCCTTATATATTTATGTCAATACACTCTATTACCTATTAACTCTATAAACTAAAAACAAAATCACATGAAGATATTCACGAGCATGCAAATTTGAGTAATACCAAAGATTCTATACATTCAAGCACACCATCACTTTCTTGAGCATTCAACCAAAGAATCAAGTTAACCATTAGAATATATAGCAGATAGCTATCCTAAAGGGATGAAGAACATACCAATACTGACGCACAAAAAATATATAAAAAATCATTGTAGAGACAATTAATGTACATCAATAATCATAACCAATATGATTAAGAAATATTGAATCAATTTCTAAACGCAATTTTGCAGTATTACAGATAGAATTCAATAACATTTACACACAAAATTCACTCATATATGAAATGGGCTTATTTTCAGACTCTGCAAATTTTATTTCAATTACTTTATTAAAGCAGATATTTTGAACCAAATTTCAGACCCAGTTTAACAACAGAAAATATTTCTTTCTAGTTTCTTTTCTTTATTTTAAAACATAAAAATTCATGGACGAAATTAAGTGAATTCAACGTCTCTACGCTCTCTCCAAAAGCTTCTCACTCAACCTCTCATCCTCATTTATGGCTTCTCACCTAATCCCCCTCATCCCTCTCTCACGGCCACACAGTGTACATACTTGAGCACTAATTTTGTTGATTTATGTAATGGGTTTTCACTCAATCCCCCTTGATCTCTCTTTCGTGGCTTCTCTGTCTTGGGTCACCGATTCGATTCGATGATATTACCTTGAATCAAGGTCATAAATCACATATGAATCCCTTGATTCATGCTATTATCTTTAACATTTAGAAAACATAAATCTAATGATAATCTAAAGAAATATAAAATGGTGATTAACAGAAAATATAAAATGAAAGAAGAGAAGTAGAGAGCGGAGGTTAGGATTTCACGTGGTTTGGCTATGTGAGCCCACATCCACAGGATAAAGCTTAATAGGCTACATCTTTTATTAATTCACTGTGTGTTTTACAATATATTGTGGGGTCTTATTTATAGGATAACAATAACAATAATAAAAAAATTTTAAACAAGTCATCAAGCCAAAATTCAAGTCACCGAGCCTCTGAGCCGAGATCCAATCCATCAAGCCTAGACACGAGCCAAACCGAGTTGAGCCAAGTCTTTTGAGCTTTATTTTGTTACCAAACTCAAGGTTTTATTAAAATTACACCTTGAGTTTAAGGAGGAATGTTAAGGAATAGAATCCCACAATGATTAGAAGTGTTTTATTATTGTTGGTTGAAATAAGAACGAAGCAAGTCCCAATAAAGCTATTAGTTTATATTATAGATTAGAATATCACTTGTACATGTATAATCAGCCCATGCTTTACTTGTAAAATACACAAAAATTAATATTATAATAAATTCGCAAGAACAAAAATGTAAAGAATTGTTCTTTTTTTCAAATATTTGAGTCTGAAATAAATTATGGCAAATTGAATCATACTTTAAAAATAGGTGGGAATTAGCACTTAGCAAGAGCAAAAAAAGAAAAGAGTGAGTTACCCATTAGTTTCTTTCTCCAATTCCCATCCCTTCATCTGTCCAACCACTCTCATAGCCTTTTTCCATCCCTGAACAATCTCTTGATCGAAATGATTTTGGTGTTGGCGAAAGGCCTCCTCGTAACTCCCCGTTTGATGTCGTACATCGTATGGCTCCACGCCGTAAAAAATAGGTAAAATCTTTTGTTCCATACTATTATGGCACTCCACCATTTTGGCAAGCTCACGTAGGCACCATTTACTAGAAGCATAGTCCCTTGAAAAGATTGGGATGGAGATTTTTGACTCCTCGATTGCTTTGAGAAGCGCCGGACCGATCTCTTCTCCCACACGAAGCTCATCATTGTCCCTAAAGGTGCGAATTCCCGCATAGTCAAGATCGTGGTAGAGGTAATCGGAGAATCTCTTACGAATTTCTTTGCCTCTAAAACTCAAAAAGACTTCGTATTCCCCTCCTCCTGAGGTCGATGAACTGCTCCCAGCAGTGTCGGCACTTGAGCTTCGTTTTCGTTTCTTTGTATTCCCCTCGTGATCCATTTTCACACTACAAGCAGCTCACCTCTCTCTCTCTCTGTGAAGAAAGTCTAAAAGCCCTCTTTCTCTTTTTGAAGAAAGTTGTGGACCCTCCTTTCTTGCATGCGTAAAAGGAATAGAGAATTTTCAGACTTTTAGCGCTATGTAGGAAATTCCCTATTCCCAAGAAGCGTCAGCTCTACGTTACGCGTAATTTTGACTGTCTTACTTTTCGTTGTTTTTTTTCACGCGTAACTTAGACTTTGGCGTGGTGTTTCAGACTTTCGGAGCAATTTCTCATTTTTATTTTCTAATACCATAAGTTAATACCAGTTAATACTATTCTTCTAGTAAATTTGACCAATGATTCCATATTTCCATTCACATGGAAAAATTCTATACCATAAGTTAATACCAGTTAATACTATTCTTCTAGTCAATTTGACCAAACTCCAAGATCTATTGGAAAAGGCTTGCGAGTCCACCTTACCCAAGCCGCCAAGCGAAGAAAATGAATGAAACCTTTTAAGAAGTTGTGGAAAGATTATGAACAAATAATGAATGGGATTTTTGTAAATTTTATAATTAAAAAAAATAGTAATAATACAAATAAAATAATTATCCACGTGATTTTTTTTATATACTATAAGTGTTTTTATTATGCAATGGGTGCAGTGTGCAGGTTACCTCACAAACTTAAACCCATACTTGTAGATTTAAACTTAATAATTTACAATTTATAAAACCTATAACTTCTGTTGTCAAAATCACGATTTTATAATACTACACATTAAAATCGATATGGATCGTAGTAGAATAGTTCCAGGGGTAGAATTGTACAAAATCGTTTTTTTTTTTTTTTTTCCTTGGAGTGGAATCATAGTGGAATCGCACATTGTGTTTTTTTTTTTTGGCAATTATTTTATTATTTGTTATTTCTTCATGTATTTGTAATTTTGTACTTATAGTGGTTAATAGTTATTACCCTTTATAAGTAATTTGTGTCAAATTTTACCTTTTTTCTAATGATTCTTTAGCATATATTCTGAATTATTAGAAAAAAAATTACATTTTTATTAAGGAAAGTAAAATCTTACAATTCACGAGACATTCTCGCCAATTCTATGTAAAATCCAAATTCTGACAACTATGTCTATAACACGTTTTACAAGATACTTGAACATAAATTATTGGATAATGAACAAATAAAGAAAAATTTATTAATTGAAAAATAAAATAAAATAAATTTATAATTGTTAAGTAAATGAACAATTTAAGGAGTGAAGAGGGACTGCATCACTAGAAGTTAAGTAACTACTACATCCCAACTAAGTTGGAACTTACATACTTGTCTGGTTCCCTATCATTTGTACTCTATCCCAAAAAAAAAATCTACAAATTTTTATTTTTTAAAAATAATAATAATAATAAAATAAATAAACTTTTTTTTGGGCCTAGTTTGGGCTGAACTTAGAAGCTTCAAAGTCTTTCAAGCGGTTGTGAAATATGCTACGTATATCAATCTATAAAAATCACTATATGGGTTCGAAGTATTACATAGCTAACCAAACCAAAACCACTATATGTGTTAGCGTTTGCCTTTAACTCCTTCGTCGCTATGAAGAAAGTTGTGGACCCTCCTTTCTTTCATGCCTACACGTTTTGCTTTGAAAGCAGTGTGAACAGTCTGACAATATTTGCATTGAAAGGGCCGAGAATTGTAAACTTCTTTAAAGTAAAAACCCTCCAATGCCCTCAATATTTTTGACCTTTTCAAAAATTTCATCTATAATTTTTAATTTTTTTTCTCTTCAAGATTTGGAAGGGCTGTGATTTTTCCTTTATTCATTTCTTGTTTGCGCCCAATCATTTTTAATCATGATGCATAAGAGGGGAAACCTTTAAACCCTCTATCATATTTTTAATTTATTTTTTTTTAAATAAAAATACACAACAAGCAAGCAAAAAAGAGGGGCAATTTTAAACACATAATCATTTTAAATTTTTTTTTTTATTCTTTCTTGTCAACCAAAAGCAATAAAAAGTTCCATGACATACTCTGTCTCATAAAAGAACTTTTTAAATAAATAAAAAATCGAATTTGTTGCAAAAAAATTCCCAATATTCTTTATTTAAATAACTGATAACAAAATTTAAATGAGACTTCAACTTTCACAATTACTTTTTAGCATTTTTCTCTCTGCTAACTCTCTTTTAACAATCTCCATTAACAACCATTTTTTTAAAAATTACTTTTCATCTCTTCTTATCAAAGCATCAATATTTTACAATTTTATTTTCATCAATTATTACATATTTCAACATTTGGAGCAACAACATTGATAATCAATTATATTTTTCTCCACAACATTCTAATTAAAATCACCAACGATAATCATTACGGACCAAAGACAGGGAAGTTCCTTAATTGATGGTAGGTTGTATGGATATCTTTTTATTTATTAATTATCTCATAAAATATCATATATTTAAGTCGTAATTCATTTATTTATCTTTAGAGAACTGTGATACCATTAATATTATAATAAATTTTTATTTGATTAACTTAGTATTTTATTGGTAAATCATTTGAAAGGACAAAATGGGTATTAGGACATTATAAAAGGAGCCACTTGCGTCTGACTTGGCCACTTTCTGTCAAATTGTTGTTCCCAAAATCAGAAAAAATAATGATGTCCAAAGCAACCATTCATTAATTATTTAATAGGAAACTTCGTAGAAACTCCCTGAAACTTAGCATTTAAGTCATTCTTGATAGGATTGTCGGTGGCAGGGGCGGCCCCGAGGATTGGGTTGCCCCAGCCCAAACCAATTTTAGTTGCCCTAAAAAAAAAAAAAAATTTTAAGTCCAATTTTTTTTTTTTTTTTTTTTTTAATGCAAAATCAAGGTTACATTTATATCTATATAAAGTTTAGCAATATATATATATATATACCATTAATTCTTTCTTCCTCAAGACCTGCCAACTAAGACTCCATTCTCCCATAAATTTCTTCCTATTTTAATTCACCAGATTTGGAAGGTCAATTGTCTCCACTAATGTCTCCAATTAAAATTTCTTTTTAGAATCATATCAATTGCAATTATTTATTATCCATACTAAAATGCAATCAAATGAAATATTTTATAACATTCTTAAATTATATTAAGCCACGTCAACCTCATTTTTAGGGTTTTTTAATTTTTTTTTTGTGTGACTTCCCATTTTATATCCACATTTAAGTCACCGGATTTGGAAAGTCATTTGTTTGTATTAATGCCTCTTTAATATTTTTCTTTTTCGAGGTGATTAATAATTCTTTATAGAATCATATCAATTGCAATTGCAATTAATTATTGTCTTTACTAAAATGGAGCCAACTCCAAATGGGTGGAATACTTTATTAGATTCTTAAATTTTTCATAATCTAGATTAATGAGGATTTAAATATTAAATATTGATATGTCTCATTAAATTACTCCAAAAAAACCTTCAATCTACCCAATTTCAAAACTTTAATTCCGTTTCATTTGCCTCCATTAATTTGTTTGCCTCAAATTATTAATTGACTTTTTGTTTGCCTTATAGATTTCGTTAGACAGAACGATTTCAAAACATTTAGACTTCTAGTTATGTGTTAATAAAGAAAAAAGAAAAACAACAACACAAATAAACATTAATACGAATTGATTAAAAAATACTAAATAAACACAAGAACAAAAATTAATACTAAGTTATAAAAATTATTATTAAATCAAAATGACTATCCATTTTTTAATTTTCACGAACACATGTCCACAATCTACACTCTACTGACCGACCATCACACACATTACACACACAAAATTAAGATGACCAATAAATATTAACAACTCAATAACAGCCACACAACACTTTCAGAAAGAAAAAAGAAAAAGCCACACAACACAGCCTGACAGCCACAAGATTCATTATGAGAGAGAGAGAGGGAGAGTGAATCAAAACAATATGACTATTCAGGCGGAGCAGAAGTTGGAGCAGAGAGAGAGAGAGAAAAAACACCATGTAGATGAAGATCTAGTAGTTGGAGCAGAAGTTGCAGATCGCGTTCGCCGTCCAGTCCAGGCGGCGGAGTCACGGTCCATTCCCGGCGCCAGGCGGAGTCACTGTCTCACGGAGTCCTTGAGTTCTTGACCAGAAGGTCCAGTCGTTGTGTTTTGAGAGTTGAGAACCTTTTGTGTTATTCACCTCGGTGGCTCGGTTACCTATTGCCGAGATAGTATTTTTTTGTTTTGGTTTTGATTTTTATAATTTTTTTACTTCAAAATTTTGGGTGATTTCTTGATCTTTTGGTCCATATCTGTTGGTCTATGAAATGTTACCCTTTGTTTTATTTTAATAATTTTTTTAATTGAAATTTTGGTTGATCTCCAGATCCGTTGGTTCATGTATGTTGATTCAAGGATTGTTGCAGACTTTTTTTTTTTAGTATACTAATTTTTTTTTTTCGGTGTGGTTGCCCCATGGAGGGGGGTTGCCCTAGCCCAGGGGCTTGCTGGGCTTACCCCAGGGCCGGCCCTGGTCGGTGGTAAAATGGGTTCGTTTGAAAATCTCCTGTGCTTTCGACTTCATTGGACCTACCTTTCGAAAACCCATGTGAAGTGTGGCAGATTCTTCTTGGGGAAGTTATAGAAGGGAAAGGCTTGGGTCCAGGAGCACTGGACTCATATTGAGATGTTGTCACGTGTTTAATTTTGTATAATTTTTATATACGTGTTAATATTTTAACGGGTCTAATGCTCTTGTGTACTGGACCCAAGCCGCACCCGTTATAGAATAACGAAGCTTTTCAAAACTATTAACAAAAACATAAAATGACGGGATGAAGGACTAAGTACATATTTACGCAATATATTTCTGTGTTTGTCAATAATCCATGAAAGCTTCACTGATTTATAATTTCTTCATTCTTCTTTGTCAATAAAGCAGGAATATTACTAACTTTAAGAGATTTCATCACCTAATCCATTGAATCAAAGCTCATATTCAGACATTGCAATGAAACAAGTATGTGATTTAGGAGAACTTGAGTCCAATTACATAATTAAAAAAAGGGATGTGGGAAGGAAAATACAAGACTCAACTTAAAACCTGAAAAAGTAAAAGAATAAATTTTCCCTAAAACATGAGGGAGCAAAAAGAGCCAAACTTGCTAAATAATACATTTTTTTAAGTTTTATGGTCAAATAACACCTTAGGGAGCCTTTAATTGAGGACTTAATATAACACATAGGGAAACCACTTTACCCAAAAACTTAAGCTTATAGGTTTGGGCCCAGTTATGTTATATTAATTCCTCAACATCTTTACTCCTTCTCCACGTGGGACTTCCACTCACACGTGTATACCCAACAATCTCCCCCTCATGTGTGTGTCATCCCCGCACTCTTATTCATAGGAACCCTGTACGTTTATATCATCCATGGGAACCTTGCACCGAGTCATTGTTCAAACCCATTGGCAACTCTCTATGTTAGTAGGACCCCCTTGCCTATGGGCTTTTTCTTTCTCTTATGCATCATTCAGGGGCCTCTCGTACACCATCCATGAACATGTATCATCCCCGCACTCTTATTCATGAGAACCCCGTACGTCTATATCATTCATGGGAACCTTGTGCCGCATCATTGTTCAAACCCATTGGCAACTCTCTTTGTTGGATCTTTTCCCAAGATCGTTGTGAGGGCTTTATTGGGTTTGCCTTGTGCAATATACATTTGTGTGGCCTCCAAGTACACGCACCCCGTCCCTGCTCCAACTGCGAAAGGGGCCATGTTCCCACTCTCCATTTGCGAAAGGAACTTTCATAACCTTGCCACCTTGCCGCACACCACCATGGGCTCTGATACCATTTGTTGGGGAGATAACATATTGGAGAGCCTTTAATTGAGGAGTTAATATAACACATAGAGACACCACTTTACCCAAAAGCTTAAGCTTATGGGTTTAGGCTCAGTTATGTTATATTAATTCCTCAACATCTTTACTTCTTCTCCATGTGGGACTTCCACTCACACATGTATACCTAACAGTTTCAGTGGTGGTGGTTTGGTCAGTCTCTCTCTCCAGATCTGGTTTTTCTATGGTTTTCTTTTATTTTTTAGGAGCAATTATTGTGTGTGGTGAGTTCATTTTGGAGTGTGGAATAAAATAAAAAAATGTGAGGTGTCATGCTTTAATTGGTGGGTGTAAAATCGGGATAATACATCGGCTCCTTTTTTAATTTATTTTCAATCAAAAAAAGGCAAGAAAAAAAAAATGTACCTAACTTTTAATAGCATTTCATTTCAAACTACAACATCTAATACAGTTATACACACCCACCAAGGTCCAAACAACTACTTAGTACTATCTACTAGACCCAGACCCTAAATACTCTAATCTAACTCTTATATCATTTTATTCTCCACCTAAAATGCATGCACCTAACTGGAGCTTTTAATAACATTTCATTTCAAACTACAACATTCAATACACACCCACCAAACAACTACTACACCCAAACCTGAGCTTTTAATAACATTTCATTTCAAACTACAACATTCAATACACACCCACCAAACAACTACTACACCCAAACCTGAGCTTTTAATAACATTTCATTTCAAACTACAACATTCAATACACACCCACCAAACAACTACTACACCCAAACCTGAGCTTTTAATAACATTTCATTTCAAACTACAACATTCAATACACACCCACCAAACAACTACTACACCCAAACCTAAATATCCCAATCTAACTCTTATATCATTGTATCTTCTCTACCAAAAAGGTTTGACGCTAAAAAAATAGTCTATCATTCAACTAAGATATAATGGTCTTGACGGGATTATACAATTTGATTACAGATTGTATAACTTTAAGGCTTGATTTTTTTACTTCACATTGAGAACATGGATGATTTAGTCAAATTGGGATTTGATGATCTTTATAAATTAGTCTTGATAACTTAGAATTTAGTTGCTTTAATTACTTTTTGTACATTTATATTTAAAATCCTTTTAATTGAGGCATCATCGGATAATATCCTTTTAAAAAAGAAGTAAGATTTGTGCATTCCAAACTTGTAATAAGACATCGAACCATCTACTAATAAGGAAAAATAGTTGTTTGTCATCTACAAACAATTTGACGACCATATTAGTTAGAAAATTTAATTTTTGTCAAAACACACCTTCTTAAAAATAAGCAGACAAAGATAGGTAAAGAATTTACATGGGCTTGATTGCATATTGTTGGCACTGTAAAGAGAAAGAAATTACTCAACCAATAAAGAAAAAAGATAAGAAGGGGCTTTACATAAAATATTTGGTTAATTTGCACTGCTACATTGGGTTTAGGTGTATCAATATATAGACCATCCATATTGATCAATTCTATACTTATTTTAGCAAAATCAAGCATCATTGTCGTCTAATCAAAGGACTTCCTTACTTTTCCAATTTCAGGACAAGATGCCAGGAACAATTGGCGACCATCCTCTGGAATTTTGTTTATTAGCTAATTTTCCCTTTCATCAACTAAAACGATATGCGATCCGATAAGAACATGTACCACCGATTCTTTCTTAATGTTGAAACCAAATGATCTTCCGGAGGAATTGGCATTATTATAAAACAGGGTTTTTCATCACTAAACTAATTTATTGGAATTGGATATTGTAGGTATAAAGAGGGGCATATACCATGGAAAAAACCAAGGCGACAACACATGTTTGGTTCAATATGGATTGTCCGCTAAAGGAGGCTATGTCAATTATGAAATTAGGTGTCAAATTCGGTGGAGTACACCGTGAGATATTATGAGAGGTTCGCTTGCTTCCAACCAATAATAAATGGGAGTCAGATTTTCTGGTCGATTTCATCAATGTTTCCCCATCTTAAGCTTTGGTGAACGTCATGCACCAAACCTCTTTATTTTTTTAGACTTTACATATCGTACGTTCAGACTTTATCACACGTCTTTTTTGATAGGACTATCACTCGTTTAATTTTTACAAATGAAAGGTACAATTCCTATACTGCTATACAAATGGGTGAATAATTCATAACAGTTATTGTTATGAATGATTAAACGTACAAATAATTCATAACAGTTGTTGCGTCGGTGGGTCAATCATTCATAACAGCTATTGTTTTGAATTATTAAACGTACGAATAATTCATAATAATTATTGCGTTGCCACGCTGAATAATTCACTTGTTAACACATGAATGATTAAACATATTATTGTGAATAGTATCAATTTAAATTTCTATATCGAAAATACTTAGGTCTTGCTACGGGACCGTCCGATCGTAGGTGTCAAAAATTGTAATATGTGTGTAATTTTGATAAAATGTGTGTCAATTATAATGTGTAATTTGTAGTATAGTTAAGTTTATCACAAATATCACTTATGTTATCGGAATTCACACATTTTATTTTTACAACAATAGACATGCATATACCACTACAGACAAACCATTTACCACAAAATACACATATTTTACCAAAATCAATACCAATCCCTTAACGGGACCTAAGTGTGATCCTCCCTATATATATGTAATCATTCTCTTGTAATCATTTTCTTCATTTATTCTCTTGCTATTCTTTTTTATTTTATAACAGACACATTTACTTTTTAGTTGAACTTTTTAGTCGAACTCATTGTCCCACACCAATTTTTGAAGTTTCAAAATTTTACGCATCATTATTTTAATATACATATTAATTGAATTTATATATTATATTTTATATTTAAACCATTCACTAGAATATTGACACGTTTTATTTTTAAAAGAAAAAATACAAAAATAATCATAATAAATGTGTAATGATAGAATATATAATTCTATATACAAACACAATAATAATAAATGATTATTAATAATTACCATAATTATCAAATTTTATTTAGACCAAAAAAAAAATAGAGAAAAATCATGTTAAATGACAAATTAATTGCATAGATTTGCAAGGGTTACACTAGTATAATGAGTTAATGACAAATGCCCCCACCCGCCAACTTCGTCTTTTTTTTTTTTGTAAAAAATTTCTATATATATTTTTTTGTTATAATATATCTCTTTTATATGTAAAATTTTATTGAAAAATAGAACTAATTTTTTTTTTCTATTTTATTAATGGGTTTTAACTTTTAAGGTTCAAAAGTTATAAAAGAAAAAAAGGTTTCGGCTTATACAGAAAGGTAATCCCATGTAATGATCTCTCTCTTGAATGTTGTACATGCCCATTTTTTTTTAACTAACAATTTGAATGGGCCCCCAATGAAATACTTGGGCCTAATTAATTGTTTAATAAATTAACCCAATAAGCCCAACCCATTTAAATATCCCAAACAAATATCCAATAGAATACTTGGGCTTAATTGATTATTTTTAATTTTAAGGTTCAAAAGTTATAAAAGAAAAAAAGGTTTCCTTAACAAAGTAATCCAATGATCTTCTCTTGAATGTTGTACATGCCCATTTTTTTTTAACTAACAATTTGAATGGGCCCCCAATGAAATACTTGGGCCTAATTAATTGTTTAATAAATTAACCCAATAAGCCCAACCCATTTAAATATCCCAAACAAATATCCAATAGAATACTTGGGCTTAATTGATTATTTAATGAGTCAACCCAATGAGCCCAGTCCAATAAAATATCCCAAATGGCTCCTAATAAATTACTTGGACTTACTCTAGAAGCCCACAACCCGAAACACATAACCCAATCCACTAGAACACCCATGCAGCACCATCTGGGCCCATTTTTTAAGTGCTCTGACACTATTCACAAGCCCAAAGAAAGACCACATAAAACCCATGAACCCAAAGTATGCTTATAATATGATTGTTGGGTTTAAACACCATTGGATTCATTAAGGAAGACAGCTGGAGCCCAAGCATTAGTCAGCCCAGCACCTGAAAAAGCTGAAGACAGCCAATCCGTGGGTCCCATAAGGTCTGAACCCAAGCTGACAAAGGAGGAGTTGCATGTCTGCTGCTGGCAGAGCCCATGCTATGCCCTATTTTACTAAAAAAGGGGAAGACAGCAGCAGGACCATCTTCTCCAACGTGACAAGAGCAGCCAAACCACCATTTTCAAATTACTCAAGCCTCTACAGCTCATTCCAGCTCTCCACTCCACCGGAAACCATGATTTCTGGTACTGTTCACGCAGCAGATTTCTGCATAACAGCTCAGAGACTACTGGCAGCAACCAAAATGCATTGGAAATGAAGAAACATGACGGAAAACCCATAGCCATGACCATTCCAGTCCCAAAGGACTCAGGGAGTAGCTCCCATGGCCTAGACCCGTGAGGAAGCTACTCTCCTTATGTTGATCTGACTTGAGGAGTGTGGTTTGGTGGAGGGGAGTCAATTCCGAGACTTAGGTAGTCATGAACTGCTGTCATTATGTCTGCTGGGAGGCACAATGATGAGTTTATGAATACCAAGTCACAAGAGACATGCATAGACCTAACCATACACAAAAACCCACCAACAAAAAGTAATGAGTGCCTCTGACAAGCCATTTCAGAGGAGAAGAAAGCCTCACTCTGACACTAGGGAAAGACTATAATCATTTTATTTATGCTATACTCTCTTTGACAAAATATGTCATAGAGGATTAATACTAAAAATTAATAGGCTTAAGGGAACCATAATCTCGGTTTTCCCATGAGATTAAGCCATGCTAATCACTCTATATATAGAGAACTGATTGCATTCTTACTGCATCAGACCCATCAGATTCAGCCAGACCAAGAACAACCCTTCCAACAACTCAAGAAATTACCACAATTAAAACCCAAGAGAAATGATTTTCTCTTAGATTCCCTAAGGGAGAACCTCTGAAAATAGATCCCTCCCAACTTAGATACATCGATCTAAGCCCAGAAATGCAATCCCATCTGAAAAGATGAGGATTCACAACTTAACCCGTTTTTCCCCAAAAAAGCTCTCCTGGCAGATGTCTGGGCAGAATTTCCTGAAATGCCTTACAAGGACCACAATGGTTCTTTACCATTAATTTAGCTCCACAAAAGGCCTAAACGCACCCTTCTCTTACCCTTATGCATGTCTCATCGGGGGTGACTCTCTCCCAACAAGTCAACCTTCTTTTAGTTTCAACAAAACTTATTACTGTTCACAGGCCTCCTGGCAGATGTCATCAGCAGTGCAGAAAATCTATGTTTGAATCATATTAATCAAAGCTGCGTCGTTTCAAGTTCGATTCAACTGAGGAACAATGAGAGGCTCGGCCCAAAGCTGTTCTTTGGATTTCTTATCGACAATAATGACTTGGGTAATTTTCCGTTAACCTTTGTTCATATTAATTTTGGGTTTTGGCGACTTTGGCTCTTAAATATCCTTGGAAAGTGTCACACTAGCCCTTGGGCCAAAATTTGGGCCTTTGGTTGAATTTTGGATTCGACTACCCCTTCTCAATATCAAAGTCCATGTTGTGATCGCCCTCGGCACACCACGTGGCATTGTTACAAAAACACCCCTCACAAATGTTAGTTGTGTTCTATAGGTTCAAAGTTGAAATGTAGTTCTGTAACCCCTCTGTCACCTTTGTTGAATTCAAAATTTCAGAGAACTAGTAGATCGAGTTGCTATTTTATATGCAAGAATATATGATAGGGAAGTCACTTCGAAGCTTGATCATTAAAAGGTTAGATCACCTTTAGTATCAGACCCAATATTGAAACCAGCAGACAGAATACGGCAAAATAGTTAGCAGTCATGTGACCTGAAGACCACTACCGATGTGTTTATGAGAGAGGAGTTTGCATGTGTTATTTTAATTTATGGATTTCAGCTCTTAACTTTGGCGATTTGATGTCCTCCATTTTTTTTTTTTTTTTTTTTTTAACTTTACAAATGAAAGGGACAATTTCATCCATGTTTCCCATCTTAAGCTTTGGTGAACGTCATGCACATGACGCAACTTACAAGCGAAGCAGTGACTTCACACAAACCTCTTTATCTTTTTTAAACTTAACATATCGTACGTTCAGACATTATCACATGTCTTTTTTGATAGGACTATCACTCGTTTAATGATTACAAATGAAAGGTACAATTCCTATACAAGTTGCAATTTATATCATTGATTAGGAAATTCTCAGGTCTTGCAAAGTTGTTAAAAATTGTAATATTTGTGTATGTTTTGATAAAATATTATGCGTATTTTGATAAAATATTGTCTAATGTTGTAAAATGTATGCAGTTTGTAGTAAAGTTAACTTTATCACAAATATCATTAATTTTACTAGAATTCACACATTTTATTTTTACAACAATAAATACATATTTATCAATACAGACACAATATATATCACAAAACAAAGAAATTTTATTAAAATCAACACAAGTCCCGTGGCGGGACCAAAGTGTTCCCCTCTATGATAATCTATGTATAAAGCTGAAACTGTTATGAATTATTGAATTTGAGCGCGTATGGGAGGTGGCCCACGCAGGTTCCTGATTTGGGAAAGATTGGGTGAATAATTCATAACAATTAGTGTCGGCAAGCTGGATAATTCAACCTGTTAACACATGAATGATTAAACGTACTATTAGACACATAGTACCATAATTCAACCTGTAAATAGTATCAACTTAAATACCAACTTGCTATATTGGAAAGACTAGGTTTTGCTTGGGAGTCCCGTTATAGTCAAAAATTGTAATATGTGTGTTTTTTGATAAATATGTGTTTGTAGTAAACTATGTGTAATTTGTAGTATAGTTAAGTTTATCACAAATATCACTCATGTTACCAGAATTCACACATTTATTTTTACAATAATAGACACAGATTTACCACTATGGACATAATATGTACCACAAAACACACATATTGTACCAAAATAAACATCGATCTCTTAGCGGGACCTAAGTGCGACCCTCCCTATATATATGTAATCATTCTCTTGTAAATTCATAGATAAGGAATTCTAGATATCCTCTCTAGTGTGGATGACCACTTAATAGAATGAAATTCTTATTCTCTTTTCTTCATTTATTCTCTTGTTGTTCTCTTTTATTTTATAATAGAAACCTTTATTTTTTAGTTGAACTCTTTAGTCGAACTCATTGTCCCACACAAATTTTTGAAGTTTCAAAATTTTACGCATCATTATTTTAATATACATATTAATTGAATTTAAATTATATTTTATATTTAAACCATTCACTAGAATATTGACACGTTTTATTTTTAAAAGAAAAAATACAAAAATAATCATAATAAATGTGTAATGATAGAATATATAATTCTATATACAAACACAATAATAATAAATGATTATTAATAATTACCATAATTATCAAATTTTATTTAGACCAAAAAAATAAAAAAGAGAAAAAATCATGTTAAATGACAAATGCATAGATTTGCAAGGGTTACAGATTAGTATATTGTATAATGACAAATGCCCCTCCGCCCGCCAACTTTGACTTCTTTTTTTTTTTGTAAAAAATTTCTATATATATTTTTTTGTTATAATATATCTCTTTTATATGTAAAATTTTATTGAAAAATAGAACTAATTTTTTTTCTATTTTATTAATGGGTTTTAACTTTTAAGGTTCAAAAGTTATAAAAGAAAAAAAGGTTTCGGCTTATACAGAAAGGTTTGATCATATTGTTCCCATGTAATTATGATCTCTCTCTTGAATGTTAGTTGTGTTCCATAGGTTCAAAGCTGATATATAGTTCTGTAACCCCTCTGTCACCTTTGTTGAATTCAAAATTTCAGAGAACTAGTTGATCGAGTGCTATTTTATATGCAAGAATGTTAGGGAAGTCACTTCGAAGCCTTGATCATTAAAAGGTTAGATCACCTTTAGTATCAGACCCAATATTGAAACCAGCAGACAGAATACGCCAAAATAGTTAGCAGTCATGTAACCTGAAGACCACTACTGATGTGTTTATGAGAGAGGAGTTTGCATGTGTTATTTTAATTTATGGATTTCAGCTCTTAACTTTGGCGATTTGATGTCCTCCATTTTTATTTTTAAACGTGACATCAATGTCATTATTTTAATAATTTTGTTAGTACCAAGTGGTTTGGAGTGTGGAGGTCCCACATTCGAATCCCGTAATAGGAAGCGTTGGAGTTAAACCCCACAATCCCCGTTCTGGACCGTTAGTACCCTCATGGAGCTGGGATAATAGCTATGGCTCACCGGTTCCCATCAGATTCAGCGGGTAGGGTGCTACTAAGACTACGCAAAGGATAAGGAAGCCACTCTAGTTTGTCCCTCCTACCTTTTTTCTTTATATAAAATATATATATATATATATATATATATATATATATATATATATATATATATCAATCGTTAGCAATATCGACCATTTCTATCCATCACATAACGGTAAAGAGCAAAATGATATCATCACATAATGGTAAAATGACACATTTAAAAGGTTGAGAACCATTTTGGAACAAGAGGCAAATGTTAAGTACCAAAAGTGTAATCACTTATTATTTTATTTTTTAAGAAATGGAATGATATTAAAATAATTAAAGCTAAATTAGTTGTTTTGAATCTTTTTTGTTTTTGTTTTTTTTGTTGGCTTAAGGCTAACTTATATTCAAATATTTTCATTATAAAATATAAATCTCTTAAAAAATAATATATATTTTAACTCAAATCCATATTCGACTGTATGAAAGTAGAAGATGTAAACGACACCCACACCAAACCCAGTTGCCCCACGTACAGACAATATATGGGGGCAAAAATTAGACCTCTTCATGGCTCTTTGCCTATCTGTTGTGGTGTTTGGGCTGTCGTGGGCTGTTGTGCGGTGTTCTTGAGAGAGAGGGGTTTGTATTTATTATTTTAAGGGGAAAGTACACTTTACCCACCTGTGGTTTGGTCCATTTACACTTTGCCTACCCGTGGTTTCAAACTTGACACTTTGCCCACCTGAGGTTTTATTTTTTAACTTCCGTTAGAGAACCTTTTATTGCCGTTAACTTAAACAAAACTAAAAACAAAGGAATTGACAGGAGTGGCCTTCTCAATCTCTTGGAGCATCTCAACACAGAAATCCCAAGTTCCAGAATTTTCATGTGGTGCTATCATTGCTTCAGTCATAGAGCGTGATGACAGTAGTCTAGGCTTGACGTTGATATGTGAGCAAAAGAAAATGGTAATCCCCAAGTTGATAGTTCATTCTCTCACCACATTTCTTATTTCATTACAGGTTGATGATGCACTCCCTAAGAAATAAATGTTGTACATGGGTGAATATCATATTCTCAATAGAAGAAGAATTCTACAAATTATAGCATAATTCGCCATAGAGGCTATGTGATTGATATTCATCATATGTCCAGCCCATTTCCAATAACAAGGTTTAAGCTTTTACTATAGCAACATTGATAACTATATCAATATGAAAGCTTTTCCTGAGTTAATCTTGCACAAAAATTGCTGCCCAATAACCACACTTAATTCTTGCACAATGACAATAATCAATAACTATGCAAAAACCCATTACGCTAGGATGTTCAAAACATATAAAAAATCAAGGATAACATGTAAATTGAAGGTTTTGATAAAAAAAAATTAAAAAAAAAAATGCATTGTTAGGTTTACGTGGAGACTAGCACCTTGTGTGCAAAGAGTTTTAATGGTTTCGACGTTTCCAGTGGTGGCCAATTCATAGACCAACTCGGAAGTGGGTCGTTGTTGGCTCATGGATTCAAGACTTTGGCCCATAATTCAAGACTCAACAAAGGTTGGTTTTGAGCAAGAGGGAAAATGAGAGAGACAAACCTAGAAGCAAACAAATTCTGAAGCCAAAACAAAGGATGGTTTTCCGGTGAGGCTGTGGGTTTATTGAGCGTGACAGTTTTAGGGAGAGCTGTGAATGTTTTTAATTTCTTTTGTTTTTAGTTTTGTTTAAGTTAACGGCAGTAAAAGGTTCTCTAACGGAAGTTAAAAAATAAAACCTTAGGTGGGCAAAGTGTAAATGGGTCAAACCACAAGTGGGTAAAGTGTACTTTCCCCTTATTTTAATTTAGGGATTTCAGCTCTAAACTCAAAGGATTTGATTTCTGTAGAATTATTTGCGGAATATTTTCTGTGTATATTCTTCTCTCTAGGAGGTATATTATATAGATGTACAATAGGTCTAAATAAGGAAACAATCAATCATAGCTAATTACATGATTTACTCCTACAATTAAGCTATATTATACATAAATACTAACAACACTCCCCCTCAAGCTGGAGAGTAGATATCAATGACTCCCAGCTTGCTACAAATAGAGTCAATGGCATTCTTGGGAAGAGCTTTAGTGAAAATGTCTGCTAGTTGACTTCCAGAAGGTACAAATGGTGTGATGATGTCTTTTGATTCCACTTTAGAACGAACAAAGTGACAATCAACTTCAATATGCTTGGTTCTTTCATGGAAGACTGGATTACTAGCAATATGAATGGCTGCCTGATTGTCACAGTAAAGAGGTGTTGGACCTTGTGTTAAGAGTCCAAATTCTTGAAGAACAGTTCTCAACCAAGTTAACTCACAAGTGGTATGAGCCATGGCACGGTACTCTGCTTCAGCACTAGAGCGAGCCACAACTGACTGCTTCTTACTTCTCCAAGTGACAAGATTACCACCTATGAAAGTGCAATAACCAGTGGTAGATTTTCGATCTGAAGGTGACCCTGCCCAATCAGCATCAGTATAACCTTCAATGCGGAGATGACCAGATGATCGATAAAAGAGACCACGACCTGGAGCATTTTTGAGATACTTTAGGATGCGTATGACTGCATTCATGTGAGGAACTCGAGGATTGGTCATAAATTGACTCACAATGCTAACTGCATAAGAAATATCAGGCCGAGTAATGGTTAGATAAATAAGTTTACCAACAAGTCTACGATAGGTGTCTGGATCATCAATAAAGTCACCCTCGTCTGGCATTAATTTCAGATTGGGTTCCATGGGTGTAGCAACAGGTTTGGAGCCAAGATAACCTGTGTCTTGTAGAATGTCGAGCGTATATTTTCTCTGAGATAAGCTTATGCCTGCTTTTGATCTGGCAACCTCAATACCAAGAAAATAACGAAGCTTACCCAAGTCTTTAGTGAGAAAACTCGAGCTGAGATGATTGATTAGGATCTGGATGCCTTCCTTGTCACTCCCAGTGATGACAATATCATCCACATAAACAACTAATATCACAATACCAGTTCTTGTCTTCTTAAAGAAGACAGAATGATCTGCTTGGCTGCGAGTCATACCATGAGAAACCACTGCCTTACTGAATTTGTCAAACCAAGCACGTGGAGATTGTTTGAGGCCATAGATAGATTTCTTGAGATGACACACACACTCCCCCTTGGACTCAAACCCGGGTGGTTGAGTCATATAAACAGTCTCAGTAAGATCACCATGCAGAAAGGCATTTTTGACATCGAGTTGGTGAAGTGGCCAATCAAGATTAGCAGCCAAGGGAGATAATAATACGGATAGAATTCAACTTGGCAACAGGAGAAAAAGTCTCGGTGTAATCAAGGCCATATGTCTGAGTGAAGCCCTTGGCCACAAGACGAGCCTTCAAGCGATCAACAGTACCATCGGGATTCTGTTTAACAGGTAAAAACCCAACGACAACCAACAATAGAAGTTCCTGCAGGTTTGGGAATTAGATCCCAAGTATGATTCAATTCTAAAGCATGCATTTCCTCTTCCATTGCCTTACGCCAACCAGGGTGAGAAAGGGCTTCCCTGTAGGACTTAGGAACAACAAGAGATGATAATGATAAAGAAAATGCTTTAAAAGAAGGAGACAGATGATCAAAGGAAACACAGTTAGAGATAGGATGCTCAGTGCAAGTACGCTTACCCTTACGAATGGCAATGGGAAGATCAAGATCCGAGGTAGACTGAGGAGGAGGCGAATCTGCAGACGGCGAGGCGGATGGGGGAAGTGGTAGAGAGAACTCTACTGGTGGTGGTGGTGGAACGAGAGGGACATCCTGATTTCGCCGACGAACATAAACCTGAGAGATAGGAGGAACATGGAGGAACAATGGAAATAGGGGAAGTTGGAGGAGCAATGGGAACATGTGTAGGGATAACAGGGGCAGATAACATAGATTCCTGTAACTGTCTTCCCTGAGGAGAATAATATGGGATATCCTCAAAGAATGTCACATCAGCACTGACAAAGTGTTTGCGTAAGGAAGGGCTGTAGCACCGATATCCTTTCTGAGTACGAGAATAACCGAGAAAGATGCACTTATGAGCACGAGGATCAAGTTTGTCACGATTGGGACTGTGATTATGAACAAAAGAAACACAACCAAAGACTCTTGGAGGAACAGAGAAGGGATTTTTGCCAGGAAAGAACATCTCAAAAGGAGACTTACCTTTGAGAATACGAGATGGCATCCTATTCAAAAGATATGCGGCAGTAAGAACTGCATCTGCCCAAAAAAGCTTAGGGACATTCATTTGGAGCATGAGAGCACGAGCAATAGCTAGAATGGGCCCATTTTTCCGTTCAGCAATGCCATTTTGTTGAGGAGTACGAACACAAGATGTTTGATGTATAATACCTCTAGACTCAAGAAATTGCTGGAACGCACTATCTAGATATTCACGAGCATTATCAGTTCGAAAAGCAAGAAGTTTGGCATTAAATTGATTAGAAATTTCAGCATAAAAGGATTGGAAGACTGAAAACAATTGAGATCTATCTTTAAGCACATAAACCCAAGTTAAACGAGAGTGATCATCAATAAAAGTGACAAAATAACGAGCATCACATAAACCAGTGGTACGAGCTGGCCCCCAAATATCAGAGTGAACTAGTTCAAACGGATGTAAACATGGGTCATCAGTGCGAAGTTTAAAAGTAGCTCGATGATGTTTACTAAGTTCACAAGTTTCACAATTAAAATTAGAAAAAGTAGGTAAGGTGGGTACTAAATGTTTAAGATTGACCGACGAGGGGTGCCCAAGACGACAATGCCACTGATATGGAGAATTTGTAGAATGAAGAGCAGATGGAATCGAGGTGCTAGATGGTTGAAAGTAGTAGAGTCCATCTTTGACAAATCCCCCACCAATCATCCTCTTCGTCTTCAGATCCTGAAATTCACAATGAGAGGGATAAAAAGCAACAGAACAGTTTAAGGCAAGGGTAAGTTTGTGTACAGACAATAGATTAAAAGGGAACTCAGGTAAGTATAAAACATCAGACAAAGTGAGATCAGAAGTGGTTACAGTACCTTTCCCTTGGACAGGAGTTTTAGTACCATTAGCAACAGTGACAAATGAAGGGGAACAAGGACTAGAAGTATGTGAAAGAAGTGAAGAATTACCGGTCATATGGTCAGAAGCTCCTGAGTCGATAACCCAAGACGGACTAGAAGAGGAATGAAGACAAGTGTTACCTGAAGCGATCAGCAAGGAGGATGAGGCATTAGCACGCTGGAGAAGTGAATCATACTCAGTTTTGCTAATAAGAACCTGGTCCACAGGAAGAGAACTGGAATTGTCCCCATCAATATAGTGATTAGTACAACCACAACGAGTACACTGCTTGATATCGCGGTCACTTAACCTTGTGATACAACCAAAAGTTTTGAATCCGGAACAAGATAATGTCACGAGCTTTCAAGATAACACGAACAACTCGTGACCACCGAAGATAATTGGAGCCTTTGAATTTGGTACTAGTCATAAAACCATAGAAAAGAGAATCCTGAAAGTCTTTGGTGTCACCCATAATAATACAAGAAAGATGCCAAGAGTACCCAAAAAATAGTGGGTGTTACCAAGATGCACAGGTATGTTACCAAAAACGATGCCAAGAGTACCAAAAATGAGTGGCTGTTACCAAGAGACACAGGTATTTACCAAAAAAGATGCCAAGAGTACCAAAAAATGAGTGGCTGTTACCAAGATGCACGTAACCACAGCTTATAAAAAAAAAACCTGATACCCAAGATGCCCTGTGGTTCCGAGAGAGATCTGAGAGAGTAAAGTGTTGGCAGCGGCGTGAGAGAGCCAAGACCGAGGCCCGAGACAAGCCTGAGAATAGCCGAGAGTAGTAGATCGAGAGCAAACCGAGGAGATCGAGACCGAGAGCCACTAGCGGAAGGCCTAGTGGTACGATGAGGTCCGAGATGCCGAGTTGGTCACCGGCGATGCCTGGTGAGCCGATACGGTGCGAGAGGAAGCCGAGATGGTCACCGGCAAAGCCTGGTGAGCCAATGAGGTCCAAGATGACCACCGGCGATGCCTGATGGTCTGAAAAAGGTACCGGAGAGGCCTGGCGGCGCCGGAATCCAAGAGAGAACAAAGAAACCCTAAATTTTTAGGGTTTCAAAAAAGAACAGGTAACCTGCTCTGATACCATGAAAAATTACCAATTCTCCCAAAAGCTTAAGCTATTAGAATATGGTGAATTTAATCATTTAACCAATATTCTAACACTCCTCCTCACGTGTGGGCTTAGACTCCCCCTTAATGAATGGGGCCCAACACGTGAGATTTTTAATTTTTTAAATGGGAGGTAGAGTGGAGTCAGGGTTCGAACTTGGGATCACCTGCTCTGATACCATGTAGAATTATTTGCGGAATATTTTCTGTGTATATTCTTCTCTCTAGGAGGTATATTATATAGATGTACAATAGGTCTAAATAAGGAAACAATCAATCATAGCTAATTACATGATTTACTCCTACAATTAAGCTATATTATACATAAATACTAACAACAATTTCCTCACGCTACAGATCTGTCATTTAAGAAAAAAAAGAAAACTAACTTAGCATTCACTTATTATTTTGTTATTATTTTAATAGTTTCACATCAATTTTTTTTCAGCCATCACATAACAACAAGCACCAAAATGACACTAATAAAAGGTTAAAGACTAAAATATCACATTAAAAACGTTGAATACCATTTTGAAACAAGAGCCAAAAGTTGATGACCAAAAATTTAATTTAAAAAAAATATATTATTTTTTTATTCACCAGCAATTGGTGTTGCACCTAATCAAAAAAGGAAAAGAAAAAAAAAATGTACCCAACTTGAGCTTTTAATAGCATTTCATTTCAAACTACAACATCTAATACACACCCACCAAACAACTACTTAGTACTAACTACTAAACCTAGACCCTCAATTCTCTAATCTAACTCTTATATCCTTTTATTCTCCACCTAAAATGCATGCACCTATAGCCCCACTCCAACTTTCCCTTGCCCAACCGTCACCCCACCACCCCCTCCTTTTTCTTTCTCTCCCTCAACTGTTGCCTCCCTCCATTCTCTGTCCCTCTATTCTCACCCTCCATGGGGCCATGCAGGCCACATATCGGAACCAGAGTTGCTCTAATCTGGGCAGCGTGGCCTCTCCCCCCCACCCACCCGTGAGCCCCCTCCACCACCCCTCTCCTTTACCTCTGCTCCACCCTCCATTTTTTGTGCGGGTCTTTTTGGTGGTCGCCAAAGTTTTCAGGTGACTCAAGACTTTGGTTCCCTCTCTCTTTTGAAAACAAGTATTGGATCTTTCAATAGGCAGCGAGACCTTCAGTGGCCATGGATGTTCTATTGACAGTGGGTTTGGAGACTCCATCCATCTCAAGTTGTTCTCATCTACCCCAACTTGGGAGTAAATGTGTCAAAGCTGACCCATTTGGAGAGCCCCAAAACCTAAATCTCTTGACATTTGATGCCATGGACAATCTGATTCGACCTGTTTTTAAAAATTTATTTGTTAAAAAATTATTTGCTCGGATGCGACCTTGACCTCAAGCTTTCTGGCGTATTGAACATTCCTAATTGCTGCGGCTCTTCCCAACTACCGGATTATTGTCAAGTCTTGTATTTGTTTTGTTGTTGGGTGTTTATTATGTTGTGTTTATTTTCCTATATGTTTCTTTGTTCAGTATTTGTATTGTGCTGCCCTCATTGTAGGGTGTTTGTGCTACCCTATTTTTAGGGTTTTCCTCTACCCTCTTTGTAATGTTTCATGCTACTCTCTTTTTAGGGTCCTAGGCTTTGTGTAATCTCTTTGTTTTTCAATAAAGTTCTTTAATTAAAAAAAAAAATTGAGCTTTTAATAACATTTCATTTCAAACTACAACATTTAATACACACCCACCAAACAACTTCTACACCCAAACCCTAAATACCCTAATCTAACTCTTAAATCATTTTATTCTCCAGACTCTGCCGTAGCCTCCCTAAAGACTTATCTTCTCTACCAAAAACGTTGAAGATAAAAAAAGAAAAAAAAAAAAAAAAAAAAAACAAAAGTCGAAAAAAACATTTTTTTGATCAACCAAAAAGTTGCCATATAGTAATATATATCTATACTATAATGTAAAACAAAAGTTTTTTTTTTTACTTTTTGTTAACTCCCTAAAACTTTTACACATTTCTAAATGATAGATAAAAATTCGTGCATCTTGGAGCACTGCAAGTGGTCACCTTTCACTTGTAAAGGTTTACAGACGTCAGTCCTTGCATGTGTTCTATATTGTTGCCACTGTCAGTTTTTTGATGCCTTGATTGGCGCTATCTCTGCATCCCTTGACGATGGATGTATTGTATTTATTTATATGTTTTTCTAAACTGTGTCTCTGACTGACCCACATCTAAACGAAGTCTTAAGGATGAAAGAACACTTAAGACCAAAGGTTTCGATATGATCAAAGGATCGGTTGTTAATCTAGCTTTGTATTGGCCTGTATGTTTCCGTATTGTTAATACTCTTCACCCAGCCACACTCTTCATGCTTTGACGCAGTTTATTATCTATACTATAACGTAAAACATAAGCTTTTCTGACTTTTTGATGACTCCTTGAAACTTTTACATATCAGCTTTTGAGTCCTCACAATTTTACACATCATTTATATTTTTTTATTCATTTATTTTCTTTAATATTTGCCTCGAATCTCGATTCTCAAACCTGTAGCTGCCTATTTGTTTTGATTTGGTCCTGCCTCAACCAATTCAGGTCTCGGATTCGCCGAGAGTTTCGATGACGTCGACATCACCCTCTTTAGAAGGATGTTCAATTTAGTTTTTACTGTTCACTTAGTTTAGTAGTGAACAATAGGTTCATGAAAATATGGCTCTCTGGTTTTCTTTTAGCTTTAAGCCTATGCTCCATCAACGAAACTAGCCGTGAATGTATCTGGTATTGCCAATGAACAGGTATCCAAGACTTCTTTTTTAGTTTTTATTTTTCTTTGATTTTGTGCGCAATACTTCTTTCGACACCGCTCCCCCTGCCTTTAGCCTTCATTCAAAACAACCATTAATACAATGTTCATGATGCAGTTGATTGTATGAGTATTAGTGGGAAGGTCCATGGGAGGGTAGTCAAATGTGGCTTTGATACTGATGCTATTGAAACTTTTTTGGTTAGAATGTATGGTGAAATGAGATGCTTATATATTTCGCATAAGATATTTGATTGAATGCCATTGAAAGATGTGGTTTTATGGAATTCGATTATATCGTGTTATGTTCTCTAATTGTAATGTATACTAATGTGGTGACTTACATAGTGCAGAGAATATCGTTCTCAATCTCCTTCATCAGTATACTTCTTGGACTGCAATGATTACATACTCCAATCAAACAGTGCTAGAGTTTGAAAGGAAGTCAATTCATTGCTTCGTGTTGATATAACATCACTTTTTTTGGCTTAGTTGGTTTGTGTCAAAACTGCTGCTTGTGGTATTTTGTGTAATGAAGATAATTGTATTGTCATAAGTTTCTCATTAATACATAAAGTTCTATTGGTTTGGTTTAAAAAAAAAAAAAAAGTGGTTATTTAATATTTGATACAATGTTCATGTTGCACGTTATTACTCTCTCAATAATAGATTACCAAGGGCATGGGCTGTAGACGACAACTTGTAGTAATTCGAGTATTCAAGTGGGTCTTCTTCTTTGTTATTTGAAGTTAAATGAAAGCACATGATTTGTTGGACAAATGAACTTTTAGGTACTGACTAAATTTGTGACAAAAAGAAATTGCATTAAAGTGTAAGTTTAATTCTTGATATAGCAAAGAATCATAGTTGGTTATAGTAAAATTTACTAAATGTCAATATGATGGCTTCTATAGTATATAGGTAATTATATATTGTGTAGGAGTATGACTTGAAACTTGAAAGCAACTCATCTTTCTTGGTTGACAAAGATTTGAGCAAACCAAGATTGACAACTGGAATCTTCACCAATGGAACATCTAAGTCTCTGTTATTCTTATCTTTGTGAATATAATTTTTTGATCAAGTTATTTGCCATTGATTAACAGTTCTTGGACATCTTTCTATAGTATCTTTGTTTGGGCTGAATGGGCAGATTCGGCCATGTCAATGTATGAAGCAAGCGTGTATAAGGTAATGTAGAGGAGGATGGTTTGCAATATGGCCTATGTATTCCTAAGGGCTAAAGGCTTTTTGTAGTTGGAACTTGGAACTAAGTTTTAGAATGTGAAAACTTCCTTTCTTTAGTTCCATGCCTCACAAATTTAAGATACTGGCTTTCTTTGTCAATATAATACAATTCACTCTTTTTAGTTGCAAATCAAAATTAAACCAATATATAAAACTTTCCCGTGTATTATACGGATTTGCGACTAGTATATATATAAAATTGTGTCGCTTAAAAGTTAAAACCTAATATCTTTTCGTGTCAACAATTTCATAAATATTTATATATGTCATCATTGAAGTTGACACATATTGTATTACATCTTTTGCATTAATATTCTATGGTATAACGTCAAAATTCAAAATTCTATGGTTTCTCCATACCTACATAATCATTATGATGGTTACGAAGTATTTTCAAGTATATTTAATTTTCACTATTATTTCATCAATATAAATAAAAAGATATGATTATAATTTATAACATTTGAAATAAACTGTTATGATCATAGAATCCTCTGTATAAAAGAAGAACCCAAAAATAATGTATTTGCTGTATCTGATTAATAGATCCATTTTTTCCAAATTAGCCTAAACGATTTCTTGCTTTATTAAGGGACATTGAGAAGTACTCACAAGTGCGGATCATGCCTGCCCAGGGCTGGCCCCAAGCTTTGGGTTGCCCAAGCCTGTCTCACTTTTGGTTGCCCACTTACTATTAAATATTAAAAAAACAACATAAAAATATAAATTTTTTTTAATGCAAAATCAATGCTATATTGTGTATTTAGTTTGAATTACATAAAAATAAAATAAAATAAAACAAAACAAAATGTAACACCAGTTATGGTGCTTTATAATTAGCACGATTCAACTTAAAGAAAACAATTTATGATTGCAAGGTGGTTTGAAGATTGAGATTAAGGATTAGAGATTTGTCATTGCAAAATCGCACCCACTAATCGAATACACATATAACCGAACTACTAAAATAAAGTGAATCCATAGTACTACTACTCCTAAAAAATAGAATTCATTAACCAAAGATTAACATAAAATACACCGTACAATTCTAAGTAGGAAAAAAATAATATTGAAATAAAAAAAACAAACTTAATAACCCCACTTCTTACTTTTACAAGCCACCTGCCATAAATGAGTATGAACTCTGCTTCATACACATAACAGTTTAATAATTTGTTATCTATTAGTACATATCTAGATAAAACCTGAAAATGAGAGCATGAGAATCTAGTCTCTGCTCAGCTTTGCGCACTTTATTTGAAGTGGAAACCAACTTGGGAAACATGCAAGATTGTATCGATTTATAAACATAATTTGGTCAAAGTATGTTTAAAAACAGCTGATTCATCGATTGAAGTACTTTGATCCACCGGTGAGAAGATCGCGTGAGAGAAGGAGATAGGAGAAGTTTAAGTGTTTTTGTTTTGTTATCAAATTTTTATTTTTTATAATGGCTGGTGAGAGGTGGGCAATGAAAGTAAACAGTAAGGATCACAGGTGGGTCAAGTGTCAGTTTCTAAACAATGAGTAAACAACTTGCAAATAGGCCAAACCACAAATGAGTAAAGTGTACTTTCCCGTATTTTTTATACTTTCCCTTAAATGTAAATGAAGAAAAAAATGTCACCTCAATTAAAAATTGGTCACATCATCAGTCTATTAACCATGTATACAAAAAGTTAACGAAATGATCAATGGTACACAATTTGAAACGTTAGGGACCATTTTTGTCTATTTTAAACGTTAGAGACTAAACATTTAACTTGGATAAACATTAGAGATTATTAGTATATTTAACTCTAAAAAAATTATATAGTATATTTAACCCAAAAAAAAAGTAAGTATTTTGTACAAGTATAATATGAAAAGACATTTTATATATGTTTTATATCATCTTATTTTTTTCAAAATATTTTTGTTATGTTATGATAAATGAAAACGAGATTTAAAAAAATAATAATATATATATACTATTTATTTAGTATGATACACTTTCATATATATATATATATTATATATAAATGTGAAATGAAAATGTAATAAAAATTTGTCCAAATAAGTTGACCATGTGCCCATCACGTGCCAAACTTCACGTCAATTATAGTTTCTCTCTCTCTCTCTCTCTCTCTCTAGTCTAAAACCCCAATGTTGCCGCCATAGCCAGCCACAGCTCGCAGCTCCGAAACAAAACCCTAAACCCTAAACATTCTCTAGCCGCTTTCTCTCTCCCATTACTATTGCTAGTATTCCACCAAGCTTTTTGCACTGCTAGGGTTTTTCCTTTTTCCTTTCAAGCCAAACCATGGCTTTGGATAGTACCAACACTGATCAGTCGCACAAGTCGCATCGGTCTCGTCAGGCCGGTCCCAAGAAAAAATCCAAGTCCGATAAGAATAAGAAGAAGCAAGACGTTTCCGAGAACGACAAGAGGCAAAACCCTAAGGTTCTATTCCATTCCATTGTCTTCATTGAATTGCAAATTCATCAAATTTGAATATATATGTCTAAATATATATTTATACATGTGTGTGTATGTATATATAGGCATTTGCTTTTAGTTCGTCGGTGAAGGCGAAGCGATTACAGTCGCGGTCGGTGGAGAAAGAGCAGCGAAGGCTTCACGTGCCGGTTATCGATCGGACTTACGGTGAACCGGCGCCTTTTGTTGTTGTGGTGCAGGGACCTCCCCAGGTATTTGATCAATATGATGTGCAAATGTTAAATTTTTAGGAATTTTGTAACTCATTGTGGTTTCGAAGCTTTGATAGATAGCAATTTTGTTGTCACATTATTAGTTTTTCAAAATGTTGTGTAATTGTTAAATTCGGAGGTATTTTTCTAGGCCATAGTGGTTTATAAGCTTTGGAAGATGATTTTTTTGGTTGTCGAATTATTGGTTTTGTAGGTTGGGAAGTCGCTCGTGATAAAGTCTCTTGTAAAGCATTATACTAAACATAATTTACCGGAGGTTCAGGGCCCAATTACCATTGTATCAGGTTTATATTTTTGTATTCTATTTTTAACTTATTTAGTTTATTAAATAAAAAAAAAAAGAAAAGTTAAGGATTTAGTTGTTGAGTGATTGATTGAATGTGTTTAGGTAAGCAAAGGCGGCTGCAGTTTGTGGAGTGCCCGAATGATATAAATGGCATGATTGACGCAGCAAAGTATGCTGATTTGGCTTTGCTTCTTATAGATGGAAGCTATGGTTTCGAAATGGTGAGATATCATTGTTGGTTTTTGTTAATTCTTGCTTCCTGGTAAGCACCCACTTGAATCTATGGAGGATTATAATTTAGCGACCTAAACAGATACTAAGTTTAAGCTGCCAATGAGCTATAGCTCAACTGATACTTCCTCCTCCCATAATAATGGGATGGAGGGCGAGGTCGTGGGCTCAAGAGTTCAAGACCCACTGATTGTGTGTGTAACTAACCAATCACAATATAAATAGATAAATAAAAAAAATTAAGTTTAAGCTGCCTTGAATAAAGCACTAGATTTTATTTCCTTTCGTTGATGTTTTGTAAGAGAACTTCAGGGTTTTAACTTTTGATGATTTTTTCTCCAATCTATTTAGTGGAACACACCAATTATATCTCAATTGAGCAGTCAAGTTAATTTGGCTTATGGGCTTTTGTAATGCCAATGTGGCACTGGTTCTGCATGCAGTTAATTTGCTATCGGATCTGCTCAGTTTCTGTTGTTCTTTGTTACTTGATTATCTTTTTCCCTCTTGAAGGATTTATATTAGGCTGCTTGTATTTTCTATTGATTTGGAATAAAAAATTTAAAATTTTTAGTTCTATTTTTAAATTATTATTATTCCTTTACAGGAAACCTTTGAATTCCTAAACATATTACAAGTTCATGGGTTCCCAAAGGTTATGGGAGTTCTTACTCACCTTGATAAGTTCAAGGATGCAAAGAAACTGAAGAAAACAAAACAGCGTCTCAAGCATCGTTTCTGGACTGAAATATATGATGGAGCAAAATTGTTTTATTTATCTGGTCTAATTCATGGGAAGTAAGTAACTGTTTAGCCACTTATGTTATGGATCATACGTGCACTGCTATGATAACTGAAACTCAAAATATTCATGAGGTTTATAATTTTGTGATTTCCATCCTGAATGAACAGGTACGCTAAGCGTGAAATTCACAATCTGGCACGGTTTATCTCCGTAATGAAATTTCATCCGTTGTCTTGGCGAGTTTCTCATCCTTATCTTTTGGTAGATCGTTTTGAAGATGTCACTCCTCCTGAGCGATTGCGTTTGAATAAAAAATGTGATAGAAATGTCACTGTTTATGGTTATTTGCGAGGCTGTAATATGAAGAAGGGGACTAAGGTATGTATTCTAAGATCATTTATGTAATTACAATTGGGAATTTAAAATATATAGATATCTAGTTCTTTTTTTTTTTTTTTTAAAAGAAGTGAGCAGCCCTGAAATGGTCTAATATACGGTTTCTGAATTAGGTGCATATTGCTGGCGTGGGTGATTACAGTGTAGCAGGCGTTACAGGATTAGCTGATCCTTGTCCTTTACCATCAGCTGCAAAAAAGAAAGGGCTGCGTGATAAAGAAAAATTGTTTTATGCACCCATGTCTGGAGTTGGGGACCTTCTCTATGACAAGGATGCTGTTTATATAAACATAAATGACCATCTTGTTCAGTTTTCTAAAGCTGATGATGAAAATGGGGGAGTAACAAGCAAAGGTTTTCATTTCTTTCCATGTTCTTTCATTGTCTGTTTTCTTGGTGAATAATATTTCTGATTTATCCTCATTTAATGGTACTTTTTCATTACACTCCTCTAGATCGGCCATTCCTTGTTTTTTATGGAACATTTCTATGATATGGCCTCAATTATGTGTTTTTCATCCATATTGTTTTTTTTTCATTTGTGTTTTAGATATGTTCTATTATATAATAAGGTTAAAGTACTAATTTGGTCCTTCAACTATTGGATAAAGTTAAATCTGGACCTTCAACTATTGGATAAAGTTAAATCTGGACCTTCAAATTAGTCCCCCCAACTCTTAATTGTGTCAGTTAGTTTCTCAACTTTCAACATCAAGTCAATTTCATTGCCAGATCTCCTCTTTGTTTAAATTTTAATGAAATTAGCTGATGTGGGCAATAGAGCACACGTACTACAAAGTTATTAAGGAAATTGTAAATTTCAAAATCAAGTCAATTTCAACTATTAGTTCCATTAAAGTTTAAATGGAGAGGAGACCCAAGGATGAAATTAACTTGATTTTTAAATTTGAGGCTAATTTATACTACATCCATCCCAAATTGTTAGTCCTCTATTCCATTTTGGGACGTCCCAAAATATAGTCATTTTTGAAAAGTCAATAAATACATTTCTTAACTTACCCCTTACTTTATTTAAAAAGTCAATACCCCTCCTTTACTAGAGTTTAAATTAAGAATGGTAGTTTTGGAACTTGTAGCTTTTTATGTAAAAGACAATGCATTAAATAATGTTCCCTTAAGTTGGATTTACTAAACATGACTAACAATTTGGGACAGTGGGAGTAGTTGAGTGACCAAATTGAACTTTGTTCAAGAGTTGAAGGACCAAATTAGTAATTAAACCTATATAATATTGCCTGGTGATAATAATGTATTAGGCAATAGGCAAAATATTCACCCTTCTTGCTGCAGCCATCATTCTTTTGGGGGGGCTTAAATGTGTGTATTCTTGATGCAACAGGAAAGGACCAAGATGTGGGTGAGGTTTTGGTGAAATCTCTTCAGAACACAAAGTATTCAATTGATGAGAAGTTAGAAAAGAGTTTCATTAGCCTTTTTGGCCAGAAGCGTAGTATGTCGTTAGGGGCCCAGATTGATGACAAGGATAATCATGAAACTGTGGAGCAGGTTCAAGAAATAGAGCCTTCAGAGAGAGATCATTCTGGGGAAGAAATTGAAGCTGATGAATCCGATGAAGAAAGTGATGGTGGGGATCTGGATGGTTCGGAATCTTCAGATCAAGATGAAGCCATTCAAAAAGATGCAATGATTAAAAGTGAGGGTAGTGGTTCCAAAGAAGACAATGGTGATGCATTAGATCAGCAAAATCCTCTTAAAGATCGTTTGCAGGAGCGTGTTGAGTACCATGGTGGAAGGCTAAGGCGAAAAGCTTTCTTTGGAAATGAAGTTGATCATGATGGCTTGAAGGTAAATGATGCTGGTTATCATTAAGTGTTGAACAATGGATGTATGACCCCCCTCCCCCCCCCCCCCCCCCCCCCCTTTATTTAAATTTTTCTATAGCACAATAGATACTTGTTTATGCTTTCATGCACTATTGGCTTAAAAGAAATTATGGGAAAGAGATTGGTGTGCTTAATAAATGCCAACTTCCCATTTTTCCTGGCCATGTGATCTTGATTGCTTGATAAAATCACTTTTTTTTTTGGCACTGTGCTTGAATTTTTTGTACTACCATAGTAATTACGGAAAATATTTTTTCTTTTGGTTCTTTTTTCACATTTAAATCTGATCTCTTGCTTGGTTCTGATGCTATGTATAACAAAACTGCTTATATTTTTATGGCATTTTTGTGGTTTGCAATTAAGCAATTCATGTATTGATTTTACACATTATTCAGTTCAGTGCATGTATGAGGTCATGTCCACTATATGAGAAATATAGTTGTTGTCCTCCTTCCCTTATTGATTGATGTACAAGAGCAGAGTCGTGGTTGGAAATGATAGTTCTGTTAGCGACGTCAAACTGTTTCTGTTCTGTTTGCCATATTCATGCTTTTTACAATTACTTAATTATAGGATTCAGATGAAGAGAATGAGGACAGTGATGATGATGCAGACAACCAGGCATCCTCTGGCTCAGATTTTTCAGAGGAAGATGGAGAGGATCATGAAATAGATGGTATTTTTTTTACTTAATTGTAAATATGTTGCTGTTGTAGCTTTCTTCTTTTATTGGTGATTAAGAAGTACTGTACTCCTGCTTTACAAATGAATGTGATGCACGGATTATGTTTCATTTGAAATCAATATGAGATGGCAGTGAAATATAGTTCCAAGTTAATGATTCTTGTAGAATAATTTTCTCCATCAATTGCTTATTGAAAGCCTTAGCAAGTTGTTCAATCAAAACTAATTTCCTCAAGAACATATCCTTCTGTTTCTAATTTTTATTCTTAACCGTTCTCATAGAAGATGCCATGGGAAATATTTCAAAGTGGAAAGAATCTTTGATGAAAAGGACTGTTGCAAGACAAAATATTAATCTTATGGAACTTGTATATGGGAAGTCTACGTCAACATCTACTACGACTATGGATAAAGCACAGGATAGTAGTGACGATGAAGAAAGTGATGGAGAAGAATTCTTTAAGCCAAAAGGAGAGGGGAAAAAGGTTTATCCTTGATACTTCTTGCATCATTAGAGCCTATTGTTTTCTTAATCAATAGGCATGCTTTTTTCATTTGTTTGGGAGAACAATGTTCTTTCTAATATCTAAGATGTTTGTAGTTGCCCTTAGAACAAATTAATATGAATGCTCAACCTTATATCTGGAATAGATGTTGTGTTCACTATGTTTCTTGGTCTGTTTGTTGCAGAATCTGAGAGAAGGATTTGATGATGGAAATGTCAACGCTGAGGACTGTAGCAAATTCATAAATTATGAAAATCTCAAAAATTGGAAAGATGAAGAGCTTATTCAGAGTATTCGTGACCGTTTTGTTACTGGTGACTGGGAGAAAGCTAAAAGCAGAAATAAAGACCCGGGGTTCAACACTGAAGAAGATGACGATGACGCTGTCTATGGTGACTTTGAAGATTTAGAAGCAGGTGTGAAGAGTGAGAGGCATCAGACAGATGCTAATGGCAAGGGTGCAAAAGATGACTCAGCAGCTGAGGAGCGAAGGCTTAAGAAGCTTGCTCTCCGTGCAAAATTTGATGCTCAATATCCTTTTTAACTATATTTTCAGTATACTTTTTGTGTGATTTTATCCCACCCTCTTTCTTCCCTTGGTTGCTTATGTGCCACAGATGGCATTCTTATTCTCATTCTGACCCAACAGTCGAATTTTTACTTTGTCCAATCTGCTGTTTTTATGTACAAAGCAATATGAATTTTTTTGTGTGACCTTAATTATGATCTACATTTAATGGATCTGAATCGCCTGATGAGGAAGTTGATAAAAAATACAGAGCCAAAAATGAAAGTAGTTATTTTGACAAGGTATCTCTTTTGGCTTATTTTTGGAGTATGGTTGCATACAAGTAAAAGATATTGAGTGAATCACGCTTGGTTTGTGCAGTTAAAGGAGGAGATTGAACTACGTAAACAAATGAATATATCTGAACTCAATGATCTTGATGAGTCCACCCGAATCGAGATAGAGGGCTTTCAGACAGGGACTTACTTGAGATTGGAGATTCATGATGTTCCTTTTGAGATGGTTGAATATTTTGATCCCTGCCATCCTATTTTAGTTGGAGGAATTGGACTTGGGGAGGAAAATGTTGGGTATATGCAGGTAGAATACACTCCTGACTTTAATCTGTTCTACTGCAATGCTGAATGATACTATTGCTTTTCCTTCTGCTATTTCCTTGGCTGTTATGACTCTGCCTACTGAGCGAGCCTATCAATTAGTTCTCATAAATGCAACTGCATTATGTCCTTTGAAACTGGAGCTTTTGCTCAAAAGCTTTTTTTTGTAGGGCATGTCTTAGGCACAGCATAACGGTCAATTGATGGGAAAAATTGTTTTGTTGAATTAGTATTCAATTATAATGCGAATGACTTGTCATTTAGTTAGATTTCCCAATGCCATGCAACAAAAAGCTACTTCTCTGTCAAGATGATACATTATTACATAAAGGACATGATTCATGTTCCACTATTATTATGATATCGATTTAGCCATTCTTTTGACCAACTCTTGAGAAAGGACAATATTGGGACTCATCATGGAATATTCATTCATAAAATCATGTAGTTGGTGACAATCAGATCAAAAGAGTTCACTTATTCAGTTATTCTGTAGCTTTGATGATTACTTTTCTGTTTTAACTTCTTGGAATATACGTTATGTTTCTTTTCTTCCAGGCCAGGTTAAAGCGGCACAGATGGCACAAGAAATTACTGAAGAATAGAGATCCCATAATTGTTTCAGTTGGATGGAGACGTTACCAAACTATACCTATTTATGCCACTGAGGATCAAAATGGAAGGCATCGAATGCTTAAGTACACTCATGAACACATGCATTGTCTTGCCATGTTCTGGGGCCCTCTTGCCCCTCCTAATACTGGGGTGGTTGCTGTTCAGAATGTATCAAACAATCAGGTCAGAATTTTTTTCCCTTTTATCTCCTTGATATCTCTTAGCGGTCTACAAATTATTGATTGAAAGGGGCAAGTTCTCACTACTTTTCCTCATAAGAGCCTTTGGTTATTCACAGTGTGGCATCATGCCAGGGTTTAAAAGTTAAAACTGTCTTGTATTTGGTTTGAACAATAATTCAATTTTTGTGTGCTTTCCCCACCCCCCCCGTATAATGGGACGAAGTGGATCAAATCTTGCTATCCATCCCTGAATTGATTTGAACTTATGTGTTGGTTTAAAAAAGTGAAAAAGGAGAAAATGATATGGTGTTGGACTTATGTCACAGGGTGGATCATCTGGTAGCTTCCACTGGGAAAAAAAAAAAAAACCCTAAACAGAATAGTAATTCTGTGATGAGCAAAGGGTAGCCATGATTTTGAGCATTGGCTTTGATTTTGTAATCAATGAGCTCCAATATGTTGGTATTGGATGAAACAGTGTCCTGTGCCATAAACGATGTTTAAAGAATATATAAACATCATGAATAATGTGGAAATTGTGTTATATCAAGAAACAGATATAATTTTAATTTTTATGCTCAATTTCTTACAAAATGATAATGATATGGTTTAAAAAGTTGTTAAAGGTGTACTCTATAAAATTTCGATATGATATATCCAGTGCAAATCGTAAGTGCATGGAACATTATGCGCAAATTTGGAAGCTGTACAGAATATATTATGAAAATCACATTTTTTGGCCTCAAGCTTGCATAACAAGCTATTTTTTTAACATAAAAATACATATATTTCTGACAATTTCAAATGAAACTGATCAATGAAATTTACATTGATAGAGACAAGAAGTTTCTCCTATATTTTGGTCTTCAGATGTGAGGCTTGACACCCAATTCTTAAGAGCCTGGGGAGGTTTTTTATTTGTTTCAGGACTGCTATGGAAGTTCCAAAAGTGTAAAACAGTGATATAATTGTAATTTCAATATTGCTGATGTGTGCACTCTCATAAAACTTGTAAAGGATAGCTAAACTGCCTAAACTTGGCTTTGTTGTCTGAAATTAAGCTTACCTCTGCCCTGTGTTCACGGGGGTGCTTTTGAACCTCAAATTTGGATCGGATCCTAGCAATAACAGTACATATAACAACTTAATATAAGGTGCTCTTTACTCGTAGTGTGCACATTTCAACCAATAACATGTTACACAAAGCTTGAGCCTAGAAACCATTATTAAACCCAGTGTTGTTAAAAGCACACTTAGCCGCGCTTAGAGCCCAAAGGTCTAGGCGCTTCACTTGGCTGAAGCAAAACTCATTTGATGAAGCTACGTTAGGCACGTTATTCTTGCAATTTTTGAAGAAGCACAAAAGCACGCCGAGGTACAATTTTTTTTGCTAATTCTTTTTAGGAATTATTAAAAATTAACCGATTGATCCTGAAGGAAATGATATGGACCATTGATTTATTATACAAGCACTATTCTTAAGGTGTTGTACTACACAAACAATTTTTGATTTGCAAATCTAAAGTCACACATAAGGATAATTTACTATTCTTATGCTTTTTGGTCTTTTGGATGTATTTTGATTGAACCACATACTTCATTTTGATTATAGCTATCAAAGTTGTGTATTTTTATAAAGCACAAGAGAATTATATAAACTGTTATTTTTAAACTTTACATGACTAGATTGTTATCATATTGTCCATTGATAATTATTTTCAAATTCTATATACAAATTTTAGGAAATCGATTTTTTATTATTTACTCTTCCATCCCAAATTGTTAGTCCTCTATTCCATTTTGGGATGTCCCAAAATGTATTTCTCTTTTAAAAATAAATAAATACATTTCCTAACTTACTCCATACTTTATTTAAAATGTCAATACCCTCCTTCACTAGACTTTAAACTTTAAATTAAGGATGGCAGTTTTGGAAACTTGTAACTTTTAAGTTAAATGGTTCCCTAAACAAGTTGGATTTTCTAAACGGGACCAACAATTTGGGTCGGAGGGAGTATTTATTATATGCTATCAATCTTTCTATTAGAGGTTATTATACATTATATTTGGAAAAAGTGTGCTTGATGCACCTACCATCACTGGTTAAGCCTTAAGTTTGTTGTATTTCTTGGGGGCTGAAATTGAGCTGGACAAAGGAACAAGAGCGTGGACTTCACTTCGGTCCTATTCTACTCGCTGTGCAGTCTGAGTTGTGTGTAAAATTAGAAGTTGTATTTTCTTCTGCTTTGCCAGTGATCATAATTTGGTCTGAGTATCCTTTGTACTACTTTTCTTTCATTAGACGGATTTAGATTCCTCTGTTGTTTGCTGTAATTTTTCAATATGTGTCATACTTTAATCATATAGGATATAGGATTCGTTTCTCCACTCAGTTCAGGAACTCTCTGTCATGTGTGTTGTTTTCACTTTTGAATTTTCCCTACCCCTGAGCGGCTTTTGTTTTGGTCTGTCAGGCTACATTTAGGATTACTGCAACTGCGGTTGTGCTTGAATTTAATCATGCGGCTCGGATAGTAAAGAAAATCAAGCTGGTTGGTTACCCCTCCAAGATCTTCAAGAAGACAGCTCTTATAAAGGACATGTTTACTTCAGATCTTGAAGTAGCTCGGTTTGAAGGTGCAGCTATTCGAACTGTCAGTGGGATCCGGGGGCAGGTTAAGAAGGTATGCTTTTTTAAATGAGGAACTTGTATTCTTATTTTTCTTTCTGATTTGTCCTTTTAGATTGTGCCAATTGCATTTTCTTGTTACTATGTATTTTTTCCTTTTACCCCAATGAGCTCTAGATCAAACGGCAGGTGGGGTAATGGATCATCCACCGGGTGCATGTGTAACGTATCAATTGAAAAAAAGTATTTTACTATTTTATCTTTTACATCAGACTCTTCAAAATAAGCATTGTCAACCTTTATTTAATTACTACTGGGAAGTTTTTATTGTAACAATGGTTGCAGATCATTGTATGGATGCAATCCTCATAGTTGATGTCTAGCAATATGTGGATATAAGAAAGGTATAAGCATGACTGTTCTTATACCCTTGCAGGCTGACTTAATATGACTCTAATTTGGCAGGCTGCGAAAGAAGAGATTGGTAACCAACCAAAAAAGAAGGGAGGGCAACCCAGAGAAGGGATTGTGAGGTGTACCTTTGAGGATAAGATCAAGATGAGTGACATTGTCTTCTTGCGTGCATGGACTCAAGTCGAAGTTCCTAACTTCTACAACCCATTGACGACGGCCTTACAACCTCGTGATCAGACCTGGCAAGGAATGAAAACCGTTGCTGAATTGAGGAGAGAACACAATCTTCCCACTCCTGTTAACAAGGATTCACTCTACAAGGTAAGTTCTGATGTGAGGAGGTGATTGTGCTAGCCCGTAGTCCCCCTCTCCCCTTTTCCCCTTATACTGGCTCAGAATCACTGTGTTGGTATTGCTATTTTTGCTATTCTTTTTAATTATTCTTTTGTATCAACAGCCAATTGAAAGGAAGCTGAAGAAGTACAACCCATTGGTGATTCCCAAGTCCTTGCAAGCAGCTCTCCCGTTTGCATCAAAGCCTAAGGATATACCTGGTCAGAAACGTCCACTTTTTGAAAATAGAAGACCGGCTGTTGTCATGGAGCCTCATGAGCGGAAAGTTCATGCTCTTGTTCAACATCTTCAATTGATTAGAAATGAGAAGGTATGCTAACTGAAATACTGTATTTAGTTGACATATTTGAAACCCAGGCCAAAATGTTACAGTTGAATGGTGAAATCTGTTGGAAATTCAAATTGTCCTTTGATTGAAAGACTGATTTTTAAGGGATCAAAACCACCATCTGACCAATCCATAAAGAGAGAAGGGGGAAAAGGAGGGCGTTTCAAAAATCAATACTATTGTGTTACTTCTCAATTGATGATGAGAGCATATTCACTTGAAGTTTAAGCAACTGGACTGATTAGTGCCATATGAAATGACAATTTTCCTAGGAAGGTTGAAAGTATTTCATGTTCACTTCATAACTCGAGCATTTTTGCAGATGAAGAAGAAAAAGCTTAAGGATGAAAAGAGGAGGAAAGAACATGAGACGGAGAAAGCCAAAGAAGAACAGTTGACGAAAAAGCGCCAGAGAGAAGAAAGACGGGAGAGATATCGGGAGCAAGACAAACTAAAGAAGAAAATTAGGAGAAATTGAAGAAAACTAGGAGAAATGTGTAAGCCTGATGGTCTCTTTGCTTTGATAATTTTTTTTATAAAAAAATTATATTAGACTTATTTTATAGAGCTGTATTTTTATTTTTAGAATGGTTTTGCATATAAAAGTTCAAGAATCTCCGTAAAAATAAAAACTGGTCATTGATTGCATATCATACGAGTATTAATAATTTAAAAATATTTTGGTTTTGAGCAAGAGAAATTAAAAATAAATTTTGGAGAGAGAGAGAGAGAGAGAGAGAGTTTAAAAAGTGGTAGCCAACTATGATTTTTTATTTTATTTTGAGCTATTACATGACCTAAAGAATAACTATTATGGATCTTATAAGAAAGAATGATTATTCTTCATTTTAAAGAATGGTTCCTAAAGAATAACAAGAATATCCATTCCTTGTGAAGAAAGTTCAACCAAATAATCGACTATTCCATTGCAGGGCCTATTACGATGAGAGTGTTAGGTAACATAGTAACACGATGAGTAAAAAGAGTCCAAATTACACTTTTGATCCCACAATACTGGTGGTAATTTTAATTTCATTGATATACAAATCATTTCAATTTTGTCTTTTCATTATTAATTGTGACCGTTTCATTCCATAACTTTCAAGATAAAGTCAATGTTATCTATAATCAACCGAGGGACCTTGATTGTAAAAGTCGAAAAAAGAAACTAACAAATATATCAATGAATGCTTTTGAAACAATGATATTGTACATGGACCAAAATTGTACTTTGGCAAAAAGAAACAAAAAGCACTCGGTATGCTTGTCTCCCAGAGAGGCACAGCCATATAAGGTGCCTCAATCAATATTCTATTTTGCTTGTATGATACCAAGACTTCTAAACTGATGGTTAGTGTATAATTTTCGACAGGGAGATTTGTCACACATAATTGACACAATCCTTAAGGGGAATTGGAATAGGAGATCTCCTTATAATTCCACGACAGTGTTCCATACATGTTTTATTTTAGTACATCTATATCTATATCTATATAATATATAAAAGCAGAAGATATGAACATTAAAATCTAAAATGATTACTTAAGTGGTTTACATGTCTATCTATCGTTTAAATTTCTGAAGTGATACGTTGTTTAAATTTCCTAAATTTAATAACTGCCAAACACTTTTAAATAAAAATAGATAATAACAAATTCTTGATAATAAGTCTCCTATTACTAAAAAAATATCTTAATAAAATATCATAATAAAAATCTTTAAAATAAAAACAGATAATAACAAATTCTTTAAAATAAGTCTCCTACTACTAAAAGACATCTTAATAAAATATCATATTAAAAATTTTACAATTATGACAATCTCCTAATACTAGAAGACTTCTTAAAGATTATAAAAAAAAATTCATACATTGTTTAAATTCCCTAAGTGGTTTGATTTAATAACTGCCAAACACTTTTAAATAAAAATAGATAATAACAAATTCTTGATAATAAATTTGTTACTATGTAACTGTGTTAGGAGGGATTGAGATCCTCTAGAGTTCCTAGGATACTCTACAAGGTAGAGTTCTTTAAATGTCATCCTTTTAGATCATTTTAACTCATAAATGGAGCAAACATACCTTGCATCCATTGGTCTTTTAACAGTTATCCATGGCGATTTTAAGAATTTGAATTTAATAGATCTACCATTTGGGAATAAAAAGATTGAGAAATTTGTAAACAGAGAAAAAAAATACATAAAAGAAATAAAAGTTTCTTCTGGCAATGAAGTTTAACGGTAGTCTTTTAGATTTTATGGATGAAAATGGCAGAATGTGTTTTTGTATTAATGTCTGCTATAGAAAAAAGAGATAAACGACAAAATAAAAAGTAAAAAGAAGCGACGTTTGATAAACGTTAACAGTTTTTCTTTTTTCGAACAGATAAACGTTAGCAATTAAGAAGTGTTTTAATACATTTGAAATACTAATTTAAGTTTTTAGTAGTGGATTGATGATGTGGCAATGTCTTGACCCTTTATTTTAAATAAAAGGTTGGGATTTAAATAACTCTACCTTGTAGAGTACCCTAAGAACTCTAGAGGATCTGAATCCGTGTTAGGAGTATTCTTTTAGTGAAAATGTATTGATTGGTGAACAATCACTTAAGATATCATTTGGTGAACATACATACTCCCTGATAGAAGGAAGATAAATAGAGCACGTTAAATTGAAAGTTGAAGGTTCCTCATTCTTGCAAAATCTTCTTAAGTAACAATTTTTTTTTTGAATAATTCTTACGTAACGTCTAAACAATGGTAATCTGGTATAAGTTTTGTTCTTCTACTTTTTTTCTTTTTTATTTATTTATTTTTCTATCATGATCTATTTTTATTTTTGTGTTTTTGTAGGTTTATATGACTGCAAGGGGTTTTAAACAATGGTAATCTGGTACAAGTTTTGTTCTTCTACTTCTTTTTCTTTTTTATTTATTTATTTTTTCAAACATGATTTTTTTTATTTTATTTTTTACATTTATATGACTGCAAGGGGATTTAAGAGGCAATTGAACTAAGTTAGTCTTTTATTTTTTGCTTGATTCTAACTTATTTTCTGTTTTATCAATTAAAGATAACCATTTTTTCTCAATTATTATATACTATCTAATTTCTTTTATTTTTCTGTTTTGGTGCAATTCCATCTATTTGTTATTATCAGTTTTATTTTTTTTATGGAACATATTTTCCATAAAATAATTCTGAATATATATTTTGATCATATACACATTATGTGTTTATATAAAGTTTTTTCTGTGCATTGCACAGGTTATATGCTAGTTTAATTTAATGTTTTAACATTGAAGATAATATTTGTATTTAATAGATTAACTATTCAATTTATCGTTTAATTTAGTTTTTATCAAAACAATAAAATAAATATTTTTGAACCATAATAATCAAAACCCATACATTGCACAACATCAACTAGTGAGAAATAAAGGTTAGCATTCTCTTGCCAGCAGAGCCAATGCTACTTGTTCATATGAGAGCGGAAAGGAATATATTTGGATGGTTTTTTTTAAGCCACTCAGAGCAATGGATTGAAAATTATGAAATGCAATATTTTGTCTCATCTTAGCGTCTTGCACAAACCTTGGTGAAATATGAATTCCTTTAATTGAATTCAAATGAATTGTAATTTTTCTCCCAATTTGGCAAAAGACGTTACTGAATGTGTAAAAAAATTCAATAGCTTTACTTTTTTTGCTAGAGCATTCAATAGCTTTACCCCCCTGATCCCACATTCAATAGCTTTACGTGAACACCTTTGCACCAAATCAAATGATCTTTCGTTAACTTTCAAAATCTTTTGATTCCGCGCCAACTAAATAGACCACATATACATACCCACTGGGAATAGAATGCATCAAGGAAATAACATATTAAAAGGAGAGCATTGTGGACTGAGAGTTAAATTTCGACCAAGCATAGAAGAAATCCATAAAGAAATTCATGCACTCAATTGGATTTTGAAGGTGATTCCAGCATGTAAGGAAAAAAAATTAATGTAATGGGGCAATGTAGGGATTTGAATTTTTTTATTTTTTATTTTATTAGATGAGAAAGAGCTGAGAGAGGATATAGTTGGAGGAGAAACCCATAAATAACTGATAGAATATACTTCCAAATTTGAAGTAATTTTCTCCTATTCCACTATAGGACGACTTATAAAACCATCTACGTATATTTTGTTCATAAATAATTAGATATCAAAATTAAGAAAAGTAATTATTCTAATCGTTTCAATTTTAGAAGTGAGTATATTATTACTAATATCAAGAGTTTTGTAGTTCAATTAGCACCTCGTAGTATTCCAAGTTCAAATCTCTCTCTTCCAATTATCCAATAAAAAAAATTATTACTAATCATTAATAGTGAAATACGTGTGAAAGATTATTAAAAAAATATTTAGATATAATACATATTTATTTAATAAGTATTAATAAATAAAGAGTGAATCAAAGAGTTTGTAGTGAAGAACATATATACTTTAATTAAAATTTGTTTCGAGAAACTCAAACTTAATTTAATCAAAATTATAGTTCAGTATCATTTGTAATTATTAAAATAATAATGTGAATAAAAGATATATAATATTAGCTTTTTGTGTTAATTGAATCGTAGGTGGGATTGGGAAGCGTAGAGTCGAAGAAGGTTCTGGGCTAGTCAGGAAAACGCGTCTGCGGAATCGACATTACGCTTAGAACTCTTAACATGGTTAGTTTATTAAACGTTCTACTAGTCCTCTTGCTTCACCTTTCAAACAGATTCCGAAGCTTTTTGAAGAATTTCAAAAAGAAAAAGAAATTGTTCTCTGCAAAAAGGTTAGTTTTAATTAATAATTTTAGCCTTAAGTTTATGTTCAACTATTTATAGTAGAAAAGTGCTTGAGCATGTACATAATCATTATGGCAGAAAGTTTATGGGTCCTATGGGCGCTTTATTGAGTCGGGGGCTTAGATTAGTATTTTTCATTGGAAAGGCTCATGAAGATGATGGAAATGTTGTCGTCGTCGTTGTTGTTGTTGTTGTTTTTTTTGGTGTATTTGAACCCTGATGTTTGCGTTGGAAATAGAAGGAAGTATGAATTGAGCTACAAGACTCTTGATGGCAAGATGATAAAAGAGTTGATTAGACAAATTTATAGATTAAGTTCATATTTAGTTTTGGTGAAGTTAAAATCCAGAAGTATGTTTTATTTATTTTTCGATAAAATATTGTTTTCGTCTATAAACTTTAAATGAAGTTCGATTTTTATACAAGTTTGTTTTTCGTCCCTATACATGAATTTAAAGTGTTAATCTGCACTCTAGAGTGTCAATATGCACTTTAGAGTGTAGATTTGCACTCTATTATGCAGAATTAGTACTCCAAACATGAAGTTTGACACTCCAAACATGAATTTTGGTACTCTTAAGTGCAAATCAGCACTCTAAGTTCATGTATAGGGACAAAAAAGAACTTTTTTAAAGTTTAGGGATGAAAAACGAACTTTTTCAAAGTTTAAAGACGAAAAACGAACTTTTTAAAGGTTTAAAAACGAAAACCAAACTTTATGCAAAGTTTATGGACGAAAACAATAGTTTTACCTTGTTGCATGTCTCAACTCACATCAGTTAAAAGCAAGTGGAGGAAAAGTTATTTGCCAATTCTAATAGCATGTATGAAAATGAAATCATAGATGATTACAGGAGGACGGCTTTGCTTTAGCAGTTAATTCCACAACAGTACAATTAAAGATAATTAATGATCCACAATGTGTTTCCCGAGTTTTATTTAATGGAGGCGATGTATAAAGCATAAGCCGAACTTGATTAGGTTCCCATATTAGTTAATTATTTCATTGGATGGTTATAATAGTATTAGTGTTGGTGCAAAGTGTCACAGTATGTCTTGTTTAGGGTTTAGGTTATATATTTAGTAATCTTACTTAAGGTTTAATTGTATGGATTTTTCTGTTCTTTATTGGTAAGTTCCCGTGCAGCTAGTGGGTCTTAAACATGAGTCATTCGAGCAAGAGCTTATTCACACCAAGGAAGAGATCAAACGGAAAATCATTTAGCTTAAAAATGAAAAGTAGAACATGAAATTTAAGTTGATGTTATCTTCTTCATGTTCTTCTGATGGAATGTTTGTTACTCTCCTTAAGTATTGTGTTTAGTCTGGTTTGTTTGAACATGCACACCTGTTATGTCATATTGCTGTTAGCACAAGAACCTAGCAATCAGCCTTATTACAGGTAAGGTTATGACTTGTCTTGAGATGAACAGCATGTGGTTTTGGTCCTCTTTATGAAGTGAGATGCCTAACAGGCAAGCTTGTGAGTTGCGTCTTTATTGTTAGATGGATGGCATGTGGATCTGGACTTCATTATTGTTTTTTATTTTTTTTTATTTTTATAAGTGACTTCATTGTTATTTTCATTGATGATAAAACTTAGCTTCAACTGCACATTAATCTGGAGTGCAAAAGGTGTTTGTCTCATTTGGGAAAATTGAGATTTAGAGAGTGGGGATGTTCAATTTGTTGATTATTGTGATGATTGGTGAGAAGAGAGGGAGTTAGAGAGTGATGTTGCTGTCTCTATTGTGACAGTGATGAGTTCCTTTGAGGGCTTGGCAGACCATTTCGACTGCGAAAATTTGGACGATGGGGGAAGTGATTCTGAGCATGACTCAAACATCAGGGTGCCGTTGCTTCGCTGGAAGGTACGTATTCGCTTATTAATCTCTCTCTCTCTCTCTCTCTCTCTTTGTTAAGTTAAAACATGTTGCATCATCCTTACAGTTTAATGGTAGTAAAAAAATTTATGCCAATTTTGCAAATATATTGGAGTTTAATGTTAATAATCAATTTAGGTTATGTTTGGTGTGGGGGATTTTATGGAGGATGGAAAATGGGGGAAGGATAAATTGCTTAGGAGGAAAATTGGGTGGGGGAGCCCGTTAGTTTATAATAATATATGTATTTATTTGTTAGTTAGTTGGGCAATAACATGGGCCCAGTGAATGTATATAAAGGTTCCCCTAATAATAGGTTGTGCCGTTTGTTTATACAATATTTGCACGTAACTCCCCGAGTCCACAATTTTTTTTCTTCCAAAATGGAGAGAAAATAGGGAAGAAAATCTTGGAGGGAATATTAATGTATCATTTTGCCCCTTATTTCTCTACCTTCAACATTGGTGGGGTGTTCTATTTTATTTTTATTTTTTTGAGCCACTCAGTTGATAGAAATTCCCATATTCTAAGTGTGTGTGTGAGTCGAACACACAATTGAGGAGGTGGTTAATTATCTCTCCCTCTTTTTTACACATGTACCAATTAACAATGAGAACTTTTGCTTTCAAAGGTTCTCCAAAATGAGAAATTTTCATGTATAAACCAAAGAAAGCAACCTTTCTAGGGACTGCTCCAAATGCTTTCCAAGATCTCCCATATGTCTCCATGTAAAACAAGAAAGATTTCTTTGTGGTTCTTGGATACTAAATACACCTTTTCATTCCTCTCTCTGTGAGTTGAGTAAAGAGTTTCAAAGAACTTTTTAATAGTTTCCTAAATCATTAAAGTAAAGAAAGGGAGGACAACCAGGGGCGGCTATTAAAAACCCTGGTTTGTTAAAAGAAAAATATATATATATATATATATATATATATATATATATATATATATATATATATATGAAAAAGAATTTCATATTTAAACTTACAAAACAAAAAAAACAAAAGCCCAAATAACAACAAAAAATTATCAAACAGCAACCACAATCAAAATAAGTCAAAAAACCTTTTTTAATATGCGAGGATTTGTTTGTTTCAATATTGTGTCCACTTGTGGGTTTGTGCTTTGATTTGTGATTTATTTATTTGGTTATTTGTGCATTTGTACTTGTGGCTTTTTAATTAATATTAACTTAAATAATAGTATTTAATTAATAATTTAATTAATCAACTTAATTAAATTAAATTCTTTTTGTCTATTTATCCGTAAGTGTTGAATGTCATAGTTTATTTTTTATTCTTTTGCTTACTGTGAAGAAATTTCTGATAAAGAAATTACTTAACCGAAATATTCATCTTCATAAACATAATGATTATAATAGCACCATTTTTCTAACCGCAAGATTCATTATTATTATTATTATTTTTTTGATGTTATATTCAAGTTTTGTATTGAATACTAAAAAATTTTCTGGAGTCGCCACTGAGGAGAACTGGGACCATTATTGGTCCTTTGCACAACCCTTTTCCAAAGAGAATTCCTCTTAGTGGCATAACGCTAAAGCCATTCTCCTAAGCCCAAATAACAACAAAAAATTAACTCAAACAGAACCACAATAACAAAATAAGCCAAAAAACAACAACTTGGTTTAATATGAATTTGTTTGTTTCACAGTTTTATTGTGTCCACTGTGTGGGTTTGTGCTTTGATTTGTGATTTATTTATTTGGTTATTTGTGCTCTTGTTACTTTGTAGCTTGTGGCTTTTTAATTAATATTAACAACTTAAATAATAGTATTTAATTAATAATTTAATTAATCATATAACTTAATTAAATTAAATTCTTTTTGTCTATTTATCCGCACATCAAGTGTTGAATGTCTTATAGTTTATTTTTTATTCTTTTGCTAATACTGTGAAGAAATTTCTGATAAAGAAATTACTTATACCGAAATATTCATCTTCATAAACATAATGATTATAATAGCAGACCAAATTTTTCTATACCGCAAGATTCATGTATTATTATTATTATTTTTTTGTGATGTTATATTCAAGTTTTGTATTGAATACCCTGAAAAAATTTTCTGGAGTCGCCACTGAGGAGAACATGGGACAACATTATTGGTCCTTTGCATTTATGGAGCAGATCTGGCTTGTTTTGAGCAAAGAGTTTCAAAGAACTTTTTAATAGTTTCAAGCTCCAAATCATTAAAGGCCTAAAGAAAGGGAGGACAACCAGGGGCGGCTCCACGTTATGGTGAGGGTGTGCACTTGCACACCCTGCATTGTAGATGTGTTGAACACCCTTAAATAAAATTTTGAACTCTCAAATTTTTGAACATCCTTAAAAACTTGCCCAAATAACAACAAAAAATTAACTCAAACAGCCCACAATAACGAAGAAATATGCGATTTGTTTGTTTCCCTTGTGGGTTTGTGCTTTGATTTGTGCTCTTGTTAGTAGCTTTGGCTTTTTAATTAATATTAACAGGTCTAATGTCTTATAGATTTTTTATTAGCAAAAGAAATTACTCCTTTCATCTTCATAAACATAATGTAGACCATGGGCAAAATAGACATTAAATAGAGTTTCAAAGAGTGCTCCAAATCATTAAAGGTTATTGATCAAAATTTGTTTTTTGTCAAACCAAAGAGAAGACATATTTAAGAGGTTCTTTTAATTCTCAAAGTTATAAATTGCTTGCCCGTCAGGGGTGAATGTCTGCACCCTTGTTTACATATACAAAATAATTTTCCTAATTGCATCCTTACCCTTAACTGCTCATTGACCTAGCCTCCCCATCTTCTTCCTCTTAGTGGCTCCACCTGTTCCACTTTCTTCTTCTAATAAGAAAATCCCTCTGTTCCTCAACTCCTGTAGACATCAAAATAGACATTATACTTTTAACCAAAGTTACTCTACCACCCTTTTACATATATAATTTCCAATTGGCTAATCTTCTCTCCATCTGTGAATCAGAATAACATCGCCAATTGAAAGACAATCCAATAGGCCAAACCCAAGTAGGTCATAGGAAGAGGTTCCAAATGGCAACCCAACAAACTAGCAAAAGCTATCACATTAGGAACTAAGTCAACCAGGACAATCTCACTTTTAACCAAAGTAATTTGAGGTCTGATACTACCTCAAAACATAACAATAAACATCAGAGGTGGAGAGACTCTTTCGTATTCATAAAATGATGGAGTTGATTAGGGGCTTGATGTTGATGAAGAAAGGATAGCAATTTATTATCAATGTCAAAATAGAAGTGGCATGATAATTATGCAGGAACATTTCTCACAACTGGTACCTCACCCTTCCATAAAAGGCTCCGTGTCTTTTGCTTTATCCTCCCCTCCTAAACTGTTGGTTCTATTTGGAACTTTCAACAGATAAAAAAAGGTCTTTGTTTCTTGCAACGCGCAAAGCAAACCATTGATTTTCATATATTTTTCTTATATGTTCTTTGTATTGTAAAAGGTTGACATTCATTTCCTAGTTGCAACTAATCATTGTCACTAGAAGCTTAGGTTTTCTCATAATTTTCTTTATGTTCTTACTGTATTTGGCTGTAATCAAAGAAGCACGGATACGTTTTAGGGTACCGGTAGGTACGCGGTACACAATTCTTAGGTGGGTACGGGTACGGCAGGGATAAGTTTTATTATTTTTTAAATTATTATGCATATATTGATAAGCAATGAATTTAAGAGCATTTCATCTATGTATATTTCTGCCATAAATTGTGTAATTCATGTCGTAGGGTGTATATTATTACCTTAATTATGTTTCCACTACTTTACTATTATCTATTTTTTATATAAAGAAAATGAAAGAAAATGTTTCGATTTGTAGAGATGTGTACAGATATCAATTTTGACTTTTAGACGCTAATATTGTTTAAGTAAATAACCTCAACTAGATTTGGAATGTATTCACTCTCAGACCCACAAGTTAATAGGTTAACCAAAAAGGAAAGAAAATCAATTCACCTTTTTATAATATTGCCTCAGATATACTCATAATGGACAAATATACCCCATAACCTTATGGTCAGACTTTGCCAACAGAGCGTAAATAGCTTTATAATTATAATTTAGCGCATTGCGTTGTGACAAATGGTATCAAGACTTAGTAACAAATTTGACTGGGGAATGTGGCCCTAACACAGGTCTTGATGAGGTGATGATGTTGGGATTTAAGTGAGAAAGTAGTTGAAATGAGAACGTAAAGTGAATAAGTGGAAATACAAGGAAAAATAAGATTCAAAATGGGGAAATTCGCGTAAAGATAGGGGTGGCCCCTTTTGATGAAATGAAGAGGGGGAGTCGCTTGAGCTGGTATGGTCATGTGTGGAGGAGAGTGATTAATGCACCAATGAGACAGAGTACTTGATTCACCCGAGGGAATGAAAAGAGTTGAGGAGACCTAAAATACATTATATATAGTAAAAAAAAAACATCAATTAAAAGTAATAAAGAGTATGACTTCAGATAAAATAGAATTACGGATAGGAATACAGGTGGTCGATCCTGACTAGTTTGTTGAGTATCCATAGTTGTCTCCAAAATTTTGGGACCAAGGCTTGGTTGTTGTTGGTTGATGTTGTATTTGCTGGCCTGTGCTGAGTCCCACATAAGGTATGTACCTGGTCAATGTTGGCTGTACAAGCAATTATAAGGAGTCTCAATTGCGACCAATTCTTTTGGGTATAGATTAAATGTGGCTACCATTTTCCTTGGGTCATAACATTTGCATTTCTCATATTTCTTAATGTTAAGTGGTGGTTAAGTGAAAATTTTATCATGGTTGCTCAATTCACGTTGTCTTCATTTGAAGACAATGTTAATTAATATGTGGGCTGACTCAACTTTTTCTTTTGTAGCACTCGGCCTTGTATAAATGCTTCTCGTCGATCGGAACTTGTTGAAAAGGGAAGGAGAGAGGTGCTATATTATAGAGCAATGCCCAATTGTAATATTTCTCGCCATCGCACTGTTCCTTTTATTTCGTTATGAAATAACGAGTGACTTCACCGGCTGGGGAACAAGCAAGTGGTACTTCTACTTATATGCTTTCTTGTCCTTCATTTGTTATTTTATAATGAAATCTAAAAGCAACATGATATGGCTTTGTAGTGTCTATCCCTCCCCTCAAGTTATGGTTGGTTTTTTTTTATTTTGCTACAATTCCTTTGTGAATACTACTTTCTGTTATTTAAAGAACATTTCCATGGCGTTTTGTGTCCAATGATTAAAGAATGATCATGTTTTGCTGTCTTTCTTTTATAAACAGACTTGTACTTTTATCTACATTTTGGGACTAAGGCTTGGTTGTTGTTGTCGTTGTACTATTATCTACATGAATCTTCATTAAATTTGTTTGCTTTTTAGGTTTGCTTTTTGCTCTTTTTCCACTTTTTTTTTTTTTTATTTGTTATTTTTTTAATCTTAAAAAAATTCACTGACCCATAACCGATACTTAGAAGCATTATTAGATCTGTCTCTCTTGTTCTTGTTGGTTTTGTATTTTGTCTCAAATTACTCTTAATATTCAACACATCTTTTACTTCTTTAGCACATATTTGCTTCTCATATAACTGTTCCAATAGTGCCATGAAGAGTAATGAGTAGAGTTTGTTTTATGTGTTAGACAGTCAATCTAATGCAATTATTGAAACCTAAAAATGGAATGAAGTTGACAACGCCTCCAATTGCTTGGATATTCATGAATCGTTTCTTCTAAATTTTCTCACTATTTTTGTTCATTTTTCCCCTCATTCTGTCGATGGAGGGCCTTGTTTGTTGTATTGCTGGTCAGCATTTCTTTGTTCAGGAATTCAACCTTATTTTTGGGCTTCTTGTAGGATCCGCAAGCAACCGAGTTACTTGTATTCTATGAATCTACTTTGAATTTGTTAGTCTTGTTGTAGGGCACTTTAGCTGTATCCTTCCTCTTTCCTATGTTGGTCTGAGATCTTTTATTTGTAGCTAGATCATATGCTGTAGCAGGGTTTAAGTTTTATGTTAAACTATCATTTATGTCTATGCCATTGTCCTTCATTATCTTTGTCTAAATGACCTGTTCTTCTACTGTGACTCAGTGAAACAGGGCTTTTTAATTGCATTCTTGTTATATGGGTCATTGAATTAAATTTTTTAATATATGTTATTTGTATATAAGATGATTTACTTGCTGCAAGTGTTAGGAACATTAGAACCACCTCCATCTTCCAGTGGTGATTTTGCAATTGGACAAGATCAGCTTGCTTTAATTTCAAGTGACAATGTTTCAGCTCTGCAGCAGTATGGAGGGGCAAGTTTGCCTCTAAATTATCTTTTCTTGATCTGCTTTCTGTATTATCAGTATGTAGTTAAGTATAATTTTCCATATTATTTGCTTCTCTACCTTTACATCAGCTTGAAGGGCTATCAGATTTGTTAAAAACAAATTTGGAGGAGGGGATTCAAGGAGATGAAGCTGATTTACTGAAGAGGAGAAATGCCTTTGGATCAAATACATACCCTCAAAAGAAAGGGAGGAGTTTTCTGGTAAATTCATTACCAATTTATTTTTTAACACTCATTTGTTTGATTAGTGCTATTACCTTTTCTTTTGTTGAAGAAGAGAATATAAGCTATTATATTGATTTATTTTTCTGTCTTAGATGTTTCTTTGGAAGGCTTGGCAAAGCTTCACATTAATCATATTGATAGTGTCTGCAGTGGCCTCTTTGGCACTGGGTATAAAGACTGAGGTGAGCTTGGCGTTGCTTTGTTAATTATGCTTTCTGGTTATATTCCATTAGAATTTGACCATTTTTCAAAGAGTCTTATGTGTTCTGTAACTTGTGGTGCTTTTGTTTCCTTGCAAGACAACGATCATTGTTTTTGTTGCAGTTTAGAATTATGTGAGTCGCATACTTCTTTCTTTCTGAAGAAACAAAGTGTTGATAAAAGCAAAAAGTTTGCTTTGCAGAGTTGGCTTATTAGTAAACAAAAAACATGTTTGTGCTACGTAAATACAATATGTTGTAGCTCACGTAGAAATGTCAGGTGAATGTTGTCCTTGATCATAACTGTTATGAGTAGTATACGTATGAGGGGCAAATTGGTCAGAATGTATTATAAACATTATATAAATAATGTGTTGTGTTAGGGTAATTAAATTTAAACCCTACACACTTCCTAAAGCTCAACATGGAGCAGCACACCACCCATCACCGCTAAACTTGTGTGGCAACAAGGACGTATTTATGACCTTCATCAGCATTACTTCTCCTTGGCTTTCAGTGATCAACTTCATTTTAGGAGCTTCTAGACTGTTATTTCTGTTGTGCTTCTGACCATTTGTTGTTAGTGAGGTGCACTCTCTTCTTCTTCTTTTTTTTTTTTGTTCTTGCTTGCTTTTTTGTTTGTTGTCATTTCTCTTTTAGCCTTGTGTTATTGCACTAGTTTTCTCTTATCAAATAGCTGAGGCATATATTGTTATTAGCTCAAGATATTGTGCCTTATTCTTTATTTTTTTGATAGGGTATTAAGCCAGTGTCAGTCTACCCTTTTTGCACTCTTTTAATGCATGTTTATTTACTTATCTTTATTTTATTTTATTTTTGGTGATAGGGTATTAAGCGAGGATGGTATGATGGAGAGAGCATTGCTTTTGCAGTTATTCTTATCATTGTTGTTAGAGGTATTGAATTGAATGTTTCATTAACAATATTTATTTCTTGTCCCATCCCAGTTTTAGAGGATTATTTTAATATGTTGGATTTACACACCTTTAGTTTACTTTGAATGTTAGTGACATAATGTAATGGTGTAGGAAGTGTTAGTTTACGACCAAACCCTAAAAACAAGGTTAAGATCTTGATCCACTAGAAGAATAGAAAATAATAGATTGAAATTTTATTGATAGTGAACTTCTTTATTTTTCGTTTACAACTTAGTTTATGTTTAGGAGTTTATAAAAGAATGGAATGAGTAGATCATAAAAGAATTGAATGGAATTTAAAGGAATATGGTGTATTTTTTTAGTGTGTTTGGGAGTTTATAAAAGATGGAATGGAAAGGAAAGAAATATGCAAGTTTATTATTATACTCTTTACCTTTTATTTCTCTTTCTCAAGACAAGGATAAAATCGATATTTTACTTCCAGTTCATCAAAGGAATGGGTGTTTCTTCCACTTTTGGGAGGAATGCTTAGGAGGAAATGGAATGGGCATTCCCTCATAGCCATTTCATTTCTTCCCACTAAAGTCTTAAACATGGAAAGAATATCCCTTAAAGTTTATTTTCATTCCATTCCATTCCTTTCTCTCATTATTAATGTCCAATTTAAAATCTCCAAGAAACTTTGTTTCCAAGTTAAAACATTCTCAAACAGATTCTAATAAATATAATACTATATAAAAATTAATTTTGACTAAAATACTCCTAAAAAATCTCATGAAATTAGAAAATAAAACCTTATTTTCTAGAAAATTACTAAAAATTAAAATCTTTCTATGATAAATTGACATTACGTGGAAAGAACTCTATCTCTAGTTTCTAGCTTTAAATTGAAAAATCTTCCACTCCATAGGAAAAATAATATTGAATATTTTGCAATCTTTAAATTCTTTACTAATAGATTTTCCATAAATACTGCAACTTGAAAATTCTTTTCCTCAATCTTTAGCAAACCATAAGGATATGATGAAAATTAAAATTTCTACCCCAAGAAATCAACGATTTGTGGTTGGAATTCAAAGTGATAGCCCAGTGGTACTGACACCCTTTGTGTTGTGCAGTGTCTATGGTTTGAATGCCTCTACCCTCCCTATTTACCTAGCCAAAAAATAAATAAAAAATCATTGACTTGTGGCACTTTTTTGATATTCCCAATTGTGTCAATTATCTCAATCTTGTGGTATTTTTTTTTTCCAGTAGGATGATTCTCATTAATTTTCTTGAGTCTACAAATTGTCTTCTTTGACTTTTGTATAATCTTCAAGTAAGATGCTCTTTTCAACACATAATTATTTAATTTGTATGTCTTGTTCATATGCTTCAAAATCAACTTTGTTACCCTCTTGTTGTTAAAACTTTTTCATGTCAAAATTTGGGAAAATTGCACTGACCTCTCTTGAGGTTTGTTGAAATTATATTGACCTCCCTCCTTGTTCAGAATTGTACGCATACCTCCATTTGATGCAAGGAGCACAAACAAAATCATTTAAGATTTTCTTCCATATTTTATTTTTGAATTTTAAACCATATTTCAGCTTGAATTTTGAATTTGACTTGAATCTTGTTGAGGATTATATGGGATTATGTTTTTGATTTTGAATTAGTTTACTTATTGATGTACTCATTGAAAGCCTATTAATAAGGGGTCTTGTAAACATAGAAGGCAACTTTTGATGAATGAAAATTTTGTATTGGAATTTTTCCAGTTGCTGGGTGCAGATTCCTAGTAGTTTAGGTGTTGATTCCTAAGGGCATGTTTGGTTCACTGTAATAGGTCCTGTAATGTAATAACTATTCCAAAGGAATAACTATTCGGTTGTTAGGTTACGTTTTCATTACGGGGAATAGCTATTCCTCATGAATGACTATTCTTTAAAATGAGGAATAGTTATTCCTTATCAAAATAACGTAATAGCTATTCTTTAGATCACGTAATAACTCAAAAAAATTAAAAAATTCCAAAAACCATAGTTGATTATCACTTTTTTAAAATCTCTCTCTCTCTCTCTCTCTCTCTCTCTCTCTCTCTCTCTCTCTCTCTCTATATATATATATATATATAAAACCAAGTCTCCAATTTTTTTTTTTTTAAATTTTTGCCCTCTCTCTCTCTAGAGGAAAATAAACTAGAAGTATACTCCATGTTTTTAAAAGAGGAAAAACAATATACTAGACGTATACTCCAAATACAAAATTATGGAGCTCGTAAAGAATAGAGCTCTAAAAATTGAAAAAGAGAAGAATGAGAATGAGAACCCCACCCAGCTACCCAATCAAATCAGAATGTAAAAAGAATAACTTTATCTCAAGATAGGACCGCTCACAATCCTCAAAACTACACTTGTTACGTTCTCTCCAAAGACACCACATCAAACAATGCGGCATAGCTCTCCAAATCGAAAAGTTCCTATGCTTCCCAAAACCACCTTGCCAACACTCCAGCAACTCCAAAGAACTCCTCGGCATAACCCAAGTGACTTCAGACAAACCAAATTATTTAGAGACATCATTCCAAAGAACGCTCAATAACCTCGAAGGAAAAGTTTCACATATGGGAGATAGTCACATTGAGCCACCACAACCTAGTGTTGAAGTGTAGGTACAAGTCCCAAAAGATGTTGCTTCAACATTCGTACAACAGGAACCTACTGTAGAGCCTAACCATCAAGAGAAAGTTTACCAAGAAATCAAAATATCAAAGGGTGCACATTGTTTGAAATTTGAGTTTGATGCAGTTGTAATGAACAACCCTCTATAGTGCGTGCAGTGAAGGAGCCCAAAATGATGATGTTTCTCATAAATCAAGATGACGCTGAATCATTTATTCCACCCATTGATTTTATTATTCCTGGCAAATTTTATATGGTGCAACAAGGTTACTGCCTTTGTAACATCAAAACCATTGAGATATATGAGATAGAAACGAGAAGGTGAAGATGCAACCCAAGGATCATAATTCCAAGCTTTGCATTTTAGTCTCCATCAGCTTGAACCAGTTAAACTTCAACTTAGCAACCAATCTGTTCAGATCCATTACCTATGATAGTCCAAGAATCAGCAACCGTTCTCTTCATATCTACAAAAAAATAGGAAAAAAGTTGAAATCATTATCAATCAAATACAAAGAAAATAAAAAATGCACCTAAGGAATTAGTAGAGCTCCACAAATTTTTAAGAAATTCAAAAAAATCTAAATAAACCCATACATCGAACGCCATCCACCAGGCCCACTTGAACAGCCAACACGGTGGTTCACAACAACCCATGACCAACCCACAACACCAAGTCACTCATCACAAAACCCAAATCTGACCCATGCGGAACCCCACAACCCCACATGTTGCCATCCATGGCGGCTTGGGCACAGCGAATGACACACAAACCCCCATGGTGTGTCGAGCTAGAGATAGAAATATAGTGAGAGCGTGGAGAAGTGCTCACAATCTGTTCTTGTTATAGCTGTCCTGCAATTTTTGTACACGATAGTGAAATAGTGTAAAAATGTCTTGTCTCATTTCAGCCTGGATTCGAGCCTGTGTGGTGCTTTTTCACTGTAAGCTGATTTTCAGAGGTGTTTCCTTTGTGTTTTCAAAGTCTCTTAAAAACAAAAAACTGATAACAACTGTTTTGCTGTTTTCATTTTCCTTTCGGAATTGATAATTGGAAACAGTTTTTGTTTTCTGTTTTTGTGGGTTTGTCAAACATGTTTTTGAGCCTACGAATTTTTTTGTTAAAAAAAAAAAAAAAAAAAAAAAACAGAAAAATGGAAAAAAGCTGTTGCCAAACATTGCCCTTTATTAAAAGATATGTAAGAAAAAAAAAAAAACTCTTAAATAGTTATTTCGAGAACCCGTTAATCAAGTGAAAATGTTATTCCTTCATATCATTGAATACTTGTTGAAATGTGGATACTTTCACTTAGCTCCTCTTGTATCATGTATTTAAGAGCTTTATTTTATTTTTATGGAAATTTATAAATTACCCTATCTGTACTCTTGCTCCTTTTGTTATTGCTGAAGCTCAAGTTTTAATCAGAATTTCTGGTATCTGTTATATTTTACAATTTAAATCTTAATTCGTTTTACTCTGTGATGTTTATTTAAGTGTCTGTAATTCTCTATGAATATTTAATTCTTGACTTCTTTATGATATGCCATTTCTTTATTCATTACAACTTGGAGTGGTTTAAGAATTGTCATATTGGTTGCCTCTATATGGAAATCATTATTATTATTGTTGTTATTATTATGATCCCATTTTCTTTCTAATTCTTTCCTCTACAGCTATAAGCAATTATAAACAATCTCTTCGGTTCCAAATTTTAATTGAAGTGAAGCAAGAATTCCATGTGAAGGTTTGTTTCCATTACTTATGTGCACTGTGATTCTGTTTTTTAATTTCCCGCCATTTTGTTGTTCTTTTCTTTTTGGATTTACATATGAAGATATACATGTATAGGTTATTAGAGGTGGCATAACAATTGAGGTCTCTATATATGATATAGTAGTTGGTGATGTTGTGCCTCTCGACATCGGCGATCAGGTACATGTTTCTTTTTTGTTCTTATTGTTTTATACTATAGTTTTGCTTTAAATTTCTTATTGACTTGGCATTCTAAATCTCTCCATAGGTTCCTGCCGATGGAGTATTGATTTCTGGTCACTCTCTTGCAATTGATGAATCGAGTGTGACTGGAAACAGCAAGATTGTGAGAATATCTACCTATCTTGTAGTTTTAATCAATAATCATTATTTTGTCTATTTTGAAGAATAATTTTTTTTTTCTAGGTTCACAAGGACTCCCGAGATCCATTTCTAATGTCTGGCTGCAAAGCTGCAGATGGTTTTGGCACCATGCTGGTAAGATAAAATTTTCATAGCTCTTTTGATACAGAACAAAATTTTTTACTTAAAAGAAAAGAGAGAGATTTGAGTCTAGAAGAGTGGCAGGTCCAGAAGAGAGAAATCAGCTCTTAATTATAAATTTAGAAGAAATCTTATTGTAATTCCAAAAGTGAGTACACAATGGCCAGCCTTGTCTATTTATACATTTAAGTAGTTGTGTATGCTGACCTTGCATAACCAAAATCAGTTAGCAACCATCTATCAAACAAGTAACAGCTCATTAACAAACTACAGTCGGCACTAATAACTTTCAACTAACAATAGCTAACAATGAACAAGTAACTACTTGACTAAAACCCATACTCCGCCATGTGGATATGCTCTACATCATCTATTTTTTCTTCGCTTATAATTCTTATTTTCTTAACCGTGTATAAATAATATATATATATATATATATATATAATATATATATATAATTTCTGAGTACCGTTAAAATTAAATATGGAGGAATGATGCACTCCCCCAAGATTAGTCAAATATCAAGTTGTACTTGTGTGTGCAAATCTTTATCTTCCTATCACTGTTACATTTTCAACTGACTTGCTTACACAGTATATTATCCTTTTTAAAAAAAAAAAAAAAAAAAAAAATTTAGGTGACTAGTGTTGGGATGAATACTGTGTGTGGTTCACTAATGGCTAGTACCCCAGAAGACACTGGTGAAGAGATGCTGTTGCAGGTCAGCTATTTTGTCTTCATTCTTTCGTGGAATTTCATGGTTTGCATGTTAAGTTTACTCGTAAATGATTTACAATAGGGACACCGAAAAGGAGTTTTGACTTTCATTGGTAAGGTTGGACTTTCAGTAGCTGTCATTGTCTCGGTTGTCGTTTTGGTCAGGTAACTCAAAATATTGGGAATGGTCTCTCTCTCTCTCTCTCTATAATTATTAGGTGTTGTCAATGACCTTGTAAATTGAATGAATGTAGATATTTTATTAATCGAAGAGTTCAGTTTAAAGCGGGAAAGAAGAAAGTTGGTGATACCCTAGATGTTACCATTAAAAATATTGTTACTGTTGTGGTACGTATAATTTTATTTGATGGTTTTGTGTGTGTATCTATATTCATATTTATATCCTGAGAAATTTGTTGGTTTATGATCTATGTTGAAATATTCTAGGTCAGCATTGTAGTAGTCACATTGCCTGAAAGGCGTTCTTTAGTCAGTACCGAAACGTAAGTTTCCATAACTTTTTATATGAATATTTTTTTTTAATGTTTTTTCATAATGTGGTTCCATTCATGTGTTAAGTTGATCTCGATAGGGGTTTGTGTTCATATCTATTGGGCGATATCTTTCTCTAATTACCAGACTTTAAATTTTTTTTCTTTCACCATGTCAACCTGTGTGAATGCCTTTTATCAAGTATATAACAGATTGGTTGTGCCGGCTTGCCTTTTATTTTTTTGTTTTCCCTTTTCCAGCACATGATATTGAGATTGTCTCAGCCTACTTTTCCCTCATCTACCTCATGGTGCTACTCATTTCTTGTTTCTCATTAGCTCAGACATTATGTATATCTGAAATTATATGTTAATTTTAATGTGTTTTTGTTTTCCTTCTGTTGTCTCATATTTTGCTTTGGCTATGATACAGCCTTGCCCACTCTGTGCGAAAGATATTGGCAGATAAGGTCTTGGTATGTAATGATGAAATTTTTCATGCCTGTGCCAACATTACATTTTAAATGCGTACACTCATGCACAAAAACACATATGTTTTTCTCTTCTTTTGATAACCACATGCAATTATGTTGTGTGTATGTAAATATACTTTTTTAACAAAAGTCATATTGCAGGTGCGAAGGCTTTCTGGCTTTGAATCCATGGCCACTGCCACAACTATTTGCAGTGATAAGACCGGAACCTTAACAATGAATCAGGTAGATTTTTTAGCAGTTGCTTGATTTAGTCTTATGCTTTTCAGCAGAGAACTGCCATATGGTGGTAGGGTTTGACTTTTGGAGTGTAATTACTCTGTGGGTAAGTGCGAGTTGAAATATCAAATGAACATGCTCAAGTCTTATCAATTAAGCTGATTTTTAAAATTAATAAAAGTCTTAGACTTTCATAAAATATTTTAATTCCTAGCCAAAAAAAGAGATATAAAAGATAATGTTGGGTGGGTGTGGTGATACGGGAATTTATTTTCCTAATTGTGAGATTTTCTTTTATTGATAGATGACTGTGGTTGAGGCTTATGTTGGTGGTAAAAAGATTGATCCTTGTAATAAAAACTCAGAGTTGTCTCCCATGCTATCCTCTTTACTCCTAGAGGGCATTGCATGGAACACAAATGGCAGAGTGAATGTGCTCGAGGTATGCTTTCCCCTAGTAAGTAATTCTCTGAAAACTAAAATATTAAAGTAGTCATAGTATGATGATCCTATCACTGGTCTCCTGCAGGATGGGGATATAGAGGTTTTTGGATCACCAACAGAAAAGGCCATTCTTTATTGGGGATGGGAGGTTCATTTTTCTAATCATATACCATCTGCGACTTCTCAGATAAATATTTTCTTTCGAGACTAATATAAGTGACCCTATTTTTCTTCACAGCTGGGGATGAATTTAGAGGCCATCAATTCTGAATCTTCAGTTATTCGTGTCCTCCCATTCAACTCAGAGAAAAAACGAGGTGGCATTGCAGTAAAACTGGTAATGTGAATGCATATCCTGTCTAAATATTATTCTGTTAATGTGGCTTGAATGAAGTGCACGTGGGGTTGCATCACATGATTATAACCCATTATGTGTCAGGTGGTTTCAGTTGACTAGGTATGTGGCTTGAATTATTTATTCATTTTGGTGGATGGCACTTTGCACCACTAGTTGACTATTTATACATATACAAATTTTCTTGGGACTGTTGTTGTTGTGTGTGTATATATATATATATATATGTATGTATGTATTTTGAAAGACAATTGCTGAAGGAGACGAGCAATCAATTTCATGAGAATATCACCCAGTTGACCAACCGAGCTAACATAGGAAGTGACAATTTGCTTCCTTATCAACGAATCCGGAATAAAGTGACCGTTAACCTTGATATGTTTGGTACACTCATGGAAAGCAAGAATGTTAACAATAGAGTAGCAATCTGATTGTTACAATACATCTACATAGGGGTAGGAACATCAATACCCAAGTCATGAAGGGGAATCCATAACATCTCAAAAGCAGTATGAGCCATAACTTGATACTTAGCTTCACACTGCAATGGGCAATGACATTCAGAGTGAGTTGAGTTGAGCTGGATCAGATGCTCTGATGCTGAGTTGAGTTGTAAATATGAGATATTAGGATTAGGTGAGAAGGAGAAGAGGAGGGAGAGACAGAGCGAGAGATATTTGAGAAAATGTTTAATTATTAATTAATCAATCCCTCACCTTAGGACATATTTATATTAGAGTGATATGACAAGATTACAAGAATACCCTTATGCTAATATAAAGTAACATGCTAACATAAAAAATAACAAGATAACTCTAATAGTATCCATGAACCAAATCCTAGGGCTTTCTCAAAGTAGAATGCTAGAAGAGTTAGAGAGAGGAGACTAGGCGTTCCCTTTTTTGTTTTATGGCCAACTGCTAGGGAGGGGGAATGTGTCTTTTTACATGAAAAAGACGTTTATATATGCCCATGTATGAAACTCTAGCTAGGGCTAGGGTTTTTTCCCTTAATGAGCTGCCACATGGGTATCCTTTGAGTCTGGATGGGCCTAGTTCATCTGGCCCAATGCCAACATATGTTGTATTTTCATATCTTGCTATTGATAATCTTGTCAAAAGTGCACAGCATGTGTCACATGTATTATTGCCTGCTTGATTGCACATGTTGATTGTTAAGTGGAGTGAAATGCAGAGATTTAGGCACCAATTAAATCCGCAAGTAGAAAATAGAATCTCAAGAACTGAATATACATGACCTTACATCAAGATTTGATATTTGTAATTAGGCATAACCAACTAATTGAATGAATAGAAGATTAATGCGCTTACATTTTGGAAAGTTCATGGCTGGTTATGGAACTCTATGTGTGTCAGTGGAAGAAAAAAACATTCCTTGACATCCTTTAGTACTTTATCCTATAACTGCCATCTTAATTACCAGTTATTTTCTCTGCTACCATTGGTATTATTAATAATATGAGGAAACAAAATTTCAGATACTGCTAGATTAGAGGGGTTGGTCCCTTGACATTTCCTGTCATGGAACCTTTCACTTATAATAATTATTTTTTATAAAAAGTAGTAATTGGTGTCACGTTACATTTCTTGTCATGTTACCTTATTAATGAGCAATTGGATATCAATGTACTGTCAGTAATGAAAACTTGAAAGCTTTTCTTATTTTAGAATAGAAATGTATTTTGTGAAAAACAAAAGTCTTTATCTATGACACGATGTCAACAATCAAACCTGTAAAAAATGTGTTCTTGGTCCAAAACAAATTTTGGTGATTCAGTGGAAGTGATGGTATTACTAATGACTTTATCATTTTCTTTGCTATTTTTACAGCCAGACTCTCAAGTTCATGTTCATTGGAAAGGGGCTACTGAAATTGTTTTAGCATCATGCACATCGTATATTGATGCAACTGATCAATTAATTGCATTGGATGAAGATCAGGTTTGATAGCATAATTTCTTTTTAAGATTTATAGTTTGTATAATGGTTTATGAAGCATTGATACTGATGCAGGAGCATCCCTTAGAAGTTGTAATTTCATTGTAATCCTAGTTTTAGCTTTGTAGAATAGGTGTTGCAAGTGGTTGGTTAGTTGCTGACTTGTTGTAACAACCTAGTACATCCATAAGAGGTAAGTGGGTATTCCTTGCCTACCAAAGAATAATAATTGGAGCCTTATATATAGGTAATATTGTGAAGAGTTTGGCGGCTTTGGCCTAAGAGTTCTTATCACATGAGGTGAGGAGAAGACTCTTGAATGAATACCAGTGGATTTATTCAAGTAGTTCGGTTGTTTTGGGGGGTTAAAAGATGACCATGTGTGGGAGTTGAAAATTTGTATATTTTTTTAGTGAAACAGCACCATTAGGGTGTATTGGCGTTTTGGGTTAGTGAAAGTGTCAAGTTTGTTAGTTAGTATTGAAAGTTTGCTTTGGGCATCATGGGATTTGGGTTGGTTTGTTTTTGTGAGTCCTGTGAAAGTTTGAGTATAGTTGAAGATTGGTTGAGTGTGGTTGTAATCTATATAGTTGATAGTGAACTTTGGTTGGTGTTGCCCGTGCATGTAGGCATGAGCCATGGAATTGTCTGAACCACCTTAAACTTTATTGTCATGTGGTGGTTGCTATTTTATTTATTTATTTATTTTCTTAACAGTTTCTTCTTGGCTAAGATTATTAACTTCTGTATTTCTTGATAGTCCCTAGCAATCCCAAGTTTTTTTCTTCCTAGTTGTGTCTCTCTCTTTCTTTCTATCTTATTGCCTTTTTGTTTTAAGTGTTTAATGTGAAACCCCAAAGGTCTACATAGCCACCCTATGGGTCCACCAAAGATTATGTAAATTTCTCATTGACCCTATTTTAAGCTTTAATCCACTATTAATCCAATATATTTAAACAAAGACTTCAAAGCTTTGTTTTAATAATTCTTGGTCCTAGTTAATTATATTTCATTTACTTATTTCCCTTTTGTACACGTCAAATGAATATTAAAAAAAATCAGAGATTAATACGTTTATTTATATTCATATATTTAATCTCTAAGTTGTTTTCAGCAATTAATTAATGTACTTGCGGTGTGTTACTCTGGTTGCACGGGTACTCCATTTTAGCCTACGTACCCGTACCCATATTGTACCTGATACTCGTACCCGATTTCCAATATCCATTGTGTCCCACATATGTTTTAAAAAAAATGATGTATCCCTGTACCCGTATCCGTATCCGTATCCGTATCCATGCAACTTAGGTTACAAACAGAGAGATAGTTGATGTGGGAGATAAGGAGAGCAACACTGTTGAACAGTGAAATGGAGAGATTAAGGCTTTTTCAGTTTTAAATAGTACCTGTGTCCATCCCATACCATGACTGTGTTTGGCAGTTTCACAATTGTATCCAAGGAGTATCGGAAATTTGAAAGTATTACTAACACATATCTGAGCCAAGTCAGATTTTGTTGATGTCCTATACATGTTTGACACTGATAGCCCAAGGGTTGTGGGTATATGAGCTTCACAGATCATGGTTGCTAGTTAATGAACAGCGTTGTTTCATTGGTTGTTCCTGTTATGTCATTTTCTTTCTTTTTTCCTTTTCCAGCTTGGATGTATTAAAATATTTAAATCTCGAAATAAATGTTATTTAGTTAGAAATTTTCCAAGAGATACAGTATCAATTCTCTTACAGTATATACTGAGTACTACATATAAAACCTGCATGTGAGCTGTTAGCATAAGTATTACGCATGTTACTGTTATGATTTAGTTCCTTCTCGTAACATTCATCTTGGTTTGCAGAAGCTTGATGTGAAGAAAGCTATTGAAGATATGGCTGCTCGTGGTTTGCGTTGTGTTGCCAATGCATATAGATCATATGAAATGGAAAAGGTTCCATCTTCAGAGCAACTAGCACAGTGGGCTTTACCTGAGGATAACCTGGTATTGCTGGCTATTGTTGGTATAAAGGTATATGTTCCCATGGAAACTTCATTTATATATTGTAGGATGTGGTTGCTAGATCATGGCAATGTTTTACTCTCTGCATCATTTCCCTAATTGACACAGTCACTGTTTCTTCAAAAATTTACCACATCCTTGATGTTTCTGTTTATAGTTATATCCTTATCAGCAATGAGCTCTAGATCAATTGGCATTTCCTCCCCTGTAGGAATGGGGTGGAGGGTAAATTCGTTGGTTTGGGACCCACCAAGTGTTTATAATATATGGAGCTAAAAAAAGTTATATCATTATGGTAAGTTCGGAGGTAAATATTGGATTGAAAACTGAAATTCCATTTGGCTGTCATGCCCCTTTTCGTGCTTTGCACTTTGGCATGGGAAATGCTCTTAAAATATCTTTATAAGATGCTTCTCTATATTTGTTTCACTTCTTTCCCATTTCTTTTAATAGATTTTGTATAACCAGCATGCATTGTTTTGTTGTAACACTAAATGTTTAACAAAGTCCAACAACGATCTTGTTTCTAAGTTTTCATATTAAGAGGACTTGTGTCCTTGGCGCATCATCTAAAAATTTTCTAGGATTTTACTTGAGTGTGTTGCTTATAGTATCAACTTTTGAAATCCAACTCTATATTAGTTCTTTAGCTTTTGTAAACAATGCAATGCAGGATCCTTGTCGACCTCTTGTGAAAGATGCTGTGCAACTATGTCAAAATGCTGGTGTTAAGGTAATCTTTGTGTGTTAAATTTTTAGTTGTGGATGTTGGAGACCTGTTTCTATCATTTGTCATGTGATTTACACTATATTGCTACTCAAGAGTTCTTATGAGAAAAGATTTGTTGCAATTATATGTTGAATGAGTAACAATGTCATTTCAACTTTAGTTGGTTATTTTTCAGTTGTGTTTCTGTATTGTGATTGCTGTTCTATAGAGAAGCATCTATGTTGCATTTCATTTATATTCGGAATGCTGATGTTATTCAAATGTGTCCTTGTTTGTGTCCTCATGATATTGCTTGCAGGTTAAATCCTCCATGTACTTTGCCATAAACATATGGAAATTTTATTGATTGGGTTAAATGTGTCCTCATGAAATTTTGTTGCTCCGGTAACAAAAATCATTTTTCCTTGATTTTAAGAAACAACTTCATCAACTGCGACTATGATAGGTAATTGTGTCCATCAAGATCAAGACCACGTCTCTGTGCATAGTTGTGACCTAGAGTCACAAAGCTCTGATCACTCTAGCTTGATTCGGAAGCAACAAAATCCTCCATGTACTTTACCATAAACATATGGAAATTTTATTGATTGGGTTAAATGTGTCCTCGTGAAATTTTGTTGCTCCGGTAACAAAACTCATTTTTCCTTGATTTTAAGAAACAACTTCATCAACTGTGACTATGATAGGTAATTGTGTCCATCAAGATCAAGACCACGTCTCTGTGCATAGTTGTGACTCAGAGTCGCAAAGCTCTGATCACTCTAGCCTGATTCCGGCATCTCAGCCTCGACTCGTCGCTGAGGTTTTCCAAGGGGTCGGATCAGTGGACAAATCTTGGGGATTGTCAAGCGATTGGTTTATTGATCTTAGAGATGGCCGGCGACTTCGAATACCAATGGATTTGCTAAATCCGGAAGCAACCAAACAGAAGCTCATCCAGTAGGTCTCTTCTCACCAGGAAAAAGGTGAATCAGGATGTGAGGACGGGGTTTCCACTTGGGGATTGGAGGATTTGGAGGATGGGTCTAAGATCTTTGGGGTAGATTAGAAGTGTTTGGATTCCCGAAATCAATGAGGGGGCCGAGAATGAGAAGTCTTTGGTAGTAGTGAATAGTGTTGAAAACTCTGAGTTGATGTTGATCGAGTCTGTGGGTGGGGAAACTGAAGGCATTTTAACAATAGATAGGGGTGATTTTACAAGAAGTGAGGAGATGGTGCCTATTATGGTAGAACCTTTGGCTGTAGCTATTCCTCAAGACATGGAGTCTGCCAAGTTTGATGAGGTGAGGGTATATGGGAGGAAACCTTTTGATTGGGTTTTGAGGAAGGAAAAAGGGGTTGGAAAAGTTTTGGGGGCTAGCTATAAGGGTTATGAACAGGCAGTTACGGAGTTATTAATGGACATAGAGGCACGGCACAAACAGGGGAAAGCTGGGGATCTTAGCACTTGGAGGCCTTTCAGCTCGGGGAGAAAGTGCAGTAGGGAACTTAAAGGCTTAGCAAGTTCCATAAATTATGAAGCCAAAGCTAGCATGGAAGCAAAGGGTAAAGGTAAGATACAACGGGGGGATGTCATAGTTTATCAATGAAAGTGAAGATATTATCTTGGAATGTTAGGGGAAAGCGGCTTCGTATCAAACACATGTTGAAGATTTGGCAGCCAGATATCATTTGCTTGCAGGAGACAAAACTGGAATTAATCACACGACAAATAGTGAGAAGTGTTTGGAGGTGTCATCATGTCGATTGGATGTATTTAGGTTCCAATGGGGCTACGGGTGGGATATTGCTAATGTGGGACAAAAGACTTGTGGAGAAGTTAGAGGATGCTGTGGGGTATTATTCTGTTTCCTGTAAATTTAAAAACATTGCAAATCAAAAAGTGTGGATGTTCACTGGTGTCTATGGGCCTAATGTAAATACAGGGAGGGGTGTCTTGTTGGATGAATTGGCAAGGATTCGTCACTGGTGGGGGTGCCGTGGTGCTTGGGTGGGGACTTTAATGTGGTGCGTTTTCCTTCGGAAAGGATGGGATTTGTGGCCTTCTCCTCAGCTATGTATGATTTCTCCGATTTTATTTCTGTCAATGGCTTGATTGATACTCCGTTGTCAGGGCGTAATTTTACTTGGTCTAACTATCGGGAAGTTGTATCTATGTCCAGAATTGACTGTTTCCTTTTCATAGCAGATTGGGTGGAGGGTTTTACTCTTACTTCTCAAAAGAGGCTGATTAGATTAACGTCGGATCACTTCCCTATCATGTTGGAGGGTGGCTGTATTCAAAGGGGAAGACGTCCTTTTTGGTTCGAACATATGTGGTTAAAGGCGGATGGGTTTGTGGAGAGGGTTCGCAATTGGTGGGGGTCCTATCAGTTTGTTGGCTCTCATAGTTTTGTGTTAGCTAATAAGCTGAAAGCTCTAAAGGGAGATTTGAAAAAATGGAATGAGGAGGAATTTGGGCATGTCACTTTGAAAAAAAAACCATTTGATGGCTGATTTGAGAGAGTTAGATGTGCTGGAGGATTCTGGATCTTTGTTGGTGGAGAAAAAGATTAAGAAAGAGCTCATTATTACATAGTTTGGACAAACTTATTTTGAAGGAAAAAACCAGCTAGAGACAAAAATCTAGAGCTTTATGGCTCAAGGAGGGAGGCAAGAATTCCAATTTTTTTCACTGGTTAGCAAATTCACATCGGAATGCTAATTCCATTGGCAAGCTTTGTATTGATGGCGTGGTTTCTTCTAATCAGATTGAGATCCGGGATCGCATCGCCAGTTTCTATGAGCATTTATACATGGAGAATGGGTATAGAAGGCCTTATCTAGACGGACTCCAATTTTCTTCTATTTCTGGAGAGGATGCTGACTAGTTAGACCGCCCTTTTGATGAGAAGGAGATTTTTGATGTGGTGCATGGGTTTAATGGGGATAAGGCTCCGAGGCTGGATGGTTTCTCCTTAGCATTCTTTCAGAATTGTTGGAGTATTGTGAGGGATGATGTGGTAGCCGTTTTTCATGATTTTCATGAGCATTGTCAATTTGAAAGAAGTCTAAATGCCACCTTTGTAGCTCTCATTCCCAAGAAACCTGGGGCTGATGACATAAAAGATTTTAGACCTATAAGTTTGGTCGGTGGCATGTATAAGTTCATTGTGAAGATGCTAGCTAACAGGTTGAGTGTTGTCTTAAGCAAAGTCGTCTCCCCATATCAGAACGCTTTTGTGAAGGGTGGGCAAATTCTAAATTCGGTGCTTATTGCAAATGAATGCTTAGATAGCCGCTTAAAAGCGGCCCTCCCAGGGGTGTTGTGTAAATTGGACTTAGAAAAAAGCCTATGATCATGTTAATTGGGAGCTCCTTCTTTATATTCTTCATAGATGCGGGTTCTCGGAAAAATGGAGGAAGTGGATTTACTTTTGTATTTCTACCGTTTGATTTTCTATCTTGGTCAATGGTAGCCCGTGTGGTTTTTTTTCCGAGCTCTCGAGGAATTCGTCAAGGGGACCCATCGTCTCCATTACTGTTTGTGATAGTCATGGAGGCGTTGAGTTGACTGATTGATAAGGCAGTTGGAGCTGGTTTGTTATTTGGTTTTTCGGTGGGCAGGAGGGTTGATGATCCTTTGACGATATCTCACTTACTGTTTGCTGATGATACCCTTATTTTATGTGAGGCGGTCCCGGAACACCTTACACATTTGCGGTATATCCTTCTTTGGTTAGAAGCTTCTTCAGGGCTTCGGGTCAATTTGGGGAAATTTGAGCTCGTTCAAGTTGGTGATGTGCCTCATCTAGAGTTGCTTGCAAATATATTAGGTTGTAAGACATAACTTTACCAATGAATTATTTGGGTCTACCCTTGGGGGTGAGTTTCAAATTGCAATCCATTTGGAATCCGATTGTGGAAAGGATGGAGCGTAGGTTGGCGGGACGGAAGCAGTTGTATTTATCAAAAGGTGGTCGTCTTACTCTAATCAAGAGTATTCTTTCCAATTTGCCAACTTATTTCTTGTCTCTATTTCCTCTACCTGTGTCTGTTGCAAAGAGAATTGAAAAAATTCAGAGGAACTTTTTATGGGGAAATTCAGAAGAGGGTGTCAAATTTCATTTGGTTAATTGGGACCACATTTGTACTCCTCTTCCGAATGGAAGTTTGGCTATAAGAAATTTGAGAAGTTTCAATGAAGCCCTTCTAGGGAAGTGGTTATGGAGCTTTGGGGTGGAAAGGGATGCTCTTTGGAGGAAGGTAGTGACCGTAAAATACGGATCTATGGATGGTGGGTGGGTTTCTAAAGTGCTCATTGGGGCTTATGGTGTTGGTTTATGGAAATATATTCGTAATGGGTGGGATAAGTTTTCTCGATTTCTGAAATTTGATGTGGGGGATGGTTTTCGCATTCATTTCTGGGATGATGTGTGGTGTATGGATGGGACTTTGAAGGATGCCTTTCCGGATTTGTATCGCATTGCTCGTGTGCAAGCTGCTTTTGTGGGCAATAATTTTCAATATCGAGGTGGTTCTGTCCATTGGGAGGTGACTTTCTTGTTTGGCTCAGGATTGAGAATTGGAGTCTTTCTCCTCTTTTTTGGAGCTTCTTTATTCGACCACTGTTAAGGGCATTGGGGAAGACAAGGTATGTTGGCAACCTTCGTAGATTAATGGTTTTCAGGTAAAATCTTATTATAAATCTCTTGCTAGTACTGGGGCTGATTGTTTCCCCTGGAAGAGCATTTGGAAGACTAAGATTCCCCTCAGGGTGGCTTTCTTCTCTTGGACAGCAGTTTTAGGGCGAATCTTAACAGCGGATAATTTGAGACGTAGAGGCATCATTATCGTGAGTTGGTGCTGTATGTGTAAAGAGGACGGGGAATCCGTTGATCATTTACTTCTTCATTGTGTTTTTGCCATGATTGGTATTCATTAGGTTATGCCTAGAAGAGTTGTAGATCTGTTTGATTGTTGGCAAGGGAAGTTTGGGCAGCATTGGAATGTTTCTATTTGGAGAGCTATTCCTCATTGTTTGATGTGGTGTTTATGGCGGGAGCGCAACACACGAACTTTTTAGGATAGTGAGCATAACGTGGCTGAGCTGAAACTATTGTTCTTGCATATGTTGTTTGATTGGATCTCAGCTTCAAGACAATGTCGTTTCTCTACTTTACTTGATTTTATAGATTCTTGTTGCTTTTAAATTGTATTCTTTTGCCTAGTATATGGCTAGTGTACTTGGTTTTTTTCTTCAATAAAATTATTACTTATCAAAAAAAAAAAAAAGATTAAACATAGTACGTCTTTAGGGGACTAAGTGGGTAGGTGACAAATCTAGAGAAATTGAACATACAGGATATAAACTATGGTATTCAAGAAGAGATACCAATATAAATGGGGTAGGGATAATCATAGAAAAAAGTCTTAAAAAGGAAGTTGTTGAAGTTAGGAGGATAGGGGATAGAATTATGTTAATAAAACTGGTCTTAGAAGAAGAGACAATTAACATAATAAGTGCGTACGCCCCTCAAATAGGATTGGAAGAATCCATTAAGAAAACAATTTGGGAGGACATGGATGAATTAATTCAGGGAGTGCCAAATGGGGAAAAGATTTTTATGAATTAGGAGACTCTATCCTAGACTTTGCAACAGTGCATGATTTAATATTAACAAACACTTGGTTCAAGATAAAGGAATCACACTTAATTACCTTAAAAAATGGGATACACGTTAGTCAAACAGATTTCATCCTTACTCGAAAAGTGAATAGCAGATGTTGTAAAGATTGTAAGGTGATACCAGGAGAGAGTGTAACCACCCAATGTAGGTTGGACCAACTAGATATTTGTATTAGAAGATGGAGAAGAAGAGATATTAGACAAAGAAATCCAAGGATTACGTGGTGGGATTTGAAGGGGGACAAACAAGACGTGTTTAAAGATAAAATGATCGAAGAAGGCAAGTGGAATTTTGACGAAGATATTAAGAGGATGTGGAATGAATTGGCTAAGTGTATTAAAAGAGTGGCTAAAGATATACTTGGAGAATCTAAAGGATGTGGGTGATCGACTAAGGAGACTTGGTTGTGGAATAAGGAGATCCAAGTTGCAATTAGATTAAAGAGAGAGAGTGATAGAAGCCTACCTAGATGTAGAGGCAATGTTCCTTATGAAAATTATAAAGTGGCGAAGAAGGAAGCAAAAAAGGTTGTCCGGGAGGCTAATTATAAGGCTTATGATGAATTATACAGCAAGCTGGGGACGAAGGATGGAGAAAAGAATATTCTTAAACTTGTTAAGACAAGGGAAATGAAAACAAGAAACATCAATGGTGTCAAGTGCATTAAAGACGAATATCAAAGAGTGTTAGTAAAAGAAGAGCATATTAAAAAAAGATGGAAAAGTTATTTTGATAAACTTTTTAATGGAAACAATACAAAATATTGGAGCAAATTGAGTAACCCAATTGAGGATAGAAACTGTAGGTTTGTTCAAAGAATTAGGATGACTGAGGTAAAGGGTGCTTTAAGGAGGATGAAAATGGGAAAAGCCGTGGGACCGAATGAAATCCCCATTGAAGTTTGGAAGTGCCCGGGTGATGTGGGGATATGTTGGTTGACAAACCTTTTTAATAAGATCTTAAGTGGTAACAAAATGCCTAGTGAGTGGAGGAGAATCACTCTAATACCTATTTATAAGAACAAATGAGATATTTAAAATTGTACAAATTATCGTGGAATTAAACTTATGAGTCATATTACGAAACTTTAGGAGAGAGTGATTGAACATAGGTTAAGACATACAACAACAATAACGTAGAATCAATTTGGTTTTATGCTAGGGCGATCCACCATGGAAGCTACTTTCTTACTTAGACGACTAATGGAAAAATATAGAGAGGCCTGTAAAAATCTTCATATGATTTTTATTGATCTAGAAGCATATGATACAGTCCCTAGAGAGGTTATGTGGTGGGTTTTGAAAAAGAAATGAATTCCTCTAAGTTATATTAAGTTGATTAAGGATATATATGATGGAGCTGTAACTAGTATGAGAACAAGCGGAGGCATCACAAGTGAGTTTCTTATCACTGTAGGCTTGCATCAAGGATCAACATTAAGTTTATATCTCTTTGCCTTAGTGATGGATGAGCTCACAAAATCGATTCAAGAAGAAGTCCCATGGTGTATGCTTTTTGCAGATGATAGTTAATGTGAAGTTAGAAACTTGGCAAAACTCATTAGAATCTAAAGGCTTTCGATTAAGTAGGACTAAAAAGAGTACATGGCATGTAAATCGAGTAAAAGTAGAAATAAAGATGACAATGGTATAAGACTTGATGGTCAAGAGATACCATAGAGTGGGAACTTTCGATATTTTGGATCCATAATTCATAAAGATGGAGAGATTAAAGAGGGCTTGAATCATAGGATAAGAGCTGGGTGGGCAAAGTGGAGAAGCGTAACAGGACTATTGTGTGACCGTAGAATACCTACCAAGTTAAGGGAAAATTCTATAGGACTAATATAAGACTAGCTATGTTTTATGGTATTGAATGTTGGGTTGTTAAGAAGCAACATATCCATAAAATGAGTGTAGTTGAAAAGAGAATGTTAAGATGGATAAGTGGAAATACCAGGAAGGATAGGATTCAAAATTAAAAAATTCTTTTAAAGATAGGGGTGGCTCCTATTGATGAAAAGATGAGGGAGTTGCTTGAGATAGTTTGGCCATGTTTAGAGGAGAGAGATTAATGCACTAGCGAGAAAGAGTGAGCTGATTGAAGTTGAGGGAACGAAAAAAGGTAGAGGAAGCCCAAAAATAACATTAGCAGAAGTAGTAAAAAGGGACTTGTTAATTAAGAACATAGCAAAAAGTATGACTTTGGATATAATAGAATGGCATAAAAGAATACATGTGATTGACCCTTACCATTGTGTTGAGGATCCATAGCCGTCCCAAAAATTTTTGGGACTAAGGCTTGGTTGTTTTTGTTGATGTACTTTTGATATTTCCTCCAAAAGAAAAGGTTCACGGACTTAATTGAACTCTTCCAAAATGGACAACTGCATAGGGGAAACAATTACCAAAAAAAAAAAAAACACTCCTCTAGCTAATAGTAGTGCTAATTAGACATCATATAGACTGGAACAGTAAACACACTCCTCTAGCTAATACTAATACTAATTAGACATCACTTAGTTTGGAACAATATTATGATGCAAGAGCATCTTACCTGGCATTTCATTTCTGTTTTAGGCTTATAATTAGTTTTGAAACTACCTTGTACTTGCTGTCTCAAAAGCCTAACAACCTAGTACTTGGTATATCTTGTAACCAATTAGATTTAGGCCATGTGCAGCCAATAGGAAGGCTTGGTTGAGTTGGTTAGTTTGTTAGGGGTTGTTAATAATTCAGCCAATGGGCTTTTAGCATAGGATAGCCAATCATAGGGCTGTATCCAGCAGCCAATCAGATTGTACCCGAGGCATGCTATATAATGCATGGCCTTGCCTTTGTAAATTCAGTTTTAGATTTGATATTTTGTGAATGAGAATTACTTAGCCTAGTGTGCTATTTCTTTTAGAGATGGACTTCTCTATGCAGAGGCTTTATGCTGCCTAATTACTACTCAAATTAACTCACACTCCAACCTCATTCCTAAACACAAACCCTTCTACCCTAGAGCCTACATCATATTATCTCTAAGTGGTAGCAATCATAATCCATAAAAGAAATGGAATGGAGTTTCTTATTGGAAGTGCTAAAAAGCTTTGGTTTCCATCAAAGATGGATTCATTGGATTAACCAGTTTATCTCTACTCCAACTTATTCCATTTTGTTAAATGGTGCTCCATATGGATTTTTCAAGCCCCAAAGAGACTTGGGGCAGAGTGATGTAGGCTCTTGGGTAGAACGGTTTGTGTTTAGGAATGGGGTTGGAGAGTGAGTTAATTTGAGAAGTCACTAGGCAGCATATAACCTCTGCATAGAGAAGTCCATCTCTAAAAGGAAATAGCACAAAAGGCTAACAATTCTCATTAACAAAATTCAACTCTAAAACTACATTTACAAAGGCAAAGCCATGCATTATATAGCATGCCTCGAGTACAATCTGATTGGCTGTTAGATGCAGCCTTATGATTGGTTATCCTATGCTAAAAAGCTCATTGGCTAAACTATTAACAACCCCTAACCAACTCAGCCAAGCCTTCCTATTGGTTGTACATGGCCTAAATGTAATTTTTTTTTTTTTTGCTCAAATGGCCTAAATGTAATTGGTTACAAGAAAAGACCAAGTACTATGTTGTTAGGCTTTTGAGTCAACAAGTACAAGGTTGTCTCAAAACTAATTACAAGCCTAAAACAGAAAAGAAAATACTAGCTTAGATGCTCCTGCATCATACTTTCCTTAAAAATCATTTGGTCTCAAGTGCATGCTAAGTATATGGCCCCAAGTGTTTCAAGCCGAGTCTTTCTTGGCTTATCTTCTTTATCTTGATCATGGGCTTGGACTTGGTTGTGTCCTTCTTTGGTCGTAATGTATAATGGTGTTCTCTCTTGTGCAAGCTACAATGACTCCCCTCAATCAACAAATCACAAGCTTTGTCTTCACTGCTGCAAGTGGTGTGAGAGATTTTGCTTGCAAGCCTTTTCTTTTCCTCTATTTCTTCCTTAGAAACTTGCGAAATCTTTGTTGTAGCATCCATATTTTCAAGCACAAACTGATTAGACACAGGTTTAAAGGTCATCGTACCTTCCAATGTTATGTCTTCTTCTTGATCATCACCAATTTCTGCTTCAACCTCTATGTTATAAACATGTGGTTGTTCTACAATTTCTTCAATCATCAAGATACCTTCACTTACTTCCTCTGCTTCTTGATATTGATCATAAATAGGTTCTTGAAGGTAGTCCTCCTCTTGATTTTCTTTAATCATCAAGATGACTTTCATCATTCCTTCACTGCACTGGAATGCTGCTGCACTAGAATGTTGCTACCAATTGTTGCATTGGATTGTTGCTTCCAATTGCTGCATTGGAATGTTGCTGCCAGTTGCTGCATCACTTTCTTTTTCCATTGTTTTTGTCATCAAGGTCTTATTTTTGGCTTGCAAAGCTGGCTTCTTGTACTCAATGTACTTGTGACTCTCTTCACCATACTTATAGTGTTTACAAGAAAGGTTGGAGTTATTTGGTTTACCAACAAATGAAGTTTTGGTTACGACATTGCTGGAGGTGTGGGCTGATGCAACAGGCTGTGCATTCTTGGATTGCCAAGGTTGCTGCTCAGGCTTTTTGGTACTGCCAAAGCTTCTGCCAAGACTTTGATATTGCAATATCCTCCTTGCAAACTGGGTTTGAAGATAGTTAAAAGGCAAAAACTGTTCTTGAAGCTTTGTCTTTATCTTGCTCCAATCTTGAATTTTCTTCTTACCAAATCTGACTCGTTGTATTTGGATCTGCTCTCACCAAGCTGATGCTCTCCCTTTGAGCTTGGTGCCCAAAATCTTCACCTTCTTGTGGTTTGGAATGTCATGGTATTCAAAGACACGTTCCGCATGATTGAGCCAATCTGTTAAGTCATCAAAAATTAACCCACCAGAAAATTCTGGCACGTCAATCTTGACACTACCTTTCCATTTCTGCTCATACCTTGGTTCATATCTTTGATTTTGATCCTTTCTTGCCCACTATTGCCCAAACTCTTGGTGATAACCCATGAAAGGAGGAGCTTATAGCTGCTGCTGCCTCTCGGGTGCTCTCCTTTTTCATTGAACAACATATTCAGATTTTGGATCTTGGGGTGATTTATACTTTTGAAACTCTCGGTCAAGACAGCAAGCTGTCTCCTCATTGCTTCCATCTCAATTTCCCAAGCACTACTCTTTGGAAATTCCTCTTCATTGGCTACATTAAACTCGACTTTAACTTCTGGAGCCATTCCTTGACTTGGTTTCTTAAGCTTCTTCAACTTCTCTTTTGCCATCTTGATTCAGGCTGGGGTTAGTGTTTAGGCTTAGGATAATTGGTTCTTGGATGATTCTAGAGAGTTAAAGAACAAGGAAATTGCACAAAATAGAGACTATAAGGATCTCAAGCTCTGATACCAAATGATGTAGGCTCTCGGGTAAAAGGGTTTGTGTTTAGGAATGGGGTTGGAAAGTGAGTTAATTTGAGTAGTAACTAGGCAGCATATAGCCTCTGCATAGAGAAGTCCATCTCTAAAAGGAAATAGCACAAAAAGCTAACAATTCTCATTAACAAAATTCAACTCTAAAACTACATTTACAAAGGCAAGGCCATGCATTATATAGTATGCCTCGGGTACAATCTAATTGGCTGTTGGATGCAGCCCTATGATCGGTTATCCTATGCTAAAAGCCCATTGGCTAAACTATAACAACCCCTAACAAACTAACCAATTCAGCCAAGCCTTCCTATGGGTTGTACATGGCCTAAATGTAATTGCTTACAAGAAAAGACCAAGTGCTAGGTTATTAGGCTTTTGAGATAACAAGTACAAGGTTGTCTCAAAACTAATTCCAAGCCTAAAACAGAAAAGAAAATACTAGCTTAGATGCTCCTGCATCACAGGAGATCCACTCTATCCTTGAAACGGATGTTTCAGCAAAATTTGAAGGAACGATCCATGGGATTAAGGTCGCTAGGGGTTGCTCCCCAATTTCACACTTGATGTTTGCTGATAATCTTATTGGTTTTTCCTATGCAAATTATAGTGAACTTTGACTCTATCAAAAAGGTTTGGAGATCTATCAAAGCTGGTCAGGAAAGACAGCTAATTTAAACAAATTATCTATAAGTTTCAGTAGGAATATCAGAGAAAGGACTTACCAACAACTGACAGTCCAGAGCAGCTTCAAGAAAACAGCAGCAAATGCAAAATATTTGGGGCTACCACTGTCAATGCAGAGAGCAAAGATTCCAGTATTCAATGAATTAAAGAATAGAGTAAAAAATAGATTGAATGGGTGGAAGGCTAAAGTGTTATCTCAGGCAGGGAGGCTCACATTAATCAAGTCAGTGGCAGCCACCATTCCCATCTATAATATGTGTCCTTTTCAACCCCAAAATAGTATGTGTGAAGATTGATGTAGAGGAAGAGATTTCTTTTGGGGTGAGAGGGCAGGAGAAAAAAATATGCCAATCAAATGCTGGTCCTCTATGTGCAAGTCCAAGAGCGCAGGTGGCCTATGGGTAAGAAGAATGGGAGACCTCAGTAAAGCTCTCCTATCCAATTGAGGGTGGGAAATGCTACAAAATAGTGGAAAAACTTGGATAAGGCTACTGAACTCAAAATACCTTTATTAAAGAGAGATTCTTGTCCCACATTGACCAAGTATAATTGGGTTGTGCAATTTATAAGCTATGGACAATCCTCATCTCTCTAGGCATCTTTTGAGATTGAGTTAAGGCCCATTGGAATTTAACATGGTATCAGAGTCATCCCTTGGGTATTGGGCAGATCTCCCCCCTATTGTGGCCCACGTGTTTGGTTGGTCCACTACACGTGAGGGAGCATATTAAAGAGAGAGTCTTGGCCCATATTGACCAAGTATTATTGGATTGTGCAATTTATAAGCCATGGGCAATCCTCATCTCTCAAGGCGTGTTTGGAGATTGAGTTAGGCCCATTGAACTTTAACAACCTTAAGAGGCGAAAATTCCTATTTGTACAGAATTATGGGAATGAATCAGCACTATTGAAAAATTTATGCAAGTACAGAGATATAATTGAGAAGCGAAGATGTATTCTAGTGAAGGAGGGCATAACAGCATCTGGGATGATCCTTGGATATGAACAAACAGACCTTATGACCTGACTGGGTCAAGGATCTCTTCTAGAAGGCAACAGATCCTGGGATATGAACGAGTTGAACCAACTTTTTGACATTCCCATAGTGAAGAGCATTTGCAAAATTAAATTACCCCGCATCCAGCTGCTTGACAAGTGGATTTGGGTATGCAACTTGAATGGAGCTTTCTCAGTTAAATCAGCTTTACCAAGTTAAATCAGCTTTACCAACTGGATCAAAAAACCATATTTTTACAAACTGGTCCCTTGCTTCCCAAAGAGTGGAACTCTCTTTGGAAACTCAAAACCCATGAGAGACTCAAGCTGTTGATTTGGAAAATAGATTGTGGATAGAGAGCTTGGGATGCTCTATCCACTTGAGAAGTCCTCAGTAAAAGAATGACAATTGAGAATCAAGCATGCAGTCTCTATGGTTTCCACACAGAATCAATATACTATCTTTTCTTTAGGTCATTGCAGTAATAACCTAGTCAAATTCATTTTGGCAATTCCATTTAACCAACAGTAGTCCAAGATCACCTCTAGATTGGGTGAAAATTTTCCTTAGAGCACTATGCTGGATTTGACAAAGAAGAAGAAGCCTGCACCCTATTTTTTGTAAGTTTATGCAACAATATTTGGAAGGTAAGAAATACAACCCTGCATGATAATGTCCTGCCAGATCCAATCAGAGTTCCAGAGGTGATTAACAAAGTTTTCCTATATCACTCAAAAGCTTGGAATGATCTCGACAATCCTGAGCCTGAACCATCATTTTGGGAAGCTCCTCTGTTGGGCTGGGTTAAAAACAACTTTGATGCAGCCTGTAGAGGAAAAGCCACAATAGCTGCCTATGTTGTTCGTGATCCCTCTGGTAAGATTGTTGAAGTTCACACTCTTTTGCAAGATTACGGTAGCCTACTGGGTGAGGCTGCTATTGCCCACCTAGCACTCATAGCTACTTGTGCCTCCAAATTTCATTTTGTTCTGTTTGAAGGAGACTCTTCTGTTGTTATTAAGGCTGTTTTGGGTGATGAGTCAGATGTCCCCTGGTGTATCGCAAGTTTAGTGGTGACATTAAAGCTCTTTTGCTTTTTCCTTTTTTTGTTGCCTGGGATTTCTCCCATGTTTGTAGATCTGTTAATTTTGTTGCACACAATATAGCCTGCTGAGCACTTTCTTGTAAAGCTGTTGGGCCAATCTTCCCTGAGCACTTTCTTGTAAAGCTGTTGGGCCAATCTTCCCTCCCACCCTCCGTGTTGGAATGTGGGAAGAGAGATGGGTAATAAAAATGTATCTTTACCTAGCCAAAAAAGAAAAAGAAATCGAATAGAACTTCTAGAAGCAAAGTATATTACCAAGACAGAATGGGTATATGGTTTGTAGGAGGAAGAATAAATGATTTCAGCACTTAGAGAAGAGTAGCATCACTAAGATCGGCTTCAACCCAGTCAAGAAAAGTTGTATGAAGCAGTGATTAAGGTTTGCAAAGTTATGGGGTTTCAAGGACGACAAAATTTTGGGGCCAAGGAAGTCGCCGGCATCAGATGACCAAATCTTGATGATTTCCAGTGATGAAAAACTTCGAGAATGTGATTGCAGTTGTTGAGTGACCACGATGCACACCTGAGATGAGAAATAGCATCCTTGACACTTGAAGTGGTTGCCAGTGTTGGAATAAGCCCGAAATCAGGCAGCGACAGTGTTGGCAGCAGCGAAGACTCGATGCTCTAAACCATGTTGAATTTTAGAAAATAACTGTGTTCGGTTTTTTATTAACCCTAACACTGGTTCTATTACTAATCAGTAACCAGTTATTAAAATCTAAATTACAATTATGCCCTCATAAGTAGAAAAATAATAAATTTAGAAATACATATCAGTATTGTTAAAATTCTGGTCTAAGAAATATGTGAAATTGCAGAAATTCTGTGAAACTAGTGCTAGTTTTATCAATAAAAGTAAATATTGTTTTTTGACGCATACCTTCAAAATTAAAAGATCTTTCTTTATTTTGTCCTTTTGCTTAAGTGGTTTTTTGGTTTCATTTTCTTGATAGCAATATGTTGGTCATGTTTGCAGTGAGTATGATTATTTTTGTAAATGTGATACAAATTATTTTGAGTATCCCTTTTATTCTGGCCCATAGGTGCGCATGGTTACTGGTGACGATCTCGAAACTGCAAAAACGATAGCTTTGGAATGTGGAATACTAGGTTCGGATGCAGAAACTACTGAGCCAAATCTCTTTGAAGCAAGAAAATTTTGTGCTTTATCAGATAAGCAAAGAGAAGAAATTGTGGATGGGATATCTGTATGATCTGCTACATTTATCTCTTCCTTGGTTTAGATTTCTTTTAATGTCTATATGTCCACTAATTAAATTATTGTGGCCAACTGGTAGAAAGGTTAACCCTTTTGTCCAATATATAGGTGATGGGGCGGTGTTCTCCCAATGACAAGCGTTTGTTTGTGCAAGCATTGAGAAAGAGGGGACATGTTGTTGCTGTAACTGGGGATGGCTTTAATGACGCTCCTGCTCTACATGAGGTTTGACAACGTCTCCTATTCTTCCTTTTCTTCTTGTCTTGTTGTTTTAGGACTCTTTATGTCTGGCCATGTCTTTTTCTACAATTGTTGCTGTTGTTACTACTAATAGTAATATTTTTTATAGTCGGCATAGAAAGTGTGAAGTCTGTAAATGAATCTATATGATTATAGATATCTGGATGATGTGGCATAGACCAAATGATACAATCTACTTAGGTGGTTGCCTGTCCTGAAAGTGCCGTGTTTCAAGGTGTGTTTTCTCCAAAAAGCAATATAATGGGTCCTTAGAAAATTTGACCATTTTGAATTTGGCAATGGAACAAACTAATTGTGGATCCAGGTGGCTGTTTCACTCATGGAACAGTGGTTTGGTTGTAAAATTTGAACTGGCTACTTGTTAGAGCATTATTTTCTTGTTTGTAAAGTTTGAAATTTGTTAGACATAAAATGATCACATTATTTAAAAAGAAATTTATATTTTCTTGGTCTTAATTGGTATTCTATTATTTTGGAGTTTAGGCAGACATCGGTCTTGCAATGGGAACTTCAGGGACACAGGTTGCTAAAGAGAGCTCAGATATCATTATCTTGGATGACGATTTTGCTTCTGTTGTGAAGGTCAGTCTTTTTCTTATGTGTGCCTTCTTTTCTTCTTCTTTTTTCCTCTTTATTATATGTATAACTTGAATCTTGAAAATTTGTAAAATGCCCTCTTCTGCCCTCTTCAAGAACAAATGTCTGACACCTTCATTTATTGAAAATAGTAATGACTTTCATTATGTTTACTGTTTCTTGTATTGTGGACTTTTGTTGCATGGACTGGAATATATTAATCATACTTTATTTTATTAATTTATTTAAAAATTTGCAATATGGGGACCATTTCAAAAGCGATGGGTCCTCAGTCGTTCCAGTTCTTAATATGTCATGTTAATTTATGTTCACGATCATTTGATGGTTCTTTTATCAAACTTATAGGATTCTCAGTATTCTCTATTAAATGACAGTTGAAATTTGATTCTTATTTGTGTTAAAGATTATCCAGACCACAATGTCAATTTTTTTTTTTTTTTTTGAAAAGCAGCATGGTTAATATATATAATATATATACATATATTTTTAAATTTTCTACTGAATGTAGGCTGTCAGATGGAGCCAATCTGTATATGCAAATATTCGAAAATTCATTCAGTTCGAACGTACAGCAAATATAGCAGCTCTGATTATAAATGTTATTGCAGCAATTTCCCCTGGTGATGTCCCACTAAATGCTGTGCAGGTTTGTGCTTTTGCTCTGTGTGTGTGTGTGTGTCTGTTTGTGTGTACCGTTTTGACGGCTCAACATTTCTTGCTTGTCATATAGCTTCTATGGGTTAATATTATCGTGGATACTCTTGGACCTCTAGCATTGGCTACTGAATCACCAACTAATCATCACCTGATGCACAGGCCCCCAGTTGGTAGAAGGTAATAATTTTTGGATCATGAAAGATGCAATTTTATACCTGTTGTCTTTTAAATAAACTACCTTTTATTTTTATTTCAATTTAGTCGTGCTATCTAAATCTCTCCATTTTGTAAAAGAGATGCTTTCGTTGAGATTGGGAAAGGATTTTGAAGTTGTAATGTCATTTTCTTTATATTTTTTCTCATGTTGAAAGGAAGTTCACTAATTACTTTATAATAGTAAACCGTTTCTTCAGTGGCTTTATGCAAAATTCTTTTTGGGGACACACCAGGGACTGTGTTCCTTCTTTTTTTTTTTTTCCCCTTTCTCTTCACCAATATGGTTATCCGAATTTTAAAATTTTATTGGCTAGCATGTCGCTTGTATTTTCAGCTCTATTATGAAAATAATCAAATTAGTAATATTTATTTGTTTCTTCAATGATTATTATATATATTTCAGAGGATCTGTTACAACAAATATCATATGGAGGAACTTGCTGATACAGGTACATGTGATGCACTTTCTTGTTTCTTTTGTGACTAGTACTTGTGTTACTGTGGAGGAAATTTCAGGTCATAAACAGTGTGTGTCAGTTGTCTGTCATGTTAATTGTCATTGTTTTGTTGGTTTCGAAATTGCAGACTCTATATCAAGTGAGCATCCTGCTTGTCCTCAATTTCCGAGGTAGGAGTTTACTGAATTTGGAGAATGATGAGAGCAACCATGCAAACAAAGTGAAGAATACTCTGCTATTCAATTCCTTTGTACTTTGTCAGGTAATTTTACCTTGTTAAATCAAAAAGGAAAAGGCTTTAATTCTGTAAGCTCCTCCTTCAACTTTGAATAGTTGCTTAGATAAACACGTAGAACAAAGTAAACACCAGAAGCCAAGACGCTAACCAAAATCCACTATGTCAACGATATGGATTACAATCAACTTACAAACTCTAACAAATATAAACTAACCTAAATCTCAAATACACCCATGCTAAGACACTAGACAAAACTGTCTTCTAACTTTCATTCACACTACAAAAGCAATGCCACCATTCTATTATAGGGACTATCATATTTATAACTCCTTACTTTTTAATTTATTTTATTACTTCAATCAATGTAGGTTTTCCATTCATAGAAGAATTAGTGTACACCCTTATTCCTCTTTTAATCAATGTCAGATTTCAAAACCAACAGGGAAATCTTTAAACTTATCCTCTCATGGACTGGACTTAACGCTTTGGGACAAATTTATCTGTTTAAAACAATATTACCCATTACTTCCTACAACTAAACTCTTAGAAATCTGCAATCTAAGTGCACTATATACATAGGGAACTTTCAAGCAAAAATATATATAGACAACTTCAACCTGCATGGCTTCCTGTACCTCTTGATTTAGCCTTTTAGGAGAATTGAGATGACTAATTAAGTCCTAAACCTTTTCTTTCTTCTCTTTGTCTCTCTTTGTTCTCCTCTTTCTCCTTCTCTCTAAACCTTACTTTTTCATATTTAACAACTCAAATTGGTATCAGAGCATTCTAATCCAACCTTAGAAGCCATTAAATCACTTTGAAAGCACTTTTCAGATAACAGCGGATGCTGACGTCAGCATGACGTAATGCTAACGTCAGCACTGGTATGGATACCTTAGTCTAGCGACCACATGGTTTGGCTCGTCTCTCTCTCCAGATAATTATGTTGACCTTTGTGAAATTTTTTGAAGCCATTTAGAGTGACTTTACTATTTTTCAATGATTTTTTGGATTTACCGACATAATTCTTCGATCTGCAATTCTGGAGCTTTTTGTTGGATGGGCTTTGTGTTGGGGTGCATGAAGCACCAAATGGTCCAGCCCACACTTTTCCAATTAGTGGCCTAGTAAGTCACTTGAAGAAAAGAATTGCAAATTAACTTGAAGTGTGAAAGCGTGAACTTGTAGGAGTATAAATGAGTTTACGTGTTCTATTAGAAATAGAACAAGCTATAGGCGGCAATATTGATATATAAGGATGGCTGGGAGATTAAGAGAACAATCCGCAGTTGAGAGAGAATTGCGTGAGAAGCAACCAGAAAAAGAGCTGCAGTGAGTGTGTGCGAGAGCAAAGAAAAATTATGAGATTTTTCTTTAGCCGAGAGACATACAAAGAATATTATTGTATTTGGTGAGGACCTCAAGTTAAAACTTCAGAAGAACTATTGTAATTGAATTTTATAATAGTGGAATTATTCGGAGTTTGTCTCGTGGTTTTTCCCTTCAAGTAGAAAAGGTTTTCCACGTAAATCTTTGTGTCTCATGCTTATTCTATATTTTCACATCCCATAGGTTTTAGGACTGAGGTTTTATTCCCAACACTTTGTTCCTAAGTTCCAAATAGGGCTGAGTATGATCGATTTGATGGTTATTTGCTGGTTTGTGGATTTCTTTTGCTTTGCTTGAGGATTTGAGAGCTATGGCCCCTTGAAATAGTGCTACGGGGTATTTTTTTTGTTGGGTTGGTGGTAATCATGTTACCTGGCGTAGTAAAAAGCAAAATGTTGAAGTTTATCTTGTTTTTGGACCTTGAGGAGTTTAGCCTGTGTGGCCGATTGAGATTCTGAAGTGGTTGGTTGCAATCTTGGGTCTTGGAGTTTTGGGTTTTCTTTTTGGTTAGTTGTGTTTGCTATGATTGAAGAAAAATCTATAGTTATGGTTGAGGAAAAAACATCACTATTCAAGAATGGTGATATGCTAAATCTTCTGCTTTAGTCTCTAGTAATAGAGGTTGTGGTAATTCTTGTGGTGTTTCTCGTACTGGTGGACGTGGTGACAAAAAGTGTAAATCACTGTGGTAAGACCGTTCATATTGAGCCATACTGTTGGGTGAAATATGGCAAGCCAGATTATGTGAATCATGTCATTGATAGTGGCATAGTGCACACAACCACAACCACAAACTACTTCTACTCCATCTGGCCATGCCACTTCTAGTTCTGATTCTTGTGATGCACTCATTACTCAGCTTAGTGAACTCGTCCAGCAATTGCACTCCGCACTTCCCTTCTTCCTCAACTCAATAGGAATTTTGTTGACACTTACGATCTCATTAAAAGGATTTCTCAACCATTCTACATTCACATTGCCCAAGTACTTCCAAACTTTAATGCGGATTTCATCCAGTCTAGCTTTTCCTGTCTTGATTCTCCTCAATGCGTCCTTTACCGTGATCATCCTAATTCTTCAAATAAACGTACGGTTTCTATCCTCAATAGGATTACTTAGTTTGCTCCCAAGTTTTTCCATGGCTTCAATTAAAAAGTTTATCTAAATAACTCATCCATCTTTCTTTAATCTCTTTTTCCTTTACAAAGACCCATTGATATTCATCCTTAATGAACTTGACACACTTCAAGTTTCTTGTTTTCATTTCCCTTGTCTTAGCAAGTTATTATGTCATGACTAATATTTGTGATCAATTAAGTATGTGAATGATCTACTTGTTTCAACTGCAGATTTTCAATGAATTTAATGCTCGGAAGCCAGATGAATTTAATGTATTCAAAGGAGTTACTAAGAACTGTCTTTTCATGGGGATAGTGGGATTAACTGTTGTGTTTCAGGTGTGACTTGTATCTCACTTTTTACTTGCTTTTTTGGCTTTATGGATCTTGCTTGAACTACACATTTCTTGCTATTGTCTAGGTCATTATCATCGAGTTTCTTGGGAAGTTTACCTTCACAGTAAGGTTGAATTGGTCACAGTGGCTGATCTCCGTGGTTATTGGTTTCATAAGGTAAGTTGGTAATGATATCACGTCATTCAAGGAATAGTACTTCCAACATAGTTTTGAGTATCTTGAATCACATACTCTTGTTTGTTTGGGAACTTTTTCTTCGAAGTGAATCTCTTTTTCTGGATGGTCATTTGCAAACTCAGAAGCTCTACCCAGAAGAAGACTCATACATGTGGAAGACCATAGGCTTGAACTATTATAGGCTAAAGAGCTTATCTTCCTTTTTTACCCTTTATCTAATGGAATTCTCTCTCATGTAGTTGGCCCCTTGATTTCCTTGGGAAACTGATACCTGTTCGAGCAACTCCCTTCAATAAGTTTTTCACAAGTTTCCATCCAAGATGCTTATCAAAGAAAAATGGTGTTTCACAAGATTCCATCAAAGAAGATGTCAATGTAACAAGCTTAACCGTTATACTCTTTTTCTTAAGGGCGCGTTTCAAATTGCTGTGGCCTCTAATATTTGGTTAACTTTCTTTTTCTTGTCTTACAGGGTGTAGTTGTAGGTGATAGTGGGATTGAGGATTTGGAGAAAGGACTAGTTGTAGGTGATAGTGGGATTGAGGATTTGGAGAAAGGACATCAACCTGTGTCATAGATTCACTTCTCTTTGGGCCCCTTTGTCCCCATTTTGGTTTTTAGGATGTCAGTGATTTACAATTGATAAAAATACTTTTGATAATGAATTGAAAATACAAACAATCCGCTTTTTAACTTGAATTGTAATGAGTTTTCTAAGAAGGATGAGCGGGGAATGTTTTTGTCTTTCGTTTTTCCTAAATGAGTAATGCAGTATTTGTTGACACTTGACACAATCTTCTTCTGCAGTTCTATTCCTTAAAGCAATATTTGTCACTTTGTTTACTATAAACTAGTCTAAGTCTTGTTCGATGCACCACATTTTGAATTATTTTGTAAGAAATTATCTGATAATCTATGTATAATGCTTATTATGTGTTATAAAATTTAGAGATTCGACATCAATTATATTACATGTAAGAGGAAATTCAAACTGTTAAATTAATATAATTAAAAATATAAACCATTTGTTTGAGTGAATTGACAAGTATTTTAACTATTTTCACCAACTTAAGCGCACAATTATTTCTTTATATTCTTAATTGTGTGTTATTAAAGTTGCTTGTCTTTTGTTGGACTTTATTTCAATTGTTGCCAAAGTAACTAAATTTGAGCAAGAATGTCATATTCCAATTCAATTGTTTCTTATATAAATCTTAGAAAAATAGCCATAAAATTCATTATACATAAATAATAAGGCCTTCACCTATAAATGATAAATACAATAGAAATAAATGCATTTACTTTTATTAATATGCTTTTTAATTACATAGCACAAATTTAGGATAATCCATGAATTGCTTGATATCATTATAAGTTGGATTTGAGGCCTGGATATCATTAAATTAGGATGAGGAAGTAAGGGTCACTATGAATTCTTCCTGATGCCTTTTGGGTTAACTAATGCACTATTTACATTCCAAAGTCTAATGGATGTGTTCAAACCTGTCTTGAGGAAGTGTATACTTGTATTTAGCAATCTCTTGATGAACACTTAAAACATTTAAAAGTTGTGTTGGAAGTTTTGCTAAAGAACTATTCGTATGCCAAGAGAACAAAATGCATGTTTGGATGTCATGAAGTGGAGTTCTTGGGTCACATTATCTTTGGACGGTGGCTGTTGTAGCTCGGAATCACCAAGGATCTTTCCATCAACATCCAATCCATGAAGGTGGCAGAGCTGATTATCCATAATTCTAGGTGCTGGAATGAGTCCAAACTTATTGAGCTTTTTTATGAGACCTCTATCTCAGCCATTAAAAGGATTAGTATTCCAGCAGCTTCTAGGAGAGACAAGCTTGTTTGGATTTTGAATCCAAAAGGAAATTTCACTGTGAAATCAGCTCTTAAAACCTATCAAGATGGAAATTGAAGATTCATGAAAGATACAAAATTTTGATTTGGAGAATAGCTAATGGAATTCTCCCTACTCGGCTTATTGTGGCACAAAAAATTGGTCTTGGTGATACTAATTGCCCCTTTTGTCGTGGCTGTGAGGAGTCAATTGATCACCCGTCTTTAAGTGTTCAGTCTCTAGAGCATTATGGTTTGGAACAAGTTGGGCTATCCAATCTTGCCACCTCAAGAATTTGAACTACGAAGACATTCTCCAACTTATCATAGACCCTCATGTGGTGTCTAATACCACTTTGGACATACAAAGACTGCAAGAACAAACTTCTATCCAAAATTCCAAATAGCTACCACCTTAGACAGCATTTGGAATTTGAGGAACCAAGTAGTTCACCAAGATTACAAGTTCAACATCTTGGTCATTATCAAGAATTTGGAAAGTAGAATATTGGAGTATTTTCATGTGTTGGAAGAGTCAAATTCAATAGTTGATACTCCTATTGGGGGCATGGAGAGATGGAAACCACCTGATGCTGGTATTGTAAAGTTGAATGTGGATGCTGCATTTGGTAATGGCAAATCTACAATGGCTGTTGTAGCTCGGAAACACCAAGGATCAATACTTAAGGCGTGGGCGAAACTGACAGATCATCTTGATCCTTCTCTGGCTGAAGCTTTTGCCATCACTTGGGCTCTCGAATTAGCAGAGTTGGAAATGTATGAACACATCTGTATTGAAAGTGATGCTAAGATTTGCGTGGATGCTTTAACTGCCCCTATTGATGTTTGCCCTTGGAAGATCGTTTCATTGACTTCTATGTCCTTAGAATTAGCTTTACTTTTACGCATTGTGTTTTTCATGTAACTCATGTTTTAGCTAAGGTTGCAATCTCACTAAGCCTCCCTTTAGCTGTAATGATATCTCTCTTCCTCCCTCGGTTAAAGAGGTTTGGATTAGAGATATTTTTTTGCTTTCCTCTTAATGAAATTCGTATTTAGCAACAAAAAAAAAAAAAAAAATTGGGACAGACACAAATAAGACGATAAAGCTGGTTGAATGTGTCAAAGCAATCCAAGTTACATCGCCTACACAATACAAGGGGAAGAGATCGAGGCTTATTTATCAAGAAGAGAGCTGTGTGTTGGGTAATGCATCCATGTTCTTTGCTATACTTGAATTGCCCATCCCATAATTTGTTTTTTAGCCATCATAGTCTAAATTCAAATGGGAAAAATAAAGAAATCTAGTTGCCAGTCCCACAAAGCACCACCAAGTCGATTCTAAATTTCTGATCCAAAAATGATTTTTTTTTTTTTGAAAAGAAAGATAGAACTGTGATTTCAAAACTAAGGAACTAAGTACAATGATTATTAATATGGGTAAGCGAAGATTGCTTAAACCAAATTGACTAAGGGCAAAACTACTCAGTACCATAGGTCCTGTTGGTCCGTTTCCCAGGCTAAAAATTAGCCACGTGTCCACCTTAAATTTACAACAAACGGCGTTAGTTGGGAAAAAAAATCTCAACTCTTTCACCTCAGCTCTCTCTCACCTCAGCCCCATTGTTCTTGAGGCCTCCATGGCCAAAAGCTCCAAACCTGCAAACCCACGAAGCAACCACCACCACAAAAAATCCAGAGACCCACGGAGCTTAGCTCCTTCAACCACACACACGGAGCCACCACGAACTAAAAAAAAATCAAAAACCAAAAAAGAAAAAAAGAACCAATTGCATCGGTATCTAAGAGAAAGAAAGTGAGACCGGCGGCGGCATGACCAGACCGGCGGCGATGGATCCACGAACTCAAAAAAAATCAAAAACCCAAAACCCCATTCTGGAGAGAGAAAGGGAGAGATACCGGCAGCGATGTGGAGCAGAGCCGACCTAAAATCTCGCGGTGACAGCCGTGGTTTCAGCCTGATCTCAGGCCGAGACCCTCTTTCTCTCTCACCAACTCTCACTCCCAGCTGGTCTCTCTCTCGGAGCTTTCTCTTTCTTTCCCAACGACCGCCACGAAGAGAGCCCCGGTCTGGATCCATTGCAGGTTTGGAGCTTTTGGCCATGGAGGCCTCAAGAACAATGGGGCTAAGGTGAGAGAGAGCTGGTGAAAGAGCTGAGATTTTTTTTCCCACACTAACGCCGTTTGTTGTAAATGTTAAGGTGGACACGTGGCTAATTTTTAGCCTGGGAACCAGACCAACAGGACCTATGGTATATAAGTTTTGCCCATTGACTAATCCTATTTGTTTCATTGAAAAACATTTTCTGAAAAATGTTTTTATTTTATTTATTAAATTGACTTATTTTCCTGTTAAGCCTATCTCAAAAAATGAGATTAAACATTTTCTGGTGTGTCGCCGGACAAACAATTATATTTCTTGTTCCCAATAGTTGCATGAGTTAAAAATTTATTTATAACAAAATAATGTTGGCTGAGTACAAAATCAATCTAAAATAGTTCTCAGCCATGAAAAAAATAATACAGAAATTACCCAAACATAGTATAAAATATACATAACCATCCAAAGTAGTTCAAGATGCAACCATCCAAAACAGTTCAATATGTCAAATTTTACAAATGTTCCAAACCCAAATTTAACCAAACCCAAATTTAACAATACACAGTCAAAATACTTCAACCTAATAATACAATGTCTTCATATTCTAGTACAAATAATCCATTAATTTCAACTATTTTGGTTAAAGAAATTCTCCAACTACTGTCTACAGAGTCTAGCATTTTTCAACATGAATGACCTAGCTAATGGTTTATCCTGTATTAGATGGTCAAATGCAGATGCAAGCATAATCTCATCAAAACCTTCAATCTTCATGACTTCTTTATAAAGGTCACTAAAATTAAGTTGATTTTTAGTCAATCTTTCCAATGCTAATACAATTCTTCCAATCTGTATAGACAATTCCTTATAGGTAGCATCCTCATTTGCACTAGCACGACTTCTTCTTCTATGAGACCTTGATTCAGTTGAGGTTGCACTAGAGAAATCAAATTGTTTCCCTTTGGATACATGATCAACATCAATGTCAAAATCTGGTGGGTTCAAGTCATCAGGTGGGTTCAAGTCATCAAGTGGGTTCAAGTCAACCATTGGTTCTTGCATATCTATATCAACTAATGACTTTGCATCATCCCATAGCCATGTCTCTACCCACAACTAAATCCATTTCGTCAAACATCTCAAATTTCTTGTTCAAGTATTGTTTGTGGTTGGTGTGTGCCTGTGTTAAGAATAGGAAAAAAACTAATATGAGATTGTATGAAGATGTTTTAATTTAATGACCTACATAATGATGCAAATGAGTTTCTTACTGCTACTTCTTCCTCACACTTTTCTTATCACAAGTGATAAATTTTCATATTGTCATCCCATCTAAATATATTTTTTTTCTGTTCCAAATGGTTTTGATAGTTTAAGACAGTTCTCAACATGTTTAGGTTAGAATTCAACCTGAAACTTCTCACTAATAAGCGAATGACAAAGATTTAAACCTATTGGATAGCTTATTTCCATTAAAAGCCTCCTCAGCAAGTATATCAAGCAACAAACTCTGTAAGGGTTGCAACCACCTAAAGTTTTTGACATTACTATCTTTTTTACTATCCTTTTATCCCATTGCCAATTTGCTAAGGAGACAGTCATAACAAAAATAATGCAAATCATAACAAGTAGTTGAAAGAAGCATAAATAGTTAAAACGAAAGAAAAAATATATCACAACATAAGACAGAATGAAAGATATCATCAAAGTGAAACGCCTGGCAATTTATCTACAAAAGTAAATAGTTATAACGTACAAGTCTGCAAATACTTACACAAAAAAGAAAAAGAAAAAAAAAAAAAAAAAGTCTGCAGTTACTTGAGTTATCTATGCAAAAACAATTTATTCAAACTCCCAATCTTCCCACATGGCACGACAAATCTCATCCCGCTTCGTTACCCATTCTCTATCTTCTTCCTCAATTTCCCATTCTCTATCTTCTTCCTCAATTTCGCTTTCTGATTGTTGGACTCCACAACTTTCATATTGACTATCGCGAATTACATCATCCACAATTGAGTCTATAGGGTCGACCTCCAGTATGTGATTGTGAATGATAGAACATGCTAATAATACTTCCACTTGTATTTGGAATGACCAAAATGATTCAGCATCCAACACACGAAAAACGTTTTTTCAAAACCCCAAAACAACGCTCAATGGTTGTTCGCAAAGATGAGTGACGAAGATTGAATAATTCTCTTTCATTCTTAGGAGGATGATCACTAAATTCTTTCAAATGGCAGCGAACACCACAATAAGGGGAAAGAATCCCTTTTTGAACTCCATAACCAGCATTACCAAGATAATATTTGCCTACAAGTTTATATAGAAAAGAAAAAGAAAAAATCACTAACGAAACTATTATTTGTAAACTAATAATAATAATAATAAAATCACATTCTAAAGCTACAGTACCTTCAGGAATGTCCAATCTCCTGGACCTAGAGAGTGCATCATTTAGAACCTGAGAATCATCTGCATTTCCTTCCCAACCAGCTAATACATATGTGAATTTTAAGTCAAACATAATGGCAGCTAAGACATTTTGCGTTGTTCCATCCTTTGGACCGCAAAACCTTCCATGAATTTCAGTTGGAACCGTTGCACGAAAATGAGTTATATCTATCGCTCCAACACAATCCTAGTGATGAGTAAGATAAGTTAAATTTGTCATCTAACTTCTTTAAAACAAATAATAATAATAATAATAGTAAATTGAAAAAAAACCTCCAAAACTTACCTTAAAATATGGGAAAAACTCGCTATTATTCCTTACTTCCAATGGTGTCTCATTGTCAGGTTGTTTAACCACATGTTTGTGTAATTTCAAAACCGCTCCAAGCACATGCCTAAAGTATCGATGCACGGTCTCAGTTGATCTATAAAACATTTTACCAACAACTTGAAACCTCATATTATGCCCAACAATATGTAAGAAACTCAACACTTGTTCCCTAATCGACAAGTGAATGGTCTCCTGAAGTAGGTTATGCTCAGCAAGGATTTTACACAGCTTGAAAAAGGCGATAGGTCTCATTCTTATTTGATTGACACAATTATCATCACCCCCATATAGTACGGTATTCATATACGCCTCTCTTTCAAACTCCCGATTAACACGAGGTTCTCTTGGTATAAACTTCCTAGATCTTAAGTCTTTCAAAACTACAAGACCCACAGCCATGACAGATGCACCTGCAGCCACTGCTGCTCTAATTTTTGGATCATCAATCTACATTACCGAAAAACAGAGTAATCCAATTGAGTATAAACATTTCATAGCACACACAAATATACAAAATAGGGCTAATACAATAGTTTTCCATTGACTTCATTTTCCTGGACTACCAAACACTGATAAACTCAGAAATTGATTTTTCTGGAAATCATAATCCGCGAAAACAAACAGAGTGTCTCAAAAATACAGTTCAATTTCTAAGAAACCAACAATCATTTATATCAATGAACATGACATTTTGAAATCACAGTTGATTAAGCCAATGTTGATTGCAGCGTAAAATAGAAAACGAAGAATGAAGGAGCAAAAACAATTAAACAAGAAAGATTCAGGATCTGATAAAACGAACCGGCATCGAAGTACAAGAACCAGTAGCTAGTTTCGTATCGCGCTTCTTCAATAGCTGCAAAATATTCAGTAATCACTACGCAGAGATTGGATAAAGAAACCCTAGAAATACAAAAGGAAAACAAAGAGAGCGAGAGACAGAGAAGAGAGAGAAGCGAACCTTGGGTGGATCAATGGCTGAACCACTATTTGATGAACAAGAAGACTCGTCCTCTCCCATGGTCATGGCGCGCTTTCTCTCACTTTCACTCTCAAATTTTGGTGTTTCTCTCTGGGAAATGAAGTTTGAATTTTGAACGACTACTTTATAATTTGTTGTTTGGGCTTCGGATATAGTAGTCGGACCGGGCGGGTTATTGGACCAAAATGGGTTGGATTTTAAAACACTGTTTCTCATGAGTGGGATCCAGTAATCATTTTTTCTTTTTCTTTTTTTGGTTTTGTTTTGTTTTCTTGTAATATAAATAAGAGAATAAAGAAACCACTCAAAAATACAATGTTTTATAATATATAAATAACTTAGTTTAAAATCTGATGATTAAGCCTTAATAATTTACTATCACTAGTTTCATAATTCTACCAAAGAAGAAAAGAAAAAAAATTGAATATCATCATTCACTCATGTGTATAATTTTTATAAATACAGTAAGATTTGAACTTATGACGACATGACGTTCGTTCTATAATAATTGCTCTTTATCATTGAGCTAAGACACTAATGTTTTTTATTTAGGCGAGATTTGAACACTTTTGTTTTTTATAATATGCGAGATTCGAACTCAGATTTCTTATTTAAGGATAGAATACTTTATCAATTGAACTAATTGGAACCTACTCGTGTATATATGTATGTAAAATATAAAATAAAGTTAAATCGCCTATAAAAATAACAAAATATTTTTACAACTTTTGGTAAATTAAATTGTAATCATATAAGGATTTTAAATTTCTTAAAACTTTGGCCATAGTTTCAATTAGACTAAACTATGCTAATAATTTGAAAGTTGGGAAGGAAAGATTTGAACCATGGTTCTCCTCATAAAAGAGAGACAAGCAATCTCAATTAAACTACAAGATTTTTACCTAAAAAGAAAGAGACTTAAATGCAGTAATTAGATATGTCTATAATCCATCTATAATTTTAAATTCTCTCAACAAGCAAGAAATCAGAGTGTCTATTCGTTCACCATGGTTGAACTATAATTATTAGTAGGCCAAAACTTAATCTAAATTAAAAATGCTTGAACAAAACTAAAAGAAGAAAGAATATCCACTGCCAAGAGTGAATTTTATTTTGGAAATGGCAAGGGTTTAATTGAAACAGCCTCACAGCAGAATGTGATTGTAATGATGACAAACACCTCGACTTTCAAACCAAACCAAGCTGGTAGCCTGGAACCCAATTGCATTCTAGTCCAATTTTTGGTAAAATAACTGATTCAAAAGAACCAGAGAATTGCAACTGTGCATAGCTGATTGAACATGTGAGTGATAATAGCTGACCTCAATTCAAGTTGAGGAATCCAGAATTGCTTCAGTATTGAGAGAGCAGACCAAAGTTTATATCAGCCTCAATAGACAGCACCTACATCCAACCTCACTGCTCTGGCTTACAGCAAACTCTGTTTACAATCACTCGGCTGGGTTAAGTATGAGCTTTTGGAAGACCGCAGCAGTATTAAGAGAAACCTGGGCTATACAAGCTTTTAAAATCTCTAATTGCTTGAAGCCACATTAACATTCACCTAGAGTTTCCTCAAGTTTAGACAAGATAAGATGCAAGGGGAAGTATTGCTCATGGAGCACCTTGTTCAAAGCAAAGTTGCTTCCTAACAATGTTCTACTACTAATGTAACAGAATCATACTCAGCAAAAAAATTGAGGTAAAGAAAATGATGATAACAACACCTCAGAATCATAACCATTGGATGCACAAAAACTACAAAAATCCCTTGATTTTGAAATCAAATAAAAAACAGAGACATGGTCATCATGGCAGTATCTTTCGTCGGCGGCGTGGGGTCTCTCGCTTCACATACATTTTCTCCATTTCATTCAGAGGTCGGCTGGAACCATCGGGCAAGCTGACAAACTTCCAGCCACCACCACCTCCACGCTTCCCTCGTGGTCCCATTTTCTCTACTGTGAAATTCCACCCGTCTGAAGGGCGGCGCCGGCTATACTTGTGGCATTTCACCTCCCCTGCCAACTGTACACAAGCAAAACCATATCATTTGAAGGATTCAAAATACAAGCAATACTATATGACCCCTATATATCTCTATATAAGCCATCACATACCAACCGACTTCCTCTAATTAAGACACCTAATAAGCTTTGCTTCCTCAATCCCCACCTTATCCATCTGAATGTATGACAATTAAGGAAGCATGACTGGAGAAATGGATGAGTTCTTTTGTCTTTGAAGGGCAATCATTTAACAAATTGAAATTGAATAATAGAGAGCAGAATCTTAATAACAGCTACAATGACGGTAATTTTAATAATATTTAATAATAAAACAATAACAAATGACCTCACCCATCACCCATTCATAAAGGAGGAGGAAGTGCCGTGTGAGCCAAAGCTCGTTGGCAATAATAAAACAATAGCAGATGTCATAATATAAAACAACTATTGATTATTTACATTCATTTTTCACTTTCTTTGTCCCAAGGAAGATGCAGGGAACACACAGAACTTACTTTCTTTTTGTTGAAGTTCATCTTCTGGACAAATTCTTGATAAAGCATCTTCATCTTCTTTCTGGGATATCTCATAGTGGACTTCATCCAGATCTCTGGTGGTACCATCCCAACCCTCTGGCATAACTTTGAAATCAGGTTTGTAAGGAAGCGAAGCCACATGGAATTCCCTGTCATGGGAATTAAAAAATCTGCAGGAGGAAACAAGATAAGTAGTATAAGAACTAAAGTCAGTTCCATACAATAAAAAAAAAAATCAGCATACACCACTAAGCTAATGTGTATTTGTGGTGATGATGAACAAATTACCATCTCAAAACTATAAGCTAAAGCTTATCTGTGGTAATGATGAACAATTTACCAGCTCAAAACTGTCTTATTCATATTTACATCTATAAAACAAAATCTTATAATGTGCGTGTAATGTATGTGCTTTCATGTGTACTAACAATGAAGGCTTTATATACATATGCATGCACGCTATAGACTCTAGCATGTGTTTGGTTTAGCTTATAAGCTGGCTATTTTTTAAGCCAGCTTATGTACATTTTTTTAAACCTCATTTTTTCTATGTACAGCTTATGGCTTCTTCTTTTTTCATAAGTAAAATTTTTTATTTGAAAAAGGAAAAGAGACTGTCACAAAGGATGTGTACAGTCCCATTTCAAAGGATACAAATCACAAAGAGAGAGAAACTGAAAAATGCCACCCTGGGCACGCATCCAATCATACAAGGATATGTACAGCTTATTGTTCCCCAGCTTATTTAAGATGCCAATAAATTTAGGCCGTTCAAACAGACTAAAGTAATTTTAAAATGTCACCTCAGTTACAATGTCAAGATTTCATAACCCAGCCCTAAAATGAGTTTTCTGCACCACCACCACCAAAGCAGACAATACATTTTTTTCACATTAAAAACCTGCTCCCCCCCCCACCCCCCAAAAAAAAAAAAAAAAAAAAAAAACGACACTACCAGAACCATCCGATTATTGTTGCCACTCCAATATACACCAGAAATTCCAGTTTTAATAATGAACTCAATTCTAGCAATATATATATATTGATGGGTAAGTTACACATGCATCCAATGGGTCTTGAACCCGTGACCTCACCTTCCACCTAGAACTTATAAGAGGAGAATAGGAGATGCCAATTGAGCTAGACCTCATTGGCAGCAATATATATATATATATATATACAGAGTTCCAGGATAATCTAGTAATTTAGCAAACAAAAGGGCACAACTCTAGTACACGAGATTTATACAATAGAAAGACCCAAAATTAAAATTAAAATCTAAAGTTGAAGAGAGCACAATACTCCAAGATTAGAGGAAGAGAGTGAATACTTTAGTTGCCGTCCAATCTTAGTGATCATAAAAATAGAAACTTCAATTATAATACCGACAGCTCACTCCCTCAAAAGTCCTCACATTCATTTCTCTCCAAATACTCAACATTAAACATATAAGAATGACTTTCCAAAATTTTGAAGTTGTGCCATTTGTCAAAATGTCCTTTCCAGCAAGCTAATAACTTGTATTTCAAAGCAAGCAATTTCAAGATGGACAAGAGGCAATTCAACTTTATTTATTTATTTTTTGATAAATAAGAAGTTTTATTCAAAACAGCCTTGTGTGCATAAAGCATGCACTCAAAACTGGAAGGTGAAGCAGAAACTTTGCAATTCTCATGGCAATAGAACAACAAGAGTTTTGCACCTCGTAGTTTCCACAACAAGGAAATACCACCAAGGCTTACTTTTTAATCCATTTTTGAGTTTTGAACCACCTAAAAAACCCACCAGAGAAATCAAAATCCTCTAATGATATTAGTCCATTTAAACAAAATATCAGGAATTCCCTCTTTAAAGATATTAGTCCATTTAAAATTAGATTCATAGTGATCTGCATCTATTATTATGTTACATATGTCTAGGTGATTCTATATGCCACACAATGTCAGGCAAAAGAAATTCCAAACATGATTTTGAGCATTTATTTGACTGAAAACCAGTATTCTGATCTCATAGATTAATATAATGAATCTTAAAGATAGTCAGATTCCATTGGTAGAATACTCTGCTATATGTGCCAAGAAACTTGTAACTTAACTGGTTGGCATCTCCTGGTGTTTTCCAAAATAGACATTTAGGATTTGAATCCTCCCTCCCCCAATTATTGAATCATCTTTTTTTGATTTGTCCAATTATTGAATTATCAAAAAAACAATAATCTGCTATATGCTACTTGCTTAACTTTTCCTCCCTTCTTTTCTTTCTTCTAAGAGGTGTATAAATGCATTATGCACAGCTAGAATCTATCAGATTGCATTCAATATCTCAATATCCTATAATCTTAGAATAAGCAATTTAGCTTCTGATTTAAAGTGGTGTGCTAGAAATACTTCAAGTATAAGGGAGCCACCCATAGTCTGTTTATCATAATGGAGGGCCAGGCCCTGCCTCTACCTTCCCTTGATCCCTAAGAACCCTCCTTTAAGTGATGTACAATTACTGAAAATATCTTATCCAATATCTTAAATTATTCAGCAACAACTCAGCAGCAGTAGCTAACTTCCCGAATTATGGATGGCAAGAACACTGGTGTTTTTTGTAAATAAGATTAAATACATAACAAGAAGAAGCAGAGAAATTTACAGGGGTGGGGAAAGGGATGGAGAAGAAAGTTAATAGAGTATATAAATCAGAAACTATGACACAAAAGTATTCCCTCATTCCAAGAAAACACCTATAAGTACCAAATGGAAATAAACAGACATTGTTAAGCCACACAGTGGCTTTCTCTCCTAGAGGCTCACTTCTTCATATGGAGCATACAGCTTTTCATTGTGGAGAAGTATATCTCAAGATCAGAATAAATTATAGCTTAACGGCCAACTAGAAGAGCTTAAATTGGATCAAGCCAGCCAATCTGGACTTTAGGGGACTTATCTGGGGCTTAGCTATTGCTGTATAAACAGGCAGGCTTAGCAATGGGCTGACTAGATATTGGATGCTTGACGACAATTATAATTTCACCAAACATAGACAGTCATCCTAAAATATGTAACTACCTGCATACATCTGCGTGTGATTAGCTGTAGAAGCATGGCTTTTGGGCAATCAAGAGTTCAATACTTCAACATTTACAAAGTAAAAATTAGCACACTGTAGGCTCATACAAAATACAGTGTTGATATATATATATATATATATATATATATCTTACAAACAAGCATGTCACAAAACCTAATTCCAATCAATCTAAACCACACAACATCTACATTTACCAGTCAAATATTATAATAACAGAAATAAGTACCACTCCAGTTTAAACTAAGTAATGCTCAGAAGTAATAACTTACTCAGGACAAGTATCAAGCAAGAGCTCAACAGAATCATCCAAAGGATGCCCAAGCTTTTTCTCCTCTTCCTCCTCAAGCTCCTTCAACCAAAGAATTGCATGCACTCTCTGCCTCATAATCCTATAATCCTTAGCTAGTTTCTCAACTGTGTACACCTCGGGGTTCTGTTTGTGCAAGCGATACATCTCGGCCTTCTCTGAGTCCTTGAGGTAAGACCCTCTCGCACCAGGCTCTCTTACTTGCTTCAAAAGCACACTCATCTCCCGCATCCTCTCTCCCCATCCATCCACAAAAACCTTACTTTTTCGATTCTCAGCCTCCAATTCTTTCAACTTATCATCAATTTCTTGCAATCCAGAGACCACCAAAGAATGTGATGTGTCTCCTCCACTAGGTGGGGGGGCCTCACCGTCAAAATGCTCCTTGGTCAACCCCGTTGACCAAGCGGATGCAGTATCCCACCCCAAATCATCCGACGTTGTACTACCAAATGATCCCGCCACACTCTTGTCCCACTCATCTTTCCCGTTGTTTTCACCAGACTTTGCGGAAAAGCATCTCAAGTTGATTGCGTCATTTCTCAACTTGCTTTTTGTTTTGTCTGTCAAAACTCTGGCTGTTGTCGTGTTTGAGCCTAGCGAAGTGGATGACAATCGGGATATAATACGATGCAGATTTTGCATTGTTGCAACAATCTCCCCCAAATGTGGAACCGTGTCCCCGTCTACAATGCAGCACCACAACCACAAAGGATCCTAAAACCATAAAAAACCTTTACTTAGCACAATATAGAAGCCAATGAGCTCTAGCTCAAATGGAACCATATCAATGTGGAGACTTTGGTTGTGGGATCAAAACCCAATAGGTGCATATATATATATATCTACACATATCTAAATACTTTTTTGAAAGCAAATAATCTGTTTCGCTGCTTAAAGCTGAAGAAAATGAACAAATGAATAAATGACCAAGCATTTTGATTGAAAACTTTGGTTTAGTTTCTATTACACCCTATACAATTCAAAAACCCGGGTTTCTCAGTGCAGTATTGTCAAACATGTAGTGTGCACAAGATCATTAACAAAAACCCAGAACAGAACTCACTACAGAGAACTCAGAATCAAACCCCAAAATTCAAAAATCAATCAAAACCCAGATGAAATCAATAAACGCCAAAACTAACCTCCAAAATCCCAGATAAATCAAGACGAGAAAAACCCCAAAACCCACTAGAAATCAACAAGCGGAAAGAATAGAAACACAGTCCAAAAACTAAAACTAACGAACCTGTTTCTCAGCTAGGAGCTTTGGGACATGCCCCTGTGACTGTGAGTTCTCACTTGTGAAGACCAAACCGAGCGAAGAGGAGTTCTCACTTCTACGTTTCAAGGCCAAATTGTGAATATGAGAAAGGAACTTTGGGAGGGGTAAAATTGTCATTATGTTTCATTCCCATTTTCCTCGGCCAGATAATTTTTTTTTTTTTAGTAAATTACATTTATTTTTTTGGTGAAATAGTATAGGGAAATTATTCTTTCACAACATGTGGGAAAGAACTGTTTCACACTACCACTAAAAAATAAACCGGTTATTTCCGATTTGTTATTCCAATTTCCACTATCCTTATAACCAAACATCCATTATTTCTGAAAATTTCACTTTTTCTCCTCCCGAATGCTCTGCTCTACTCTCTCCTCTCAAATTTTCTGCTCTTCCTCTCCCTTATCTGTCCTCATGAAACCATGGATCTCTCTCCCCCAAAGGTTTTTCCTCTATTGAAGTTTGAAGTTTGAAAGAGTTGGGGTTTGAAAGTGCTGATTTGAGATCTGATTTTGGTTTAAAGATTTTGGTTTTATTTGGGTTTGGGAATAACAAAGTTTTGATGTTTGAAGTTGGGGTTTGATTGTATTTGTGAGGGTTTGGATGATTTTGTTAAGGTTTGGAAATAATAAAAGTTGAAGGTTTTGTTGGGTTTAATATTTTTTTGAGGGTTTGGTTGATTTTGGTTGAGATTGGAAATAATAAAGTTTGGTTTTTTATTTTATTTTATTTTGAAGTGATTTTGGTTGGTTAAAATAAAAAATAATAAAATTGTTACAAAGATGCCAAGAAACATGTTTAATAGATGCCAAGAAACATGACCAATTCGTATGAACATGTTTAAATGTTCATACAATTTTCTGGAAAATGTGGAACAAAAACATGAAATACACTTTCTGGGTTCACTTGAATGTTCATGAATATTCATAAGTAGACTCGAAATTTTTGTCAATAATTTCATGTTTTTATCCACATTTTCCAGAAAATTGTATGAACATTTCTGGGTTCACTTAAATGTTCATAAGTAGACTCGAAATTTTTGTCCATAATTTCATGTTTTTGTCCACATTTTCTGGAAAATAGTATGAACATTCGAGTCTACGCATGAACATTTAAGTGAACCCATATTGTGTTTTCTGAAAATTTGAATGGGTCTTTGAGATGTTTTGGACTTTAAAACACAAATTTATCTCATGGAAACCTGGAAATCGCGTTCAACTCCTTTGCTGAACAGTGTTAGTATGAACATTCGAGTCTACCCAAAAAATGTGGACAATTTTATTTAAGTGTGGACAATTTTATTTAAGTGTGGACAATATTGTCCACATTTTCTGAGAATTTGTATGAATATTCAAGTTTACCCAGAAAATGTGAACAATGTTAGTATGAACATTCAAGTGAACCCAGAAATTGTTTTCTGGAAATTTGGTCTCAAAACTTGTTTTTGAATGGGTCTTGGAGATGTTTCGGACTTTAAAACACAAATTCGCCTCATGAAAACCTGGAATCGCGTTAAACTCCTTCGCTGATGCATAAAAGAATCATGATGGAATCACTGCCTTAATCCAGTGGCCTGGATTATTAAATTTTAAAATTGAGTGTACCCAGAAAATGTGGACAATTTTATTCAAGTGTGGACAATATTGTCCACACTTTCTGAATATTTGTTTAAACATATTGAGTTTCACCATAATTTGGAGAACATTTTTAGACATTCTTTTTTTATATTTTTTACAATGAGTAATGTGAAAATTCCAATAGCAATAATTTGCTCCTGGATAACATTAAATATAAAAGAAAGTTTATGTAATGGGTTACTCATGGGTAACCTTTCATGGATAACCTTAAATATTCGCAAATGTTGCCAACTAATTTCACCATTTAATTTATTTACTCTATTTACGAAATCATAAGATATTGTTTATGTTGACTACCTTTAATACAATCTCAAGTATAGAAAAAATAGAGCAACCAAAAGATTAAATACAAAAAGAAGAATGTTTAGCAAAACACAAAAAGAACAAGCATCTAGCAAAACATAAAACTCTATTTTGGTAAAGAATTGGGCAGCTTTAGGCAGCAAGCACGACACATTTGATAGCTTTGGGCACGGAAAATTTAGCTTTCGACAGCTTTGGGCAGCAAACATTCGTAATATAATTCAAGCAAAATTTGTTGCCGAATTCTTTGGCAATCGGCCTACAAAACATAAAACACATTCATAAAATATTCGTTAGTTAGTTGTTTTCACTTAAAATAAATTTGTCACGACCCAAATCCGTAATATGATTCGGAGTCGGACCGGCATGCTAATACCAAGCCTGTGCCTGATATTAACACGAACCAACTAAAAGGAGTATAAATTTTTCTCCTTTCTTTAACTTCTTCTTGGTTGGGAACTCCCAATACTATAAACATACTCCTTTACAAAACGAATGAGTATACTAGTCCACCTAAAGGAAGTGATAGTAGTCAGAGCATCTATAACTGTTTATACAAAATACATCAGTATGTGGACATAATAACTCTAATACAGCGGAAGACTATTTAAACCTATACATCACTTCTGCTTTATTTATATAAAAACTCAAACATCTAAGACTTGTTCTAGATACCACAAACTTGCTCCTCCATGCTGAGACTCTTGGCTGCATATAGGATGTTCCTGCAATCTGAGCAACCCACTTTGCTCAGGAAGGAAATTGTGACATGAAGATTTAACAGTATGCATGAATGCATGATAAACAGAATAATCTTTGTGGATATGACTTGCATATAAATAGTTCATGCTTAAATGATTTCATGAGTTTCTTGAACATAACGTTTCATATTGATGAACATAACATCTGATAACTTGTAAGGCATAATATAACTATTGAAATCTGAACATATAGCATGATTCCTTTATATGTAAACTAAACATGTTCCCTTAAACTGTTCTGAAGAGAAAACTTATCTCATACTCTTGCATAATATAGCAAAAACTATATGGAACATGTAACTGTACTTTATCTTTAAGACTATGCCCCTCGTGACCTTACTGGTGCCATGTCTACAGGGTATGAAACCCCTCGTGGCCTTCTTGCCAGTCTACAAAGATCCGAAGATCCCCTCGTGGCCTGGGTTGCCATATCTTCAGGGAATACAACCCCTCGTGGCCTTACTTGTTGCCGGTCTACAGGGAATAAAACCCCTCGAGGCCTTCTTGCCATGTCTTTAGGGCATACGATCCCCTCGTGGCCTTGGGTTGTCAGTCTACAGGGCATCACACTCAAAACTGTTTTTGGTGTTCTTAAAACATATCATGCTTGTTTATTTTTCAATCTCTCTCTTGCCTTACTAAGCCAAAATCATAGCATATCCACAACTTGTTTCTAAAATCTGTCTTAACTGTACTAACTCAAAACAGTTTCTAAATCAATGCACATTTTCTCTATAAACAAATATCAAACTGAGTTTACTGAAAGCATTGATAAAACATATATAGATATATTCTTAAAACATGGACTATTAAATTTTCATGGCACATTCCCTTACCTCGATCCAGCAGCAGCACAACAGTCTCAAAGCTTGCAGTGGAGTTCTCTACTTTCCTTGTTCAATCCCTAGACCAAAGGATATTAAAATCCAATGATTAGCAGATATTCTAACTCACAAAAGTACTCATGGCTTCCCTTAACTATCAATTCTATAGGTTTTTCTAATCCTTCTCACATCCTTACCCTATTTAGGTTCCTAGGAGTCTCTATATCGCAACCCAAAGGCAACCAAACAAGCAAACGAAGTAATAGTGGCAAAACATCAAAACTAGTTCTATTTACTGCCTAAAACAGAAACCGTATTGCTGGACTCAAAATATTTCTTTTCTATACTAGATGGTATAATTAGGACATATAAAAATTCACCCATTTAGTAAACACATTATTTATCATGCATACCAAATTTTAGCTCAATTCACTTGTCCAATTGCAAGAATAAATTCTTCAAAAATCCGTGATTTACAAGTTGCTGCAACATATCCCCTGCTATACAGCCCACTTCTAAGCCTTATATGACCAACCAAAAGGTGTCATAAACTCATGAAATTTTATACAAGAATACCTATATATGTGTAGCATGTGACCCTAAATTTTCAGCTCAATTTGAGCTTTATACAAAATTATAAAATTCAACCAAGACAGAAAACTCAAATCTGCCAACACAGTTTTGAAGGCAACTTTAGATCAGTACCCACAATTTCTTATTTACTAAAATCATATGAGGCTAATTCCATCAAGAACATATACATCATAGGGTTCCAGAAACATACTCCAATCACTCAAATTCCAAATATTGGATTTATTAAGCAATTTCAAACCAACAAACATAGAATCTGTCAAATGGACAGATTTGCACAGTTTTCTTGTAAAATAACAAATAATTATCAAAACTCAATATTTTTCTATGAAATTTCATATACATAACCTAGACATATGATAGATTACCCTAGAGAAAACCGTTTCCTCATATCTATTTTCAGTAAGAACAGAATTTCCACGAAAGTTTACTGTTCACGCAGATCTGACAGAGCAATAAAATTTCCAGCAACTACCACTTCAAATCCCACATGCATGTCCATAAAAATCCATTTTCCCTAACCCAAAATCATATTTCTACAAACCCATAACCTCAAAGTGTATAAATCATAAAGATCAACCAACAATTTCACTATACCCATTTCAAAACATATATGAAAAGCTAAGATTTCACCTACTCTAACACATGCATGAAGTTTCAGTTGAAACCCCCAATTAAACTCTATGAAACCCTAGAGAATTTGAGGAATTTACCTTCTAAGGTTTGGGAATATAAGCCCTAACAAGAGCTTATCCTTTTCTTGATGGAGGGAAGCTTGAAGAAGAGCAACTATGGAGGTTCTTCCTCCAAGGGATTTTCGGCCAGCAGAAGGGGGAGAGCTTCTCTCCCTCTTTTCCTTTCTTTCCTCTTAGGCCATCTCCAGCAATACTCTAAATTTATCTCTATCTTTATCTCTAAATTACACTTTTTAACAACTCTCTATTTTTTTTACTCCAGCAGTACTCTTTATTTTACTCTCTATTCTATTAAAAATTACTTTTTTATTATTACTTCCCACCAAAAATAACCAACTCCCACCCAAATCAATTTCTCATCACAGCAACCAAACAAAGCAACCAAACCCAGAAAAATTTCAGCAACCCAAACAGCCAAATCAATTTCTCATCACAGCAACCAAACAAAGCAACCAAACCCAGAAAAATTTCAGCAACCCAAACAGCTGGGACTGGGAGACGGTGACGCTGAGTTTTGCAAAACTCATTCCGGTGACCAACCGGCAGAGATCGGGCACGGCAACCCCAGGCGGCAGGCTTGGCCGTGGGTGACCTCCAGACCGGCAGGGATCGGGAAGCCCAAGCCCAAGCCCACGCCGAGATCGGGAAGCCGAAGCCCACGCCCAAGCCCACGCCGAATCAGCCCACCCACCGAATCAACCCACCCACCGAATCAACCAACCACCACCGAAGAACCAGCCCCACGCCGGCAACCCCAACCACCGAAGAACCAACCACCACCGAAGAACCAAGCCCACGCCGGCAAGCCCAACCACCGAAAGAGCAAAGAGAGAAGAGAGAGCAGAGAGAACAGAGAGGAAATGAGAAGGAGAGAGAGAAAATTTCGGATGAAATGAGAGGAGAGAGAGAAAACTTTCGGTTGAAATATCAAAGGGACCCACCGAGAGAAAATAATTTTTTAATAAATACAAAGTGTACAGTAGCCTTTCAAAAATGAAAGGCTACTGTACACTTTGTAAAAAAATTTGAGGACGAAGAGTGTATTTAGACGACTGCTGGAGCCGGATTTTGGCTTTTATTCTCTACAAATAGAGATGAAGAGTAAATATCAACTACTGCTGGAGATGGCCTTAAAATGTGTATTGAAATGAGGAAGTGACCGGCTATTAAAGGGGAAAATGAGCTGACCATGGGTTTAGTTAAATGTATGGCTGGCTGGGTTAGTGGGAGTGGTTTTCTTTTTGTTTTTATTTTTATTTTTAGCAAGTTGACTAGACTTAAGTTTAGGTTGTCTCTTTAACTAAACTTACACTACTTGATATTACACCATTTCTATATATATATATATATATACATATTATTATCATTTTAATGTCAATGTAATATGATATTATTACTTAATCAAACTATATGTTATATCCATTTTAATAATTTACCATGTAAATTATTAAACCTATAGTCCTTTTGTAACTTAGTACTAATATAATTAATTTATTATGCTAGGTGGTGCGGGGCATCACAAAATTCATCATCAAATAATTGCAGAGACTATGATTAACATTTCCTTCTTGCTTTCGAAAGCAAAATTGAATTAAGTTGAACTAAGTACTCCTATATAATACATGTGTCAAAGATTAATTCATCATCATCCAATTGAGATTAATTGTATATGTCAAAAACACTTAAAAAGAAAATTTCCAAAACACCAACCAAACAGTACCAAACAGAGAGTGAGAGACAAAACAAAACACAAAAAAATGATTGCAAATTAGAAACTAAAAATCCTTAAGGCTCATTTCCAAAACTACCTATAAACTTATTTTTTTACGGAAATGAAACCCAAGCAATTTCCGTCACGTGTGCGCTGTCCGGCACGTGTCTGTTTCTGTACGGGCATGATCTTCATGACCTCGTCCTTGAGTCCTGGGCAGAGCTTGTCGACGATCTAGTGCTCCTTGATTGGGAGCGAGTGGGGGTAGATCTGCTCTAGAGACTTTATCTTATCGGCATAGACGAGTTGTCCAAGCTTTGTCACTGGAACCCATTTCTCCTCCTCGTCGCGGCGTCCACGTCGACGCCCTCCGTGCCCCGCGGTCTCCCCTCGGCCTCCCGCCGCCGAATCCTCTTCCGAAGCCGCCGCGTTCGCCTCCTCCACCACGCTCAACCATGATTGCTTTTAGGTTTTGGTTTGTTAGCGAAAATGAGAGAGACTGATAAAGATGAAATCCTAGTTCAAGATATGAGATATTTTTAATGGGATTAGTGGATGTTGGGCTTAGCCCTGGGATTCTTAGTTGGGCTTGATTCATTGTATTTGGGAGTGGGAATAATTGGCGAAGAGAAATGTGGGGATGAGGGAGAAGAGGGAGAGAGGTTCGGAGCCACCAGCTCCAAACTCAAACTCAAACTCTTTCCCCACACGTTATCAATGGGAGTGGGAATAATTGGAGGGAAACGGAGGGAAACCTTGGGCAGAGTGGGATTAATTGGAGGGAAACTTGGGCAGAGTGGGATTAATTGGAGGAAACCAAGGGCAGAGTGGGATTAATTGGAGGAAACCTTGGGCAGACCACCACATATCACATAACACAGACCTCTCTTCACACGTTATCAATTCTCTAACGTGTGAACCATTCAAACCAATGGATTAAATCCAACGGTTCACATGAAAATCATTCTTATCATGCAATCCATGGAGGAGTGGTTTGAGCAGTAAGTGATGATGGATTTTTAATTAAAAAAGGTTAAAGGTACGTATGTGATAGAGTAGGAGCAACTGTGAGTGTGTGATAGATGTGATGGGACAAAGGAGTCGGCGGGAGAAATAAATATTTGCCCGCCACTCTCATTTGTTTGTCTGCCATCTTACATTTCTCTAATTTTTATTTTTAATTATTTCTTTTCTTTTGATATTTACTTACTTTGAGAAGCGCAAACCACCAAAATAGGGTCTAGATAGTCTAATTTCCCCAAAAGAATGAGTTATCAGTGTAATTTATCCTATAAATTTTTAGTTTAGTTTCTATTCCTATTGTGATGATAGCATCATATGTGAGATAGGTACCATTAATATGAGATTTTATCTATTAGAGGTATGGTACTCACATGGGTATTGTAGAATTATATATATATATATATATATATTAGACATTAAAATTCAAAATTGATGCCAAAATTCGTCCAAATATTTGTGAGGTCGGCAAATTCTCCATATTATGAGGTTGGCTAATTCTCCATAAAATTTGTAATTTAAAAAAAAATAAAAATAAAAACAAAAACAAATAGTGTCTACGTTAAGGCAATTTTAATTGAAAGAACTAAATAGAAAATATTTAAAAAATAAATACAAATATTGAGGATGGTTGTAAACTTTTAAGAGCAATAGTACTTAAAATAATAAGAGACATAATATATATATATATATATATATATAGTAAACTAGGTATCTTATGTATACTTAAAGTTTATAAAGAATGTGTGTTTGTATGTGTGACTTTGGATGATGAAAGGGGTAACTGCTTGAGATGTAGCATTTTGGCTCACCATATCTGTTTTTAAACAAACACTAAAAGTGAAAGTCTGAGATAGTTGATCACCACATCACGTACAAGTGATCCACAAGGGGAAGTGGATGGCTAGGATGGTTCCAATCAACACACGAACCATGCCTTTTATCACATCATAATGTAGGGGATGGTTTGATTAGGGTTGTAAACAAAGAGATATGTTTTTAACAAACATCACAATCTCAATTTTGAACTTTTAGTACTCGGCTCGACTCGATATGTTTTCAACCATTGGCATGAATGTATGAGCTAGTTGATCCAAATATCGTAAGCACAATTTTTAAAATAATATCTACCTTCACATGAACGATCTTTTTTTTATACAACAACTTGTTCTCTCTCTCTCTCTCTCTCTCTCTCTCTCTCTCTCTCTCTCTCTCTCTCTCTCTCTCAATATGCTACATCTCTACTACAAATGTTTGGGGTCGACTATAGATCCTTAGTCCCAAAAATGTTTGGGGTTAAGTCAACTATGGATCCTTATTCCAATTTTTTTGAGTTGTGGGACATATTTTAGATAGTGAGATGAAATGAGAATTGTGTGGAGCCTTTTTTTAAAGAGTAATGAGAGAGTGAGAGTGAGATGAGATAAAATGAGATTTGAGAGAATGAGAGAGAGAGATGAGAGACAGAGGGAACATGTCGGGGCCTACCACTTTATATATATTTTTTGCTAAATCCTATTACTTTATATATTTGCACTTTTATTCTCTCACACCACAATTTCAACAATTTCTTCACATCACCACTGTGTTCAGGGATGTAATCAGGATTTTAATTGACGGGGGGTTGAAAGAAGAATCAATTTTTTTTTTTTTAATGAAAATCCAAAGTAACATCCATTATGTATTAACAAAGCAATTATCTAATTAAATGAAAGTCGATGTTTTTAAAATTATTGAAATCATCTATGATTGATTTTGTATTAAATGTCGCAACAAATAAAAGTAATGTTTATTATCTCATTATATGTACAATAATATTCTTAAAAAAAAAAATCTAACTATTATTGCTATTGCTAAGTAAAAAAAATGAAAAACCCAAAGCCAAAGCAAAAAAAAAAAAAACTTAAGTTTTAAGCTATTAAGTTTAAAAATAATGATTCCAACAAAGATTGTCAATACTCATACCAGATGTCATTTCTATATTATTAGAGAAACGAAATATTTCAATACCGGTCGATACTAATATACCGTTTCGGGATTGAATGCTATTTTTTAATACATATATATTAGCTAAACATTAAAGTTACGGACACAACACATTCACAACAATGTTAAGGTGTCAAATTGTGAATGGTAAATAATAAACTGATGTAATTGGTGGGTCTAAATGAGAACTAATAAAAACCTACCAACTCAGTATTGATGTGAAATTATTGTGAAAGTATTGTGTCTATAGCATTGTTGTGTAAATACTTGTTGGCCCAATTAATACCCATATCTCCACTCAAATCCGTAGCCCACCTGCCAAATAGATTTTTTTCCTATCCTTTAACTCTCTTTAATTCTCCTCCACTCATTTTCTTATTCTTTTATCATTGTTATTATCTTTTTTTTTTTTTTCTTATTTCTTTATCTTATCTTCTTAGTCCTGCTTCTTTCTTCTTCTTCTTTTCTTTTTTTTTTTTTCCTTTCCTCCTTCTACTGCACCACAATTTCTGCATTTCAGACAACAATTTCTTCCCATCTTCATTCTCTCATTTTTTTCTCCTCTCTTTTCTCTTTAGACTCTTACTGATTGTGTTCACCTTATTCCAAATCTATGGAAATTTAATTACACAAACAATGTTGGGAATGTTTGAAGATGTGGACTTTTGATCAGAAAACTGTGAACAATTCCTGGAAATTGGGTTGAACATTTAAGTTTGCTCAGAAAATGTGGACAATAATGTCCACAATTTTCTGGAAATTTGTTGAACAGTTTAACTCTTACCCAGAAAATGTAAAGAACCTGAGGACAATAATGTCTACAATTAACATATTCATCACCAAACAACAACCCATGCTCTTCAACCTGTGAATGGTGGTCTGTACCCCAAAATATGGAACCCAAAACTCAACTCCGATTTTTTTATAAATGGTAGCAAGGCTTTTTGAAGCTAATGGTAGTATGTGTTTTTTGGTTCAAAGAATGGTGGTAGATGAGAATAAGTAGCAAAGCTTAAAAAATCCAACCTTAGAAATGGGGGGTTCTTCTCGGCTTCCTTGTGTTTTTTTTTTTTGCCTTTGTAGCTTGCTGTTTCTAATAGTTTTAGTGCCCATGGCGTGATGAAGAAGAAGACCAGCCAGACGAAGGAAAAAAAAAAGAAAAGAAACGGTAATCCCCTCCTTCTCACTTCTTTCTCTTTTTTTTTACAATGTTTGGCAACATATTTAAGCTCATTCTTGCATGGTTTGGCTGATTTTTAGTTGTGGGACCCATGGGACCCTATAGCAAACATGGACCAATGAGATTCATCCACATCCATGGTGTGAAAACACTGTTTCACACCATGGTGTGGATTTAGAATCACCCAATATTAAATTACATTTTACTATAGACTATAGTGGGGTGAAATAAAAAATGTTCTCAAATTAAATCTATAATTTTTAAAAAACTATTTATTTAAATGATACACTCATTTAATGATACTCTTATGTCTTTAGGAAAACGAGGTTGTATGTTATTTCAATATATGTATGAGTTATTATACGGGTTGAATAGGAGGTTAAGCCGATTTAGATGTGAGGTTTTCATTTAGGTCATTTAAGTTCAAGAGAGTCAAATAAAAAAAATAAAAAAATATATAAAAATTATTTGAGAAATCATCAAATAAATAAGTAAATTGACATTCAAAATGTTGTAAACATTACAAAAATTAATAATTTAATAACACTGTTACATTACATTGAAAAATTGTTATCTTAAAATGAATTTTTAAATTGCAAAAACCAAATAAATTACGAATTACAAAACTTAAAGTAAATGAACAAGAAAAGTTGAAAACATTAAAAGAAGAAACAAATAGAGTTACCAGAATAATATAATTCATACTTCACACTACAAGACAAAAAAGTTCAAAGACATATCACTATACCATATTGTGGAGGAGTAGACCTTCTAAACCTGGTAAGAAAATTGACTCTAGATACTTAATGAGATTTTTAAAAGAAATAATAATTATTGCATATGAGTATTTTTTTTTGGGTCAAACACATTTTGAAAAATTATTGTGCAACAATACTTTTCCTAAGGAGTTTTGTGTATTAATCTGAGTATTTAATTATTTTATAAGAAAATGAAAATTTATAAGCATCTTTCATTTAATCCTTTGGTGATTGGTTTTGATTAAGTTATAGGATTATTTGAGAATTATTAAAGATGTTTTATCTTGAATTTTGTTATTCGAGATATTTCATGGAAACTCTTATTGTTTGGGAATTATTTGAAGGAAAAAAAAAATTTGCAAGCTTTGTGAAATCTTTAAATATTAAAAGATTTTATGAAACTACTTGGGAATAAGCTATGTATTTCTATTACACTAGAGCTATGAGCTGTGTATTTTGTTTTACACTTGTGTTATGACACTTGTGATTACTCAATGATTATCTAGCTAGATGCTGCGGTTTTTGTGACATTGGTGTCTTTGTGGCGGCTATTGCGTCATTGTGATGCTATGTCATGTGGCTTTGGGTGAGTTTTCATGCTTTTGAAATAGTATTGGAAAATTATTATGGCTCACATGAAATATTATGCAATTTCATGATGAATTATTTTGAGAAGCTATGTGTTACATTGTCTTAATAATTCTTGTTGTATCCTAAATGAAAATGGTTCTTTTTCTAGTGCTTATTTGGTTGATTCCATTGATGTATGACATGGTAGACTTGGACTTGTAGACATTGGCTATATAAATAAAATGGAAAGATTGTGGGATCATAAATTCACAAAGTGAAACTAATGCGGACAAATGTAAAACTTGTGCCGAAACAAAAATATCTAAGAAACCTTGTAAATCCATAACAATGGAAAGTGAACTTTTTGGATAAATAAATAGTGATCATTTGGGTGATTTAAAACACATAATGACAAGAGGTGGAAAAATGATTTATATAATCTTTGTGGTTGACTATTCTAAATTCCTCAAACTTAATTTACCAAGAACCAAATATGGAGATTTTGAAATGTTTAAAATGTATAAAGTTGAAGCTGAGAATTAAAAGGATAAAATGATTAAAAGACTTAAAACTGGTAGAGGTGGAGAATGTAAGTCTAATCATTTTAATGAGTTTTGTGAATTAAATGGAATAATTTATGAGATTACACTTCCTTATTCACCTGAATCTAATGGAGTAGTCGAAAGGAAAAATATAAGTTTCAAAGAAATGATGAATTAATGTTATGTTTGTTAGTTCATGTGGGGGGAAGCCATCCTTACGGCTTGTTATATATAGAATACGTTAACTCATAAGAAAAATGATAAAACTCCTTATGAGCTTTGAGAAGGACGTAAGCCTAATTTGGACTAGCTCAAAGTGTGGGGGTGTTTGGCTAATGTTATGTTACTTGAGCCTAAAAAAAGAAAATGTGATTCTCGAACTTGTGATTGTGTGTTCATTGGCGACGTTTGTAATAATTCATGTTATAGATTTTTTGTCATCAAGAGTGATGTATTAGAATCTTATACTATACTTGAACTTGAAAATTCTATATTTTTTTGAGAATGTGTTTCCTATGAAAAATAAGGAAAACGTATTGCATGACCTTATTGATACTACTAATGAGATTGCTGATAATGTGCAAGAATTGAGAAGAAGCAAGCAAGCTAGGAAGGAAAATAGTTTTGGTAATAACTTTCTTGCCTATGTTGTTGAAGATAAATCTACAAGTCATTCTGATGCAATTAAATTTGTTGATGCACCATTTTGGTTGGAAGCTATAACTTAGATTCTTTTATGTCTAATTCTACATGGGAGTTAGTTGAGCTTTTCTCTTAAATCTAAACTAATTGGTTGCAAGTGGGTGTTTAAAAGAAAACTTAAACCGGATGTTATAATAGATAAGTATATAGCATGCTTGGTAGCCAAAGGGCTATAAGCAAAAGTATAATGTAGATTATTCTATACTTATTATTTAGTTACTAGAATTGCATCAATTAGAATGTTGTTTGTCATTGTTTTAAATTACAAAATTTTATTTTATAAGTAAAACTCAAGAAGGGTACACAAACTTATTGTACATGAAATAGATGTTAAAACTGTTTTTTCTAAATGGTGATTTAGAAGAAGAGATTAAAATGGAGTAACTTGAGGGATGTCTGGTCCTGGTCAAGAATATAAGTTTGTAAATTGGTTAAATCCTTGTATGGCTTGAAACAAACACCTAAACAATGACATGAAAATTTTTATTGTTTGATTCTATCACATGGATATGTGATAAATGGTGCGGATAAATGCATACATAACAAGTTAATTTAATAATAATTTAGTTTCATTATTTGTTTATACGTGGATAACTTGCTTATTTTTGGTATTAGTTTTGATGTTGTGCATGATACTAAGTGTTTTCTTGCCTCTCAATTTGATATGAAAGACATGGGTGAGGCAAATGTTATTTTGGGCATTAAAATCTTTAGGGATGATAAATGCATTACACTATCATCGTCACATTATGTGGAGAAAATACTCAAAAGGTTTGAGCATTTTGGTATGTCACCTATGTCTACAATGTATGACTCAAATGTGCACTTAATTAAAAATCATGGTGACAATGTTTCACAAGTAAATATGCACAAAACCTTGGTAGGTTAATGTTTTTTACAAAATTTACATGCGCTGATGTTGCATATGTTGTTGGTAAATTGAGTAGATATACTCATAATCCTAGTATTAAGCATTGAGATGTAATATCTAAATTATTTAGATATTTAAATGCCATATATTATTTTGGTTTGTCATATAGTGGTTATCCTGTTGTAATAAAGGATATTATGATGCTAATTGGATCTCTGATACATATGAGGTAAAGTCCACTAGTGGATATATGTTCAAACTAGCTGGAGGGGCTGTCTCTTGGACGTTGTTCAAACTGACTTGCAATGTGAGATCCATTATGGAATCAGAGTTGGTGGCCTTAGAAAAGGCTAGATTTGAAGCCAAGTGGCTAAGGAGTTTATTGGTTGATTTGCCTCTGTTTACTAACCATGTTGCCTTTGTTAGTATTCATTGTGATTGTTAGGCTGCCATGACACGTGCTAAAAGGAAATTTTATAATTGGAAAAGTTGACTTGTCCGATTGAAGCACAAAAGTTGAATAAGGAGTTTATTGGTTGATTTGACTCTATTTACTAACCATGTTACATCTAATTGTATTCATTGTGTTGTCGAGCTACCATGACACGTGCTAAAAGCAAATTTATAGTTGGAAAAGTTGACTTATCTGATTGAAGCACAATGTTGTGAGGTAACTTATTGATAATGGGTTATGTCCATGGACTTTGAGAGGTCAAAAAGAAACTTGGCCAATCCTTTGACCAAACCACAAGCAATGAGGCTGGTGAGTGAAACATCGAGAGGGATAGGACTGATACCCAAACTGTGACACTATGATGGATACCCAACCTCTGTGATTGGAGATCCTATGAATGGGGTTAAATGGGTAGAAGTCATTAGTGATCCTTCTGAAGGCACTGTCATCTTTTTATGGTTTTCCACTATCCCGTTGAGGGGATTTGTGATGAGTCCATCCTTATGGTGTAAGACAGTACAAGTTGCAGAGCGATTGAGGATGAGCTTTAGGCTCTTAATAGGTCCATAGGCCCTACTTGTTAGGATGGGGTGTTGCCTGCACGCACTCCTGATGGATGCCACCTATGTGAGAGTGGAAGTGGTGCCGCTTCCTATGAGACTTGGGTAGGTCTCTAGAGCTTTCATGAAATCCAGGGGCGCATGACCTGTATAAGGCGCCAACCCGCTTAAGATCAACCTTAGTAGAGAAAGTACGTGGATGATAAGTTTGGTTAAGTAATGGCTTAGTTAAAAGAGTCTAACTTTACTAAGTTCAATCTAGTTCCTACTTATTTACCCTAAGTATGGTTAAAACCTTTGGTACTATATTGATTCATGCTTTCTTGAGTTGCTTGCCTTTCCTTGTATTTGTAACATGTGTTACTTGTGTTTGTAACATATGGGGGATTGTTGATGTGGGTGTGTTCCAAACACTTTATCACTTCATTAAGTCCTTCATTGGTTAGAAGTGAACTTCCTTCTGTGTTTATAAGACTTTTTGGACTTCCCCTAATATCAAACAGATATTAAGGTTTAAAGTGGAAATAGGCTTATTTATATTACACATGTGTGGGTCCAGATTAGTTTTAGTTTTGGCTCATTTACTCTCTCATTTTTCCAGCTGAGTGGGCTGCTTTTTAGCTGTTGGTATTGTCAGCTTCATTTATTGATTTGCTAGCCCATTTCTTATAAAACACACCATCAGCCAACACTTTAAAGTTTGAATATGACAATAATATATGGCTTTGGCTTAAAACACTCGCCCATATACCTCTTTGAACATGGATCTATTTTTGGCTTCATGTACACGCCTCTTTGTCTTTGGAACTATGGCTACACTTTCTTCTTTATTTTTTTTCATCTCTCCGGTCTGTTCAAAGCTTTGTCTTTAATATTCTTTTTCAGAAATCAAAGAAAGGAAAGGCAATTTTTAGAAGGGTCCGGTTAACGGACGCCTTTAGGGCATCCGTTAAGGAACCTTTTATATTAGTTTTTATTGGGATGAGTGCAACTTTTTATGCTGGCTGACACGCACAGTTGACTAACAGTGTTTTCTTTATTTTTTATTCCCATAAAGCAGGGGTATTTGTGTAATTAGCCAACCTTAACGAATGCCCTTAGGGCATCCGTTAACAAATTCCTTTTTAGAAGGTTGTTTTTGAACCTTTGTGATTGGAGTGCGTCCATCACATAAGTAGATGCTATAGTCTAATCCTGGAGGTTATTCCGCCGAAACGCCGTTTGCACCAAGTTTCACTCCAAGTGACGCGAATCAATTTTTAAAGACAACGTTATTGTGTGAATATATAGCTTGGTGAGATTGTTCTTAAACTAATTTTAGTTTATGTTAGTTTTATTTTTCTTGATTATTTCAGATTTAACTTGTTATTTGAGTTGTGAAGTTTGTGCATTTTAAAATATTTCCAACAACCATATCCTACCTTGGTAAACTAGTAACAAGGAACATTTCCAACTGACCCGTCAAACAGGGAGCATACAAGATGTTTTTTCACAACTCCCAAAATACCACCCTTTGTTTAGCTCTAATCATATTCTCCCCCCACCCCTACGCGCGCACCCTTTTTCCTTCTCCCATACCCATTCTCCCTTTGTTCCAAATCTCCCCACAATTACTTTCCCTCCCACCGCCTCACCCCACCACGAAACCCTCACCTTTGAACTCATCTGCCTCAACAATCCCAATGTCCACAAATCCCTCATTTCCATTTCCAATACCCACAATATCCAAGCACTCATCATAGACTCTTTCTACAACCACAATATCCAAGCACTCCTCCATTGACAACTAGCCAACTAAAATTTCACCCACAGCTAGAGCCACAGCCACCGCCACCGCCCCACAACCCACCTCCTCCATTGACAAATCAGTTTGAGTTTCCCGAAACCAACAAACCCACTCATCCACAAAACCATCATCAGACTACCCACGACCACCGACCCAAAAAACCCACTTTGTCGCAAGCCTTCTCGGCCTCGCTGTGGTTTCCTCAGAGCCCATCTTGGCTTCCACAGCCCAATCTCGGTCCCTTCAAGCCCGATTTGTCCTCGCTATGGTTCTTCTGGTTTGCTGTGGTTCCATCTTAGCAATCTTGGTCCAGACTGTATTTGGCGCGAAGTTGAGAGAGAACGGCGCTAGAGGAAGTGAGAAAACAGAAAATAATATAAAATGGACGAGATTTGGTTTGTAGAGGAACAGTAGCTTGACCATCTGTAGAAAATCTTTCCTCCGTTTGTAGTTTGAACAGGCTAATGCGGGTGGTTTTTGGGGGGGAAATAGCTAAATTTTTGTTGAATATACGGTTTGATTGGGCTGATGAGAATACTCCAACAAATATTACTTCAAGTCAAACAATGAAAAGATAGTGTCCTACATGCAAAAAAGCATGTTTTGTCAAGATTGATTAAAGTTTTCCATATCAGAAAATATTGAGCAACGTTAGAAAAAGAAAATATATAATTTTTTAATAATTAAAGTGATAAATTATGATTTGTATAATAACAATTTTTACATAGATGACATCATTTTTATTATATATTAATTATAACAAGTCTTAGCTTCTATGACTTTTTTTGTTACTGCAAGTAAACGAAAGTGTTCCACACGCAGAAAAGCATGTTTTGTCAAGAATGTTCCATGCGCAAGGTTAATTTTCCACAACTTAGCAAAATAAAAAATAAAAATAAAAAAGAGGTTAATTTTCCACACCACACAAAGATATTTATATGGGTTTCACAAAAGTTGCTTAGAAGGATAAGCAATAACAAATGGCAAAAGAAAGTATAGCTTCCATGACTTTCTTTGCCACAGCCATTTTCACTCTCATTAGTTCGCTCCCAGAGGCCTTAGCAAGACCTCCACTCGGAAGAAGGTCACTGCCACCATCTCCCGAAGCTGAACATCGTCTTACGTGGGGGATCCACATACCTTGACTTGGAAAAAAATATATTTTATACGTATTTTTGTTTTGAAATTTTTTTTTTATAGTATTTAAAAACCTTCTAAAAAAAATTCTTGAACCCCTAGGAAAAATTTGACTGTCTTAAACTCCTTAGAAAAAATTCCTGGAGCGGTCACACTGGTCTTACCCAACCCTTCCCAACACCAATTTATCATCATCTTCCACCACCAAATCTTACTTTTGAAAAAGTCAAATCAACAATATCACCACCACTCCCTCCTAGTAATTTTGATTTCACCCCAACATTATCATCACCACCACCTCCTAAAAAAAAGTCGCCTGGCCAGCACATTCTTATCAGAAATCCACATCACCACTACAAGGCTAATAAATTTATAGTACACCCTTTTGGCTTCATCAAATTGGCGCCAAATGAAATGGTTAGAACTATCTTATTGCGTTACAAAACTCTTAACTTATTAATTTTGGGCATGAAAATCTAATATATTCCTCTAACCGTTTATAAAATCAAACATAAGTATCTAATGTTATGCCACAGTGAACATATTTTTGTTTATGAATTACTCAATGCAGGAATAAAAGCTCATATGCATGAAAAAGGAAGAGTTCGCATCCTCTAGAAGATAAAGTCGATAGAGATTTACATAGCAATGTGATAATGTAATCAATAGTAATGTATCATTAGTGAAAAATGGAAATTAATTGAGTATGCTTTCTGTTTTAGTCAAGATGTGATGTTCAATGGTGTGCGGGAGGAAATTTTGGATTTTTGGTGTTAAGAGAAAGAGAGCTTGTTTAATTATTCTATTTTTATGTGTGTGGAAAACTAAGAGATTAAGAGTTTAGAACTCATACAGAATGCACCGTCCGTAAAAGAAGAGAATTTCATTTATTGGCTAATAGTTGGGGTTTAATTAAAATTCCCACATGAGAGAGAGAATGAGAGACAAATAATACACATCCCATATTTTCCTCTATTTTCTTCTTCTTCTTTTTTTCAAAAAAAAAAAAATGTTAATACTTGAGATATTTAATAAAAAAAAAACTAATAAAAACCTTTTTTTTTATTTTTTATTTTTTATAACCTAGGAAATTATATAGTAAAGATATAGTTGTCAATGATTTTCCTCCATGGACCCTAGTGACTGAACCATGTTAAACTTTTTGCTTCTACTCATACTTTTTTCTTTTTCTTTTCAATTACTCAACAACTTTAACAATCACAAAACCATGTCCTACCTTGGTAAAATGTTGAGAAACATTTTCAACTGAATCGTCAAATAATATCATTTCTCTCTTCAATCACTCAAGAACTTTAACAAACACAAAACCACAAAAACATGTCCTACCTTGGTAAAATTTTTATAAACATTTCCAAGACTTGTCAAATAAATAAATAAGTTTCATGAATAATCGCGTAACACATTTAGAAAAAGGAAAAGGTTGACTCAAAAAGAAAAGTAAAGGAAAAGGCAGTATCTCACACGCAAGAATGCACGTTTTGTTAAGGGTAATTCTACAGTACCCATGTGGGTACCATGTACATCTAATAGATAAAATCTCACATTAATGGTACCAATGTCACATATTATGGTATCTACCTCACATATGATGGTACCTATCATTTTTATTTATTATTTAAATTAATATATATAAGAAATCATATAGTACCAATATCACATTGGATAGTACCAACATCACATATGATGGTATTTATATCACATTTGATAGTACCAATTGAGTGAGTACCATATCCACAAAAAGAGTGTGGGTATTATAAAATGACCCTTTGTTAAGACTAATTAGGTTTCCACGCATAAGGATAATTTTCCACAACACCACACGAAATATTAATGGGATTGACTATTGATCAGAGTTGCTTGAAAGGATAAGCAATAACAAATAGCAAAATAATTATCAATGCTGTTATTAACATATATGTTAGATTTCCTTACATTATACTTCCTTGATAATGTTTCAATTAGTTGATTATAAGATGAGTGAGCAAGGCTATATCAGTTATATATATATATCATTTCTCAATGTGATTAATTTCATGTTACAATTTTCATAATTGTTCGATCACAAGTACATGCAAAAGAAAGAATAGCTGATTAATTAGCTTCCATGACTTTCTTTGTTACTGCAAGGAAAAGGAAGTGTTCCACACGCAGAAAAGCATGTTTTGTCAAGAATATTGTTTCATACGCAAGGTTGATTTTCCACACCACACAAATATTTATAGGTTTCACAAGAGTTGCTTAGAAGGATAATGATATGTGCAAGAGCTTGGAGTCCTATGTAGATGCACACATGGCTATAGCTCCTTCTCCAGCAACGGCATAAATGTTTTGGCATCTCTATGGAGTAAGTCCTAGTCTTTAGGAGTAGTAATCCCTTTATTTTAGTTGTTTGGTTATTTGTTGATGTTAGTGGTTTGTTAATAGGAGGAAAATGTTGTGTGCTACGTGTAGGAAAAGGTGGTTAGTCTATATCTCCACTATCTCATGTTTTAAGCTATAATCCCAAGTTTTATGCTTCTGAAGTTAGGATGTGCTTGTATAAATTCTGAAAGTCCTTTGAATAAAATTAGCTAATTAATTATAAAAATATTTGTAGTCTTTAAGACTCTTGGAAGGTTGGGTTTTCTCGAAAAACTTATATCTAGAGGTCAGGATTTCCTCAGTTAAATCCATCTGAGGTCAGGATTTTTTCAATTAAATCCATATCTTTTCTTTTAATTCATGGTTTTGCACCAATTCTATTTTCCTCCTTTATCCAAAAATTGTAAACGTATTAAATAAGCAGTAACAAATGGCAAAAGAAAGTATGGCTTCCATGACTTTCTTGGCAACTGCCACTTCCTTTTTAGTCATTTTCACTCTCATTAGTTCGCTCCCAGAGGCCTTTGCAAGACCTCCTCAGTCACTGCCACCATCTCCCTAAAAAAGTATTCCCAATCACCATCCTTTACTTGGGGATTCCCCACCACCACCACCTCCCCAAACCCATATTTCTGGTCATTACCATCCAAGTTTCTGGCATGCCCCACCACCACCACTTACTTCTGAATTCACATCAACATTATCATCACCACCACCTCCTAACAATAAGCCAACCTCGCCAGCACTTTCTTATGAGAAATCCACATCACCACTACCAGGCTAATAAATCCACATCACCACTACCAGGCTTCGCCAGCACTTTCATGTTACAATTTATATTTTTCATATTTGCTCATGATTTACTGAATGCAGGAATTAATAAAAGCCCATATTCATGAATAAAGAAAGAGTGCTTATCCTCTTGAAGATAAAGTCGATAAAGAGTTACATGCCAATGCAATATTGTAATCAAAACTACAATAGGAATGGAAATTAAGTATGCTTTCTGTTGTAGTGATGTGATGTTCAATGATCTGCTGGTGTAATTTTTTTTAGTTCTTAATTATATGGGGTGAGGAAGATCTTTTATGATCGGTTATATATATGCATGGTTGGCTTCTCAAGTGGTTTGTCAAATTCTTAAGACTCAAAAAATCACAGATATGTTGAATTTAACGAAGCGGTTCTCTCTCTCTCTCTCTCTCTCTCTCTCTCTCTCTCTCTATATATCTATATATATATATATATATATAAACCATGTACTATAGAAATTTTTCAAAAATTCATTAAAAACACTTGAATATATGACATCAAAAAAAAAAAAAAAAGAATTTGTAGTATAAGTGATTTCCTTATAAAAAATTTGTCCATAGTAAAAACAAAAGAATAAACAATAAACTATAAAGTATTCTGCATGTGATATGAGGACAATAAAAGAATCCTTTTGTGTTGAAGAGTGATGTATATTTATGCAATCTAAAATGACATATAACACAAACACATTGTTTTTGGGTGTGTTAGGAGTTATATATATATATATATTGACGAGATAGTTGGAAATGATTTTCATTACCACTAGGCTATTTTGTGTTATAATACAAAACAATATCCTACCTTAGTAAACTGATAATGAAAATCATTTCCAACTGTCTCGTCAATATATATATATATATATTATATATATTATATATATATACAATACACCTAACTCTAGAGACGTAGCTAGGATTTTCCATGAGTGGGGGTCGGTGTATCAATCAAAATTTTTTCATGAAAATCCAAAGTAGCATCTATATAGTATTAACAAAACATTAACAACTTAAAAGATACAAAATAACTATTCTTAATACATTACAATGCATTTTTTGAAGAAAATTAAAGTTGAAGCGTTTTTTACATTACTGAAATCATCTATGATGGAATCTATACTAAATGACTCAGCAATTTCCCTTTCAATGTATAAAAGCAAGGAGTCTCTTAAAAAAGTGCGTTTGGATTTAATTGATTAGCTATTTAGCTATTTAATTTTTTTCCCCTTTCAATATATAAAAGCAACGACTCAGCCACCGTAACCCCTAGCTATTTAATTTAATTGATTAAGGGTCTGTTTGGATTAGCTGTTTGAAAAAGTAAGTTTTTAAAAAATAACGATTTTAAAATGCGCTTTTTGAAAACATCATTTTGAAAATCACAGTTAAGCATTTGGTAAAATTCATGAAAAATGTTATTTTTGTGAATTGAGCATTTTGATTATTTCAATATAAAACTACTATTTTAAATGCAAATTATCAAAAAGGACTTAATTATGATTTACGACTTATCATTTTTTCTAATACACTTTATACTAAACTTTGTAATGATAATAATAATAATAATAATAATAATAATAATAATAATACTAATAACGTGGGGAGCTTGTTTGAGATATTTTAGAACTTTCATTTGTACAGTAAACTTTCATTCTCCACCATGGATAATAACAAAAAATAAATAAATAAATAAAGTTAAAAGAAAGATATGTTAGACCCACAGTAATATTTTGGAACCACATATTGGCACTACAGTGTCAGTAAACAATCACTTTCCCTACAGTCAACTGCAGCAGCAAGCTTCAGATCAGTAAAAAAAAAGAAAAAAAAAAAAAAAAAGGAAAAACTGCAGCAAGCTTGCAACTATGCTCAACTGCGGCGATCTTGCAGAGCTCGCACAAGATGCAACTGTGCTTCGTTCTTGCGCTGGTGTAGTTTTTTTTTTTTTTTTTTTCCACAGCTGTTGCAGCTTGCATCAAGAAGTGGCAGGCTGATTTGTGGGTAAGTTTTTTTTTTTTTTTTTTGATAACCTTCGGTGTCCAGGCCAGCGTTCCATAGATACGCGCACCTAGACTAATCCCAAGGGGACATGCAACACCCTACTAGCACGTGTACCACGATAGACGCAAAGCTTTGCCTTGGGTAGGTGGCCCTGAGGAGACTCGAACTAGTGACCATTGGGGAGCACACCCAAGACCGGACCATTGTGGGTAAGTTTTTAATTAGTTATTTGTTGCTGCTATTGTGACTTGGGCTGATTTGTTGAGATGATTTTTACTGAGTTATATATATATATATATATTTTTGTGATTTGGGTTGTTGGATTATTTTGATTATTTTGTTTTGGGTTAATTTTTTTTTATTGAAATGGCCCAAAAATAGTGTTAGTAGGGGTTCAAAAATTATAAGAGTGGGGGCAATTAAATTTTTATACCTATTCTAGCCTTTTTTTTCGTAGAGCCAACAAGAGCCAGGGCCCCCTTTGGTCTCCAAGTGGCTCTGGCTCTACCTAACTCCTAACACACCCAAAAACAATGTGTTTGTGTTATATGTCATTTTCGATTGCACAAATAATTCCCTTTCTCTCTTCAATCACTCAAGAACTTTAACAAACACAAAACAACAAAAACATGTCCTACCTAGGTAAATTTTTTAGAAACATTTCCAAGACTCATCAAATAAATAAATAGGTGTCATGAATAATCGCGTAACACATTTAGAAAAAGGAAAAGGTTGACTCAAAAAGAAAAGTAAAGGAAAAGGCAGTATCTCACACACAAAGATGCATGTTTTGTTGAGACTGATTAGGTTTCCACTCACATGGTTAATTTTCCTGTCCACACCACACCACACGAAATATTAATGGGGTTGACTGTTGACCAGAGAGTTGCTTAAAAGGATAAGCAATAACAAATGGCAAAATAATTTTCATTGCTGTTATTAACATATATGTTAGATTTCCTTGCATTATACTTCCTTGATAATATATATATTCAATGTGATTAATTTCATGTTACAATGTTCATAATTGTTCAACCACGACTACTAGCAAAAGAAAGAATAGCTGATTAGCTTCCATGACTTTTTTTGTTACTGCAAGGAAAAGGAAGTGTTCCACACGCAGAAAAGCACGTTTTGTCAAGAATATTGTTTCATACGCACGGTTGATTTTCCACACCACACAAATCTATACTTATAACATAAAACTGAAACTTTTTGACTTTTGGTTGACCTCATCACGTTGCGCCATATAAACTTTTGAAATCTCATAATTTTACACCTCATTGTTTTAATATATATTTTCTAATTGAATTTAAATTTTATTCTATTATTAAACATTCCATTAGAATTTTGACACATCATATTTTCTTTAATATAAGAATATATTATTCCATATATAAAACACAATCATAATTAATGTCTAATACTAAAATATATTCCATATATAAACACAATATAAATATCTTTTAATAATAATCATAATTATCAATTTTCATCAAGATTTTTAGAGTTTTTTTTTTTTCTTATGTATTTCATTTAATTTTGTTGCTGGCAATGGAGAAAGATGGATGGATTTGTTATAATGAAACCATGTGAGCTTGAAATGAGTTATGAAAATTATTTAGGTTTGATCATATAATCATGTGTCCATGTATTTATTTGTCCTTCTTCTTATTTTAAGTATCCTTTATTTTATTTTTGGATGGAAACATAATCCATATGGTAAATATAAACATGAATCGTGTTTTATAAAAATTGGACTATATTCAACTTATGCCAAAAGAAAAATTACATTATATTAAATTTTAATTATCCTATGATAAATACTTTCTTAGTTATTTTTTTAAACCAAAAAGTAGGATCTATCCTAAATCCGATTCGTAAAGTTTCTTTATCGATCTTTGAATTTAAATTTTATTCTATTATTAAACATTCCATTAGAATTTTGACACATCATATTTTCTTTAATATAAGAATATATTATTCCATATATAAAACACAATCATAATTAATGTCTAATACTAAAATATATTCCATATATAAACACAATATAAATATCTTTTAATAATAATCATAATTATCAATTTTCATCAAGATTTTTAGAGTTTTTTTTTTTTTTTTTTTTCTTATGTATTTCATTTAATTTTGTTGCTGGCAATGGAGAAAGATGGATGGATTTGTTATAATGAAACCATGTGAGCTTGAAATGAGTTATGAAAATTATTTAGGTTTGATCATATAATCATGTGTCCATGTATTTATTTGTCCTTCTTCTTATTTTAAGTATCCTTTATTTTATTTTTGGATGGAAACATAATCCATATGGTAAATATAAACATGAATCGTGTTTTATAAAAATTGGACTATATTCAACTTATGCCAAAAGAAAAATTACATTATATTAAATTTTAATTATCCTATGATAAATACTTTCTTAGTTATTTTTTTAAACCAAAAAGTAGGATCTATCCTAAATCCGATTCGTAAAGTTTCTTTATCGATCTTTGAATTTAAATTTTATTCTATTATTAAACATTCCATTAGAATTTTGACACATCATATTTTCTTTAATATAAGAATATATTATTCCATATATAAAACACAATCATAATTAATGTCTAATACTAAAATATATTCCATATATAAACACAATATAAATATCTTTTAATAATAATCATAATTATCAATTTTCATCAAGATTTTTAGAGTTTTTTTTTTTTTTTTCTTATGTATTTCATTTAATTTTGTTGCTGGCAATGGAGAAAGATGGATGGATTTGTTATAATGAAACCATGTGAGCTTGAAATGAGTTATGAAAATTATTTAGGTTTGATCATATAATCATGTGTCCATGTATTTATTTGTCCTTCTTCTTATTTTAAGTATCATTTATTTTATTTTTGGATGGAAACATAATCCATATGGTAAATATAAACATGAATCGTGTTTTATAAAAATTGGACTATATTCAACTTATGCCAAAAGAAAAATTACATTATATTAAATTTTAATTATCCTATGATAAATACTTTCTTAGTTATTTTTTTAAACCAAAAAGTAGGATCTATCCTAAATCCGATTCGTAAAGTTTCTTTATCGATCTTTGAATTTAAATTTTATTCTATTATTAAACATTCCATTAGAATTTTGACACATCATATTTTCTTTAATATAAAGAATATATTATTCCATATATAAAACACAATCATAATTAATGTCTAATACTAAAATATATTCCATATATAAACACAATATAAATATCTTTTAATAATAATCATAATTATCAATTTTCATCAAGATTTTTAGAGTTTTTTTTTTTTCTTATGTATTTCATTTAATTTTGTTGCTGGCAATGGAGAAAGATGGATGGATTTGTTATAATGAAACCATGTGAGCTTGAAATGAGTTATGAAAATTATTTAGGTTTGATCATATAATCATGTGTCCATGTATTTATTTGTCCTTCTTCTTATTTTAAGTATCCTTTATTTTATTTTTGGATGGAAACATAATCCATATGGTAAATATAAACATGAATCGTGTTTTATAAAAATTGGACTATATTCAACTTATGCCAAAAGAAAAATTACATTATATTAAATTTTAATTATCCTATGATAAATACTTTCTTAGTTATTTTTTTAAACCAAAAAGTATGGATCTATCCTAAATCCGATTCGTAAAGTTTCTTTATCGATCTTTGAATTTAAATTTTATTCTATTATTAAACATTCCATTAGAATTTTGACACATCATATTTTCTTTAATATAAGAATATATTATTCCATATATAAAACACAATCATAATTAATGTCTAATACTAAAATATATTCCATATATAAACACAATATAAATATCTTTTAATAATAATCATAATTATCAATTTTCATCAAGATTTTTAGAGTTCTTTTTTTTTTTCTTATGTATTTCATTTAATTTTGTTGCTGGCAATGGAGAAAGATGGATGGATTTGTTATAATGAAACCATGTGAGCTTGAAATGAGTTATGAAAATTATTTAGGTTTGATCATATAATCATGTGTCCATGTATTTATTTGTCCTTCTTCTTATTTTAAGTATCCTTTATTTTATTTTTGGATGGAAACATAATCCATATGGTAAATATAAACATGAATCGTGTTTTATAAAAATTGGACTATATTCAACTTATGCCAAAAGAAAAATTACATTATATTAAATTTTAATTATCCTATGATAAATACTTTCTTAGTTATTTTTTTAAACCAAAAAGTAGGATCTATCCTAAATCCGATTCGTAAAGTTTCTTTATCAATCTTTGAATTTAAATTTTATTCTATTATTAAACATTCCATTAGAATTTTGACACATCATATTTTCTTTAATATAAGAATATATTATTCCATATATAAAACACAATCATAATTAATGTCTAATACTAAAATATATTCCATATATAAACACAATATAAATATCTTTTAATAATAATCATAATTATCAATTTTCATCAAGATTTTTAGAGTTTTTTTTTTCTTATGTATTTCATTTAATTTTGTTGCTGGCAATGGAGAAAGATGGATGGATTTGTTATAATGAAACCATGTGAGCTTGAAATGAGTTATGAAAATTATTTAGGTTTGATCATATAATCATGTGTCCATGTATTTATTTGTCCTTCTTCTTATTTTAAGTATCCTTTATTTTATTTTTGGATGGAAACATAATCCATATGGTAAATATAAACATGAATCGTGTTTTATAAAAATTGGACTATATTCAACTTATGCCAAAAGAAAAATTACATTATATTAAATTTTAATTATCCTATGATAAATACTTTCTTAGTTATTTTTTTAAACCAAAAAGTAGGATCTATCCTAAATCCGATTCGTAAAGTTTCTTTATCGATCTTTGAATTTAAATTTTATTCTATTATTAAACATTCCATTAGAATTTTGACACATCATATTTTCTTTAATATAAGAATATATTATTCCATATATAAAACACAATCATAATTAATGTCTAATACTAAAATATATTCCATATATAAACACAATATAAATATCTTTTAATAATAATCATAATTATCAATTTTCATCAAGATTTTTAGAGTTTTTTTTTTTTTCTTATGTATTTCATTTAATTTTGTTGCTGGCAATGGAGAAAGATGGATGGATTTGTTATAATGAAACCATGTGAGCTTGAAATGAGTTATGAAAATTATTTAGGTTTGATCATATAATCATGTGTCCATGTATTTATTTGTCCTTCTTCTTATTTTAAGTATCCTTTATTTTATTTTTGGATGGAAACATAATCCATATGGTAAATATAAACATGAATCGTGTTTTATAAAAATTGGACTATATTCAACTTATGCCAAAAGAAAAATTACATTATATTAAATTTTAATTATCCTATGATAAATACTTTCTTAGTTATTTTTTTAAACCAAAAAGTAGGATCTATCCTAAATCCGATTCGTAAAGTTTCTTTATCGATCTTTGAATTTAAATTTTATTCTATTATTAAACATTCCATTAGAATTTTGACACATCATATTTTCTTTAATATAAGAATATATTATTCCATATATAAAACACAATCATAATTAATGTCTAATACTAAAATATATTCCATATATAAACACAATATAAATATCTTTTAATAATAATCATAATTATCAATTTTCATCAAGATTTTTAGAGTTTTTTTTTTTTTTCTTATGTATTTCATTTAATTTTGTTGCTGGCAATGGAGAAAGATGGATGGATTTGTTATAATGAAACCATGTGAGCTTGAAATGAGTTATGAAAATTATTTAGGTTTGATCATATAATCATGTGTCCATGTATTTATTTGTCCTTCTTCTTATTTTAAGTATCCTTTATTTTATTTTTGGATGGAAACATAATCCATATGGTAAATATAAACATGAATCGTGTTTTATAAAAATTGGACTATATTCAACTTATGCCAAAAGAAAAATTACATTATATTAAATTTTAATTATCCTATGATAAATACTTTCTTAGTTATTTTTTTAAACCAAAAAGTAGGATCTATCCTAAATCCGATTCGTAAAGTTTCTTTATCGATCTTTGAATTTAAATTTTATTCTATTATTAAACATTCCATTAGAATTTTGACACATCATATTTTCTTTAATATAAGAATATATTATTCCATATATAAAACACAATCATAATTAATGTCTAATACTAAAATATATTCCATATATAAACACAATATAAATATCTTTTAATAATAATCATAATTATCAATTTTCATCAAGATTTTTAGAGTTTTTTTTTTTTCTTATGTATTTCATTTAATTTTGTTGCTGGCAATGGAGAAAGATGGATGGATTTGTTATAATGAAACCATGTGAGCTTGAAATGAGTTATGAAAATTATTTAGGTTTGATCATATAATCATGTGTCCATGTATTTATTTGTCCTTCTTCTTATTTTAAGTATCCTTTATTTTATTTTTGGATGGAAACATAATCCATATGGTAAATATAAACATGAATCGTGTTTTATAAAAATTGGACTATATTCAACTTATGCCAAAAGAAAAATTACATTATATTAAATTTTAATTATCCTATGATAAATACTTTCTTAGTTATTTTTTTAAACCAAAAAGTAGGATCTATCCTAAATCCGATTCGTAAAGTTTCTTTATCGATCTTTGAATTTAAATTTTATTCTATTATTAAACATTCCATTAGAATTTTGACACATCATATTTTCTTTAATAAAAGAATATATTATTCCATATATAAAACACAATCATATTTAATGTCTAATACTAAAATATATTCCATATATAAACACAATATAAATATCTTTTAATAATAATCATAATTATCAATTTTCATCAAGATTTTTAGAGTTCTTTTTTTTTTTCTTATGTATTTCATTTAATTTTGTTGCTGGCAATGGAGAAAGATGGATGGATTTGTTATAATGAAACCATGTGAGCTTGAAATGAGTTATGAAAATTATTTAGGTTTGATCATATAATCATGTGTCCATGTATTTATTTGTCCTTCTTCTTATTTTAAGTATCCTTTATTTTATTTTTGGATGGAAACATAATCCATATGGTAAATATAAACATGAATCGTGTTTTATAAAAATTGGACTATATTCAACTTATGCCAAAAGAAAAATTACATTATATTAAATTTTAATTATCCTATGATAAATACTTTCTTAGTTATTTTTTTAAACCAAAAAGTAGGATCTATCCTAAATCCGATTCGTAAAGTTTCTTTATCGATCTTGCCTACAACATTTTGAACTACAAAAAAAAAAAAAAATAATAATTAATTAAGATAAAAGAAGTAAAAGGAATAAAAATTAATTTAGATTTTATTTTAATAATTTTCCTGTGCATCGCACAGGTTTACAACTAGTATTTATATGTTTCACAAGAGTTGCTTAGAAGGATAAGCAGTAACAAATGGCAAAAGAAAGTACAGCTTCCATGACTTTCTTTGCCACTGCCACTTCCTTTTTAGTCATTTTCACTCTCATTTGTTCACTCCCAGAGGCCTTTGCAAGACCTTCTGAGCCACCGCCACCAGCTCCCCAAGGCAGTAATCCTCCTGAACTTGAGGATTCCCCACCACCACCACCTCCCCAAACCCATATTTCTCGTCATTACCATCCAGGTTTCTGGCATGCCCCACCACCACCACTTACTTCTGAATTCACATCAACATTTTCATCACCACCACCTCCTAACAATAAGCCAGCCTCGCCAGCACTTTCTTATGTGAAATCCACATCACCACTACCAGGCTAATAAATCCACATCACCACTACCAGGCCTCGCCAGCACTTTCATGTTACAATTTATATTTTTCATATTTGCTCATGATTTACTCAATGCAGGAATTAATAAAAGCCCATATCCATGAATAAAGAAAGAGTGCTTATCCTCTTGAAGATAAAGTCGATAGAGAGTTACATGCCAATTCAATAATGTAATCAAAACTACATTAAGAATGGAAATTAAGTATGCTTTCTGTTGTAGTGATGTGATGTTCAATGATCTGCTGGTGTAATTTTTTTTAGTTCTTAATTATATGGGGTGAGGAAGATCTTTTATGATCGGTTATATATATGCATGGTTGGCTTCTCAAGTGGTTTGTCAAATTCTTAAGACTAAAAAAATCACAGATATGTTGAATTTAACGAAGCAGTTCTCTCTCTCTCTCTCTCTCTCTCTCTCTCTCTCTATATATATATATATATATATATATATATTTAACGGAAATGTGACTATTAGGAAATTTTTAAAGGATTCATTAAAACATTGAATATGTGACATCAAAAAAAAAAAGAAAAGAATTTTGTAGTATAAGTGATTTTCTTATAAAAAATTTGTCCATAGTAATACAAAAGAATAAACAATAAACTATAAAGTATTCTGCATGTGATATGAGGACAATAAAAGAATCCTTTTGTGTTGAAGAGTGATGTATATTTATGCAATCTAAAATGACATATAACACAAACACATTGTTTTTGGGTGTGTTAGGAGTTATATATATATATATATATATATATATAATATATATATATATATATTGACGAGATAGTTGGAAATGATTTTCATTACCACTAGGCTATTTTGTGTTATAATACAAAACACCTAACTCTAGAGACGTAGCTAGGATTTTCCATGAGTGGGGGCCGGTGTATTAATCAAAATTTTTTCATGAAAATCCAAAGTAGCATCTATATAGTATTAACAAAACATCAACAACTTAAAAGATACAAAATAACTATTCTTAATACATTACAATACATTTTTTGAAGAAAATTAAAGTCGAAGCGTTTTTAACATTACTGAAATCATCTATGATGGAATCCATATTAAATGACTCAACAATTTCCCTTTCAATGTATAAAAACAAGGAATCTCTTAAAAAAGTGCATTTGGATTTAATTGATTAGCTATTTAGCTATTTAATTTTTTTCCCCTTTCAATATATAAAAGCAATGACTCAGCCACCATAACCCCTAGCTATTTAATTTAATTGATTAAGGGTCCGTTTGGATTAGCTGTTTGAAAAAGTGCGTTTTTAAAAAATAATGATTTTAAAATGTGCTTTTTGAAAACATCATTTTGAAAATCACAGTTAAGCATTTGGTAAAATTCATGAAAAATGTTATTTTTGTGAATTGAGCATTTTGATTATTTCAATATAAAACTACTATTTTAAATGCAAATTACCAAAAAGGACTTAATTATGATTTACGACTATCATTTTTTCTAATACACTTTATACTAAACTTTGTAATGATAATAATAATAATAATAATAATTAATACTAATAACGTGGGGAGCTTGTTTGAGATATTTTAGAACTTTTCATTTGTACAGTAAACTTTCATTCTCCACCATGGATAATAACAAAAAATAAATAAATAAATAAAGTTAAAAGAAAGATATGTTAGACCCACAGTAATATTTTGGAACCACATATTGGCACTACAGTGTCAGTAAACAATCACTTTCCCTACAGTCAACTGCAGCAGCAAGCTTCAGATCAGTAAAAAAGAAAGAAAAAAAAAAAAAAAAAAGAAAGAAAAACTGCAGCAAGCTTGCAACTATGCTCAACTGCGGCGATCTTGCAGAGCTCGCACAAGATGCAACTGTGCTTCGTTCTTGCGCTGGTGTAGTTTTTTTTCTTCTTTTTTTTCCACAGCTGTTGCAGCTTGCATCAAGAAGTGGCAGGCTGATTTGTGGGTAAGTTTTTGATCAGTTATTTGTTGCTGCTGTTGTGACTTGGGCTGATTTGTTGGGATGATTTTTACTGAGTTATATATATATATATATTTTTGTGATTTGGGTTGTTGGATAATTTTGATTATTTTGTTTTGGGTTAATTTTTTTTGGTTGAAATGACCCAAAAATAATGTTAGTAGGGGTTCAAAAATTATGTGAGTGGGGGCAATTAAATTTTTATACCTATTCTAACCTTTTTTTTCGTAGAGCCAACAGGAGCCAGGGCCCCTTTGGTCCCCAAGTGGCTCTGGCTCTGCCTAACTCCTAACACACCCAAAAACAATGTGTTTGTGTTATATGTCATTTTCGATTGCACAAATAATTCCCTTTCTCTCTTCAATCACTCAAGAACTTTAACAAACACAAAACAACAAAAACATGTCCTACCTAGGTAAATTTTTTAGAAACATTTCCAAGACTCATCAAATAAATAAATAGGTGTCATGAATAATCACGTAACACATTCAAAAAAAGGAAAAGGTTGACTCACAAAAACAAGTAAAGGAAAAGGCAGTATCTCACATGCAAAAATGCATGTTTTGTTGAGACTGATTAGGTTTCAACTCACATGGTTAATTTTTCACACCACACCACACGAAATATTAATGGGGTTGACCGCACTATAAGAAATTTAGCCTTTAACGACCAAAATTTCAGCGACAACCTAAAAATCGTTGCTAATAAGTAAGCATTAGCGACAACAAAATATTGTCATCGCTAATTTTCAAAACAAATTAACAATAGCGACGACTTTTTAAGTCGTCGCTATAGGTCGTTGATATTTTGGCCAAAATAATAATAACATATAGGATTTTATATTAAGTTATTAACCGTTTAGCGACGACATTTTGGATCGTCGCTATAAGTACTTTATAGCGACGATATTGTGTGTCGTCGCTAATACGTGACCAAAATAATAATAACATATAAGATTTTATATTAAGTTATTAACCGTTTAGCGACGACATTTTGAATCGTCGCTATAAGTACTTTATAGCGACGATATTGTGTGTCGTCGCTAATACGTGACTAAAATAATAATAACATATAGGATTTTTTATTAAATTATTAACTGTTTAGCGACGACATTTTGGATCGTCGCTATAAGTACTTTATAGCGATGATATTGTGTGTCGTCGCTGATATGTGACCATTTTTAAAATCCTAAATTTTAGTATATATTTTGATCATAGTTTAAAGCATTATAAAGAGGTCAGTTTAAAAAAAAAAATTTGAATTTTTTTTTTTACCAAATAATGGGGGCAAGATTGTAATTTGCCAAATAGTTCACTATTTCTGTATCAAACAAAAATTCTGTAAACAAAAATTCACCATTTCAAAAATCCCTAAACTAAAACCCCAATCTCAATCTCTCACTCGGATCTCTCTAGCTCTCTCTAGCTTAAATTGCTCTCCAAAATATCTTAGTTCCTTCATGGAAATCACCATTTTCACAGCAAGAACAAGATTGATAATCAATTAAGGTAAGAGCTTATGATTTTAATTAAGGTTTAGAAGTGGGTATGATTGAGATTGTTTGATTGATGAAATTTAGTTAGGGTTTTGATATTGGGGGTTTAATCTTTGAGTTTGTTAATGGAAGTTGCTGGGTTTTTATGTTTATATGTGAGTTTGCTTATGGGTTTGATATTCTTCTTGGTTCTGTTTCTGTTTTCTGCAGTGAAGAATACCCTATGTTTCTGTTTTCTGCAGTGAGCAGAAAGTTGCATGAAATTCTGGGATTTTTGTAAAATGTAATTTGGGAAACGGTTTGTTGAAGATTGATTTATTATATGTCTAGTATAAGTGTTTAAAATCTCACTTGAAAATATGGTTATTTGAATACCTTTTGAGAATTTATAAGAAAATCCTACAAATCTGTCAAATGGACAGTGTCTGTGTTCGTAGTGATTAAATATTCATAGTAATTTATATATGTGGAATCTGGATACAAAAGATGAATATAATGAAATTTAACACACAGGGCTTGAGTTTAGAATCAAGAATTATAGTATTTGGATTGATATTGAAAGAGTTATTAATTTTCTTATGAGACACTAAATCTATCAGGACAGATTTGTGTTTACCATATGACGAGAATTTTAATAAATTCTAGAGATGTTATCTTGATCTGAATTTTCTGTGGTAGCTTATACATATATATGAGGTCATCCCTGTTAAATTTCAAGTTACTTTGATAACTTTAAGTGTTCCAAATAAAATTTATAAAATGACTGATCTGCAGAAATCTGCTTAATGTTAAGCTGAAAATACTGGAACTTTGGGGAATTAATTATTGAATTTGATTCATTGATTTGAGTTGTAATTTGGTGTGAGTATTGTTTGGCATGTATACTACTTGGGTGGCTTGATTTTGTTATTTGAAACCCAAATGAAAAGTATGAACTATGTAACCTTTGTTTGTTCTAATGTTTTCTGGTTTAATTTTTTTACTCTGATTATTTGAGTTAAAATTATTCTATAGACATGATTTAGTTCCTAAATTGATGTTAGTTTAAATCCTTTCAAACATATCTATGATCTTCAAGATATTTTCATTTGAAACTTTAAATGTAATTTTCAAGGACCTATTCATGAATCTGAAAGTCTAATAATTAGGCATCCCTTTAGGAGAAATAATATCTTGGGTGTAAAACAGTGGTATATCTGTTCCAGGTGAACATGAATTAATGAATATTGACTACCACGGGGAGTTGAAGAATATTTTGGAGCTACGTTACATGGGCGGGAATCGCATATATCTATTTGAGTGCAATTGGTGGAATATTGGGAATAGGTTGGGAATGCAAAATGATGAGCATTTTACGAGTGTGAATACATCTCGTATATGGTATGAATTTGACCCGTTTATCTTAGCATGCCAAGCTTCACAAGTATTTTACTTGAATGATCCCAAATTTGGTAGTAGTTGGAAAGTGGTGCAAAATATAAGTCATAGAAACATATATGATATTCCAATAGTAGTAGAGGGAGAGAGTGAAGAAGATGACCAAGATCATGGTGACATGGTATACCAGGAAAATGAATGTGTTAGGGATAATGCACCTATTCAACAAGAAATTGATGAAGACTTAACTCTGTTATGTAGAGATGATGTGCCAGCAGTAGAATTGTCAAGAGCAGAATTGAAGGCCTTAATAGATGTTGATGAAGTAAATGTAGAACTTGATGGAAGCACGTTCATTACCGATGACTTGGCCACTGAGGAATGTGATACAAACTCCATTGATGAAGATGAAATATCTAGCAACGATGAGATAACCTCAAATGCAGAGGACGAGTCACCTAGCAAAGATGAGACATACTCAGACAACGATGAAAAGTCACCTAGCAGTGTTTGTTGAATGTTTATTTTATTGCAGTGTCTCTTTTATCATTGTTTAGATTTCTGTATGCTTAAAATTTGTTACTATTAGATGGTTCCTTGGTAATAATGATAATGGATCTATGTGCTTCTATAATTATACTTGTTTATCATCATGTACGCATGTCACTCATGATCAGTTCAATTAGCTTTTTCTTTTGCTATCCCCTTTCGTGTTTAATATGTTAACCTCATATATATTATTTTGTTGCAGTGTCTCTTTTATCATTGTTCAGATTTCTGTATGCTTAAAATTTGTTACTATTAGATGGTTCCTTGGTAATAATGATAATGGATCTATGTGCTTCTATAATCATACTTGCTTATCATCATGTACGCATGTCACTCATGATCGGTTCATTAGCTTTTTCTTTTGCTAAGTTAACCTCATTCAAAGAGTTGCTTAAACACTAAAGAGTTAATTATTTCAAGGAAAACACTCACAATGGCTCTCTGAATTGCACTCCATCATTGGAGAAGCTAGATGTTGCTAAGTTGGGTTGTGTGATGGTTGCTAAGTTGAGTTGTGTGATGTTGCTAAGTTGGAGTAAGCATGTGGCTTGCATGGTGTACATCAACGGGTATCTACTTTTAAAAGAGCTTTTTTTACAATTGTTTATGTGAATTGTTATGATTATATTGGACTCATATATTCTTACTCAATTGTTATTATTTTCGAAACTAGTTATATTGTACAATGGGTAGAGGACGAGGAAGAGGACGAGAACAAGGACAAAGACAAAGACAAGGACAAGGACAAGGACGAGGACAAGGACAGGGAAGAGGACAAGAACAAGGACGAGGACAAGAGCATGTAGCGCATGACATGACGTTGCATGTAAATAATCAAGAAGAAGAATCAGATTCAGACTCAGAAATGCCTCCACCTAATAGAAAACCACATGAGATGGTTGACTCAACGTCTCATTCAGTTTCACATGAAGCCCCTAGTGTATCTTGTATGTGAAAATATAGTTCTTATGTAGTAATATATTTTATTGTAAAAAATTGTTACTGACTATGTTATCATATTTTTCTTAACAGCTACTACGTCCACCATACGGAAAAGAGGCAGGAATACATGCAAAGATTTTCAACGAAAAAGAGCACTTGGGATCATTCCTATAGTCATCCTTCCAAAAACACAAGGAGTTGTAGGCATTAATTCTACTACGTTTACTAGGAGGGTGGGCTACATAATTCGGGAATACGCTGAGCTCCATCATAGCTCGTGGACTAAAGTCCCAGAAGAACACAAACAAATGTTAAAGAATCGTTTGATGGTGAGTTGTATTGTTTGAGGTTATTTACTACATTTGTTGTAAAAATGTTTGACTTGTTTTTGTAATTAATATATTTCAGTTTGATTTCACATTGGACCCAAATCGTGAGGAGGATAACAAATGTATGGAGATTGCATTGGGATCTACCTTTAGTAATGCTCGTAGTAAGTATAGCTTGAGATTTAAGGAACTGTTCAAGGAACTTCCCCCAAATATGGATGAGGCAAAAAAATTGGAGGAGATAAAAGTCAATGTTTCAGAAGACTTATTAGGTGAGAGATGGTATTTGTTATGAAATTTATTTAACGACGAGAATTGGAAGGTAAATTACCATAAACTAAATTCTCAACGAATTTGAATACAAATATAGTTTGATATGATTTGTTATTTCTGTAAGTGTTAATGGATACTCATTTGATTGATTTTTTGTTAGTCCAAGTCCAAACGAAATTCGAAGAATAGAGGGCAATCAAAATCCAATCACACTTGTGGATCTAAATCATTTATTTCCTGTCTTGAAGAGGTTGCAACAATTTAATATTACTATTTTATTATAATAGTGATGCTAGTGTATATATGGTGATTTTGTGAGTGATGCTAGTGTATACATGTTGATTGTGTGTCTATTAATTGCAAATTAAAATACGTGGACAAAATATTGGGGAAATTGAATGGTATAGGAAGTCCCACACGAAGAACTATGGATCTTTTGTGACTTCGTCGTGTGAAGAAAAATACGTATATAATTGACTTTTATACTCTTATTTGATTAGGATAATTTAGATAATGCATTTATAGTTTAATTATTTTGTGGTTAGTGGTTAATTATTTAGATAATGCATTTATAGACCTCCATTCTTTTGTGGTTAGTGATCAAAGTGATAGTTATAGAGCTCTAACTTATTTTGGGAACATACACATGTGTAAATGGTTTAATGTATAACAGTGATATCAGTGGTCAACCTTAGATGTGTTAGACCCAGAGTTGTTGCTGGGGTTGCACATCCTAAGAGATATTTTTGTATAGAAATATTGATATGTAATTATATGTAATTATGCATAAACCTCCATTCTTTTGTGGTCAGTGGTCAAAGTGATAGTTATAGAGCTCTAACTTATTTTGGGAACATACACATATATATAAATGGCTTAATGTATGAACCTTATGGATTAGTGTACTGGAATTTTTAAAATGGACTTTCTGATATTCTAGGATGACGTATATTTATGTAATGGTTAGAGAAAAATTTACAGGTGTTTGGGTTATAGTTTTCTCATGCACCAAACCTTGTCATGTTTGGGGTGTGACATTATTGCTACCTAATGTTTAACTCTTATAAAATGACGTGTTGTGATTAGGTTAGGATATTAGAGAGGTCTATGTCATGTTAATGTTTTTCGGTTTGCTTGTCTATCTTTTTATGATCTTTGTATTTGTGTTTGCTTTTTAGAAGTTATTTAGTAAGCATTGTCATCTATTTTGGTAACCTTTATATTGGGTTTTGTTTTTTACTTCAGGAGGAAGAAATGTTTTGTGTCATGACCTACATATCGAGGGGAGATCCATCCCAATGCAACAAGTTTCAAGTCTATATTTCTCATGAAGACATTTAATTAGTTAGTTGATAAAACTATGTTTTAATGTGATTGGGAATAGTGTGAAATTTAAACTTTGTATACAATAGATTGGACTTGAGTATTGTTTTTCTTTTATTCTATGTGTCGATTTAATAGATGTAATAAATTTATGACTATTTGTTTATTGAATTGTTGTATGATGATGTATGAATGTGTTTTTAATATTCATGTAAAAGCAGAATAAAAACTATAAAAAATCTAAAAAATGAAAAAAGTAAATAGCGACGACATTGTGTCATCGCTGATATTTACATATTAGCAATGACAATGTGTCGTTGCTGTTATACTACAATCAGCAACGGCAAATATGTCGTCGCAAATAGTGATGTATTAGCGACAATTTATTTATTGATGGTCTTAAGTTATTTGCAACGACGATAGTTACTATTAGCGACAAAAATGTCGTCGCTGATGGTATTTATAATAGCAACGACAAAATGTCGTTGCTGAATTTCTACTAGTGACGGAGCAATAGCAATGACGATTAGCAGCGACTTTGTCATCGCTAATGATAATTAGCAACAACTTTTAGAGTATCAGCGACGACTTTTGGTCGTCGCTAAAGACCAAATTTCTTGTACTGCCGTGGACCAGAGAGTTGCTTAAAAGGATAAGCAATAACAAATGGCAAAATAATTTTCATTGCTGTTATTAACATATATGTTAGATTTCCTTGCATTATACTTCCTTGATAATATATATATTCAATGTGATTAATTTCATGTTACAATGTTCATAATTGTTCGACCACGAGTACTTGCAAAAGAAAGAATAGCTGATTAGCTTCCATGACTTTCTTTGTTACTGCAAGGAAAAGGAAGTGTTCCACACGCAGAAAAGCATGTTTTGTCAAGAATATTGTTTCATACGCAAGGTTGATTTTCCACACCACACAAATATTTATATGTTTCACAAGAGTTGCTTAGAAGGATAAGCAGTAACAAATGGCAAAAGAAAGTACAGCTTCCATGACTTTCTTTGCCACTGCCACTTCCTTTTTAGTCATTTTCACTCTCATTAGTTTGCTCCCATAGGCCTTAGCAAGACATCGTCGGTCACTGCCACCATCTCCCAAAACCAATATTCCCAGTCATTACCATCGGAAGTTCCAACCTATTCCATTTTATTCCCTACCACCACCAACACCACCACCACCTCCCCAAACCTATATTTCTGGCCATTACCATCCAGGTTTCTGGCATGCCCCACCACGACCACTTACTTCTGAATTCACATCAACATTATCATCACCACCACCTCCTAACAATAAGCCGGCCTCGCCAGCACTTTCTTATGAGAAATCCACATCACCACTACCAGGCCTCGCTAGCACTTTCTTATGAGAAATCCACATCATCACTACTAGGCTAATAAATCCACATCACCACTACCAGGCCTCGATAGCACTTTCTTATGAGAAATCCACATCATCACTACTAGGCTAATAAATCCACATCACCACTACCAGGCCTCACCAGCACTTTCTTATGAGAAATCCACATCACCACTACCAGGCTAATAAATCCACATCACCACTACCAGGCCTCGCCAGCGCTTTCATGTTACAATTTATATTTTTCATATTTGCTCAGGATTTACTCAATGCAGGAATTAATAAAAGCCCATATCCATGAATAAAGAAAGAGTGCTTATCCTCTTGAAGATAAAGTCGATAGAGAGTTACATGCCAATGCAATAATGTAATCAAAACTACAATAAGAATGGAAATTAAGTATGCTTTCTGTTGTAGTGATGTGATGTTCAATGATCTGCTGGTGTAATTTTTTTTAGTTCTTAATTATATAGGGTGAGGAAGATCTTTTATGATCGGTTATATACATGCATGGTTGGCTTCTCAAGTGGTTTGTCAAATTCTTAAGACTCAAAAAATCACAAATATGTTGAATTTAAAGAAGCGGTTTCATATCTCTCTCTCTCTCTCTCTCTCTCTATCTATCTCTCTCTCTCTCTCTATATATATATATATATATATATATAGGAAAATCACAAATATATATAGGAAATTTTTCAAAGGATTCATTAAAACATTTGAATATATGGACATCACCCAAAAAAAAAAAAAAAAGAATCATGCAGTATAAAGTGATTTCCTTATAAAAAAATTTGTCCATAGTAAACAAAAGAATAAATGATAAACTATAAAGTATTATGCATGTGATATAAGGACAACAAAAGAAAACAAAAATTAATAATTAATTAAATTAAAATGCACTAAGGTAACCACTCTTAAATAGTATCCAAAGGAATAAAGTCTTACCTCATAACACATAAACAGTTATCAACATGCAACACCAAATTATTACAACATCAAATGCATAAATAAAAAAATATATACCTATCATCTATTAATTATTTCATGGAGATATTTTGTCAAACAAATGAAGTGTTTAATGTGACCAATGTTTAACTTGACCAATGCCTCATTTCCAATGCAAAGCTATTTTTGAACTTTACTTATAGTTTGTTAAAAAAATATAAATTAAAAGAAAATTTGCTTATTGGCTCCTCCTGAAATTTTTTTTTTTGTCTAGATTGATTAATCTTCAGAGAAATAAGTATGTCATGAACAATACACCTAACACACTCAGAAAAATGCATGTTTTGTCTAGATTGATTAATTTTCCACACCGTCACACGAGATATATATTTATGGGGTTGACAAGAGTTGTTTAGAAGGATAAGCAATTACCAATGGCAAAAGAAAGTAGAGCCTCCATGACTTTCTTTGCCACTGCCTCTTGTTTTATAGTCATTGTTACTCTCATTATTAGTTCTCTCCCAGAGGCCTTAGCAGAAACTCCACCATCAACGCCACGTAATAATGCACAATCACCGCCATCTCCCCATCCAGGCCCTCGATGGAGCCATGATAGACCAGGTAAATTCTTCAACCCATATTTTCGTACCACCACCACCACCTTCTGAAAAAGGGTATTATATTTGTTTCAAAGTTATTTGAAAAAGTATATTTTTGAGTATGAAAATAAACTTTTTTGAATCGTCGATTGTTCCAAAAGCTTAAGTTGTCAGATGAATTTATTACTTAATCATGATTTAACAATAAGAACGAAAATGAATTCAAGAGGGGAATTGAAATTATTGACGGAAACTCGTATCCATGCCTCGTGAACAGTAGGCTTTCCTTTGGAATTTAGTCTATAGCTAGTGCTGTATTAATAAACTTTTTTTGATGAAACTGTATTCATAAACTTTCTGTACCTTCATGATGGCTACAGTACTCGTTGAAATGGAAATCCTAAATTCATAAAATATTGAATATTAGTGCTGTGTTCATAAACTTATTGCATTCTGTTGTAATATACACCCAAAACACTAATCGGTCTCTCTTCCTCCCTTCGTTCTAGAGGTTTGGACCAGAGATCTTTCTTTGCTTTCTTCTTAATGAAACTCTTACTTAGCAAAAAAAAAAAGTCAAGCTATGGATCCATGAGCAACGCTAACCAAAATTTACTATTATTAATAAGAATTACAACCATTACCAAAACTCTTACAAAATTTCTCAAACATAAACAAACTCAAAACCCTGATACACTGGTGTCCTCACACTAACTCACAAGACGAAGCTTAATTAGTCTTTATGTACTCTTTCACACCACAAAACTTTGCTTCTAACTACTCTATTTGTAGGGAGTGGCACACCTCCTTACTTTTTCTCTTTTCAATGTGGAGCTACCAGTTACTATCTTTAATATTATTATTGCACCCCTCCTTATTATTCTTCTAGTCAATGTGGGATTTCAAAAATAATAAGGAACTCTCTAAACCTCTCCTATCATGGCCTGAACTTTAACACATTCATAAAATAAAATAAAAAAAGAAGATTAGTGCCTCTGAGTTTCATTTACAATGAAACTTGATGAAATATTGGTAAAGTTTAAAATTGCAACTCAGCCGTTTTTCATTGAGTCAAACTCGTCTATTCAGATCCAAGTGGACCAGTTATCGTTAAGATGATCACATAAGCAAAACCAAATCAACGCAATATTCATGAAACTCGTCTCTTCAAAAGATGAGATTCATGTGGAACTTGTCTCTTAAAGATTTGAGATTAAAAAAAATAAAAATTTATTCTCCAAAATTATTTTGAAACGATGTTATTTGGCCAAATAATTCCAAAGTAGTATTATTGAGCAAAAAGGATCCAAATTATCTCATACAACCTTTCTTTTATAATGGTTCACAGTCCACAAATAAAAATAAAACTAGACTAAAAGTGATATAATTCTCTTCTAACTCAATTAAAAAAATCAAAGAAATCTATATTATTCGTTTACATGCACAGGAGATGAAGATGGTGAAATCATTTTATTCTTTTACACTTCACTTTTGCTAGCAATGACACGTACATCAGCCCTGTCGCCAGACATCATGGACAGCATGAAATCACTCTCCCGTATCAAGCCATAGTAAGTTGTTTCTTCCCCAACTGCTCTTGTTTTTCTCCCGTTTAATTCCTTTGCTAGAATGTATTAGGATATTATCGTAAATAAGTATATCATGAATTTTTAGGATATCATAAATTATTGTAGTTTTAGATTATCATAGAAAATTTAATATATTCTTATATCTCTATTATAATATAAAATCGAAACTTTTTTGACTTTTTATTCTTTTTGTTGACTTCTTAAGTTTTTGACACATCAACTTTTAAATACTCACAATTTTACACTTCATCATTCTTTTTTAATTAAATATTTTACGTTTATTTTGGGTTGAATTTATACATTTTTCTTTCTTCTCTTCGAAGAACCCCGTGGCTCTCTCTCGTGTCAAGTCGTCTCGATTAGATCTCCCTACAACATCTATCTTTATTATTTGTTACTGCACCAAGACATGGAGCTTGAGGTGGTGTTTTGTACATCGGTGTCTTGATCATGTTAGTGGCAGGCTTCAACATTAGAGGAATTGGAAAGAAAGATTTTGATACCTTTTTGTCCCCTTTGTGTTGTGATGCGTTAGATGATTCGGTGATTGGGTTACCCAAATTTGGGTAGTTTAGTATTTTGGGTGGATGAAATTGCCGAATATGTGGGGGTTAGATGATTCGGTGATTGGGTTATTTAAGTTTGGGTAGTTTAGTATTTTGGGACTTTTGGGTGGATGAAATTGCCGAATATGTGGGTTTTGTGGTGTTCTGGTGGTAGTGAAAAGATGAATTTGTGTGGTGAGGATGATGTGTTTGAGTTGTGGTTTGAGTGAAGGTTTCTTTATTTTAAGAGTTTTGGATGGAGATTCATTCTGGTACGTCTGCGGCTTGAATGACGACAATGGAATATGGATGACCTCCATGTTTGGTCACAACTCGCAAGTGCAACTTCCGCATGCACACACACCTGGCCAACTCGAGAGAGAGAGAACTTCCGCACACATGCACACACACACACACACATGTTTGACAACTTGAAGTGCAACTTCCGAGACAACTCGCAAGAGAGAGAGAGATTTTTTTAGTAGATTTAATTAGAGGAGAGAGATGGATTTAATAATTAAAAAAATGGGTTTTTAAGAATTTATAGAGAGCTACAGAGTTGGTATTACCAATTACTATACCATTTTGTAAATTTTAAACAGCGTTATGGGAGAGTATTTTTGTTTGTGATTTTTATCAACTTCCATATAGGAGTCTCATAATTTAGTTAGGGTCCTAATTTAGTATGAATTTTTTTTTATTGAATATGGATAATTTTTTATTTTTTTAAAGATTTTGTTATAAGGTATTTCCTTGAATAGTATGTTTGGGTCACTGTGATTTCACTTGTTTTATACATGTAATTTTGGAATTGTATGTTATATGTTTAATGAAATTCCTTTTAAACTTAATATGTGATATTTTCATTCGATTTTTTTTCTCCTTGAGCTATGATAAATCTGGGTAGTTTAATACTATGGATGTTTAAATTCAATTTTGTACTCTTATCCTAAGAAATATTTTTATGTAAATGAATATTAATACAAAAATTTCCCGTGCAATGCACGGGTCTGCGACTGATATACTTTAAATTGGGTTCATTGTAATACATAATTTAAGATAGCAAAGATGGTTAGGATTTTTTCGCCATAGACGTGGGCCATTAGGCCAAAACACATTACTTCTCTTACTTTCACTATCTCTCTATTATATATATACTTCTTACCGCTAAATGACCGCCTAGGCCTCATCCAAAATTAAGCCTCATCCCAAATTTTTTAAGACCTTATAATTTCTAAAGGCCTAAAAAAAATTATAATATAACCTTATACCAAAAAAATATTTGAAAAGGCCCATATGTTTAAAAAAATCCTTTAAAATAAGCCCAATAATAATTTATTTCTCTAACTCAAGTCCTAACATTATATAACCCTGAAAACAAAAGTAAAAGTAAGTAAATTTTTTACTTTCTCTATACTTTTGTCATCTATCACTTTAATAACCCTAACTTTAAAAGTTATATACTCATTTTATTACTCTCTCACGCTTTACAGTTTAGACGATATTTTTATTATTCTATTATAGTATTCTCATCTCTGACTCTCTCTCTCTCTCTCTCTCTCTCTCTCTCTCTCTCTCTCTCTCTCTCTCTCTATACGGCACTGTTAGTCTTTTATTCTAATATTCTCTCATCTCTCTATATCTCTATTAGTCTCTAATGTCAATTTCATTTATAACTCTTTCTCATCTTTTTTCGAAAGTGAAAAGTTCAAATCTCCAACAAGTTTGAATTTTGATTTTTGAGGTATGTATTTGATACATTTTTTAATAATAGTTTATGAGTTTTTTATTTTTATGCCTTTTTTTTATTGTAAGATAGAATGCCTCATTTTTATGTACCGCCCCAAGCCTCAAATTTCTTTTTACCGCTAAATGTTTATTTGATTTTCTTTTGTTTAAGGCCAAAAAATATAATTCTTAATTCTCATTTATACACATTTGATTTCTTTCAAAATAATGTTGTTAATTACTTCAATATATTAAACTAATTTCATGATTTGTTAGGAATTAGGATGATTTACTAATAATCCGTATTGTAATTTAACTTTTATAATTTAGGTATGTCGTTTAAGTTAAGAACTATTTATGTGTTCTTTAAAAGTAAATATGCTGACAATTTAGAAAGTAGTCCACATTTGGATTCTACTGCTAAAACTTTAATTCACATCCTAAGAATCTCCAGCTAGGATGAATGTTTTGTAGATAATTTAGTTGTCTATATTGAAAGAGAAAATATTGAGAATTTTAGTACAAATTAATACTTGATTATTTCTTGTTCTCTAAAAGAGCGTAGGCTACCATGTTAGTTTTTGTATTTTTATTTCCTTTTAACCTACCTAATACCTTAATGATAATTGATCAATGATAGGTAAAAAGTGTTGTATATAGTTTTCTTAATCTTAACACACATATTTATTAAGTTTGATAAACATTTTTTGTTATTCATCTATTAAATTATAAAATACTTCACTTGTATCTTGAACTATGATTATAATCGGAGACTGCCATTGAGACAAAGTTCTTGGGGAAAATTACACTTTACCACCCTAAACTATCACCCCTTTTTCACTTCACCCCCTAAACTTTAAAAAGTAACAATTCACCCCCTAAACTATTAAAATTGCACGGCCGTTACCCCCTGATGCCAAAATCCAGTTAAAATAGACGGAATGGAGCCACACGTGACACGCACGTGCTCCCGGCCCACCAGAATAACTTTACCAAATTAATTTTTTTCAAATCCCCAAATTGCCCTTACCCCCCTTAACCAAATTCACCAAGAAAACAAAGAAGAGGAAAGTTTTCGTAATTACCTCTCTATACCTAGCTAGGTACAACAAATCATCGCCATTAATGGTCTTCCTCTTCTCCTTCTGGCACTTATCGCTTGCCCTGCACACAAATCACAAATTCAAAACTCTATTCCCCCAATCACGTTTCACAAAACACAATTCAAACCTAACTTCTCAAAATAATCAACAATCACATCTCAAATTAGGATTAAAGAAAATGGTTACGGACTCGCTGGTGATGAAGCTGATGAATTCGGAGACGCATTCCTGCATGGTGTCCTTGGCGTCCTTGGCGATCTTGCCGTTAGCCGGCAACGCCTTCTTCATGATCCTGCTGATATTGGCGATCGGCAAATACCGGTCCTGCTCTCTCACCCCCGCCGATTGCGGGCTCTGCTCACCACCGCTCTCGTGGCTCCCACCCGCCGGACTCGTCGGAGCCTCCGCCATTTCGCTCGCCCTCCCAAAATTCAAAACCTAAGATCACTGCAGTCACACAATCACACACAAAATACAAATACACTCAACAATCTATATATATACATATCCATAAACAAACACAAACATAAATGTATGAATATGTGAAAATAAAACCCTAGGTCCGCCATGGAAGATAATTTAGAGAGAGAGAAATGGAGGTTTCATCGCCCGTGCCAGAGAGAGAAAGAGATATACCTGAGAGAGAAAGTATGGTTTTGTTAGTTTTTATTTGGCGCGCGTTGAAGAGAGAGGGAGAGGAGGATTGGATTGGGGTAAGGGCAATTCGGGGATTTGAAAAAAATTAATTTGGTAAAGTTATTTTGGTGGGCACGGGAGCACATGCGTGTCACGTGTGGCTCAATTCCGTCTATTTTAACTGGATTTTGGCATCAGGGGGTAACGGCCGTGCAATTTTAATAGTTTAGGGGGTCAATTGTTACTTTTTAAAGTTTAGGGGGTGAAGTGAAAAATGGGTGATAGTTTAGGGTGATAAAGTGTAATTTACCCAAGTTCTTGGCTTGTTTAGCTCTGGACCTGTAAACCTCATATATTCCTCCAACCATTGATATAATTAAACACAATTATCGAATGCCGCAATGAACTTATTTTTTACTACACTATTTGCTCATAATTTACTCATCAATGCAGGAATAGAAGCCCATATGTATGAGTTATGAATAAAGAAGAGGTACATGCATCCTCTAGAGGATTAATCTATCAAGAGTTCATGGCAATGCGATAATGTAATCAAAAGTACGTATAATGAGAGAATAATGGAAATTAATATATATGCTTCCTGTTGTAGTGAAGTGATACGATGTTCGATGATCTGTTGGTGCAATTTTTCTAGTTCTTACGCTTCTATATATATGTTTGGATTTTTATCCCCTCTCTGTTTTCTTTATGCTCGTTTGTTTTAGACATTCCAAGAGAACAATCGTTACCTGGGCATGTGATACAAGGTGCAGTTGATATAAAACGTTACTATAGAAATATGCTATCAGTCACAAAATTCAGATAATTAAGCAAATTAAATCTCTGTACATTGCAATTACACAATCCCTAAACTACTTGAGTGTTAGTCGAGTTGGTTGAGCCAAGGGCGCGGGACACAATGTGTTGCTGGGCTTAGGCGTCCTTGGTTCAATCTCAGAATGATGCACTTTGACTTACCAATGGCCTATTGTAACTTTGTAAGTAGGAGAACTTTGGGATAGGATCATCTCTGTTTGAAAATTTCTATATTTGTTTATTTCATGGTTCATATTTTTATTTCTGAGATCTAATAGTGTACTAACAATGTTAGATTTGTAATATTTAATCTGAACTATCAAATGTACTCTCTTCATTTCATTCTAAATAGAGATATTCATTTTCACAAAAACGTTTATGTGATCAATGCATGTGACTGAGGGGTTTACCCTCCAGGGGTGGGTACAAAATGCCATACTTGGTGAGGTGACTATGTCATTAAATAAAAAAAAAAAAAAATACACATTCTCCAAGAAAACATGCTTTAACTAGTAACAGTGGCTAAAATATTCATTGAGTCACACACCAATGTGCATGTCCTGATATGCAGGGCTGACCCAGGGATAAGCCCATCAAGATTTTGGGTTTGGACAACCCCCCAATAGGGCAACCAAAAAAAATAAAAAAATAAAAAACTTCAAGGGCAATAGATCTGAATCACACATTTGGAGAAAAAAAAAAAAATTGTCACTCCAACTACTTGAAGGCAATCTCTTTATCTTCCTATGTCTCTTTCTTTATATTCTTTTTTCATTTTGGAAAAGTCTTAGCTGCTCCTCTCATTCTTTCTCAAGTACAACTCAAAAGTCTTTTTTTTTTAGTTCCATACTTCCATCAATTTCTAATCGAACACAATCCACAAGTGACCATTGAACAATCCACAATACAACAAGAGAGTCAAAAGCCACTCACCATCTCGAACTTTCGATCTTCTTTATGGTTAGTTTTTTTTTTTTTTTTTTAAATATGTTTTTTCATTCATTTTTTTTTTTGGTACTCACAAATGATTGTAATTTTATTATATTTGTCAATCGCCGGAAGATAATGAGTTACCTACTTCCTCCATATTATAGATCAAGCTCTTACATCACTTAAGGATTGGTTTGAGCAATTTTAACTTTATGAAGCAATTTTTGGATTTTTGCTTAATACAAATTTAAAAAGTGTTAGTGAAGAGCAATTCATGGAGTAACGCACTTACTTAAAAAGTTTTTTAGAACACAACCAACATTGTGATATTTACGAGAAATAGTTAAATTTTGTTGAATATAGAGATTTGGAAAAAAAATATATCCGAGAGAAGTAACAAAATTGATTGACGTCCTTGGTTTTATAAGGTTTATTGGGAAGATGGTGGTTTCCAAACGGTATGGGTTACTTATCAAATTTTTTTTACAATACCAATTACAGACTTACAGTTGCTTTGGTGGAGAAGAGTTTTCCTAAGTTGAAGTTGATAAAAACTTAGATTCATTATGATTTCAATTGAAAATGAGTTCTTGGATGGAAAAATAAATTTCTTATTTTTGTTATTAACATGTTGGATTTCCTTAGTCCTTGCATCATGTGTTTCTTGATGATGTTTCAATCAGTTGATAAACATTCAATTGATATGATAAGTTCTTATAAATAAAACATGAGCCCAGCTATATCAATTATATATGTTTTATTATTCAGCAAAAAAAAAAATTATATATGTTTTATATTTCATATTGCACAAATATACATCGATCACTCCACAATTTGATTAATATATCATATTAAAACAAAAATTCATATATCACCCCCCCCCCCCCCAGAATATTGAAAACCAACCCCTAAAATTGAAAGTTAACCCAAAAACTCAACATAAAAAAATAATAATAAATAAATAAATGAGGTGACCATCTAGCCAATATATGTGGTTGGTGGCTCCTTTATAAACCGAAGAAACAACAAAAATCTATTTTTAATAACAAAATAAAAACAAATCCCTTATTAAAAAAATTCCACTCATAAAAAAAAAATAAATAAAAAAAAACACTTATACATTTTAACTAGGACAGAGTTTGGCTACGGTCTACAGCCCTTGCTACAGACCAAATAGGTGTCACAATTTTAAGGTAGACACCTGTCTTAATCATGTGCCATGCACATGACCAACTTAACCTCACTTAACACCCTTAACCCCACGTTAACTCCACCCTCCATTTTCTCTCTCTTCCATCAGAGTGTCTCTCTCTCCTTTGTTTTCTCTCTCCTCTGGTTTGGCTTACCACTTACCAGAGCCCCACCATGTACACCCCAACCACCAACATCTTCATCAAAGAAAAAAATCAAGGCTGAGCTCCATCTAGAAACACAAGGCAAAACCCACGCAATCCCAACAACCCATCAAACCCACGGCAATGCCGCCGGCCACCTGTCGGTACACGGCACACACAATAAAAACAAAAACAAAAACAAACCCACAATCTCCACCTCATGGATCTACCACCCTCTTTCACTAAAATCCATCTTCAAAATCACAGATCTACAAACCTCACATACCTCCATGGTCATCACCTCACGAATCAACGACCCAAGAGGCACTAAGCCACTTTTGGGCCCCGGGTTTGAGATTAGGCTTGAGAGAGAGAGCTTGGGCCAACCATGGAGGTGGTGAGCGGCTGTGAGGAGTTGCGAAGCTCCAGCCATGGAGACCCTCGTAGGTCTCTGTGTCTGAGAGAGAGAGAGTTTGAGGAGAGAGAACGAGATTGAGAGAGAGAGAGAGAGGTCGAGCTTGAGGAAATCAGCCATGGAGGACCGAATTAGAGATAGATTGGGGAAGGGGTGAAGCTCGATTGGACTGAGAACGGAAGAGAGAGAAAGAAGGACAAAGAGAGACAGTTGGAGGGGAGAGAGAGTAACGGGGTTAATATTAATTCCCTTCTGTTAAGGGTCATGTGCAATGCACATGATGAAGGACAAGTGTCCACTTTCAAATGATGACATTTGTTCAGTCTGTAGCACTGGGCTATAGACCGGTTTGTAGCCAAACTCTGTCTTTTTGACTATGTGTTTGGAATAACACTTTGATTATTGTTAGGACCCAAAATTAAAAGTGAATGAATTGTTTGGGTGTTGTCATACTCTCTAGTTTCACTGAAAGACGGGTGCCTATTTATTTATTTATTTTTCACCATCAACAAGATGACTTTACAATCGAATATCATTAATGATTAAAATATTTTCTATGCTAAAATAAATCATCATTTACAAGAATTAAATCATCGGTTTAGTGAGGATATTGTGGAATTACTTATGATTAACTTGTCTTTGGATCCTTGAGAGGCACATAAATCTTTTTAGAATTGATGATATTTGCTTTTAGAAAATAATTTTTTATCGGCAAGACTTCACATATCATAAAAAACAAAAAAACTTTTGAAACGAAAATTCACCATAATGATCATAATGTAAGTAGTTCTACATCTAGACTTAAAATTATTAAATATTATGAATTATAAAAAAAAAAAATGTTAAAATTTATGAATTGTGTCAATTTACTAGAAAATCAATAGTCTATCAATTTTTTAAAAAAGTGGGAATACTTATACTAATTCTTCCTATTTTTATTGCAACTATGAATAAGTATTTCCAATCATGAATATTGTCAAAACTAGGTTTCACAACAAAATGGAAGATGATATTTTAATAAATTATTTGATTTTATATATTAAAATAGAAATGGAAAAATTTCATTTTAAACCCTATGGTTTAGAAGTTTAACAAATCAAAACTTATAGTTTCAAAAGTAACAAATTAAACTCCAAAATTTCAAAAAAATAACAAATTAAATCATAAATTTCAAAAGTAACAAATTAAACCTAATATTTCAAAAAATAAAAAAAATTAAACCATTGTTCTACTTAAATGCACTGAGATTTAAATTGTTAATTATTTAAATATCTATGTTTAATTTGATACTTTTGAAATTGGGTTTAATTGTTACTCCCCTAAACTATATGGTTCAAAATATAAGTTACCCAAATTAAAATAATTGCTACCAAAGTACAAAATCAATAGTAGATAACTTTTTGGATTTATAACAAACAAAAAAAAAAACCATCGAGTTCCATTTTGATAGATCTCATATAATCAAGTTGAAATGTATTAAGAAATACTTATTTTATATATTTTATTTTGTTAATAATGAATATATGCTTTTATTTTTCATATATTTGTTTAATTTTAAATTTAATCTATTTTTCATTCTTGAATGCTTAACAAAATTTATTAATGTTTTGGCCCCCCAAAAATCCTAGTTCAATCCCTAACTCTAAAATGCGGTCTTTGTAAAAAGAGTAATGCTATAAACACAATAATTTTCACAACTATCTTTGTGAATAATGTTGTGTTTATAGAATTATTGTTGTGAAAATTTCAGACCAAATTTCTAATGGGATCAAAGTCTCACATTTCATATATAGGACAGTAAAACCATATCCTACCTTAGTAAACTGGTAATGGGGAACATTTCCATCTAACTCGTCAAAGAAATAATTGTGCATCACATGAACAATGCACCTAACACACTAGGAAAAGATAATGTCTCACACCCAAAAATGCACTATCGTGATTCGTGAAGATTGGTTAATTTTCCACACCACATTTAAGAAATATTTAGTGGATGACTAAGTGATTTTTTTCCTTCAACTTATTCAGCATAATTGACTATGAAACTTTTTAAAATTCTATTTTATTTTTAAAATATAGGTATATTTTTATCCAACTTATTTTTCAAAATATAGAACTCCATGACTGTGACAGCCAGTAAACGGCAAAGGCAGTGTCCCCCACGCAAAAATGCATGTTTTGTCAAGATTGAAGGTTAATTCTCCACACCACACGAAATATATATGGGATTGACAAGAGTTGATTAGAAGGATAAGCAATAAATCCAATGGCAAAAGAAAGTATAGCTTCCATGACTTTCTTTGTCACAGCTGCCACTTCTTTTATATTCATTGTTTCTCTCATTTCTACGCTCCCAAAGGCCTTAGCAAGATTTCCACCATCACGGCCACCACTTCGTAGATTTCCACCATTACGGCTACCACCTCCCGCTCTTAATTCTCGTCCCCATGTTTTTCTTCATAAACCGAATTTTACAGATCTTCTCCCACCTGAAGGCCCACCTTTAAATTATAAATTCATATCACCACCACCACCACAACCTTCTTCTAAGAAAAAATCAGCCTCATCAACACCACCTTCTTCCAAGAGTAAATCGGCCTCCCCAACTCCACCTTAATTATTGAAAAATACACATCACCACCACCAGGTCAATAAATTAATTTATATCACATCTTTTTGGTTTCATTAAATTCGCCTCAAATAATGAAACTGTTAGTCTATCTTAATTTTGTTTATAATAATTGGTGTCTTGGCTTAATCGTCATAGGTTCAAATACTATCGTAACTATTAAAAAAAAAAAAAAAATTGCTTATAAGAGGTGAGAATGAAGGATTAGTATTACTTTTTTTCGTTAGCTCTTGACCTGTAAATCTAATATATTCCTCCACCCATTTATAATTTTACGAAACTACCTATTTGCTTATGATTTACTGAATGCAGGAATAAAAGCCCATATGTAAATAAAGAAGAGGTGTTCATCCTCTAGAAGATAAGGTCTATCCAGAGTTATTATACATGGCAATGCGATAGTGTAATCAATAGTACGTATCACGAGATAAGAATGGAAATTAAGTATGTTTTCTGTAGTAGTGATGTGATGTTGAATTATCTGCTGGAGCAAATTTTCTCTGTAATTCTCTACAATTATCTGTTAAATTTTCTCTGTAATTCTCTACGTTAAAAGATTGGGTGAGGAAGATCTTTTATGATCTTAGCTTTTTAAGTGGTTTGTCAAATTCTTAAGACTTCTGCAAACAATCAGTAATTATATGGATATGCATCCTCCCTCTTATAGTCAGTGTCGGCTCAACCCATGGGTCACTTAGACCATGACCTAAAGCCCCTAAATATTAGTCAATAAAAGAAAAATCAAAAGAAGAAAAATCTTGGTAATTAATTATCTTGGTGGTGTAATAATTAAGTCTTAAAATTTAGCAAATATTTGAAAATATCTTGTAGAACTAATGGTTAGCCCAAATTTAGCCAATAGATGAAAATCTCTATTTTAGTAAGTTGTGCACTTTGTCTGATTTTGTATTGCATACTGTTAAGATTATTCCTTATATTTGTGAGACTTATTCCTAATATTTGTGAGACTCTAATTTCTAAGTCAAAAGCCAAAAAAAATAAAAAATAAAACAAACAAACTCTCTCTTTTCAAAAATCTAAAAATGAAATTTACTACCTGAATTATTTTCCCTTAATATGCTAGATTTGTTGTTAGATCTGCTATTCTCAGCAGTCAGCGGTTCCTTGCAGACTGCAACTCCTCGTTCTTGTGATATTTCCTTGCCCAGCCGCACAAGTATAAACTCGTTTCTTCTCTCTCTTTTTCTTGGAGTTCTCTGTAGAGTGTGGAGTAATATGATCTTTTTCTTTTTCTTTTTTTGGATGTAAAAGCAGTAAAAGATAGGTGGAGACGTGGAGTGCTAAGACTAGATTTAACATTTTTAAGAAAAGTCAAACAAATTAAGAAGTTTAAGCTTTGTTTGGCTAGTTTTCATCTCTCTTTTCTCTTTTTTTTTTTTTCTTTTTTTTCTTCTTTAAGTAGTCATACTATTTGGTTTCATTAATAAATCTTATTTAGATTTTTTTTAAAGTATTGATAAGGGCATATGTTAAGAAAGTTAAATTATTCAATACTCTTGCAACAAAATAAATCCATCCAACAAAAGCTCCCTGGTCCAACGGTGTTCAAAAACATCCTACACAGTCCAAAGATTTGGACCGGGCCAAACCAAGCCCAAATCCTCAATCTCTTTTGAAAACCCTTTCTCCCATTTCTTTCAAGGCCCAAAGGCCAACCAATGCGTAAGCCTAGTTCTCATTAAAAACTTAAGCCCAATTAAATTAAGACCAAGTGCCCAAGGCCCAATTCTATTCAACCCAAAAATAAATCCCCGATGAGCCATAAACCCTAAAGCCAATTCTGTTAAGCCCAAAATCCACAAAGCTCATCAACCCTAAAGTTTCCCGAAAGTTACAATTTTGCCCATAAACTTTCCAAAAATTACAATCAAGTCCATGGAAATTTCCAGAATTACATTTAAACCCCAAACTAAAATGACCAAATACCAAAACCCCTAATTCAAAAATTCTAGAAACTCCCGAGAAAGTGTCTAAAATATCCCCCCCCCAAATCCTAAAACCCCTAAATTACAAAAGGCCCATATAAACCTTTTTTCCAAAATGGCCAAAAACTCCCAAATGTTTCCAAAATTATCTAATCAAACACTAAATGAGTAAACACTATAGGTGTTTGTCACATATCTAGTGACTTTCCTCTTTTCTATTTAGGATTTGGTGGGAAAGAGACCTTTGCAAGCTTGTCAAGCAAAGTTTTTGACTTTGTTATGCAGTTTCAGTTTACAAATTTTCTTCTTAAATCTTCTTGTTACATTTGTGTTTGAGTACTCACCCCTAACAATTATCCTTTTCTCCTTCAAAGCAACAAACTTATCCCTTACATCTAAGCACATTTTCTTAATCAAATAACTTCCTTCTCTCTTATTTCCCACTAACGATTTTGCTTTCTTACTAGTTACTTCTTAATCCTCCTCTATTAACAATAAATAAAAATTTCGTATGATGATACGCAATTGAAGTTACTATTAAGGTTTAAGAACTAAGAAGACAAAAAAAAAAAATGTTAGAGACAAAAAAAAAAAAAAAAAACAATTCAACCAAATTAAAAAAGTGTAACTTGAATATTAACAATTTTTTTGTTTTAATTTCCCTTCCTTACTTATTAGAACGGGTCCTAGTCACACTTGTATAATTTTTTTTTTATTTATTTAAATTGCATGATCTCATACTCATAATAAGTAATGGAAAGTTGGAGTAAATGACAAAAGTGGCATGAACCCCTTACTCACGAGAGTATTGGAATTCCAACACTTTCCTTATTCTCCTATTCTCACACAATCAATCTGATATTGCTTTAAGATTTGTTAACTCAATTAGACTTTTAATCACACACCTCACCTCCCAACAAAAACAAGAAAGAGAGGGGACAGTCATCTTGGATGCTCAAACACTAAGCAATAAGCATAACCAAAAATGACCATAACACCCTCAAATCACCATTATTCTTACAATAAACAATACCCCCAATCCGGGTCAACCCAAGAAATCGAAAAAGGTAAAGTTGCATATTTTTCTAGGCTCCTCTCACTCTCAAACCCACTCTCTCACTTCACTTTATCCACCACACCACACAAACACAAACACAGTCAAAAAACACACACTCCCAAATTACCTACCATCTTTGGATTACAACGACAATAACCCTCCACCAAAACAAGAAACAAAAACCAAAAAAAAAAAGAGAGAGAGAGAGTGAGTGTGTGTGTTCTGAGTAAGAGCTAGCTCCAATTTTTAGGGTTTTTATTCCCCAAACATTTTTTTAATACCAATTTTGCCCCTCATATTCCGATCCACCTTGATTTTTTTTTTTTAATTAAATTGAAAGTAAAAATGTGTGCTTTCTCTGATTCTTGATCCCAACGCTAAAACCCCACTTCGATTTTAGCCTCATATTTCTTTATGGCTCCAAAATCTTCAGGTAATTTTTTTTATTTTTTACTTTTGCTTAGATATGTCTGATTTTATGTTTGGTAGCTGAGAAAGTGTGTGAAATGAAATGGGTATGTATGTTAATTTCAGTGGCGGCTTTTTTGTTGTTTTGTTTGGTTTTGGCTGGTTGGATTTTTTTTAGTTTGCTTTGGTAGGTCTGATTTTCTGTTTGGTAGCTGAGAAAGTGTGGGAAGGAAAATGGTGTGTTAATTTGAGTGTTGGATTTATTTATTTTTCAGTTTGCTTGGGATTTTCTTTTTGGTTGCTGAGAAAGTGTGGGAAAGGAAAGGGGTGTTTGTGTTGATTTTTTTATTATGATTTTGTTATTTTTTTTAAGGGATTAAAAAATGATGTGAATTCTTGAGATTCCTAGATTTTCTTTTGTTTTCCTTCCTTTTCTTGACTTCCAAAAGGAGGGTAAATGTAAATAGCACAAGCATATGCATCTTGCTTTAGGGTTTTGTGAGTGTGAAGCTTAATTAGTTTTTCTTGCTTCATTGACTGGAAAGTGAAAACTTGGATCTTATATTCAATTTCCGTTTTTGGTTTTTTGACCTATAAAAAACTCACTTAGCCTTAGTATCAGGTGTTTGTTTTGATGTGTTTTGAGTTCTGTTTGATGTTAACATGTTACTAAGGTCTGTGGATGTGTATTTCAGTTTCGTATATGATTAGCTTAGTATCAAAAGCAGTGATGGTTTTGGATCACATATAGGCTAAATTTGTCATATGGTAAAGCCAATTATGTGAATCTTTTCCGCCAAGAGCCTTGTAATTCAATGGCATTGACTGGGCTCCTTTAGGAGGAGAACCATACCCCCCGCCCTCACTTGTTATAACAATTGAATTATCAAAAAAAAAAAAAATTTCCCAAGTATGGCATCCCCAGTCTGTAGCTTGCTTGTGTGATGATTAGAGGTTTTTACTTGAAACAATTGTATACTTAGAATTGAAGTAGCTTCTGCAGCTCTTTTTTTGTTTTGTTAAAAACAAAATGTGCTTCTTTTATGGCTGTCCTCTCTCAAAAGGCTTTAGTCTACTCTTTATCAGCTGGATATTCGCCATTATGTATTGATTGTATTTTTCATGGTGTGGGAATTCATGTTTTGACACTGGGCCTAATGCAGGTGGTACACGTGTTGCTACAATGTTGTGAGCTATTTTTGATACATAAACAGCTGAGTTGGGGTTATCTGTCATAAATATCGATGGTTGCAAAGGGCTAGTGAAATTATGGACTGTTTCCAGACTGTTAGTCATCTTAAGGGTAAGTTCTTGAATATTCCTCAATCAGTTCTGGCTATTTCACCTTGGCAAAAGACATCAGCCATACCAATGCTTATCTCTTTGAAATAAAAATTTTATTTTTAAGGACTTTATCTGTGGTGCTAGTTTATTAGTGTAATGCTGCAATGTCCTTGAGATTTAAGTATTCCTCAGATTAATTCTTTACCTTCATTTTTTTCTGAAAACTTTTCTTAAGCCTGTGATATTTGGGCATGGTGTTTGGTAGTATCATGTTGTCAATTTAAAAATGAATTATGGATTTGCACTTTATGCTTCTTTTATTTATTTATTTTCATGTTACTTTTGTTGCTTGATAATGAGCTCTAGCTCAACTGGCACTTCCCCCTGATAAGAATGGGGTGGAGGGTGAGGTTATGGATTCAAAACATATTAGTTGCGTAACATAATTTTTGCTATGTTAACTTTTAATTTTCAAAAAAGAAAGGAAAATTATTGCTGAACTACATTAGATTTGGAGCCTGAGCTTTCCATATGTAATGAATGAACTTTCTAAGGTTTAATTTGTACCTTCTTGCAAATCTGGAATTTGTAACTAGGTCCCCATATCTTGTGATGAATGATCATGTTGCTTTTGACAATATTATGCCATAGCTAAAGAAAGAAGAAAAAAAAGAAACGCGTATGCTCACACACACACACAAACATTATTACGCTATAGCTAAAGGAGTTTCTGCTTTGCTGATTTGTATTTATAACCAAATGAATGGAATCCCAGTACAGTCTTTTTCTCTCTCTTTCTTGCATGAGCATTGGTTTGTGCATGCATTTTTTCATTTTCTATACATTCCATGTATTATTCTTTCCTAAAAGAAATAACATGACATATGTCACTGCTGAAGGCAAGCTTATATATGTTTGCAGGTTCTCTGTGCCATCAGTTATTATTATTCATAATTTGGTTATCCAGTTTCCAAGAATTGGTGGCAGTGAAGACGCTGCTTGAGCCAATTAACATTTCTTCCATGTCAGAGCTAGCTAGTCCACCTAATAGTGGAATGTTTGATCCCATACAAATATCACCTGCTGTCATTCCCCACTACCCATTTCCGGGTGAACCTTTGCCACCAATGTACCCGATCTTTCCAACCAGCTATGAGCCAAATCTAACAGGAAAATGTCCTGTAAATTTCTCTCTTTTATCAAGTCTCATGGACAAAACAGCATCTGATTGTACTCAACCTTTGGCGGAAATTGTAGGAAATGTAATATGTTGTCCCCAGTTAAGTAGTTTACTCCGCATCTTCCAGGGTTTCTACAGCATCAACTCTGATAAGTTGGTTTTGCAAGATGCTGTTGCTAATTATTGTTTTACAGATGTCATTAGTATCTTAGCTAGTAGAGGGGCAAATCATACAATACCTACACTTTGCTCCGTTAAATCGTCGAATCTTACAGGTGGGTCTTGTCCAGTGAAGGATGTTGTTACCTTTGAGAAAACAGTGAATGCAAGCAAATTACTGGAGGCCTGCAGCACTGTTGATCCTCTTAAAGAGTGTTGTAGACCAGTTTGCCAGCCTGCGATTATGGATGCTACTCTAAAGATTTCAGGAAGACAGTTGACGATGGATGAGAATAAAAATATGGTAGGGGAGTTTAATCATATTGATGCTCTTGCTGATTGTAAAGGAGTGGTTTATTCCTATCTTTCAAGGAAACTTCCGTTGGATGCCGCAAATACTACATTTCGAATATTATCTGCCTGCAAAATTAACAAAGGTACAGGGTTTTAGTATTTCATTAATGTTTGTAGTGCGTGTTTAATAGTATATTAGCAACATTTGATTCTAGAAATAGCTTATGTATACGTGCATTAGCATTAATTTTTCATGATGAGGTTGCTCACTTGTCTAACATTGTAAAGCATCCTTCAGGTGCATGAATTACATTATTCATGGATGTAATGGAATGAAAGTGTAGGCATTCTGTTATAAGCTTAGATATTTACTGTATCAGTTCACCTTTTTCTCGCTCTTCACATGACATCATCATTTTCAAAGATTCATGAGTAAACATCTTTCTTTTCTTTTTTCAAATATACCCTGAAATATAGTATTGGTTACTTATCTCTTTGGCCTGTGGGTACAAATTTATCTTAGCTTCTATGGACCTTGAAGGACACCCCCATTTACTATTGTAAGCATCTGATTTGTTTTCCTTGTAAATGAGTTTTTGTAGAACTTGATTCTAGCTTCCATTTAATCTTAATCACTATGTTATTATTACTTAATGTTGACCGGTTGCCGATGGAGCTGCATATGTATGTGTGGTGTGAGTGTGTACACTTGTGCATGTCTGTACGTATGTGTCTGGCTTTTAATGATAATCCTGCACTAGCAAGCATCAGATTAAAAACTTCAGATTGTTCATTCTACAGCAGAAACAAAAAGATGTTGATAAGGTGCCCAGAATTCAGAAAAAATATGACCAAACTTCCACTTTATATATCTATATAGCACTTGATTTTGATTTGGTCAACTGTTTTTGTCTTTCTTAGGTGTACATTTTGTATAATTCAAATGTTCTGTTTCTTCATGTGGTTTATATACTGGTTCACTTTACATATGTTACAATTTTTCTAAATGAAGTAAACACTGCCTCTGCAGTTTGCCCTCTAAGTTTTAAGAAGCCTTTGGAAGTAATTGAAGCATGTCGTAACATAGCTGCTCCCAGTCCTTCCTGCTGTAGCTCATTAAATACTTATATTGCTGGGATACAAAAGCAAATGTTAATTACAAATAGACAAGCTATAATCTGTGCAACAGTGTTTGGGTCCATGTTACGGAAAGGTGGGGTTTTGACAAATATTTATGAGCTTTGTGACGTCGACTTGAAAGATTTTAGTATCCAAGGTACACGCAGTGCTATCTTGTTTTTTAAAGTTTTCTGCACTTGGTCATCCCTCTATTTTATCTGACATAGAGCTTTTTGTTTTGTGGATCAACGTGTGCACTGGAGCAGTATATGGACAACGAGGTTTGCTACTGTTTCTGATTACTTCCTTCTACCAGCATCCTTATTATTGTTATTCTTTTGTATTGTTTACTTCAGTGTTATGGACATGGTGTTAAGTACCAATTCATTCATGTTTACTTATAAGTATAATGAACATAGTGTTAATGATCTTTATGCATTTGAACACCTTGTGCCCAAAGCAGAAAGTTGGGAATTGGGTTATGTAGTATTTGTTACCTAACAATTTTCTTGGGTTTTCATTAAAGGACTTCTATCTTGTTGCTTTGTCAAAATGCTTGTTGCAATGTCAAAATGGTAAGTAGGTTATTTGAGGTAGTTCAAGAAAACTTCCTGTGCTCCTTAGAGTTTTAGGATGGGTTTTCAGTTTCCTTTTATGTTTTAATAGACAGCGATAAAAGTAATCATGTATAAAAAAGTTAACATGCTTATTTGAGGTAGTTCAAGAAAACTTCCTTTGCTCCTTAGAGTTTTAGGGTGGGTTTTCAGTTTCCTTTTATGTTTTAATAGACAGTGATAAAAGTAATCATGTATAAAAAGTTAACATGCATAGGCCAAGAGCCTTGTAGCTCAACTGGTTGACATCTCTTAGTATTCTCAAATGAGACATCCAGGGTTCAAATCCCCTCTCCCAACTATTGTATTATCAAAAAAAAAAAGAAAAAAAAGAGGTTAATATGCATAGAAATTTTAAAAGAAAATGAGTGCACTGTAGTAATAATTGATCATTTTTTATTCAATAGCAGGGTGTCTACTTCGAAGCTTGCCTGAAGATGTGGTATTTGACAACACAACAGGCTTCGGCCTTATATGTGACTTGAATGACAACATTGCAGCACCATGGCCTTCATCATCCTCAATTTCGTCCATGTCTCTTTGTGCACCTGGTAACTGATTGGAAAAACAGTTTCTTATCTGCTTTCTTTCATAGTTCTAAGAGATCAATATGGTTAATGTTGACACTTTAATTAGCATATTTGCAGTTTGTTTTAGTGTCCATATCCTTATTTCTGTTTTGAATTATGCAGAGATGTCATTGCCTGCACTACCAACATCAGAGACTGTAAAAAATCCTGGTGTGTGCCCATTGCTTTGTGCAATTTCTAGCCTTGTGAATTTCCTATTTCATTGGTTTCACGGGTGTAAACCTTAACAAGGTCATATAAAGAAACAGGAGAAAAAAATAAATGCATACATATAGGTGTCACAAAAATAAAATAAATGAAGGCTGGCCTCTTCGACAAAAGTATATGTGCTAAAAATAAATTGTGGCTTTTAAGAGAAAGGTGGGTTTTCTCTGTCCAGAAACATTTGAGCCAGCCCGAAGAAATATTATAGATGAGACATTGTTGATGGTTTATGAAAATGAAAGTAACTTCATTTGTGTTATTAGTTTTGATCAATTGTCATGTATTATTACAATACAAATGATGAGTCAAAACATTTATATACATCCATATAGGTGTCACAAAAAAGCTAAAACATGTCAATTTGTTGAGGCAACTAGTCTTGCTTGGTAAGGTTTAAGTTCAAGTTATACAATATGTAACTTTTTTATAATGATACATCATTTAATATGTAATCTAATGGTAGACTTTAGATTATGATGGAAGATATGTAATCTAATGGTAGACTTAACAAAATATTGATCTTTTATATTGGTAACTTGAACCCAATATGTACATAAACATGATAAAAAGTGACTTGCTGTTAAAAGCTACCTGAGGCTGCATGCTAGTACAAAAATATTGAATTTCAATACCTCTCTTTTTTTCGCCCCAAGATACAATGACTGACATTTAATTATGATGCTATATGCAGGTTGTCGAGGTCATGAGTTAGAAATGCTGGTACCCATTTTTTCATTTTTTGTTTTCACTACATTGTTGTTCTGAAAAGCTTTAGCTGGGGTTGAGCTGGTTTGAGTTAGGGGTTTTTGGAAATTGATTTTGTGTGGATTTTGCATGTATATTTTGAATAGCCTCCATGTATAGCAGCCTCTCTTTTCTCTTCTCTCCTCTCTCTCTCTCTCCCTCTCTCTCTCTCTCTCTCTCTAGCTTTGAGATCAAGTATGAACACACCGGGTTAAGGGACTGATAAGATTATGGTCTCATCATAACATGACACACTCACAAACCATATTGTAATATTGTAGAAGTTCCTCGGCGTTTTTTGTCGGGTATGTACCTATGCCTTGGTGGTACTTGAATATAAGGGCCTTTGGAGGAACAACTTACAAGTGAAAACACATCATGGGATAACACTGACCAAAATAATTTTAGGAGGAAATGTGTCATAATTTTACTAGTGATTAGGATGTCATTTGCCAATCCCCTTTGGTCCTGGATGATGGAATAGCTGGATGGCAGATTTGGCAACGGCAAGCATATGCATCTAAATTAGGAGAGTTTATGTCATGTTTCAAATAAGGTTCCAAGTTTTTAGTTTTGTCAATTCAACTCCAAAGCTTATGAAATCGTTTTGATTTGAAGGCCCTATTTATTTCTGTTATCTTGTGAAGTAATGGAGCAAAGAAAAGTATAAAACTTTGTAATTTTACTTAGGTAATTAGCTTCACTTTTTTAACAAACACTTTCTTAGTCTAAACGAAGCTTTTTTGCTTTAAATGAAACTTTCTCTCTTCCTTCTATATTCATCAATGATTGTCAAATTGATATATGAATAAGCCATAGTGAAATGCAAAGTTCAATCAGTTGTCTCATGTATTTTTGTTCTATTGCCCAAAGTAATAGAAATGCTTTAAAATTAAAAGATACCATAAATTTGTGACTTTAATTGATAAATTAAAAATATGAGATCTAATTTGAAATATAGTATAAACTTTAGGCATTTTTATATAACTAGAAAAAAAAAATAAAAAAATAAAAAATAAAATCCCCATCACATTCACAATGTACACCTCCAATAAGAAACCAACCCCCACCCCCTCCCCCAAAACTCCTCTCTTCAATGTAGTATTTTCATCCAATTTGTACCATTAAATCCATCAAAACAATGTCATTTTCTAAAATAAAAATACTAAAACTAACTGTCAAATTGGATAGAACTAGATAAAATGACTAAATTAACAACATATTAAAGTTAAAGGGTTGAAATGACAAAAAAACTATAATAATAATAATAAGAATTGAATCGAAATCATGTTAAACTAAAATACTTAAAAGGTATAATTTAAAATTTTAATCCGTTTCTTCTTCAAATAAAAGTTAAAATGTTAATGATTTAAAAGAAACATATCAAGAATGCTTAGCATAGCATACCATTTCTTCAAGCTTATATAAATAGTTCACAATTCCCTTTTTGGATGTCTAAAAGAAAATTGTTTACTTTTTTAAAGGAACTTTTTAGTTTTGCATTTTGTTACAAGTGTTGTAATGTACTTTTCTACTTTCAAATAAAAAGTTCAGAATAAATTTGAAAAGTAGTATAAACTATAAAGCTAACGTAGGTGAAAACCCTTTTATTACTATTTTCCTAAAGGATTCTATTTTTGCGCATGTATGATTTTGTAACAATAATATATCATTACATGTGTGTATAATTTTCTAACAACATTATATCACCTAATAATTTTATATAGAATCAATATTTTATCACACTACATGGCCATCCATTATATAACACTATATGTGTGTATAATTTTCTAACAATATTTAATCACACTAGTAGTCCAAAACTATTACCTTCGCGCCAGACTTGTATACATACATGTATGTTATTATTAGAGTTTTAAGGTTTTCCATGTTCCTCTTCCTTCTACGTATGTTTATTTTAATTTTATCATAGAAGAATTCATGGATTTTTTTTTTTTTTTTTCTTGTTTAGAATCACAAGAAAATTGCCTTCTCATATCTATACAATACCTAATAGCTAAGACATTCACATTTAATCCAGACTTTCTATTGTTGTGCACGTCAAACTCTGGTCTTATTAGCCTTCTCTACTTCTTTCTTTCCTCAACATCTCTTCTCTTTTTTCATCTTTAAAACAGCAACCAATAACTGAAATGTTCACATCAGAGGTGGTATCTTGTGTAACTGTTATATGTAACATCTCTCTCACATAAGGGTGAATCTCACACTTACAGTCCACCTTCATGTGAGAGGGACTTTGCATGTAACTAGGGACGGACCCATGTAAGGACTAGTGGGGGCCATAGCCCCCATCATTTAAAAAAAATATAAATATTAATAATATATATTTAATTTAAAAAAAATTAGGCTTTGTTGTGCAAAAAACCAAAATGCGCAATTTTCCCCAATGATACATGAGTCACAAGTGCAATCTTAATCCAACTATACATAGCTCATTGTCACGTAAGTCAAAGAAAGTTGGTTAAAACAAAAATGCACGAGGGTTATGTTTTTTTTTTTGATGAGTGAGGGTTATGTTTAATGGACCTTACAATTTCTCTTTTATTTTTTATACATATATAATACATTAATTCAAATATTTTTTTAAGAGAGTAAATACAACAAAGATATCACTAATAATTCTTCTTCCCACTACCATCGCGGGTATTCATAGTCTTCCACTTTATCTGCATATAACACGATAAAAACATTTATAAACAAACTTTCATAAATGTGAAATACAGCTAATTGATATGGTACAAATGAAAAGCTATTGTACACTCTTTAGCCATTAAAAAATTATTTCTTACCCGACCTATTTAAGTTTTTTTTTCCTTTCTCTTTTCATTTTCACGATTTTTTTCTCTCTCTTCCTTTTTTTTTCCTTTTCTCTGTGCTCCCGTTTTCATCAAACCCAACCGGTAGGGTCGGTGGGTCGATCTGGTCTCGCAGTGGAGGGGCGTCGGCGTGGGTCTTGGCCTGGAGGAGCTACGGTGTGGGTCTCGGCCTGGGGTGGCTGTGCTCGACGATCTCGGTCTCGGCTTGGGTTTTTGCGCCGCCGATCTCGGCCTGGGGTGGTGGAGCCGTGCCAGTCTGGTTCTGCTGATTTGGTTTTGTTGGCAACAATGATGGGCCACGCTCGAACCCGTGCTGGTCGGTTTCTCCATAAAGTATAGGAGGGAGAGAAACGTAATAATAAAAAAAGAGTAAAAATTATTATTTTAATAAAAATAGAGAAGAAATAGAGAGACTGTTGGAGGGTGTTTTGAAAAAGTGAATATGTAAATGGATTTGCTCTCCACATGTGGAGATAATTTTACATATGCTGCTGGAGATGCTCTTAGAAGTGAAGATCTAGTGGATCTAGTGACTCTTACAGGGGAAGTGTATAAAAAAATCTTTATTCATTGTTCTGTTTTTTTCGTGGTTTATGCTTATTGTTGGTGCTTTATTTTAGTTTATTGTGTGCTCGCACAATTATGGTGACATTCTGATATTGCTTGGGGTGCATTTATAGATATATAAACACTAAAGTTTGGCTTTATTACTCACCAAATTACTAAATTGTATGAATGAAAAAAAACAAGAATTAAAATGAGTTTGGAAAAATTCTGATGAAAACCCAAAATTTTTGTTTATGGTTATTCTATATTTTCTTAGCATAATACATAAAGCTAATGGATAATATAAATTAGAAGTAGTGTGGGTGTGTAACGTCCTATATCTTCTTTACTAATAGCTTAAAAACACTTAAAAGGTTGAATATGTTTGAACATAAATATATTAATTAAATTAATTTAGATAATATGGATTTATAGAGAGAGAGAGAGAGATGTGTGTTTATACATTAATCGACCCTCCATGCATTTTCAGTGATAGGTTGATTATGGAATATACTTGCTTAATTCTTCTTTGCACTACAATAGACATATTTTAAGTATTTCATTCTCTTCGTCAGAGATACGCATAGGTACATGTGGTATGGCATCATGTTGTGTAGAGAGGGACATAAGTGGAGGAGGAAGCAAAAATGGAGTGAGAGAGGAAGGAAGAATGGGAGAGAGATTGTAAAATGCAAGATTGTTGACTTGCACCATAACTTGAACAACAATCAAGACCATCATCATCATAATAAGTCATTTCATGTCCGTTTTAACTTTTAACTATTGCACTGCTTTTCTTTTTAAAATATTTTGTTGTTTGGAATTCTATTATGAAATCAAAATGTATATAGAGTCTAAAACCTTAATGATGCAAGAGTTGTTAGAAAATGTGAAAGTATTATTATTTTACTTGGAAACTTGATTTAATTTGAAAAACACCCTATGGTTTGATCTAAAAGAGCTTAGATTGGGAGTAGGAGAGATTTCGTGCAGTAATTTTGGTTTTGGTAAATTTTTTGTTATAAGTGTGCTTTTTATATTTGATTTGATAAATGAAGATATGACCTAACTATGAATAGGTGAACATATATAATCTAATTTCGTCCATTGGTTTGATGTAAGCATCTTATGTGAAAAGTATGTTCATTGAAAAAGACTAATATGAAGAAGAAAAACACACACATACATTTTGTGATATGAACCCATTGTATACAAATAAGAAAATGATACGTAATAGTTAACAAAAAAACAAAATTTTATGAATGAATAGGAAAGCATTTTTATCGGTCTTGGCATAACAAAGAGTCATAATATCGCTTTTGACAAAATGTAGTAACTCATTAAGGTAAATAGAATCATGTCCCTTGGTTATGGTTATGAATTTCTACACTAATTATTTGAAATTTATATTACTATAGACATCTCATTCCGCTACCTCCATGTGTGCTAGGGCTTCCATCACTTCAAAATTTTGATAATGGAAAGCATACAACCTCCTAAAAAGGGATTTTTAAAATCAAATCACGTAATCATCAATTAAAGAAATCTGATTCAATCTAGAAGTTAGGATGTTTATAAATCAGACCGTTGGATTAAAAATTATCATTAAATCAATATTAAATGGTAATACTTGTACTCTGAAATCTAAATCAATCATATGTTACAAATCCCCTCGAAATCTGACTGGCTTACATAATTTAATTAGATGGAAAATGTGGTGTTAAAATCCGATTGATCGATAATAAAATCAGTCATGCATGCACACACGTGTAGAGATTTAATGGTTGATTGGTGGTTGATCGATCGATTGATTGACTGGTGATTGATTGGTTAATGATTAATTGTGATTTGTTAATAATAAAAAGGGGCTGGAAATCAACTCTATAGTAGTCAACCCTTTTATTTGCTGTCAAGAAACTCTCCCTCCCTCTGTTTTGGAGGCATGGCAGAGAGATGTTCTGGGGTGCTCCCTGTTTTAGCTTAATGAAATTTCTTATTTACCAAAAAAATTTAAGAAATGAAGGTACAACCAGACATCTAAGCGTGGACACATGCACTGTACATAAGCACTATTATAAAAAATAAAAATAAATAAAAACCAATTTTTTTTAGTAAACTTTAATAAAAATTCAATTAATTGGTAAAAACTTCTTTTTTCTGAAGAACATAAAATAGAGTAAACAAATTAATTTAGATTATATGGATTTAGAGAGAAAGAGTTATGATTTTATACTGTATATCCTAATTGATCCTCTATGCATTTCCAATGATAATTTGATTAATTGTAACCGTTACATAAAATACTTTTTCTGCATGTGACTAGTGAGCACTATTTTCTTCTTCGAATTTGCTTGCATGCTTGGGGGATTATTATTGCAAATTAACCTGCCAGGCAAATGTTTTAATTTTGTTTGGGGCCTTGGAATCCACAATTGCTTTCAAAATCGCTTTGTATCCGAGCTAAGAGCATTCCCAACCCATTTTCCATCTATTCTCTATTTTATATTTTCAAAAAGCCATTTTTTTTATTTTAACTACCAATTTTTACAAAACACTTCCCATCTCATTCTCTATTTTACAATACATCATATTAAAATATTATAAAATAATTCTTTTTTTATATATTTTTTTCACACTCCAACCAAACCCACGGCAGCCGATCAACCACAACCTCAACAAGCCGATCAGCAGCAACCACCCATAACCCCCACACCCACACCGGCAAACCCAAACCCACAACCACCATACCCATGCCGACAAACCCAAACCCACCACAACCCATTTTGTCTGCAACCATGGCCGAGAAGGGGGAGAGAAATCAGCCACCGAATCCCATGGCAACCACCCAAACACAAACCCCATCACCACCGCGAACCACCATCACCAACAAATCCGGAAACAACCACCAACCCACAACCACCTCCACCGAGCCGTTAACTTGAGACTGAGGGAGAGAGACAGAGCAGAGCAGAGAGAGAGAGAGAGAAAGAGAAACGAAAAAAAAAAAAAAAAAAAGAGAGAGAGAGAGAGAGAGAAAGAAGACCGAATAAAACAGAATAAAAAATTTATACAAGTTGCTACAGTAACATGTATTTTCACATGTTACTGTAGCAATGTGTAAATGTGGAAGTTAAAACCCATGGCTGGCTGGGAGTTCCTTTTTGTGTTTTTTTAGTTACAATATCATCTATTTTAATAAAAATTGCATTTTAACAGCTCCGCTAGAAATGCTCTAATTGAGCTTTCTCAATCCTTAGTTGAAGTATCAAGCCTAGGACCACTTTGCATGAGCTCTTAACAATGTAGATACCATGCCTATAGTCGATCCATATGACTCTATCTTCCAAGGAATACTGGGCTTAATGGTGTTCTTTTTTATCATCTCAGCTTCTTGAACAAGAAAAATCATATCTATTAAAGGCTCATTCCACCAGTTTAACTCCACCAATTGACTCGCTAACTTTTGCATCTTGTTGAAGTATTTTCTTTGGGGATAACACTTGATAAGTTGAAGGTGTTGGCATCCATCGATCAATATTAACAGATTTCTCATTGCCAATGTTTCATCTAGCACCCCTTTCAATGACACCGATTTGGCTTACCTAGAGTAATGGAGGGAATCCAAACCTCAATGACACACCTTGCCTCCAAGATGCTTTTCCAAGCCAAAGAAGTATTGTGACCTATTTTAGCCTCCATAAAAGTACACCTAGGAAATTATTGCTTTGTAGACTCTATAGCAAAGAGGAGGAATTCACAAGTCAACTCCTACTTGGCTGTTAGCCAAATTAAAAGCTTGCAAATTGCAAAAGCCCATACCTCCTCTGCACTTATGGCATAGCTTCTTCGATCTTTACCAATGAATCCACCGCTTTAGAACCACCAGAATTGTCTCATCATGAAATTTATCTCCTTAATATAGAAGGAGAATGGCCAATTTTGCAAAAAAAAAAAGATTTTTTTTTTTTATATGTTTTTCGGCCAAACATGCATCTTTTGATATTAATTTGAAAAATAGACTGATTGCAAAACGTCTTTGTGAAAGACGATTTTTCGCGTGAAAGTCGTTTTTAAGAAAGACGATTTTTTATTGACTTTTTCGTTTATAATTTTTCATGTGTTTTTTCAAAATTTCAAAAAAAAAAATTATATGAAAGTCGTCTTTACAAAAGACAACTTTTATGTGTTTTTCAAATTTAAAAAAAAAAAATTATATGAAAATTTTCTTTACAAAAGACGACTTTCATATAAATTTTTTTGAAAAAATACGTGAAAGTTATCTTTTATAAAGACGACTTTCATCTAATTTTTTTTTAATTTGAAAAACATGTCCTAAGAATTTTGTTGAAAATTGTATTTTTTAAAGACGATTTTCAATTAGCCTATTTTTCAAATTAACATCAATAGGGACTTATTTGGCCAAAAAAAAGAAGTAATTTTTAGCAAATTTGGCCGAAGGAGAACACCATGTCCATTTATTCTAGAAAATCTCCATTTGTTCTTTCAATTACTCTATTTGTTAGTGCTTGTGTCAATTTATAAACCCACAAAAGATTTTGTAAATTTTTGTAACACAAGACCTCTATATTCTATAGTTATATTTTATGTGAAAACTAAAAAGGGGAATTAAAATGTAATACAAATGATCTCTTTGGATGAGCTGGATTCCAAATTCATGAATTTCAAATAACACCTAAGCCTAAGAATATCAAAAATCTTCCTATTGAATGCTCAAAATAACTAAAATTAAATAACCTTTAATGACGATCTAAAAAAAAGAAAAAAAAACCTTTTAATGATTTACACGGTTACTATTTTAGTAAAAAGGTTTTGGGCATTTTTTTTTCCCACCCAAAAAAAAGAAAGTAAAAAGCTGAGCTTCTAAAACCCCTCCTTCCTTAACTAAAACCCTAGCCCTCTCTATCTCTCTCTGAAACCCTGGAATCAAGAACGCATGCATATGGAGAATACGTGCTTTTACCAAACGGATTGCGTTTCGGTTTATTCTCAGATTAACTACGAAGAGAAGCAGATCAGACTCAAAACAAGGTCAGTTTTTTCTATTCTTTCTTCGTCTTTTTTTTATTTTTTTCCCCAAAAAAAAAAAAAATTTATCGGTTATCAAAATTATCCCTTTTTTTGTTGGGTTTGTGAATGAGAAAGTTTGTATCTTTTTTCCTATGTATATTGAATTGAAGCATTTGAATTTCTTGATTATGGTTTTACTTGTAAGGAATTTTACAAATTGATGTAGATATAAAGAAATTTGAAAACAATATTGAAACTTTGGTGTATGCAGTCATGAAATCAAGTACTTGAAGCTAAATTCAACCTCTTAAGAACATGGAAATCTCGACTAAAAACAAGCTCAAAGGCCGAAGAAATTTTGAAACAATTTTTTTTTTTTAATTTTCATGTAGGATATTTCAGTTTACTGATAAGTTTTGTTTTATGTTTCTTTGAATTAGAAGTGGGTGATTGAGTTTATTCAATTTTAATTTGCATGCGTCTCTAATCGAGGACACTTTTCCTTGGTACATGCACGTCCCAATAGAAAAAGAAATGTGTCTCTGTTGATAGAGCACTTCTTTATTTTATTTTTGACTAATCAGTTAATCCACAAGTGGACATTGTTTGGATTTTGTAAGTGTGCAGTCAAGAAATGTGAGTTCGTATTACCTTATACATAATATGGTCTAGAATTCTTTACCCCATTGTTGTCTCTGTATTTTGTGCATAATTTTATCATTCGTTTATATCAGATAGTTCTATTATATGCTCATCAGGATAGATGTATCGTGTGAAATTCATGCAGATGGTTGATGGGGCTTCCTACATCCAAATCTAAACCGAAGCAAGTTGGAGGACCCAATGTCTTGAAAAATAGGCAAGTGGAAAATTTTCTTTATATATATATATATATATATATATATTTTCTGGTTGAAGCCCGATTTTCACTTCACTATATTAAATGGTTTTGGTGTTGTTTTTTCAGGTCTTTACCCGAGTCTTTGCTTAGGCAAGATGATGTAAGTTGTTCTGTCAAAAATATTGCTATCCTTTAATATTATTTGGGATCATTATATATCTAGTTATATTGCTTGATTTTGAAGAAGATCCAAAGCATATTCTGTGAATTCTATGAAGATATAGCATTTTATGTTCTACTTATACTATTGATGGGCTAGTTTAATACTACGGTTCTTTCATTTTAATATCTTGTCTATGAGCTTATGAAGGTTTCTATATGCTTGCTATTATTTTAGTTAGTTTAGGAGTTGTTATGGTAATTGTGGTGATGCATTAAGCCTATATCAAGACATCTATTGATTGAGGATAGTGGGTTTTTAAGATTACCATGGATTTCTTACATTTGTTTTAAATTGCTTGTAAAATCAAAGCTAAGTAGGTTTCCCTTCTAAATCTTTTTTTTACTAGTAAAATATTCACGCAATAGGTTTTGAACTCATGACCTTCCCCTTTGAACTGGAGGAGGAAGTGCCATTTGAACTAGAGCTCAATGGTGACCTTCTAAATCCTTTAAGGGATCATAAAAGAAAAATAGGTTGAACCTTCTAACTTCCCAACTATTTGGTGTAATAGATATTGTATAAGAATTAAATTAAAAGTAGAAACTTTACTTACATCAGTCATGTTCAATGTAGTGCAACTATTTCTTTTTTTATAATGTTGGGAACCTTTCTAAAGAAGAGTCCTTTGGACTCACCTCTAGGCAGTAAAACCTACGGGAAATGTAGTGCTATACCCAAAAAAAAAAAAAAAAAAAAAAAAAAGAAGAAAGAAAAAAGAACTTGCTGCAACCTATAAAGAAATGAAGTTACTCTTTTCAAACCTAAATATAAAAGAATTAGCACATCCATCGTTTCCAAATAAATTTCTATTAGGTTACCTAAATGCTGGCAGCTGCTTAAAAAGTTCACTAATTTCAGCATCACTTTGCAGCATGGATTGATGGTTTTTGATACAGCAGCTTGAGAAAATCTAAGTTTCTATTTTAGGTTTTCCTTAGGTAAGATGATCCACTCATGTGTTGCTATTGATATGTGTCAACATAAGGTTTTGGTTAGCTGCAACTTGGATCTATAATATGACCTACATGACTTGAAATGGTATTAGAGAATCATATAACTCTTCTTTTCGGTGTGTGTGTGTGTGTTTTTTTTTCCAACTCATGTCTTCCGTTATCTAATATGATATGAATTGTGATTGGGCATACCTCCTGTACCAATATATAGGGTGCAATGAAATCAGGTATTGGATAACATTTTTCTCAAAAGAATGCTGGAGCTGGGATTAAGCTGCATTCTCTCTCTTTCTCTCTCATACACACACACACACACACACAGGAGCTGAGTGAGCAGTTTGAATTAATGAATGGTTCCCATAAATTTTTAATTAAGTTCACACATATTGTATAATTCATGGGTAGTACCTTGGATGGTATCTCTTTGTTCTCCCTGTTATTATTCAGTGCTAAGCCCTGCACTGTTGGATATACTATTTTTTTCCTCATAGTTTTGCTGAATGTTTTCTTAATATCCTATTTTCAGATATTCTATGAGAATGTAAAAACATGTGTTGAAGAAGCCTTTGGAGCACGTAAAGTTGAAGTGCATAATGCTACTCAAGCTGATTTGAAAATGTTTGACACACACAAAATAACAAGAATAATTTCCTCATGCCTTGATGAATTGACCACTAAGGGTCTTTACCTTCTTACTCTGATACTTACAGGAGGCTCTGTAAAGTTTGAGAAAACTCGTTGGAAGATGAAAAAGGTAATTAGAGATCACATTCCAATAGTTCTTAGAAGCCAAAATCATAATCATCATCAAATGGAAATTTACAGACAGCTATCCCAACTTCTTAATGATCCACAAAATTTCCGAAATAAAGGTATGACGTTTTTGACTTCCAGATCCCAGTTTCATCATGCTGCTGTAACTAATGTCCTGCATGGACTAAAGAACTTGCCTTGTGAGAGCCTGATTGCAATGTACAGGAAGCTTAAAGGTTCCCAAGCAGGCAATCCTCAATTGTTGCCTCGCAGACATGGATGGAGTCGAAATTATTTAATTAAACAAGTGAGGAAAACTAGTGAAAAGATGCTTTCAGAACTTGGTGAAGGGGATGAGCTACAAGAGCCATTAGCCAAAGCAATGGCAATACCTGGCTTATATCTAAAACTAACACCAGGTTTTCAAAATTCCTCCATAACAGAGTTCTATCCGGTCTCTTCAGAAATAAGAACCCTGCAGAATGAGATAGCAAAGGCCATTTGGGTACTTAAAAAAAAGGTTAGGTTTCCAGAGTTGAAAAACTTGCAGCTTCTGCTAGACCCAAGTGCTAAAGTATCAAATCGGAGTTTACGCGCAGCAATGAGGAAAATGTTAACTGAATATCTTTTTGAGTGCAGTGATATGGATAACATTCCAAAGTCTCTACGGGAAGCTCTTGCTGTTATAAATAGGAATTCTCGAAGTACACCACTTGGATGCTTCAGAAAGGAGGAAATTGAAGAAGAAGTAGAATGCATATTGAGTGTGAGTGCTCAGACAAAACAGATTGTTTTGGATTTGCTGCCTGATCATGATTTTGATCAAGATTTTACTGATGCATATATGGAGGAATTAGAAGAAAGTGAAGATGATGGCAGTGATGATGATGATAATGGTTGGCTCCAAGAAGATAGAAGGTCTCAGAATAGTAGGTCTCACTATATGGATTCAGAAAACTACGTTGAAAGTACTGGAGAGTCAATGCCATTTGATTTCAAGTCACCTATCTCTACAACTAAGGAGAATGGATCTTCCTCCTTCCTTACACCTGGAAAAAGTTTAAATGGTGTTTCTGTTGAGAGACTTGAACCTAAGGAATTTACGACAATGGATTCTGTTGATCCTCACGGTGCCACTTCCTCTCCATTATGGGAATCAAGATTTCGTAGCAGCACAATTAACATTAATACGAACCAACACAAAGTTGAAAGTATGAGTGAATCTAACATGCACAGAACAAAAGGAAATGATTTTTGCTCACCTTTTTCACCAGAGGGAAGGTCAGGTGATAATTCTATTAAGAGACATGATACTGAATGCAATTCTGGAGTAGATACAGGAAACCCACCTCCTTTCATTTCTAACTTGTCATGTGAGAATCCACAAGCTATGAACGACAAGCAAAGTACATTTAAGAACCAGTACCTTGCCATCCAAGAAGTTTGTGATGAAACAAGTATGGTTGCCTATAATCTCATTGGTCACTTGCTGGAGGGGTTTGCAAAAATAGAAGGCTTGGATTTGGACTGGAGAGATAGTTTGTATCTCAGAGGTGATAATTCAATTGAAGAAGATTCTCAAGGTATAAGAAGTACTTTTTTTTTTTTTGTTCTTTCCAACTGAAACAATTTTCCAGTGGGAACATTCTCCACAACAATTATTTTTTTACTATTGTTATTACTATTTTGCACTTTTTGCCATTACTTTGCAACAAAATTTCCTGGATATATTAGAAAGACGAAGTGCGACCTAACATGGGTGAGTACTCTTCCAAGAATTGCCAAACAAAAATAAGTTTTTTACTTTTTTATTTTTTATTGTACAAGTAAGAAAAGAATGGGGTGCAACACGGGGACTTGACTTGCTTCAGAAGTGATTGGCATAAATGTTTAATGGTTCAAGAGTGAATAGTATCTTTCGACAAATATAAAGTTAAACCAATCCTGTACTGATATCTTGTTTCTCACCTTAATGTTGCTTTTCTAAAGCACCAAGGGAACTGGAATACTGTTCATTTGTCCAGTTTTTATTTTTACTTTATTTTTTTATTACTAAAAGGATGAACGCTAACTGGAGGATGGTTGTTGGGTCTTGAACCCATGACATTGCTCTTATAAGGGGAGGAGATGCCATTAGAGCTAGAGCTCATTGCCACTCTTGTGATGGGAAATTGCTGCTGGTATTATCCTCTTTTCAAATCAACTGTATCTTAAGTCTTAACATGGTAATCAGAGAATCAAATATATGAAAGAAAAATAGGGCATACTAGTTGGCCTAGTTCTTTGTATATGATTCTCTATATACAAGAAACACCTATCTCTGCGCAATACAGTGACCATTGGACAGTGAGCATGTATGTCCATTTTTTTTAACATTTTCTCCTGAGGATCTTAAATTACATTGATGTCTATAGTATATTCTAATAAAAGGCTTTCCTTGCACTTACTTATCAAAAAAAAAAAAAGGCTTTCCTTGCACTTGAGTCACAATTCAATGTGATGGAATCAGTTGTTAAGCTAGCAAGTCCCCCATGGAAAGTTTGTTTTGTTATTTGTCTCTGACCCCAAGCATGACCTTAAGCACTTCATCTGCAGTTTTCTTATGTCAGAAGGAAGGCCAAATTACCACTTAATGTGTGTTATGTTTCCCATTTTGGCATATAATTAAAAATTTATATATTTTATGATGTTTCCTATTTACATGTCCAGAGGTAAAAGAAGAGCAGACTGCATCTGAGACTGAGGATGGAGGTTCAGTTATTGTTGGAGTAGTTGAAGAGCTAATACCTTCCTTTCCTAAGAGGTGTGTTGCTTCTCCATTTAGAATTGCTAAATGTAGGATGTTTATTGTGTCACTGTTTATGATAGTGCTGATATGGATTGAGATCCCATGCAATACCAAAAAGGTATTGCATGGGCTGCAATACGTCCCACTTACACACAATTTCTCATTTCACTTTTTTTTTTTGTCTTTTTACCATTTTACCTTTTTAACTTTTTTATTCAAAGGTTGAGATTAAAAGTTTACTTTTAAAATTTTAATCCCAGCCCTTCATTAGTATTGCAGCCCATGCAATACCATATAGTTGGTTTTGAATGTTGACTATTTTGTTCAAATGCCAATAATTAAGCTTTACCGAAGTCGAGTATAAATTTATTTGGAGTGAATCTGGGTATTCTAAGTGTGTAACAAAATTATATGAATAACTGTTGTCATATCTTTTCTTGAAATATGGGGTAACTGAGTATTATGACTGCAGTGGAATGGAAAGATTGAAGATATTGATGGGCTTGTGATAGCATATTTTGAGAGGCCTTGGTGATCCTTTTTGAATACCCCAGAAGACTTGTTCTGAAATGCTTTTGCATATGTTTACATGCTTGCCCTACTCCCAAACATGGAGGTGAGTATGCTGTTGAGCAAGGAGCTTAGCTTCATGATCATATAAAAAAAGTTGAAAATAATATGACTGTAATCAATTTCATTTGTGACCATACAGTATCATTGATATCGTACAAGCTCAGTTGTGGCAGTCTTACATATGACTTTTGCACATTGATACAGGTCATCCTTCTGAATCTTGTGGGTTTTGAGATTTATCATATGATTGGAAATCCTGTAGAAACGAAGTTACCCATACTTAATCTTGTGGACATTCAAGATGGCTTGTTGGTTCTAAAACTAGCCGAATGAGGAAGCTGTAATAGATGTTTCAGTCCGTTGATAAAGTCATTGCCATCATAAGAGCTTTTTTGTCAAAAAAAGAAGAAAAGAAAATCGATAGTTACAACAATAGGGAAGAGGAATTTCAACCATGAGGTATTGTCGTCATAAGAGCTGATATCGTGGTTTAAATTCGATTTTTGATTATGAGAAATTTATAGTATATCTATTCATTTATAATTTGTTCTTGTAAATGCATATCCTTCTAAAAGAAAATTTTGGTGGAAAAATACATGCGTCATTTCATTTTAATGCTTTATGGTTGTCTAGCCAATCTATACTATAATGTAAAACCGAAGCTTTTTGACTTTTAGTTGACCTCATAATATTGCGCAACATAAGCTCTTGAGTTCTCATAATTTTATACCTCATTATTTTAATATATATTTTCTAATTGAATTTAAATTTTATTCTATAATTAAACATTCCATTAGAATCTTGACACATCATATTTTCTTTAATAGAAAGAATATATTGTTCTATATATATAAACACAATCATAATAAATGTCTAATACCAGAATATATTCTATATATAAACACAATAATAATAAATGTCTTTTAATAAATATCACGATTATCAATTTTTATATTTTAGACAAAAAAAAATAAAAAGAGAAAATATCATATTATGTTAAATTTTCCCGTGCGTTGCACAGGTTAATGACTAGTTTCAGTAAAATTTATAGCAATTGCTTCTTTTTGAAGAATTATATTTTTGCTGGTAAAGTTTAGACTATGGTTATGGTGGTGTTGGATGGCAGTGGGATGATTCGATGGTGGCATTTTCAACATTTAAAATTTTTGTTTTAGAATAACTATATATTTCTTGTTTTTGTTTCATAAAAAAAAATACACTTTTTACTTCTCGATGGTCAACCATTATAATTTATAACAGTAGAAAAACACTGACTAATGTAGTTTTTCACTCGACTTGATAAGTGATTGTAATCAGCTATTTTAAGCACACATTTCACTGTCAGATAGATAAAATGAAGTTATTGTCCTCTCACATGTTACAATTCCTCAATGTTTGGGCAACTTTAGCAATCCCTTGTTGGTACTGGATTTCCATAGCAACAATTTTCAAGGCACAATTCCTTAGATGTGGAAGTTAATTGAGGATGATTGATTTAAGGCAAAATCACCGCTATCAAGCAAATCTTTTTTCTTCTTTGTTAGACACTCTACCCTAGTAAAAAGATTCTCATTTTGTGTCTAGTAGATTCCATGGCAAACTGAGGGAGTCTTGAAACCAAAAATTTCACCAATTTGCACATCGTTGGCATCACTTACAATAGATTTGTAGGTAAGTTGCCACCAGCATTCTTCCTAAATCTAAATGCCATGAAAGTGCCTATATAGACCCCCTTGAGATGCATGTAAACACAACCCCCATTGTGTAAGTTATTGAGAGAATAAGAATACTTTTTGCATAATTTATTTGCAAGTCTATCTAGGGTTACAAAAACGTATATTACGTAACAGTTGTATACAACATCCCTTTGCCACAAGATCGATATGAGAAGAATGTTGTATACAACCGTTATGCCAAATACCACCTCGATAGTATCCATTTAGCTTGCTAAAATAATATTCTCATTACTATCATGCAAAAGGAAATTTTCATTTTGTTAAATGGTGCCCTTCTAATTTGATCACATAATTGGTTGGAGTTGGACCATGAATCAGCAAGAGGACAAACTAATTTTGCAAAAGAGATTTACAGCTATCTCACGGTTAGCATTTTCTAGTATATATTATAAGGTTGAACTCTGCTTTGTAATTAGGGTATATAACGAGATAGTATCCGATACATCCAATGCATACTTTGTATTTTTCAACATGTATGTAGTCGAATTATGATCGAGTCTCAGAAAGAAGTTATTTTTTCAGAAGTTGATGAACCTCGAAGTGATTGATCGGTCCAATTCACCCATAGTGATTGATCAGTCCAATTCACAGCATTCTTAAAAAAAAATAATAATAAAATAAAAAAAAATAAAAAAATAGCAACATGCTGTCCATCCATACTTCTTACATTTCTGAGATTACTTTTTTTGATGAATAAGTAGTTTTATTTCTGAGATTACTTATGGCCAACATTTCATTCTTCATTAAATGATACATCTCATTACTTTGAACAGCCTGTTTACCCAATTAACCACAAACATATAGTAAATTATTTCACAGTAAATCATCTCCGGATCATTTTGGTGCAGTAGAGAGAGGGAGAGAGATTTGCCTCTTGATCTTGAGCTTTTTTAGCAAAGTCCACTCCATGCAAGCAGAAACATACTATTATTGGATCACTAGCTAGCCATCATTTCCCCAAACATTGTCCCATGAACCACTTGGTGCGGCCTTTGGTCCTTCAATGTAGTTTTGATTTCCATTAAAACCGTGAGGTCCAGGAAGTCCATTAGGGCCTGGTGGATGAACCTTCTTCGGCTTCGTTCTGATCCCCAGTATCCTTAGCACAAATCTCGCTAGCTCTCCATATAACATACCAGAGCGATCAAAAAGCTGCAACAATAACCATGTCACATACAACTAGATAATGTTACAAGGAAATGATATATAATGAAACGCAAAGACACCATGCCTCTTCTCAATTACTTAGAATTTACAGGGAGAATTCATATTTGAAAACTTTACATTTCCTCTTTGTGTGAAAATACTGCATCTAGACAGAAAAAATTCAGATGAGTGATCTGATAATTAAAATCATTAAATGGAGGAAGTTGGGGAGCTAAAAAGATATTTTAATAAATACATTGGAATTTGGGCTCAACATGTCAGAATTTGGAACTGAAGTAAATATTTGTCAGCGAGGCTGTGCATTTGCTGAAATGGATAATCTTTTGGATCGGAAATACTTTAAAAAAAAAATGGCCCCATCTGAACATCAACCTCAGTGTTGTTCAATATACACTTATATTCTGCTAAATAAGGCCAATGGGGCAAAAACTCAGGTACGTCCCATAAGCAGCACTAAACATCAAATTTTCAAGGAAAAGATCAATAATAGGCATCACCAATTAAACCAAACGCCATGGGTCAAGAACCGAAGCTATCACATCTGCTTTTGCCTAGTGGCAACTAGCTTTTTCAATTTTATTATTATTTATTTATTTATATATATATATTTTTTTGGGGGGTGGGGGGGCTTGAGGATGACACAGGTTTTACATTTTTCCAAAAATAAAAAAATAAAGGGATGCTGTCTACAACTGTTCTTACGATATATGTAAAGATGCAAGGAAACAGAATGGAGAGCACACCTGAAGAAGTGCAGTCATGAACAAATGGAAAGCCTGTGTGTTCTGGTCTATAAGAATTGATATCCTACCAAAAAAGTTTACCACGCCCTGCATCTGCAACAAAGAAAATACATAGTATAAGTAACAGCATTATGGAAATATTCTAATAGACCTCATTACACACAATTTCAATCTGTAAAACATGTTTTCATATAAGATTGATTTGTCATCAACACAGGAAGGACTACGAAATCAATTAACAAAGGAGTGAAACACCATCTGAAGCAATCCATAAACTTCATGGTCAGAAACTAAAAACTCATTTTTTGATCAGGTGAAATAGCAGATAGAAAAATGTGCACACTCACAGGCAAGGTTACATATATTTGGCACATTGGGTAACCAACTAAAATGATTTTTCTATACTTATCTAGAGTAGATTTTAATAAACCTTAGTTAGCACAGACACCAGGGAAGCTTCATTTATCTTCAACCTCCCATTACCCCCTTCCCTCAAGTTGCAATTGTAAGATATGAACCTAAAATTTATCCTAAGTTTCTAACCCTCCCAAAGAATAACAGAGTTTGGCTACAAACCAATTTGTAGCTAACTTGCTAGAATCCACTACATGACAATTAATAAAATCATCTACGTGTACTTTAGTCACATGACCTATTTAATGAGTCAGATAACTTCTTTAAATAATACATGTAGATGGTCTTATAAGCTGCCACGTAATGGGTTGTAGCAAACTGACTAGAAACCGGTTTGTGGCCAAACCTTGCCCCCCAAAGAATTACCAATTGGCCATGCCCAGGAGAGAAGTCATATCAGATTTCATAAATGAGGTGCAAAAGAATACAGCACCTTTAAGCAGTGTGTGCAACATGTGTTTGTCATCCTACCTATACAACAAATTAGATAAAGCATCATATATCTTACCACCCGAAGAGCTGAAATCCAAAACCCTGGAGGAGATGGAGGAGCACCGTAAGGATCATTTGGATCTTGACCTCCATAAGGACCACCCATACCCATACCCATACCACCATAACCACCACTCATGGTTCCTCCCAAACCACTATTATACATTCCACCTCCATACATCCCAGAAGATCCATAAAGCCCACCATACCCTCCTCCTCCCATTCCCCCCCTATACATGCTGTTTCCATACATCCCCCCTCCACCATACAATCCCCCCCCTACACCACCAATAGATGAACCATACATTCCAGAACCATAGCTAGAGTTGTAGTTCATATTAGAGCCATAACCTGAAAATTGAGGGAAATGTTTTTCAAAAGATCCACGACCAACCATAAAAAGGAGTAAAAAATGATATATGAAAAAAAGGAAATTAGAGACCAATAGTTACCTCCGTAGTTACTATTCCCATATCCCTGTTCCCAAGGCCTTGTAGGAACAGGTCTACTAAGGGCATTCCTGTTGACAGCGGCATTCCTATCAGTAGTAGAAACAATTTCTCCAGGTTTTGCAGTTCCTGAAGCCTCAACTACATCACTCGTGCTGCCATTTGAAGGGGGTTTAAAAGGTGCAGGGCCAGATGAGCCACCTGCTTGCTCCCAAGGCTTTGGTGGAGGACTATTAGCTGAAAAATGTAACAGCATGATTCCATTATTGGACTGATGAAAAGGTTGAATTTTTTTTTACAACAATTTTTTTTTTTGATAAGTAATAATGCACTTTATTGAAGAAAAAACCACTGTGTACATAAAGTATGGACACAACAGCAGTGAGAAATTACAAAGTAGATATGTATGAAGAGGTATGTAGAGAATCTCGAAAAGAAATAACAGAATCAAATCTGGAATAAACCCAAACTATGGCCCAGTCATATAGCGGGGTGGTGCTGTATGTGCCGTCGGGTTGACTTTTTTTTTACAACATCATCTTAACCAAGCCAATTAATGAAATAAAAAACTGACCGGAACATTAGTTCCAAGTACTTTACAATAGTGGAAACTTTACTACCATCCCACAATGCAATAGTGGAATTGCCCTTTCTGTTTTATGTGACATTATGTGATGTGTAATAAATTCAAATCAAAATTGATGTGATCATACACTACATAGAAAACACAGCACCCATTCAAATTGTGTGACAAAGTACTGGCCAACCAAGTGACTCTGCTACTTCTTTAAAAAGAAAAAATGGAGTATTTCACTCTCACTTTAAAATAAATAAATGACCATGAAAATAAGTAATGAACTGAAGATAGCACTCTTTCTTGCACAAGATGCTAATGATGGTTCAAGTCTAAAACAAAACCCTCATATCTCAAATAATTGATGACCCAAGAGATTGAGAAGGGGTTTATAGCCAGGCATTCGGCACTGCATTAAGTTTATACAGAAAACCCAGCAATACGGTCTACCATAGACATCCGTGTCAATGGAATATCATAAGCAGTGACTACAGAAAACAAATTTTCAAAGGATACCGCATTCCACAACTGCAGGGATCCCATACAACCAACTTAAACTACTACAATATCTACTTCAATTGCGAATCCAAAATTCATTCTACCATCAAAATTATAAACCTGACCTCTAAAGGTTAGGCATAAGGTGATACCATGTATAGTTTACTTCCATTGAGCTATTATCAACGGTAACAATAAACAAAAAATAATAATAATGATCAAATTTTTGTTCCAAAATACTCATCTAAATTTTTATGATCAATGCTTTAGAGACAACAAATTTCACAATTGCTGAGGTGACGTCAATTTCATATGGGACCACCACTGACATCATTTTACTGTACAGAAATCACAATATGCGACCTCAACAGTTGTGAAATTTATCGTAGATTTTGTTGTGCCTATAGACTTACTCATTTCTTATTATTCTTTCAGGAGGCAAACACAAACCCTAGATTTCAACTAAATATCCAAACCAGCTTTCAACTAAAAATCAATAAGCAAAATCCAAAAGATTTGATTTTTAATCTATTTTATTCTTTTTCAGCAAAATCAAAACCTGAATTCAGCTAAAAATCCAAACAAGTTTCACCGGTTTCTCCCTCACTATTCAAAACTGTGATTTTCCCACGTTTTCAAACCTTTTCTCGGCAACCAAACACATCCTAACCCAAAATCAGATAATCAAAACCAGAAATTCCGATCCAAAAGCAATCCCTCTAATCCCCAAAACAAAAAAACTTTAACCAAGATTTAAAAACACACACACACCGACATATCACTAATCCAAAATCAAATAACTAAAAAAGAAAAGAAAAAAGAAAAGAGAAGTGTACGAACCGGAGGGTCGTTGATTGGAGTCCATTAAGAATCGCAGAGATTAGCGAACCGGCATATAGAGATAACGGAGAGAGAGATAGAGATAGAGATAGAGTTTTTGCAATTCTGGTTTGTTTTTCTTTCTCTCTCTGTTTTCTTTTCTTTCTCTTTCTCTTTCCCTTTCCCAATTTAGGCTGTAGGTGTATAGCACTCCGTAATTCCCGAATACAGCGTAAGCACTTTTTTGTCGTTAGTAAGGGTTGTATCTGGACCGTTCATCCAAGATGGGGCCCCTCAATTATTGGTGATCTGGATCAGTGGATGGTCCATGATTCATTGCGCACTTCAACAACAACCCAAAAGATATGTTTTAGGAATTTTGACTTGTGAGGGTTGACCTGATTGATAAAAGAAGAGAGAAAGTAATAGGAATGTTCTTGAAAGGGATATTTAACATATGTTAAACATGCAATATGAATTTAACAATAAAAACTCTACTTACCCACTAAATTTAACCATCTTTTTCATAATTGCTTAGTTGATTATGATTAGTTTATAATAAAAATGATTTATCAAATTAAAAGTAGTGAAAAAAAAAGTTATGAATTTTTTTGTCATTAATATTCCTATGTAGTATGAGTTTTAGTTCGTTCAATTGGTAAAGTATTATAGATACTAGTAAAATAACTTATGGGTTTAATTTGGACTAGATTTTTATTGAGGGCTTTTTTGCCTTTCTTGGTGGTGGAAGAAAAAATACAAAACTCATCTATATATTTTTTTTCTTTTAAAAAGAAAATCATTTTTAGAACAGTATTGTATAATTTTGAGAGCTTTTTGCATATAAATAGAGGTCTTGGAATCTTTTTAAGCCTTAGTTATAAAGCTATACTATGGTAATATATTACACTTAACAAACTGTAACCAAATTTTACCATTCACCAAAACCATTATATATAAAAATAAATCTGTGACTGCAAATGCACACTTGTACCCTTCATTTAATACTCAACCAACCATCTTAAAAAATAGGTTAAATTATAGTTTTCGTCCCTAAACTATACATGAGTTTCGTTTTTAGCCCCTAAACTTTGAAAAATTTGTTTTTCGTCCTTAAATTTTGAAAAAGTTCACTTCTACACATGAATTTCGTCTCTAGACTTTTTTTTATAAAATGACGAAATTTATGTGTAAAAATGAACATTTTGAAAGTCTAAGGACGAAAAACGAACTTTTCAAAGTTCAGTGACGAAAAACGAAATTCATGTATAGTTTAGGGACGAAAACAATATTTTGGCCTAAAAAATATACCAAAAAACAATAATAAAAATTTCACAGACCGCTTATTGGAGGATACTGTTTCATGCACTAAAAGATAGAGAATGGATTTTTTGTTAAATTAAAAAAGCAAGCTTTGCCCCTATATCCTGGCAGTCTGGCACAATCCCATACCGTTTCCTTACTTATGACAAGGTAAAGGTCAATTTTGATACCACCATCCAATGTGCATGCATGGACATCCCAAACTCTATTCCTAGCTTTGCTAACTGGGTTGTGCAAAAAAATCCTAGTCCTAGAGATGCTAACGTTAGGGCCCATAATTGGAGATAGAATCTGGTTCAATGTTCAATGCAAACGAAGTTGTTCAGATTTGAGGAGGCTTGGGCTAAGGAGGTTAAGGCTGTGAGGAAATTATTTCTAAGGCCTAGGCAACACGCTTCATAGGAAGCCCAATGTATCAGGTCTTCCAAAAGATTAAGGAGTATAGTACAGGAAACAGTTACTTAGTTGGAGTGGGTGCTCACTCAAGTCCTTGGGTAAAGGGATTGAAGAGAATTAGAGAAACGAGCCCGGTTGCAATCTTTCGAGAGTCAGAATGGAAGCAAAGATCGTATTGCACTATTGCTCTATTCCAAATGCATCCTTCAAAAGCCAGTCCTTTTTTATTTTTATTTTTATTTTTTTTTAAGTACTGTCATATAGTAGGTGTTGATGTTTCTAATGCAGTCATTTCATGATTCATATTTTCTTTTTTTTTGGTTGATGAGTGAGGATATTTTGTATTATGTATTCTGAAACATAAAGAGAAAATTATACAGAGGAAGGGCCAATGTCATCTCCTCTTACAAAAAGCCAATTGGAAATAGAAGAGATGGAGATTGGTTCATTAAAATCACAAGCACTTGTCCAACTAGCTAAATTATGCAAAATATAGTTTGCTTCTCTATGGACATGAACAAAATCTCAGGTTGTGAATAAGTGAAGGAGAGATTTAGCATCTTTAATGACACGGATTTGCCAGTCTGAATCAATAGAATTTTTTTAGAAGGCTTCAATGATATTGATGGCGTCCCCTTTAAACAAAACAAACTTACCTCCCATATTTCGAACAGCAGAGATAGCTAAAAGAGCTGTGTGGGTTTCCAAGCTCGGTCACCTGCAGGTAGAGATTTTGAGCTAGCATGGAGTATTTCCCCAGTGTCATTTCTACAACAAACAACAACTGTGATTTTATTGGGGCGAATAACAACATCAAAATTAAATTTCAGCCAACCAATTGGGTAGGGCTTCCAGTTTGACTCTCGGAACCTAGTAACAAATTTTTCATCCCAAGCCTTTAAATGCTCAAGGTAGCTTTTAGTAATATATGAGGCTGTTTCACGGGGGTCTGATGTTTTTTTATTGAAGATAATCTCATTTCTGCACCACCATATTCTATCAAAGAGGATTGCAGCAAGTAGAATAAATTTTTGTTCATCCTCCATTGGGACTTTAAGAAAGGTAGAGGGGTAAATGATTTTCTTTATCCATTCTTGGATAGGCTGAGCATTCATATTAGCCAGATTGAGAAGCCAAGGTGATAATGACCATACGATTATAGCAAACGAACAGCCAAAAAGAGATGCTCAATAGTTTCAGCCTGGGCAGAGCAGAATGGGCAGTCCCTTTCTTCAATATCCCACCTCTTGCTAAGAAAAAATCTAGTTGGCAGAATGTCCTAAGCAATCTTCCAAAGTAACAATTTTAATCACTCATGAATCATAAGCTTCCATAAATGCTTCCATTCTTTTCTGAGAAGAAGACCAGTGTTGAGGAGATTTGACATTTGAGATTGTATATAGGTTGATTTGCCGAGAATTCACCATTTTTATTGGTAGCCCATATGATTTATCTTGAGTGTAAGCCAGTGAGAGATGGATTTTAATAATGGATTGGACAGTGTCTAATACTTTTTTTTTTTTCCTTCTATTGCTAAAACCCTAGTGTCTAAGGCTGCGTTTGGATCCTCTATTTTAGGAATACATTCTCGCTAGAATGCATTATTTAGAATGCATTTTGTTGAAAATGGTGCGTTTAGTAGAATACTGAAATTTTTGCTAAGAAGTGATTATGCTGAATGAAATTGTGTTTGGTTAGTATTTTAGAGAATGTATTTTTTCTATTAAACAATATATTGTTAGGATAGTAGTATGTAATTAACAATTTTATTTATTTATTAATTTTAAAGAAATCTCAATACAAGATTAAAAATATATTTATCATCAATACAAAATTAACATAAATAAAATCCTCAACAAGAAGAAAAAATTCTCATTCTCAACATTAATACGAAAAAAAAATCCAAAAAATAAAGTATTAAATTATGATTTAAATTAATGTCTATTAGTATTACATTGTGATTTAAATTAATGTCTATTAAAAAAAAATCATGATTTGTGCACATCCTCATTGTACATTTAATGCACACTTCTACAAAATTTGAAAAATGTGATAAAAAAAAAAAGGCCAAATTATAGATTACATCCTTTAAATTTGATTAAAATTCACTTCAATCTTCTAAGTTTTGATCATTTCAATTCAATGTTTAAGTTTGGTTTTGTTTCAATTCACATGTTCCATCCATTTGCCACTCACTTCCGTGAGTTAAATGCATAGATATTTTATTATTTCGATTTTTTTTTTTTAAATCAAGAAAAATAAACCAAAAAAAAATTCTTAAAAAAAAAAACAAATATTGAATTTTTCTCAATAACAATAACAGCTATGTACGATATGGCTGTAGTGGTTTCTTTTTCTTTTTATTTTATTTTATTTTAATGATTTTGTTAGATTCATGCTGAACATATTAATTGGATGTTTTAATTGCTGATGTGTCAGTATATCACATCAGTGACATGTCAGTTTATAAGTAAATGGTTGTAAAATTGGTTCTGTCTCTAGCATTATTCATCATGGCGTTGGTTTCCATGCCAAGACAAATTTCCTACAAAGTTCCTGCTTTCTAATGCGGCATTTTAGTTTGTAGTGATGAGATTTATTTCAGGCCTCAACTGATACAGCACCCTTTTATCCCACCAATTATATTTTTGCTGCACTGTTAAGTTACCAACTTTGAAGGTCTATATATAGTAACTTTCAGTTTCATTGTGGGGTTACAATATATCAGTATCAAAACTGTAGTGTGTGGATGACCACTTCAAAAATTTCATATATCATTTCATTCTCACATTTTTTTGTCTTGATTCTCTATTTTTTTTATTTTATAACAAGTTATCAGCACGAAGCTCTGGCTAAATTTTAGAAGGAAGTTGTCAACAATTTACAAATGTTATTTGTGTGACACCCCAATCCACTATAAGTTTTTCCTAAAAAATTGGTAATTTCATTATTTATTTATTTGTCATCATATTGATTCATTGCCTACAAATTTTAGTGTTTATTTAATGCATTAAAATCTTATGGGTTTTATGCTAAATATATTATATCTAGTAATATTGTTAAATATACTCAGTGATAAATTAAGCAATTCCATTGTACTTATTATATGTCAGATATGTATATTAATTTTGTACACATGTCTATTAATTATTTGTGACACATGTATTTATCTCAAGCCTATTAGAATGGCAACTAAGCATCCTAGTAGGATCATTTTTTTATTTGCCATCATCTCTATGGAAAATTAAAAGGAATGAATACCTTACAATAAATGATCCCCTGATTTTATGAAATAATTTAAGGGAGAGATACGAGCACCTAAAGTTGCAAAAATTATTCCTCCCAAAAGTTCATTATAAATTGATGCACCTGAAATTGCAAATTTTCAAAAGTGTAACATATGAGCATATGAAGTTGCAAAAGTACTCCTCCCAAAAAGTTCATTATGAATTAATGCACCTGAAGTTGAAAATTTTCAAAGGTGTAATTGAGTACAATTCTACACTTGATGCTTCTGAAGTTGCAAATTTTTTTAAGAGAAAGTGAATACAATTTTGCAATTTTTAAAAATATGTTCACAATTATAATTATGTGAGGAAAAGTTCACTAAAGAAGACACGTTGGAAAAAATATATATTTTATATTTCATGCCTCTAATGTGCTTCTGAAGTAGCAATATCGAGAGCGTAAATTCAAGAAGTATGTTGAACTAATATATCTTGTCTTCTAATGTTTGAATAAAATAACCGAGTTTTTACTAGAAAACCGTCAGTCTTACCCGACTAGTTGTACATCATTCCCCGAAGTGAATGAAATCTCATTTAATAATCATAGAGAAAATAATGGTCGTTGGTGTGGACGTGATAGAAACCATCAATATTGAGTGGGACGTACTCAAAACTCTTCAAAAAGAAATATCACACATTTCCACCTAGAATACCAATAAAATAAAATAATAAGAAAATGGCAAAGGTTTAAAGAATAAACCTTCAAAAGGCCATAGGTGTGGTATGGAAGGTCATTGGTCGCATACCTATCGTATGCTTAAACATTTGGCTGACTTGTACCAAGCCTCCATAAAAATAAAGGGAAATAATTTGAAATGAATTTTACTAATCCAGAAGATCTCATAGGTTATTTTGATACCTTAAATATTATAGTTTATCTTGATCGAGATGATCACGATTTTGTTGATCAAGAAGATCACAAAGATGATGGGTGAAAATTTTGTCTAGCAGACATTGTAATAACCCATACAATCCTTAAAGAAAATAAATATTTTCAAACCCTATGTCAATACTATATTAGGTATTTAGGTTTATAGAACCTAATTGAAGGCTCCGGAAGAGCAAATATTATATTACCAAAGAGAACAAAAATATGTATTGACGATATTTTGTATTCTTCTAAATCATGAAGAGATTTTTTCAGCTTTAAGGATATACGATATAATGATTATCATATTGAAACCAACAATGAAGGCAATGAAGAATATATTTATATTAATGGTTTCGAGCTAGAAGCTCATATTAGAAAAACAGTCTATTTATCTTTTGGGTTATATTATAGAAGAATTGAAACAAATGTTACAATGCACCAGAAGTGCCTCCACCCAAATATATTTTATGCTTTGGCATGATAGTCTTCAACATCTGGAATCAATAATGATGTGATGAACCATTGAGAACTCTCATGGGCATTCTTTAAAGAACCAACAAATTCTTTTACCAAGTGACTATCCGTGTAATGTCTGCTCTCAAGGTAAATTAATTATCAAACCATCCTCATTCAAAGATTATGGTTGAATCTCCATCTTTCTTAAAAAGAATTCAAGATGATATTTGTGGACCTATACACTATCATGTGGGTCATTCAGGTATTTTATGACATTGATAGATGAATTAACAAGATTGTCACATGCTTGTTTATTTTCTACTAGAAATGTTGCATTTACTAAACTCTTTGCTCAAATAATTAGATTACGAGCATAATTTCTTGATTATCCAAATGACAAAATTCATTTAGATAATGCAGGTGAATTTTACATTTCAAGTATTTGATGACTATTGCATGTCAATCAAGATTAAATTTAAACATCATATTGCTCATACCCATACTCAAAATGGTTTAGCTGAATTATTTATTAAAAAACATCAAATGATTACTTGTCTTTCACGTGTGAAAGCAAAACTAATTATTTATGTCTAGAGACATGTTATATTACATGTTGCATCATTTGTTCATATTATTTAACAACCAATATTTTTCATCCTTGTATTTTTTGTTGTGCTGTATATTTTTCTATTACATCCTCACAATGCAATAAGATAGGTCCTCAACGTAGACTTAGAATCCTTATGTTGATTTTGATTCTCTATCTATAATTAGATATCTTGAACCTCTAACATATGATGTTTTTAAAGTCACCATTTGAAGATTGTCACTTTAATGAAATAGTCTTCCCACCATTAGGGGGAGAATAGTTGTTGCCAGAAGTACGACAAATAACAGTTTTCCCACCATTAAGGGGAGAAAAGTCAGTGTCAAAAGCAAGACGAGAGATTATTTGGAATATTTCGATATTACCTTATTTTGATCCTCATAGAAATTAATGTGAACTGGAAGTTCAGAGGATTTATTTGTAAGGTATACTACAAACAAATTATCAGATGTGTTCACTGACAGTAAGAAATATGTGAAATCACAAATTCCAGCTGCTAATACTCTAACACAAATAGAAGTCCTTGAATGACAATTAATTGATATAGCAGTAAATGAATCTAAAACACGCCTGAAGCATGGAAAAATCTGTCAGTGCTAAAGATAAGATTCCCAGAGGAGGAAAACATAAGAAAAGAAAGTCGCAACCCTTAAAGGGGCAATAGTCATAAAATACGTAACATAAATAATTGATCTATCCAAAATTTGTGCACAAAATCTCCTAAAAATGAAACTCCTAAAGAGTTATCCCATGAAGTGGAATCTCCTGAAGAAAAAAAGATACTTGGAAATCATGAGATCTCGATACATTATGTAAATATAGGAGAAATATGGGATAGAAATAAAACTGTTATCGACAACATATTTTCATTTAAAGTTGCTCTTAACATTACCAGAAGTAATGATGATGAAATTGAACCACAAACTGCCGAAGAATGTCAACGTAGAAATGATTGGCCAATGTGGAAAGACGTAATTCAAGCAAAGCCAAACTCACTAGTAAAATGTGAGTATTTGGACTTGTAGTCCAAATACCTAAAGGTGTAATGCCTGTTGGATACAAATGGGTATTTGTATGTAAACGTAATGAGAAAAACTAAATTATGAGGTACAAAGCGCGACTAGAGACACAAGGTTTCTTGCAGAGACCTGGTATAGATTATGAAAAAAACATATGCTCCTGTCATGGACGCAATTACATTCAGATTTCTGATTAGCTTGGTAATTACAGAAAATTTGGATATGCGCTCAATAGATGTGGTTACAGCATATCTATATGGATCATTAAATAATGATATATACATAAAAATCCCTGAAGGATAAAGAATGCCTGAAACATATAATTCAAAATCCCGAAGCATGTATTCTATCAAGCTACAAAGATCCTTATATGGATTAAAACAATCCAGACGCATGTGGTACAATCGCCTTAGTGAATATTTGTTGAAAGAAGGATTTGAAAAAATCTAATTGGATACGCAGATGCATGTTATCTTTCTGATCCGCATAAAGGCCGATCACAAATAGGGTATTTGTTCACTTATGGAAATACTGCTATTTCATGGAGATCTGTCAAGCAAACAATATCTGCTACTTCCTTAAATCATTCAGAGATCATCGCAATTCATGAAGCGAGTCGTGAATGTGTCTGGCTAAGATCGGTAATTCAATATATTCAAGAAAAATGTAGATTGTCTTCAATCAAAGGAAGTCCGACAATATTATATGAAGACAATGTTGCTCGTATCCCTCAAATTAGAGGAGGATACATCAAAGGTGATAGAACTAAACACATTTCACCTTAATTCTTTTATACACATGAGCTCCAAAAGAATGGTGCTATTGATGTCAAGCAGATACGCTCAAGTAAAAATTTGGCTGACTTATTCACTAAGCCATTACCGACTGCAACATTCAAAAAGATCATGTAAAACATTGGCATGCATCAATTTAAAGATCTATATACTCATGAGGGCGAGTAAATGTTCAGAATATTATGTGCTGATTGTACTCTTTTTCCTTCGCTAAGGTTTTTTCCCACAGGGTTTTCTTTTTCAAGGTTTTAATGAGACAATCCTAAAGGCACTAAAGAAGACTCAAGAATACTGTACTCTTTTTCCTTCGCCATTGGTTTTTTCCCACTGCGTTTTTCCTTGACAAGGTTTTAATGAGTCATATTCTTAGCAAGTGATCATCCAAAGGGGAGTGTTGTAAATATCCTAGCATTGGTTTCCGTGCCAAGACAAATTTCCTACAAAGTTCCTTACTCAGTCAACAATTTCGGCTGTTAATTGCTGCTTTCTAATGCGGCATTTTAGTTTGTAGTGCCGAAAATTTATTTCGGCCCTCAACTGAATACAGCACCCCTTTTATCCCACCAATTATATTTTTGCTGCACTGTTAAGTTACGGACTTTGAAAGTCTATATATAATAACTTTCAGTTTTATTGTGGGGTTACAATATATCAGTATCAAAACTGTAGTGTGTGGATGACCACTTAAGAAATTTCAGATATCATTTTATTCTCACATTTCTTTGTCTTGACTCTCTATTTCTTTTATTTTATAACACAAATTACTTTCTTGACTATGACATTAACAATCCTTCTTATGAGTTATGACAATGACATTGATCGTCGTTTTAAAAACCAGATCGGGGAGAGAACTGGAAAGAGGAGTGGTTCCTATATTATGATCTGATTGGGGTCGGACCACTGGTCAAACCGGTGACGTCTTAAAAATATATAAATAATTTAATAAATACATAAACAATTTGTAGTTAATAATATTGGGTTAACAAATATATAACAAATTTTAAAACACTTTATATAAGTTTTCACATCTTATATCTTGAGAAAAAATCAAAATTAAGCAAAATGTAACTATGTAACTAAAGATATTAACATTACAAAATAATGATCCTTAAACCATATAAATAATAATCCTTCAATTAAATCAAATAAGTTCTGAATTCTATTACATCCAAACAACAAAGAACGTTAAATGTTCATCTGATAATATTAACATCACAAGTCTAAATAGTCATTTCATAATATATAATTGAAATCAATATCATGACTCTATGCAGGATCACATTTTCCCCTCACAAATGACCCGTTTGTAGATGGTGCGGAGGTAAACAACAATGACAGACTGGCAACAACCATTTTCAACAACAAAAATAGCCAACAAACAAATAAGTCATGTAATTAACCTTCGGCCTTCAATAGTTTGAATATGATCTCCCACATAGAAAACTCTAAGAACCTCAGCCCAGACATCTCCAGTCATACCACCACAAGCGAACCTCTCCCACAAACTAGTTTTATGCAGAATTTTTCAAAGAAAAAATCAGTAGACTTCATGGAGATAAACACAGATCAGGCTTCTTATCTCCAAGTCCTAACAAGCCCGTACATAATATCATAAGTTCACAACCTCAATCTCATTCAAAGGAAGACAGTATACCCCCTCACCCACCTACAACAAATGAGAACATGGAGGACTCTCAACAAGACCAAGGTAATCTCATATTGCCCATATCAACAGAGATGAAACAAAGGTTAGTAGCCAAAGTTGGTGATACCGTTTTGGCACCCGTTTCAGTTTGGCCATTGGAATGAGATATTTCGGTACTAGTTAATACCGGCGTTCCGTTTCATGTTTACCGCAATATATATATATATATATATATATATATATGATTTACTCCTCTATACATTTATTCATCAAAATTTATAATTTGTTAGTTAGGAATCTTTCAAATTATAAGCACATATCAATCTTAATATTAATAATAATAATAAGCTTACACTTGTATTTTGAATAATAAATAATAGAAATATGAAACCTAAAGAAATACCACTTAAGATAATAAATAAATAAAAAAACCAAAAGAGTAAAATTCATCCCAAAGTGTAAAATAGAAGAGTTGAATAGTGTGAACATTTGAAAAGTTCCTGCTAAACTAAAAAGGTACAAAGAAGAAAAAGTACGCTAACACATGTGAAGGGCACTCAAACCAAAAAAAGGAAAGGAAAAAAAGCAAAGAAAAGAAAAGGTAAGAGAGTCAGAGAGAGAGCTTCAGCAGAAAATACAAAAAAGAAGAAGAAGAAGAAGAAGAAGGAGCGGGGAAGGAGAGAAGAAGAAGAAGAAGGGGAAGACAAAGCAGAGAAGGAGAGCAGAGAAAAAAAGTGGTTTTTCCTTTTCTCTTTTTAGTTATTTATTCATGCCGGCTGGAATTGGCCGGAATGGCCGAAATTCGCCGAAACGGGTCAAAAAAATTTTCGAGGTGGAATAAGGGGGTTTATCGTACCGGTTTACACACTGGTACGAGATTTTCCGCTAACACACGTGAAGGGCACTCAAACCAAAAAAAGGAAAGGAAAAAAAGCAAAGAAAAGAAAAGGTAAGAGAGTCAGAGAGAGAGCTTCAGCAGAAAATACAAAAAAGAAGAAGAAGAAGAAGAAGAAGGAGCGGGGAAGGAGAGAAGAAGAAGAAGAAGGGGAAGACAAAGCAGAGAAGGAGAGCAGAGAAAAAAAGTGGTTTTTCCTTTTCTCTTTTTAGTTATTTATTCATGCCGGCTGGAATTGGCCGGAATGGCCGAAATTCGCCGAAACGGGTCAAAATTTTTTTCGAGGTGGAATAAGGGGGTTTATCAGGTTTACCCTGGTACATTTTCCGGAAATGGAAACAAATAAGTCAGTAAGGTACGAATTTTCCGGCCGAATGGAATGGCATTCACAACTATGTTAGCAGCCCCATGGAAATAAACAAATAAGTCAGTAAGGTAAAAAAAAATAAACAGGGGAAAAAACCTCGAATTATTATTGTATGGGATAACTCGAGAGAGACAGAGAGAAACAAAAAACATTTTCAACCCAACCAAACGAGAAAAGAAATTAGGAATTTGTATGTGATAAGTGATAACAAATTGTGAAAGGTGGAGTCAGGGGTGGAGCCAGAAATTTAATCAATACATCTCTAGATCTTTAATGATATCAATCCAATATAATTGACAAAAATGGTTATGCTTAAGATGGATATCATGCACTTTAAGACCTTTTATCAACTATGTCATCACTAATTAATAATGTGCACAACCAAATGATGACATAACCATAATCAGCGTCCAATTTCCCAAAACAATTGTAACATTAAACATCGTAAATTCTCATACAACTCATACAAAATAAATGTACTTGGATGCACCGTCTCTTATGAGACATCCACATTGTATTCAAAACCCTTGAAAAAAAAAAAATCAATAATATTGGCAGAATCAATATATAATTGAAATATCTTAAGCACCTCATTATGAAATAAGCTTAATTCATCAACATGAGTTTACCATAAAAGTGATTTATCAAATTAAAAGTAGTTAAAAAAATTATGATTTTTTTTTCTTTAATATTCCTATGTAGTATGAGTTTCAATTCATTCAATTGGTAAAGTATTATAGATTCTAGTGAAATAACTTAGGGTTTAATTTAGACTAGATTTTTATTGAGGGCCTTCTTGCCTTTTTGGTCATGGAAGAAATAATACAAAACTATATTTTTTTTTCTTTAAAAAAAAAAATCAATTATTATCTTACAATTTTTTAGAACAGTATTGTATAATTTTGAGAGCTTTTTGCATATAAATAGACTTAGAATCTTTTTAAATTTTTGAAGTAGGCGAGAGCCCTAGTTATAAAGCTATACTATGCTAATATATTACACTTAACAAACTGTAACTAAATTTTACCATTCACCAAAACCATCATATACTGTTCCAAAAAAATAAATTTCTGACTGAAAATGCACACTTGTACCCTTCATTTAATACTCAACCAACCATATCTTAAAAAATATACCAAAAAATGATAATAAAAATTTCACAAATTGCTTATTGGAGGCAGTCCACCATGTATAGATACTGTTTCATGCACTAAAAGATAGAGAATGGATTTTTTGTTAAATTAAAAAAGCAGGCGTTGCCCCTATATCCTGGCAGTCTAGCACAATTCCATACCGTGTCCTTAGATTGGCAATTTCAGCCCAATAACGTATTTTTTAATTTTTTTTGGCCAAAAAGTACCGTTCCAAAGTTAAATAGGGATGTAGGCCAGTTACTGAAAATCGTCTCTTGGAGAGACGATTTGTCGTTTTATTTTTTTTTTTTTCTTTTTTTTTTAATTTAAAAAAATTTAAAAAAAAAATTTAAAAGGACAAATCGTCTCTTGAAGAGACGATTTTGTCTTCAAAATTTTTTTTTTTTTTTTTTAAATGCGCCATTTTAAAAATGTAACAAATTTAAAAAAAGAATTTTTTTTTTTAGGACAAATCGTCTCTTGAAGAGACGATTTGTTCTTTTTCTTTTTTTTTTTTAATTTAAAAGGACAAATCGTCTCTTGAAGAGACGATTTTGTCTTCAAAATTTTTTTTTTTTTTTTTTAAATGCGCCATTTTAAAAATGTAACAAATTTAAAAAAAGAAATTTTTTTTTTTAAGGACAAATCGTCTCTTGAAGAGACGATTTGTTCTTTTTCTTTTTTTTTTTTTTAATTTAAAAGGACAAATCGTCTCTTGAAGAGACGATTTTGTCTTCAAAATTTTTTTTTTTTTTTTAAATGCGCCATTTTAAAAATGTAACAAATTTAAAAAAAGAAATTTTTTTTAAGGAAAATCGTCTCTTGAAGAGACGATTTTCAGTTTTTCTCAGAAACCGTGCCCCCAGCACTTTAAACTCAAACTAGATCTATTTTTCCGAACTCAAACCAGATCTATTCTTCTGAACTTCGCCCAGCTCTCTTCTTCCAGCAACAGCAACCCCTTAAACTTCTTATTCACCTACTTCTTCAATCAAAGGTTCCTCACACTTCATATGTAAGTAAATAAGTTAGATCTATACACTTCTTTTATTTTAAATGTTGCTAATACATTATGTCAGCCAAGATTACATTTTATTCTACTAAATTTGTGAAATGAGAAATCATCTTCCTTTTGTTCTATTTATATTTTTGAATTTACATTTACTTCTTTGTTTCTTCATTGTGCTTTGCTAAAACAAGGATAGAATCTGATATAAGGATTTCTTAACTGTGTTAACATATGTAATAATTAGGAGGTTTAACTACTAATTTACATGTATTTGACATTAATGCAAAAGACAAATTTTAATTTGTTTCATTTGAGTTCTCTAAAATTCGTTTTCTTTCAATTCAGTCCATTCATTCATTTACATTAAATAGGTTGTTGTTAAGTGTCCAAAACAATGTTGATTTGATGAAAAATTCATAAAACTAATATGGTTAGTGGGTGCAAAGTAACGAAAATTAGAGTGTAATTTTAAAATAAATGAAAGTTAGAAGGTAAAACATGTAATTTAGCCCATATAAAATTAATATAAGTGATCTTTTTCATATAAAAATGATTTTATCTGATAAAAAATTAATTTTTACTAAAAAAAAAAAATCATTAACTACCATCATTTCAACAAGTGGAAAATATTATTGTGAAAAAAAAAAAAAAATTGTGTATTCCTTCTTGTGGTTGATGTTGTTTTGTTTTCTGATTTTATTATTATTTTTTTTTTATTAATCACCCCAACCACATGTCACTGTCCCCTCCCATAGTCCCAAATATTTTGCTTACTGTAGCAATCCCTATAAAAATGACGAAAATGCGTCAGCATTAAAGTGGCGACGTGGAACAGTTGAAGGTTATTTTGGTGATAATCTTGATTACCTTTTTTTTAGTTTCTTTTTTTTGGGGTCTGGTTACAATGATTCCAATCTCCAGACATGGTTTAATAAATGCTTTCCTTAATAATTAAAAAAAATGTTTTTGACATTTGGTAGATATTGAAACCAACCGCAAACTCACTCTACATAGTTTTGTGCTACATAATTTGTTTGTTGTTATTCTTGTTGTGTTAGAAAAAATGTAAAACCACATAGTTTTGTGCTAATTCTTAGGAAAAAAATAAAAGAATTTCTACACTTTAAAAATGACTAAACAAAAAGAAAGATAAAAAAGGCTAGAGAGATTTTGAGGAGTTTTTAGACTCTTGTAACTTGTCTTAATGGTTTGGTGTTACTGATTTGGGTTATGTATAACTTGACATTGGAGTGGAATTATGGGACAAAATTTTGGGAGTATACTCAACTCAGTATACTATATTTCTGTAAAGTTTCATGATTTGTTATTATGTTTTTGGGTTTCTAATGACAGTCTAAGTAGAGCTGTTTCACTGCAGAATGCAATTGGAGTACTCTAGGTTGAATCCTTTGTAACTCCACTTAGAGATTGAGTTTTGACACAAAATTTGGGGTGTATTAGGTTAACATATATATGTTCTAATCTGGAGATTTTGGTGATTTTTAGAGACTCCTAGGTATTTTAATATTTAATTCCAAGTGGGCTGATCTGCTTTAGAAATTAATGTGGGGGTTGTAACCTTGAACTCTTAGAAACCTAACCTATGAGCATTATCTTTATAAATCGAAGGCTGCCCATATTCTAATAATATTTTGATTTTATCTATAAAAAAAAAAATTAAAAAGGCTAGAGAAAAATACAATGTTGAATGTATCTTTGAATAATTTCTTTAGTTGTCACTAACAAGTTGTAAATTACTTTTGATTTCAATAGGTATCATGGCTCCAATTACTATATATATCCGCTACAACGGAGAAATAATTTATGATAGTATCCATGGAGTTCAGTATGAAGGGATGCAGATGAAGAATATTCGAGTGGGATGGGGGGTAACTGGATGGGTGGATCGTGTGGGATGAGGGGTAACTAGGTGGGTGGAATAAGGGGTAACTGAATGGATGGACTGTGCGGGATGAGAGGTAACTGGGTGGGTGGGATGAGTGGTAACTGAGTGGGTGGACTGTGTGGGATGGAGGGTAACTGGATGGGTGGACTGTGTGGGATGAGGTGTAACTGGGTGGGTAGACTGTGCGGGATGGAGGGTATCTGGATGAGTGGGATGGGGGGTAACTGGATGGGTGGGATGGGGGGTACTTGGGTGGGTGGACTGTGTGGGTGGACTGCTGGGAATAACTGAGTGGGTGGATGAGCTGGGCTCGGCAATGGTGGGGGCAACTGGGTGGGTGGACTCTGTGGGATGTAATCGATTAAGAGATCGGGCAATTTTTAGGCCCCGATATGCCTCCTTACTTGCTGGATGGGATGGTGGGAACATGTGATAAATGTTTAGCAATACATCAGCCTATCATAAAATAGAAGATGTCATAAAATCATAAAATTAAAGATGTCATAAAATTAATCCAAAAAAATAACTTCTAACCCACATATTTTTTTGTTAAATACCATAAAACATACCCTAATCCAACTCATAAGTGTATAAAAAATTAAATCATACGGTTTCAAAATGTAACAAATTCAATCAATATTTCATACTAAACCCCAAATATAACATCATTCCACTTAAATGGATCGAGTTTAATTTTTTACTTTTGAATCTATAGAGTTTAGTTTGTTACACTATAAACTTTAGGATTTAAACTGTCATTTTATCTTATCCCATCACGAATTCTATCATTCAATTGCTACAATAATATCACTACAATTGCTAGGCATAAATGATGCAAAACTAATATCAAGTAAAAACCCTTACCAGAGCATCAAAAGAAGCGCTTTGCTTGCTGATATAGCGTCGAGTGATCCTGCGATACCATACCATGTACTCATCGTTATAAGACATAGGATCCGATACTATGTCACTTGTAATGACATGCTCAAGTCGATTATTCCACGTATCAACATGGGACTCCCATTTTTTCGTCCAATCCGTCTCTTTCTTCCTTAAAGTTACTGCATGCAAGGTAACATAAGTATTGATGGGCCTAGGTATGGACTGCTGCATTCCGAATTGACGTAAGACACGATCGGGGCAGTGCATCTCTACAATATGCACACATATCAATGGCACCATCGTACGCCATATCTCCCGTCCTCTTAGGCAATAGTCTGGCAAATTAGCATTAATATACGGCTGCCAAACAATCTACAAAAGTATACACACAATAGAAGTATTAACAAAATAGAAGAATTAACAAATGGAAACTATACATGTGTACTGTACAAGTATGAGTGTTGGACAAGTAGTGTAATGGACCTAAAGCCCAATGGGTCTACATAAAATATATTAACAATAACTATGAATACGGTGAATATACATCAAATACAAGTATAGTACCTCATCGGGATGTTGCATACCCAAAGCTGATCGATAATGGCGTAAGACATGAGTGCTAACATTTTTCTGGCACTTTGCATTGCACCACCTATAACATAACATAATCATTCATGTACTTATATAAAACACATACAATAATTTTAAAAATATTGTGAAGCATATGAGCAATTAACCAAGGAAAATCTATAATATATATATATACATATATATATATATATACCTAATGCCATACGGCCCCTGAGGTAGCGGCTGACCTGCAGCATCCACACCATAATCAATAGGTTGGATAGACACGATCTCTGGTGTCATACGTGGGAACCTAGACCATGCCCATAATTGCACCAGGATCAAGGCACCACCAATGTCTTTTGTTCGTGCCTTAGCGGCGTTACATAGCTGTCTATACAACCATGCTAAGGCTGCAGAACCCCAACTATATTCTCCAGCAGTATCAAAGTCATCCAAAAACATCAACCATAAAAGGTGCACCAAATCCCCAGAGGTGTCAGCGAAAACACTACCCCCAAGCATCTCTAAGATATAAGCTCGTGCATACCGCTGTACAGTGACCTCATCAGCATTATCAGGTAACACACCAAACGTCTCACTGAGCCAGGTCATATTTAGACGGCACCCTACTAACTTTTCCGGTGGAGGAATGACACCGAGTAATTCACCGCACAACTCAGGCCATTTCAAGATCGTTGACCGAATAACTGGTCGACCATCAACTGGCAACCCTAACATCACCTCCATATCCTGTAAGGTGATAGTCATCTCACCAAGGGGTAGGTGGAAGGTATGGGTCTCCGGACGCCATCGCTCGACAAAGGCAGAAATCAATGCCCAATCGAGCTGGATGAACCTCAGACAATATAGGCCATAGAATCCGGCCCTCTGGAGGTAAGAAACAATACGCGGATGTGGCCGATTAGAACGTGATAATACCGCCTCACGTCGACGACAATGCAATATCAGTTTTTGAATATCTCCTCCCTGCAAAATATACAAACAAAGAGATGAAGATATGTTATAACTTTATTGTTTAGAGCATTCCCAATAGAATTAATTTAAAATAAAAGATATAATAAAATAAGCTATAATGCTTGGGCAAAAATGGCCAAGCACTATAGCTTAAAGTTATTTTGCCTAACATGTTGCTAGTTCAATGGGAGCGGTTTTGGGGTTCATAGGCCATATTTTGGCTTAAATGGTATTTACCTAACCAATTGGGAATGCTCTAACGCTATAACTTAAAAAACAACTAATTATTTTTTTATAACAAAACAACTAATAATCATACCATGTCATTATTCCAAATATCCGTGGATCGATGCTTGGCTTGTAACGTCAAAACGGATGCGTCAATCGGTCCAGGAATAATACCAAGATCATCCATATCTGACTACTGCTGCAAAAATAAAGACATTGATATGTCAACTCACAAACACTAACTTCCAACAAGATAAATAAAATGCTCATAAATAATTAGATAAAACATTCAAGGAAACCCATATCAAACAAATTCTAAAAACAGTAAAATGTCAACTGCCAACTGCCAAAGTTTGAGTTATATTATAAAAGGGTCCTTGATTCAAAGGTTTTTTTTTATCAGATATAAGAGAAAAGTTTTTTTTTTTTTTTAAATAAAATAAAAATTGAAAGATATAAATGAGAATGAGATAGAAAATGAATAAACACATGTTGACCAACAAAGTGCTTTTGATCCAGGTCTAATCTATGATATCAAATCTGAGGACTACCTTAATTATTTGTGCAGCCTAAAGTATACCTCTTCTCAGATAACTTTATTATCAAGGGGTAATTTCACTTGTCCTAATAATGCATTTCTTCAGCCTGGTGACTTAAACTACCCTTCTTTTGCTGTGCTTTTGGATAAAAATGGCCCAAGCACTAGTGTAACATACAAGAGGATACAAGAGGACAGTGACAAATGTTGGGACCCGGATGAGTACTTATGTGGTGCAAGTGGATGAACCTAATGGAGTATCGGTGACTGTTGAGCCTAAGAGTTTAAAGTTTGAGAACTTGGGTGAGAAATTGAGTTACAATGTGAGGTTTAATGCATTGGGAGGACCGAAGTTTTCGACTAATTTCTCTTTTGGGTCTTTAATTTGGATATCTGAATTTTATACTGTTAGAAGTCCCATAGCAATAACATGGCAATAATGTTGAAGTTAGTACAAGTTTTTAAATTGGGACTTGGGAGTATTTGAAGAAGAGCTAAAAGTGTTTGTGTGAAGCTCACGAAAAGCTTTTATGTATTGAAATTCAAAGTCCATACATGCCATATGTACTTACTGCATAGGAATTTCCATGTGTATTTGTTTTTTGTTTTTAAACCTTAATGTCAAATGCCATATTCTATCCAACATGCTCTAGAGGGAAACAAACTAATTAATAAAGCAAGTTCCTTGAAACAGCATGTTGAGAAGTCTTTTAAATGATTGCTCCTTTGTTGTAAAATTATTCAAAGTGAAGTACCCATATTAAGCATGCAGTGTTAGACATACACACAAATGCAGTCTTTTATATGCACTTGAAATGTAAATTCAACCTTGGCTGACAAGTCTCTTTGAGTCCAGTTTTCAAAGTCCAAATATATGCTTGTTAATTTAATTTGCTCAGTAATCGTAACTCTAATCTGATGTTATTTTCAGACTGATCAGAAGTTACGTGTTTGTGACATTTGTGGAGCATTTTTAAGTGTTTATGACTGGTAATATTTGATCTTTTGTGTGTCCTTAATTCTTGCTACATTTTCTTAGCTTTTCTTAGGAAAACATAGAGTTAGTATTTGGGGATTCAAGTGCTTCAGCTTTTGACCCGACAATTATACCTCCTTGTCACCAGCAGGCTTTTGGGCCCAGTTTTACGAGGATTACTTTTGCAGCTAAAGAATGTGCGTCTTTTTTTACTGTTTTATGCTTGTAGATCATGCTGTTATTAGCTAGAAAATTATTGGGCAACTGTGCTGTACATGTATATATTGTGTCAGAGTTTTGGAATATTTTAAGTATAACCAAAACACTTTGATTTTTCTTGTTACTTTCAGTGACCGCCGTTTAGCTGATCATTTTGGAGGGAAGCTTCATTTAGGTTATATGCAAATCCGTGAAAAGTTAGCAGAGCTTCAGGTGAGCAAGACATTCTAATTATTTTATTTGTTTATTTATTTGATCTATTTTGACTTAACAGTAGTACATAGTGCAAATGAGCAGGAACAGAAGTTTCATTGGCTACTAAAGCTAGCTTATTTCTTCCAGTAACCTTCTGGCTATTGTTTTTACCCAATTACTCTAGTGCATATGCTATTGTTTTTTTGTTGGCAAAAAAAAAAATGTAGTCAAACTGATGCTACAGGTGTTCAATGTGATATATCTATTGTTTTACCTATAATGTTTTTTGAAATGTTCTTAAGTTGTTTTACCTATAATGTTCAGAAAAGTGGTACTCACAAACCAAAAACTATATATATATATATATATTTTTTCATAGTATCAATGTTCCTAGTTCCTTAAAATTGAACCTAAATATTAATCAAATCTTTTTATTACCGGTTAAAAAATAACCCTAAAATCCATTTGTAACCTAACTAAAAATCAACCTTAATTAACTACAAACCCTAACTAACTAACAATTAAAAATAAATTTTGAGAATGGTTCAGAGGAGTACCGGAGTTGGTGCGGTGGAGAGAGAAAGAGACCGGCTGGAGTGCAGACAGCAGAGAAGCGGCGAGAAGGAGACCGGCCCGAGCCCAGAGCAGAGAAGAAGCGGCGACAGAGCAGAGAGGGATCGATCGGTGAACGGTGGAATCGCGAGAAAGAGACCGGCTGGAGAAGAGAGCAGCAGCAGAGAACCGGCGAGAAGGAGACCGGCCCGAGCCCAGAGCAGAGAAGAAGCGGCGACAGAGGAGAGAGGGATCGATCGGTGAACGGTGGAATCGCGTCGCCAGAGAGAGAGAGAGAGAGTCGATGAGAGAGACGGGAAAATTTTAAAAATGTTGGATAAAATATCTGGTTTTAAAAAAAATAAATAAAATAAAATAAAAAGACCAAAATCGTCTCTTGAAGAGACGATTTTGTCCAAAATTTAATTTTTTTACATTTTTTTTTTTTAAACCAGTTTAAAAGAAAAAATTTTAATTAAAAATTATTTTTTTTTTAAAAAAAATATCAAATCGTCTCTTGAAGAGACTATTTTCATCAAATCGTCTCTTCAAGAGACGATTTTGAGTCAAACTGGCCTACATCCCTATATAAGTTTGGAACAGTACTTTTTGGCAAAAAAACTTTAAAAAAGGCGTTATTGGGCAAAAAAAATCCCTTAGATTCTAAGGTTCTTGCACGGACATCCCAAACTCTATTCCAAGCTTTGCTAACTGGGTTGTGCAAAAAATTCCTAGTCCTAGAGATGCTAACGTTAGGGCCCATAATTGGAGATACAATGCAAATGAAGTTTTTCAGATTTGAGGAGGCTTGGGCTAAGGAGGTTAAGGCTGTGAGGAAATCATTTCTAAGGCCTAGCAAAATGGTTCATAGGAAGCCCAATGATCAGGTCTGCCAAAAGATTAAGGAGTATAGAAAACAGTAACTTAATTGAAGTGAGTTCTCACTCACGTCCATGGGTAAACAGATTGAAGAGAATTAGAGAAACGAGCCCGGTTGCAATCTTTGGAGAGTCAGACTGGAAGCAAAGATTGTATTGCACTATTGCTCTATTCCAAATGCATCCTTCAAAATCCTCAGGAACTTATGGTATGTCAGTATAGTAGGTGTTGATGTTTCTAAAGCAATCCTTTCATGTCTTCATTCATGATTCATACTCTGGAATATCAATAACACTCATATTGCATTAATACCTAGAGTAAAAGGCCCCGAGTTCATCATTCACGTCCAGCCTATAAGTCTTTGCAATGTGCTTTATAAAATCATGTCTAAAGTCTTTGTGAGCAGACTAAAACATAAATTGCCCTAGTGTCTAATACTCAAAAGTGCTTTTGTACCAGAGATTATACAAAACACAAGATTATTATTATTATTTTATTGAAGTGCAGGCACGCCTATAGAGTCTTGAACCTGTGATCTCACACTACATCTCGTTATTATAGGAGAAGAAAATGTCATTTGAGTTGGAGCTTATCGACAAAACACAAGACAATCAATTAGCAAGAAAAAGTTTCAAATAATCAATGAAAATGATTAAAACCAAAAGAAAAAGGAAAACTTTACATCAAGGAGGAAAGAGACAATTTTGGCAAAGGTTCAAAGAGAGAGAGAGAGTCAAGTGCACTAGCCTCTAGGCGCCTGCAGGCTCGCTAGGATATTGTATAACAAAGTTTCTATGCAATAGCCACAATTTTGGGTTGTGTTTTAAAATTATTTAGCATATGGTGATGTCCTCTCATATATCTGAAAGACTACACCCACAAACGCACAATGTTTTTCATTCATAGGAGATCAAAATGCTATCTCAAGCCTAAAATGCTTCAAGTAAACTTTAATTTTCATCCTCATGTAGTAAAAAGCACAAAATGAACAGCTTTAAGCCATCTATTTTTCTCAAGTAAACACATGTTAAACCTATACAAACTGGGATTAGTGCACTACAGAGCATCACAATATCATCCTTCTGCAACTACAACAACCAATATTCCCATTTCTACCATATATACAGACCTATACATGAACATACAGGGGGTTTCCACATGACCCACAACTGCTCTTTTCCTCCTGATATGAAGTATTTTGCAACAGCCAACATGCAAGAGGCATACTTCAGAATGGGATTTGCTTTGAAAATAGCAGCAACTTAACCCAAAGAACAGCGATATGGGGGCCATCTTTACAGAATGCCTTCCCACCTTTGCAGAATATCATGCATATGAGCTAGAACCTGCAGGACTATGGAGGATCAACCTAAATACTACAAAAGCCAGACTGAGTTGACTATTATCTCTCTATATTATAAGCCTCCTGTCAAAAAGCAGTTGCTACTGCCAGAGCTGCTCATATTACAAGGCATTCTCTCGAACTAGGAACTTCACACTACGTGTGCCCATATCATCCAAAATCTCAAGACACTCTTGCAGATCCAAGTCAGTTACTAACATTACCCATTCATCTTCATCATCTAAATACTTGAGTTGGAATGTCCCATTTTGCAACTTGAACCTCTTTGCGACTTCTTCATACAGTTGGAAACACCCAGCTGAAGGCTCAAACTTGAACCGGATTGTATCTTCTCTGTAAGAAGCTTTCACAATAATTTTGGATCCACTATCAACTCTGCTTGTTTTGACTTTAGAGTGCTTCTGCTCCTCGAAGCTCTGAGAGCTTGCTGAACTGCCATGTATCATTGAACCAGAACCATTTGATGAGTCTGTCATACCTGAAGAAGTAGGCTGGCTATGTTCCACAATCCCATAATCCCCATCGGCCCCAGTATCCATTTCATTAGCAGCAGCCATGGAGCTGGAGCTCAGAGACACAAAGTGGCAATCAGAATTTTCTAATTTTAAGCTACCCTTGTTCTGGCCGCATTTTTCAGCTATATTCACAAGATAAGAGCCCAAGGAGGCATTTTCAGGAGAAGCCCAAGAAGCAGTTTGAAGGCTAGCCTGCTGGCATGATGCAGCATTTATTGCAACCAATTTTGAATTTCCACTACAATCATTCAAAGATACATTGGATTTCTTTAGTTCTCCTTCACAAGCATTTGTAACGAGATTGCTCCTTGAGGGCGCTATTTGGTTTCCACCCATAGAACAATCATCATCTTCCAGCTTAATTAGATAAGTCAATTCATCAATTCCAGGTGCTGAAGGCACTGAAACTGCATTTCGGCTGGTTGGCTCAGCATTTTTGACACACAAGTTTTTGTCAGGGAAGAGACTTTTCTGTGAATCAGTTTCCTGGATTTCGGGGCCTGCTGCCACGAACTCCCCAGTAGTTGGGTCAAACTTCAATCCTCCCTCTACCCCTTGAACAGAATCAATCACAGTCTGTATTTTCTTTAAGGAACGATTCACCTTATTTATCTTACGGGATGGCCATCTTGAGATTCCATGTTGTCTGCATATTCTTTTTAGTGTAGTGGGGCAAACTATTGACATAGAAAAAAGAAAAAATAAGGAAAAAAGAAGAAAAATAAGAGGAAGATAAATATCAGACTTTAACTACAGGTTTCTTTTAAATAAATCTAAAAACATTTATCTAATATTTAAATGATGTTTTCATGTAAACTCAACAATAGGGTTCTATACAAGGTTATTAGTTATTACTACAAATTCCTCTTGATCCTTCATATTGTCCCATGCTAAGCCTTTAAGTTAGCATTATTTACCTACCCTTAATAATAGTTCTCCCACTGCCGTTTGTAATTCTAGATAGTACTCAATATGTCTAAATATTTGTTATAACATTAAAGTTAGGACTGAATGAACCTTCCTAGATGTTGATGGATATTAGGCAAATGATACTACATGAAAGCCTTGGTCAGAACTTTATGTACAAGCCTGTACTTTTTAATAATTTTACAGGAAAACACTTAATAATATGACATAAAAATAAAATAAAAAATATCAATACCATTAAAAAAAGATTCTTTAAATTTAATTATACTTTAATTTGATGATTACTAAAGCATAATAACCTAGAATAACTGGAACAATTCAAAAAGAAATGAGAACACATGGACAATGAGTCTCACCGCCTATGCTTTTTGCAGCATCCTTAAGACTCCCAGAGAAGTATTGCTGAAGAACACTCAAGCTCACATTCTTCTCTGCTGTACTTCGCTTTTTCTCATGCCTTCTTGATCCACTTGTTGCCTACAAGATTTATAAGAAAAAGTTAAGAACTCAATCCCACAAGCTCCTCAAAATCATACACAAAGAAAAAAAAATTACCGGAAGAACTTAGAATAGAATTTCAGGAGGAGTCAAAATTTTCATTTCCTACATTTTGATTTCATTTCTATGACTAATGAACGCTTGATGGATATACTTCATAAATATGGTGGGGTCCAGTTCATGTACCTCCTATGATTTCTCTAATAACATAATTCTTAACTGCCAAGTCATATGAAGGCAAATGAGACAATTAGTTTGACAGAATTAAGTTTTTAGAGTGGAAAGTTTATCTCCTAGTAGTTTCACTCACAAAGCATAAAATCCCATAACACCGCAAACCTTCATATATCAATTACAGATAAAAGGGGTTGATGAGGACTCCCTTTGTCACTCAAGCGTGACCAAGTAATATAACTCTGTACACACACACACATACAACAGAAGGACAAAGAAGCATCTTTATGAGGAACAGAAAACTAAGGCTCCATAGCTGAGAATGGTGAAAATGGTGAAAATCCAAAACAATATTGTGCCACAGTCCTAAGGATGAGCAAAAGGGTAATTTCAGAGTGCATTTGTACTTACACTTGGCCCAAAACAAATAAATAAAGGAAGAACATTAAGGACACCAATTTTCAGCTTATCTATGGCATGAGAAATGAGCATGCTTATATACTCATAGTTATTGCATCACATTCCATGAGGCTGCTCTAAGAGATACTTGTATTCATGTGAACTTGAGCCATACATATGATCTTTGACACTTATCTTATCGAAGGTAGAAAATCACTTTCCCTAAAAATCAAATATCAAAGACAAGCCTCAACAGCATCCTTCATACAAGGTTGGGCTGGTCAGGGATAATTTATTCTTGCCTTTTATAATCATAGTCACAGCCTACACACAATTAAGGATGCTTATGACTAGCTGAAACGGCACTTACTCCTCTCTTGATAATGGGGTGGAGGGTAAGGTCATGGGTTCAAGACCCAAGGGTGCTTAACTTAAGTATCAGGTGATTTGCAGTATCTTCATAAACTTTAAAATCAAGCAATTAACCTCCGAAGTTAAACTCTAAATCAAATAGCCCCTTACTGTTTTAAAAAGAGGTTAAATTTGACGTTTTTAGCACATGATTGTCAGAGTTCAATGGAAATTTTGTTTAATTGAATACATTTTTTAATTCGATTTATACTTATTTGATACTCAAATGTTAAAGAAATGTCAATTTTCACACCAGTTTTACAGGTATGGGGCTATTTGCATTTATTGCAAAACTAAATGTGTTGATTGCTCAATTTTAAAGTCTAAGGAGACATTGCAAATGATTATTTGGGGTGAAAGATTATGCTCCAAGTTTGGTTTTCAAGAATAACTAATGAGAGGTAGAATGAAAAACACATTATTCAGTTTTGCCACATCCTAAAATGTGCTAAATGAACCTCTGCCCTTGGTATCACATTCTAGAGTAATCAATGTACTTTAATTTTCATCATGTTCCACATAACACAATAATATGCACCAGAGAAAAGAAAATCAGGCATTCATATACTCACCTGTCCCTAAATTTTTCATTGACATTCCCAAATAAACATCTTACATGAAAAGCTAAGCTCAGTTCAAGAATCCAGCACAAGATCATATAATACACAACCATCCAGAGCTGGGCTCTTCAGAAGTTTAACAAACCAAAGCTGAACCTAGTGACTGTGCAATGCTAAGCACAGCTCAATATGCTTACATCCTAATGCAACATTGCTACAGCTATATTACCTCAAAAGTAGATCCTAGGGAGTGTAGTATATGTTTACCTTTCAATTGGACAATCTATTGATCCGATGCATATCACAAGAGGAATATCAACAAGGAATAAAGAAGAAGCTTCTTATCTACCGAATTCTACAGAACCCAATAAATGATAAAATGCTCTCCAGAATGAATGCAACAAGTATCCTACTACTTTCAACAATAGTTAACTTAGTAGGACAAGGGCAAACTCACAGCCCCCTGGCACAATTGCAATATTTTTTATAGGAACCATAGAGTTGCTTGGAACAATAAGTGCTGGAAAGTTATTCACAAAACTAGCAATTAACCAAAGCATGCTCTTTTCAGTTTCAGAAGAAGAAGAAGAAGAAAAAAGAAAGAAGGATATGATTAAGAACAATACTTGCTTACGAAGACTATCTGCTTCGATTCCATCAATTCTTGTGTTAGACACTTCCAATGGCATCCCCTCAGATGAATTCATGTCACTATCTGATAATGTTATCTGAGAGTTTCTCCTAGGCATAGCCATCAACGGAAAGTTCTGGGTTTCTTCCTTCTGAATCGCAACTTTAGAGCCTTCCACCCCAAATAATTCTGTTTCAGAAACTGTCCTCAAACTCTTACATATTCTCTGCATGGTCCCTGAGAGGTTGGTCAATAAGAGTTGCTGTTCTGCACTCCCCTTCATATTGACAGGGAGAAATAACTCTAATATATAATCATCATCACCAGTGTAGGTGCTCCTTAGCCTGATTGAGACTGCAGCATTCAAACCAAACTTGCGCGCATGATGGACAAGTGGATACTCACTTATGTCATAATTCTTCACATCCGCAAAGAAGAAGGGATGATTTGATCGAAGTGCTTTCCCAGCTATACCTTGCCCTTCCTCAAGATGATGTTCCAAGCATGCTTGCACAAAACCTTCCATCGTTCTATCATTCACATAACAAGCTGTTTCCTCAATGCACAGTATACAATTCTCATTAGAATTTGTGTTGCCATCTCTAACCCGTACTTTTATAATTTCATCATCAGCTCCTTCAGTGTAACAACAAGGTATCCATGTCAGAGCCAGTGGCAATCTATGTGCATGACACACAGCTCGTAAAACATCACTTATCTCTGCTAAAGCAGCTCTTTGGTTCTTTGACAGGCACTACAAATAACATATTAACTTAGAAGAAGCACCAACATCATACTATACTTTACTAAAAAAAAAAAGTATGTGTAGGGAGGGGGCAAGGAAGAGAAATTATTTGTACCTGGGGACGGAGTCGAGGAGGTTCAGTAGTCCTTAAATTCACAGCCTGCAGAGTGCCGGGATCAGAACAGATCTATAATAATTTTGATAGCCCTTTCTAATTTAACACTATTTCATGCAAAGCATACAAGTAATTTAGTTTGTAGTAGATTTTATGGGAATGCACCTAAAAGAAACGATACAGGAGCTACATCATAGCATTGAAACATATACATATTGATCTAATGGTGTCCTAAAAAAAATGACTCAAAGCAGGTGTCTCACAACCATGAGGTGGCTCCCGCAACAGTTTGAGGAATCAAATATACTTAAAAGGCACTTATTGCACAAAGAAATTAGACCTCCAATACTTCAAGAACATCTCTAAAAATGTGATTAGTTAAATGTTCTTCCAGAATATACCACACAAATTTTCCCTTCAGCTTTAGTTTTCGTTTTTGTAACAAAAGATATAAATCCAGCACAAATACCAAGGAGCTCAGGTGCTTAGTATTTAACGCAGGGGAACATGCAAAAAGATTTCAAAAATAATAATAATAATCTAGCAGTGAAGAAAGGGAAATGGGATACTAACCTGGAGTGCATTGCAAACAGTTTCCAACTCTGCATCAAAATTTAGCTTCTCTTTGGTAGTGACAAGTTCCAACACAGCACAGCATGACATCTCAGTAGAATCAAAAACTGGCAGGGCAATAGATCCACGGACCTCATGATGAGCAGCATGCTCCGATCGCAGGTACTCAATCTTATTGTAATAACTAACATTTGAAGTCCATTCTGGAACTTTAGAGATAAACACACGACCAGGAAGCCCAAGGAAAGAACCAGGTCTCTTTTCTGTAGGGAACACAAATAATCTTGAAACTTCACGATATCCTGCAAGCATTTCGTCAAGCAGATAGGGTTGCTGACAAGTGCTTAAGATGTGCTGATTACCAAGCTTCATGGGAACCCAAACTTGTGCCAAAATGCCCCCACCTGACGAATCTTTGAACAAAGACAATGCTCTAAGCATCTTCTCATCAATTGACCTACTAAGTGGCCTAGGGACCATACAATTTTCCACATCCAAGACGTTATTTTGAGAAAAAGAACCATTATTTTGCACAGCAGCTGTGTGATTTGCCTCGTCGGAATCCATTGGGAACCCATATTGGGTGTCCATTTGCGGAAACATCATTTTATCTCCAAAATTGAAAGAATTCCCCACGGGATTAAAAGTTCCACCAACTTCGTTAACAGGAAATGCACCACTATTCTGCTCCAAGAAATTCAAAGCATCCGGAGGCGCACCATAAGGCGTTGATGGAAATGAGGACAACCCATAAGGGGTGAGAATCTGATCTGCTCCACCCGGGCTGTTGAACCATCCAGAATCCTCGGTATCAAAATTCATAAATTCCGACAAGCTGTCCTCCAAATTCAAGTTATTTGTTCCATCAAACAATACCGAGTTCTCCATCTGAGGTTTTGAAGATGGCCAAATCCCAGTTCCCTTTTCTTTAGACGAAAAAGGGTAATCCATCTTCAGGTCAAAAACCGAATTCCCAACAGAAATTACTGACACTAGAGATCTATAAATTCATAAAAATCCTTCTTTCCCTGTTATCTTTCCTTTCCGCCATACCAAGGCCCTTAAAAGCTTCCCACTGACTTGCTTTTCACCGTCTATACTCAAAGTCATCCAAACAACTCAATTTTCACACAAAAACACACCTTTCCCCAATTCAAACAGTACAAAACCTGCACTGCCCAAAATGAAAAATCACACTTCCCACTACTTCCAAATATCAAAACAAAAGGTAAATAACCAAAAAATACATAAATAAATAAAATTCAACAACCAATCACTCACAATCATATTACTATTAAAAATTGACTAACTGTGCTAAACATTCACTTTTCCATAAAAGCAAACAAGACCCTAACCTAACCTCAAAAGATTCTCTAAAAAAATCCACATTTACCACCGAACCCGCCGCAATTCACTGTTACAAAAGGCCACAGTTCACAATCAACAACAATTCAAAAAATCCAGTTCATATTTATCCTCTTCTACATAAATACATGTATCAATCTATCTTTATATGAATAAAATGTATGTGGGTATGCAAAAAATGACTAAATAATCCGAAAGTTATTGAAATTCAGGTAGAATTGAATCGAACAGAAAAATTGAAGACCAAATTCAGAACCGACCTGGCTAAGGACCTCAAAGACTCAAACTTAATGAGTTTGTGTAGAACAGTCCTCGAAATTCAGCGAGCTCTGTGTCCAAAAGTCCACGAATTCTAGAGAGAGAAAGTCACTTTTCTTAGAGAGAGAGTGAGTTGAACAGAGAAGAGCTTCGGGAAATGGAAACCCTGAGGGGAGGGATTTCGGCTTAACGGTTTGTTTGGAGTCTCTGGACAGTTTGTAGAAGCAGAAGGAAACCGCAAGAGACAGAGAGAGAAACAGAGAAAGACATTCTAAAAATAGTGCCTTTGTTTACTTTGTTTTTGATTTTGAGGGGGGGAGCTAATAGCTATATATTATGCCATAATAAGTGTGGCCTACGAGTGATTATAATATCATACAAGTTTTAAAAATTTTGGGGGAGAGAGAGGGGTTTTGAAAGGCAAAAGGTTGTGAGTGAGTTGAGTGATTGTTGTTTTGGAGTCTTGAGGTTTTGGTTTTGGACTTTAGATCCAAGAAATGTTTACATGGTAGTGGGAACATGTGGTGATTCCATTATTGCCCTCCATAGACTAAATATATTTGTCTCTACTCACTTTTATGTTATTGATTTTTTTTTTTTTTTTTTTTTTTTCTCTTTTCTCAATTGAATCCTATATTCTAACCCCCCCCCCCCAACACAAAAAAAAAAAATTGAAAAATCAATGATTGACTACATGGTCAATAGCAAGCTTTCTCTCTTGGAAAAATTATTCAGTAGTCTCGGAATATAAATAAATGCGTATTATCTCAAAGTGAGACTCACCATTCATGTAGGAGAAAGGAGTAAACATTTATTGTAGTCCAAAACTACTGAGTAATCACTAATCACATAACAAAAGAGAATGACAATAAATGGGTGAAAGTATTAAAAAAAAAATACTTCCTTAATTATTTGGAACTTTCCCCGTGATACTTCTTGAATCTAATCTTTCACTTTCGAAAAATGAATGGTATCTATGAATATAAAAAATAACTTAGATATATATTTTATTTAAAGAACAAACTATTGATTAATTTAAATAATAACCTAAAGTGTAATTAGACAATTTAAGTATATGACAAGGAAAATATTGGATTGTTACAAAAAGAAAGAACTAATTTGCAATTTCATGTATTGTGAAAGCACCATTGTATGTGGATGGTATTATTTTTTATAGTAACATTAAGGTTGGTAAGGAATATAAGTGAGAAGATTAAAGTGATGGAATATACACATCTTGTAAATCATTTGATTGAAGAAAAGGAGATTAGATTAAGTCTTTACTCGGACCCACCATAATGAAATTGAAACACACAAAAAGAAGATGAGCGAATTATTAGAAAGAAAGGTGTTAGATTATGTAAGCACTGTCAATTTATGTTTTTGTCATTTAATTTAAACTGTTGTATGACTATTGATAACGTGTGAGGCACAAAAGCTTGTGATAGGCCCACTTCATGGGCGATACTTTCTCTCTTCTTGGTGCTTAATAAAAATACCACAAACCATGGTTTTTGCCCAATTAAATAATAAGGAGAGGGATTCCTTTCACTCCTCTATTTCCACGCTTTCAAACAAAAAAAATTATGTTAATTTAAATTCATTTTCATATTTAGGATTTTAATCTACTTGAATACTTCCACCAAAGATGAATTTGGAGTATGGTGAATATAAGTATATAACAAAATACCTCGATGTTAGGTATCAATGTAGAGGATGCAATAAACGATGGTATTTGATCAAACAAACACCTATCATCACTAAAGAAAGACAAAAAGAACAGCTTTGAGCCCCGAACAAGTGCAACATTCTAAAGTATTCTCTTTATGCCTTCTATTTTATAATAACATGTATTTTTATTTACCAGAAAAAAATGAATTTCCATACCTGAACTTTTAGGCTTCTAGCAGGTTGTACTTGCAAACATTACAGAAATCAATTTTAATAGCAATGGGATCGAGGATTCTCTTTTTTTTTTATTCACAAATTCTCCCACCCAACACTGAGTCTATAAATTAAACAAGTGCCGATTCATGTATACATAATACATATATATAGTAGAAGTCTTAGATATCTGTTAAAGAAAACAAGACATTCTCATTTCTCAATTTACTAATTATTTATAGTTTAGTTATGTCTAATAAAACTATATCTTAGCTAGTATAGTAGCGTGTGCCATGCGCATGTTGAAAATATGGCTCTTGGCAAAGCCTTCATGCAGCTCTTTGTAATTGAAAATTCACTTGCATGTAGGGGTGGCAAAAAAAGTCCAAACCCATTAACCCATCTAAACTCACTTACTAATTTCCTAACCAAACCCACTTATTTAATAAATGGACAAATGGGTGCTAGCCCAATTAAACCCAATTAAGTTGAGTTTAATTGGGTTGCTTATTGGGCATCTAATAAATTTATCCAAACCCACTTATTGATCATTTGGGGGTATTTTTGTCATTTTTATGGGCATTTTTATCATTTTAGAAGTTGTAAGATATTTTGACCATTTACATACATAAAATAATTGGGTAAATGGTGAGTTGGGTTTTAATGAGTTGGGTTGGGTATATGCTATACATACTTTGTTAAATGGGCCTAAATGAACAATTGGGTTTTTAAGGACCCAACTCATTTATTACTCACCCATTTGATACCCCTACTTGCACGGTTGCACCCCATTTTAATAGTTTTTAGTTTTTACCTAGTTGGTACTCTTGGCAGTTATGCTTCACAGATGTGCTAAAGAGTTTTGACCTGATAAATTTTGAGCTCATGACTGTACTGAAACAATTTTTGTTATATAAGAGAGGAATAAGTGGATAGAGTATAAAAGTGTAAATCCTTAATTGCAATAATGCATCATGAACTAGTTAATATATATAACTCGTGCAATGCATGAGAAAGTTCAATAAAATATGATTTTCTTCCCTTTTTTTTTTAATATGGAATTCAATAATTATGATAATTATTAATAGACATTTATTATGATTGTGAATGTATTATATATTCTACTATTTAAAGAAAATATATTGTGGCAATAATGATGTGGAAAAAGTGAATTTTCAAAAACATTGGAAAAAGTCAACAAAAAAGTCAAATGCTTTCGTTTTATGTTAACAGAATTCAGCAACAAGATTGAGTTGCCACATAATGGGTTATAATAAGATTGTTACAAACTAATTTGTAGTAGATTATAGATTATAGATATAATTTAAAAAAAAAAAAAAACTAATATATGAGACTTACATCCTTAGACTCCTTAACAATTATAAGCATATAATGAGATGACTTTCTTACAATATACAACTTTAATATGATATATTTTACTTTTCGAATAGGAAATCTATCCGTGACTGTGAACGATCTAAGTTGGGCTTTTATAAATAATTAATTAAGATGTAATTTCGTTTGTGGTAGGATTTTATGGATCATAAAGC
>OU015765.1:21804403-21840769 GCA_907173295.1 Fagus sylvatica
TTTCTTTCTTCTTGAAAAAAAAATGAAATGAAATGAGTGCAAGGCATGGCCGGCCAATATAAGAGAGGGGATGTGTTATTAGTGCTTGCCATGTGTCCTTATGCATAGGAGGGTAAGTGTAAAGCTTTTCCAAATGGTTAGTTTCTATTGGACTTCAAAACTAGGTATGAAATGACCATTTTGTCCCTCTTGTAATCTATTAACTACCTTGATGCCTTATTATAGTTTGGTTATAATTAAACTATATCCATTTTCATTACTAAGGTGTACATAATAAGGTAGTGTAGTGATAATCCAAATTAAATTTACTTACCACATAAATTTATTAAACTTATAATCCTTTATTAGTTTCGAACCAATATAATTAATTAAACCATTAAGTGGTGCGGGGCATCACAATACCGGTTTCTTATTCCACGTTTAGATGACATGCTGGACATGTTGGAGGGTTCTAAACTTTTTACAAAGCTGGATCTACGCAGTGGATACCACCAGATTCGCATTAGGCCTGGGGATGAGTGGAAAACAGCATTTAAAAGCAAGGATGGCTTGTATGAGTGGTTGGTCATGCCGTTTGGCCTATCTAATGCACCTAGTACCTTTATGCGAGTTATGAATCAGGTATTGAAGCCTTTTGTGGGAAAATTTGTTGTTTTCTATTTTGATGATATTCTCATATATAGTAAGAATCCAGAAGAGCATGTGGATCAGTTGCGGTAGGTACTAACAGTTTTACAGGAGAGCCAATTATTCCTCAATTTCAAGAAGTGCAGCTTTATGACTAGTATCTTGTTATTTTTGGGGTACGTGGTTTGTTCGAAGGGAATCCATGTAGATGAAGAGAAGGTTCAAGCCATTCTCGAATGGCCTGCGCCGAAGACTGTAAGTGAAGTTTGGAGCTTTCATGGTCTTGCCACTTTCTACCGGTGATTTATTCGGGATTTTAGCACTATAATAGCACGAATTACAGAGTGCATGAAGAAAGGCAAGTTCCAATGGGGTGAGGAGGCAGAGAAGAGTTTTGCTCTTATTAAAGAGATCAAGCTGTGTACCGCACCAGTATTAGCCTTGCCTAGTTTTGAGAAGGTCTTCGAAATGGAGTGCGATGCTAGTGGCGTAGGGATAAGGGCTATTCTATCACAAGAAAAGCAACCGGTAGCATTCTTTAGTGAGAAGCTAAGTGAAAATCGCCAGAAATGGAGTACCTATAACCAGGAGTTTTATGCAGTAGTCCGCGCCCTAAAGCATTGGGAGCACTATCTGATCCAAAGGGAGTTTGTTCTATATATGGATCATCAGGCCTTAAAGTTTCTTAACAGCCAGAAGCATTTAGATAAAATGCATGTTAGGTAGACCACCTTCCTACAGAAATTTCCTTTTGCTATTCGACATAAATCAAGTGTCCTGAATCGAGTTGCTGATGCCCTGATTCGGCGTGCCAATCTGCTTGTGACACTAACACATAAAGTAGTGGGGTTTGATAGTTTGAAAAAGTTGTACGAAGAGGATGACGATTTCAAAGAAATTTGGGCAAAGTATATTGCAAAGCAGCCTGTTAGTGACTTTTATGAGAATGAAGGGTATTTGTTTTGAGGAAACCGCTTGTGTGTCCCTAAGACTTCTTTGAGAGAGAAGTTAATTCGTGATTTGCATGGTGGCGGCTTAGGTGGACACTTGGGTAGAGACAAGACCATCTCCAGCTTGGAGGAGTGATAATACTGGCCTCAGTTGAAATGAGATGCTAGCAGTATAGTTCAGAAGTGTTATGCATGTCAAGTGTCCAAAGGTCAGTCACAGAATACTGGTCTTTATATGCCGTTGCTAATCCCTAATCATATTTGGGAGGACCTGTCTATGGATTTCGTATTGGGTCTACCTCGTACCCAACGGGGAGTAGATTCTGTGTTTGTTGTTGTTGACAGGTACTCCAAGATGGGACATTTCATTCCTTGTCGGAAGACTTCAGATGCTTCCCACATAGCAAGGTTGTTCTTTCAAGAAGTAGTGAAGCTGCATGGAGTTCAATTCCCCAGTCTATTACTTCTGATCGTGATTCCAAGTTTCTCAGTCATTTTTGGATCACCTTGTGGAAGATGTTTGACACTTCATTGAATCGCAGCACAACTGCACATCCACAGACTGATGGCCAAACTGAATCGTTGAATCGCACACTTGGTAATCTGATTCGCAGCATATGTGGAGATCGACCTAAGCAATGGGATTATGCTCTTGCCCAAGCTGAGTTTGCATACAATAGCGCTACTCATAATGCCACGGGACGATCACCTTTTGCAGTCGTGTAAATGAAGCCCCCGAAGCATACTGTGGACCTGGTACAGTTACCCAAGGTTTTAGGGTTAAGTGTTGTTGCTAAGAATATGGCGGAGTAGGTTCAAGCAGTACAAACTAAAGTAAAGCAGAAACTGGAGCAGACTACAGCTAAGTATAAGACCGCTGCTGACAAGCATAGGCGACTTAAATTTGTTCAAAGAAGGTGACCAGGTGATGGTGTTCTTGCACAAGGAGAGGTTTCCTGTGGGGACTTACAACAAACTAAAGCCGAAGAAGTATGGTACATACAAGGTCTTGAAGAAACTCAACGACAACGCCTATGTCATTGACCTACCAGAAGTTATAGGGATCTCAAAGGCATTCAATGTTGTTGACTTAAATGACTATCATGCTGATGAACCTCTCTATCCACAACTTAACTCGAGGTTAAGTTCTCTCCAAGTGGAAGGGACTGACGTAGGACAGCTAACAGAAGATTTCATGGAGCAGTTTGAGTGCTAGAAGATCAAACACGCAACCCGCCATCCCTAATTTCACGGTTGTAGGCTGTTTAGGAATATTTTAATTTATTACGCAATTTTCGCGTTTATTTGTCCTTTTTCGTAATTTCCTGTTTCAAGTCAATTAGGGTTTGTTTTTAAACAATATAAGTACTGGTTGTAACAGACCTAATATTATCATTTAGCCATTAATAAAATTATCTCTTTGAGAGTTTCTTTTTACTAGTAGATTCCAGCCCCTTGAATATTGACACAGTTCGTATTCTTTTAATTATCAATAGACTCTTAAAAAGAGGAGATGCTGGTAGTGCCATATTGTGCACAACAATAAAACTTAAGCTAAAAAATAGGCAAATCTACACTTTCAAATGTACAGTAATGAGGATGCCAATAGGAGTGATATTTAGAGAAAGTGGATGCCACTGACTATCCATTAACGTGTGAGAGAATATGTGAATCCATCAAACTTTTATGTTCATGATATATGAGATTTGATTTGACATGAAAATTAGATCTTAAGAAAAGAATGTATTAACTAATTCACAAATATAGTCACTTCTTGTAACAAAAATTACTATTCTTTTATGTTTAAGTATATCTTAGATGATTGAAATATTGTAAATCATTTGCAAATTATCTAATTTTGACTAATTAAGTATCTAACTCTGCTTTAATCTTTCCCTATAAGGATAAAGGGTTATTGTACCATGGGGTAAATGGTAAAGATTGGTCAGATTTAGCTATTTCACTGTGAAATGAGGAACATCTGAGTTGAGGATAATAAAAAATGATTATTATTAATACTGGGAAAGTCTATGTTGGAAAGTCTATGTTGGGATGAAGTCATGAAACTCAATGTTTAGCCAAACAAAATAAGCTTCAATTAGAGTTTAGCAAAAAATAAGCTTCAATGAGAGAGGGAGAGAGATCTAAGCTATAAAATAAGTTTAGCCAAACAAACCCAAAAATATAAATATTGGTTCGTTCGAGCAGTACTACATGCACAATACTTTCACAAATCACAACAATGTTAAGTTAGCAGATTTTTTAGTTCTCATTCTAACCCACCACTGACATCACTTTGTTATCTACTATTCACGGCTTGACACCTCAACATTACTGTGAAATTATCATAAAAGTGTTGTGTCCGTAGTTTTATTGGGTTCAAAATATTCATAATTTTTCATAGCTCAAATTTAAGTATTTAGACTAATCATTGGGAAGTAATTCAAGCAACTCAATGTTAATATATATAAACTACAATAAAAAGTTTGATAGTAGAAGACATGGTTGGGCTAAGTGGCTACTTCTTTTTATACCAAGTTACTATACTCTCTTACGTCGAGTGGTTACTTTTTATTAAATATTTTGGTAAATTACCTAATTTTCTTATAATTTGGGATAGTTTCAACTTTCAAATTAAACTCTAATTTTTGAAAAGTTTTAATTAAGACCATGAACTTTTTAAGTTGTTTTAATTCAAACTCTTAAAGAGTAACTAGTAACTAAAAGTAACAAAACTTTGCATAAGCTATGACTAAAAATGTTCTCTCTTATGAGGAGAATCATAATTCAAATCATCCCTATTCCATTGTTGTAATTATCAAATTATTAAATAAATATATAAATTATTCGATGAGAAAATCTAAGATGTGACACACTATATGAGAACAATGAAATTATATAATAATCACTCATTTAGCTATTATTACTAAAACATTCACAATAAAATTAATATTATATAAACTCATTTCCCATGATATCATATCATATTATTACATAGTAAAATTTATGTGATACTCATTGTGGTCATGCTAAGCGGATATCGATCTTCTCCTCTCTCTTTTTCCTTCTTATATTATGCGTCACATTAATATATTAAAGTAATTTAAAAAGTTTCTCTCACTGAAACTCTATTGTCAAAAGTTTCAAGAGATTTAAACGAAGTTTTATTAATTATTTTATAATATATAAAAACTTAGTCTTACAAAATGTGCATTTGTCCCAAAAAGTAATTTTTGTTCTTACTTTTCACTATGCATGTTATTATTCAATTTTAATCATATCATTGAAACGTTTTATTTTGTTTACATGTGATTCTAGATTAATATATACATCGCATGCAGGGGAATAATCTAAAGAATATAAAGTTAAGCTTATAGCTCAGTCATGTTTGTAATACACTCTACATCTCACTCTTTATTTTGTGTAATATATCTTATTAAAATATTTTAAATAATTCTTTTTCTTTTTCCCACACCTCCTCGCCAACCTGACTAACACCAATTAGTCACACCACAGTGCCCACGCCCCATGACCGAAGTACAGTGCTAATTAGTCACCACAACACCTATTCCTAGCGACACCCAACGATGCCCCAAGCCAGCTCCACACAAAATCCCATACATATTATGTAATTGCTAATATTAGATTTTATTCTGAGTCCTTTAAAATATCTTTAAAGTTAGAAAATTCTATTGTATACATCTCTATATATGTAATAGGTTATGTAATCATTATGATGCTTACAAAGTATTTTAATCTTCACTATTATTATTTCATGAATATAAATAAAAAGTTATGATTAAAACTTTTGAAATAAACTATTCTGAATACCATATCACAAGAACCCTAACAAAATGCATTTGCTGTACAATCTGATTAATGGATCCATATATTTTTCTAATTAGCCTAAACCATTTCCTGTTTTATGAAGGGACATTGAGAAGTCACATGTGCGGATCATGCCTGCCTATGGTACAACACTTTTATGTATGTCAACTAAGTATAGTAAGTAAATTTTTTCAAGTTGTTCAATTATTTGATAATTAACCAGAATAATTCTTTGATAAGGGAATGAAGATCATCTAAATACAATATTTTATCGATCCTTCAAGAAACAATTTGATAAATTAATCAACGCAAATGGTGTTGCCTGCATTGCATATATGTGAATGTGATAGAAGTGAGGATGCAGGAACAGGAAACAGTTGCATGTACCGAGTAACAACCTCTGGATACTGCACTGGCACGTAAACACATGGAAATATATATAATGGAAAAGCTAATAGTCTCTAGAACCAGACTTATCACCCAAAGTACCTTATTCTAAAATACCAATGCTTAATTTTTAAAAATAAATGAAAAAGCCAAGACTTAATTTTTAAAGATAAATAAAAAAGCCAATCCTCAATTTTAAAAAATAAATGAGAAGCCCCATCCATCATCCTCCACATTTTACGGAAATAATGTGAGCATCCAATACTTATGAAAAGGGCGGGGATGAAGAAGCATAAGCCGATGACACAAGTGGCAATGGCAAGATCCAAGGAATGCATTAAAACAGCGTATGTGCTCATGACAAATGCCAACACCGTTGCTCCCATGGCAGATATGGTGAGGCAGAAGGCCATTGAGGCCAGTAGGAAAGAAAAGTCTCCAGGATCCTTCTCGTGAAACAATAGTGGCATGAATAGGGAGATAAAGGCAGCAGAACAAGATTGCACCATGGCTATGGTATCTGTAATAACAAATGCTCTGAAAGCAGTATTTCTTGTGAGAACTGCAGAGCCTTGGTGTGGGCCTTCTATACCTATGAAACCCCCAGGCATGGTAATTCCTGCTGCAAAAGTCACAGTTGCAATGAGTCCATCCACTACCAAGTAGACGGTAGATGCATTTTGCATCATAGAAACAAAGTCAGCTCTTTTTAAGTACCAAATAGACGGTAGACTGTAAACTTTTTTCTCTAATTCGATTTTATCATCTATGAATGATCGTCGAAATCGTCCAAAATGACCACATTCAAAAAGAGTCATTTCAATCTCTTCAGACTGTGCACCATGCAAAATAGTAATAGTTAGTATTTGAGAAAGGGTAGAGCCAGGGCCTGTGCAAGTGCAAAATTTATGAAGAGTGACAACTCAAATGGTGCCAACAAGTCGCAGTGGGAAGCACCCATTGATTCTGCAATCAAAATTAATGTGGATGCTGCTCTGACCCCTGAAGCAGCGTGTATAGCAGCTGTTGCACGCAACCACAGTGGCAACATCATAAGAGTTTGGGCTAAGAAGATAAATTTCCTTGACCCAGCGATAGCAGAGGCAGCTGCAATTAATTGGGCTTTGAATTTAGCCATTGAGGAAGGCTTTGAAAGAGTGATAGTTGAAAGTGATGCCAAAAACTGTATTGATGAACTTTCTTGTCCCCCTGAAGCATCTAGTTGGAGGTTTAATTCCTTAAGTTCTCATTCACTAGAATTAGTTTCTCATTTTCAGTCCTGTTATTTCCATTGGGTTAGGCGAAATGCGAACCAAACGGCACATGCTTTAGCCAAGGTTGCATTCACTTTATGCCTCCCTTTCTCTTGTAACCAAGATCGTCTTCCACCCTCTGTTAAAGAGGCATGGCTAAGAGATCTGGCTTTTCCGCTTTCTTAATGAAATCACTTTTAGCAAAAAAAAAAAGTGCAAAATTTATGAAAGGATGTCGTTTGACTGCTGCCACAGAGGGGCTGCAGCAGAGTTCTTGTTGCCCCTAGTGTGGCAGCAGCTCGGTAGTCGGTATTCCACCTTAATATTGGCATGCAGGGTCACGTAATTTTAATTCTTTATTATTATTATTATTATTATTTTTATTTTTCTTACAATTAAATAGGAAATAGTTTACCTCCAATCTCATTTGGAGGAATTCTCCTCCAACCCACCTACTAAGTGACAAGTAAATAGACAATCTATATGTACTTTTAGTCACATGACATTTTTAATGAGTCATGTGACTTTTTCAAATAATATATGTAGATAGTCTATTTAATCGATACGTACTGGATTGAAGGAGAATTCCTTCCAACTGAGTTGGAGGTAAACTATATCCAATTAAATATACAACAATGAGTATACAACGTTCTCAAAGTTTACGTTAGAAAATTAAAAAGCAAAGAAAAAACTGCCTTTCATATTATGAAAAGACAAAAAAAAATCTCCACGAAATAAAATAAAATTTTCCTTCTTTGTTTTTTTTGTCTGTGCAAGAGGAAAAATTGCATTACCTTCTGGTCCGATAATTCTGAATTAGTCAAAGCAATGCCATAAGCGTCGAGGTTTTCTTTGTTGAAGGCCATCTTATCGACTCTGTCGTGACACATGAGATCCTTTAGATATTGCGAAGATTTGGAATGGTGATGGAGAGGTGTGCTCCCGTCGACATCCTTCTCATTCAAAAGGTGGTTGAATGACGATCTATCTAGGATGACACGCAATGCTCTGTTATCCCGATCATTCTAGAGGAGTTCACGACAACATGGAGTGCATTCCAGCCACTGTCGTCAACTATTTCACAACAATCAGGACAGCTTGATAAAATCCTTTCCATTATCCAATCATTTTTTTGATAAGCTGCAATGTGAAGAGCTGTCCTGCCCTTTCCATCTTTCTTGTATGCTAGATCTCTATCTTTTTCCAGCAACAACTTTATTATATCAGTACTATACAAGAGTGCAGCATAGTGCAATGAAGTTGAACCTTGATCGTCAGCTTGTTTAATTAAAGCACTTGGTATTTTTTCCAGAATTTTCTCCACCATTTCTAAGAGAATTTATATATGTTAGACATAATAATTTTGTAAATGAAACAAGGAAGACTTTTAGAAGATAGAAAAAGCATTCATGAAGATAACTGAGTGAGTTTATTATTATTATTATGTGATGCCCTACTTCCTTTGAATACTGAAATCAACGATAACCTCACTGCGACATATTTACTCGATCCGAGTTCCTTCCATATTATATATCTTTTACATGAGTTTTAAGTGCAAAACACTACAACAAAAAAGGTTATTAACAACATTAAATTAACAACATACACATTAAAATGTTGCGGAAGAATAATTTAACAACATTCATATTAGGCATGATGTTAATATAAATTACACTTACTCCCTTTAACCATATTAAAGGCAAATGCCAAGGAAGATGGCATCAAATTTAACTACAGCCTTAATTTGATTGATAATAGGATTAGTGAAAGTGGCGTACTATTACTACTAGGATTATTATCAAAGATCAAAGGTTTTTTGTTATTAAGTAGATACTAGATAGATGTGATACGTTTTTTTAAGGAATTTTGGTTCTTTACCTGAGTGTTGATTTGATTCGCTGTTTTTCTTTTCTTTTTTTATAGAAATATTAGACTTTATTGAAAAGAGTAGACTCACTCAACATCAACATGAGCATTAGCATGGGCGACAGCCCTTACAGGACTTGGAATATCTTCCAGCCAAACAGACTCATCTTCTACATTTAAGGCAAATTTTGCTACACCCTCTGTTTTAGGAACAACATAAACTACCCCACTACGAAACAGACTCAACAAACCCATTATATCTTGCACCAGCAAGCCCCATTCAACCAAGCTATCAAACCAGAGGTAGAGGTAGATGGTGACAACAATGAAAAAAACAGAAGCAACGACATTGAAAAAATAGACAATGGATAGATTATTCTAAAAGTGGTTTACAGTTTTGTATTTACCAAGTGACATGAGACTTGCACGTGATCAAGTAATCATTGTCAAATTAGTTTTGATTTAGAGTTGTTAATTAGCTGTACCGTTAGTAATCAAAGGATATAAGTATAACCCTACCTTATAATCAAATATTCTCCCTATCCTTTAATCAAATAGAGATAAAATGGAAAATAAAAATTATTATTATTATTTTTTTATCTCTTACCAACCAATAAACTTTATAGGATTACCCCCTACTTTACTAAATCATGTAATGTTAAAAAACAAATTTAGGCAATACCTTTATCTTCCCAAATTACCGCAGCATGCAACGTTGTTCTACCAAGGGGGCCACCATGAGCTGGTGATGTGCAGGACTGTAAAATTTCAAACACCAAATCTTTAAAATTTCTCTCGACAGCTATATATAGTGGAGTCTCACCAATATCATTAGCAGAATATGAAAACCCTGGGCCTTTTTCAATCAACAATTTCACCACGTCAAGATGATTATTACGTACAGCCTCATGTAAAGCCGTGTCTTTTTCTTTATTCGGCATCTCGAGCATCTCCTTGACGATTGTAGTGACCCCACTTTCGGGGTCTTCTTGGGGAGGTCCTGCATGTTTAATTAGGACTTCCACCATGCTAGCATGCCCATACCTTGACGCGATATGCAAGGGAGTTTCACCTTTTGTATTAGCTTGCCATAGCAGTGATGGACACATTTCGAGAATTTCATTCACAAAGTCGGTCGGTGATGATGATTCTGATTCTTTATTAAAGGCTGTGAGGTAAACATGAAGCACTGTGTTTCTATTTGGGGTTCGTAGTATGAGATTAAGAGCCTTCTCGATATCCTCCTTGATATCTTTGAAGATTCCGATTTCACCTTTTTCTGCAGCATTGTAGTAATCAGGGTCCATGCCAATTTTGAACTCTCTAAGCTGACCAGATGCTTGATCAGCTTCAAGCGAAGTGGAGGAAGCCATTCTGTATTTAGTGGCTTCTATATATCTCTCTATCTAAACAATATGGTCGTTGAACGAAATGGAATTGCTTCCTATACTTCCTGTGCCTACCACGTTTTATATATACTACTCCTCACTCTACCTCGTTTTGTACTCTCGCTTTAAGACGACGAATTTTTTAAAAAGATACAGTTCACTGAGGAGAGAGAGAAGATAAAGGCCACTAACGTGTCAAACAAAAGAAACTTTAAAATCTAAGGAGCCAATTAAACCATGCCACGTTCAAACTCTTATCTATTCTGTCTGTCAGGTTTAAACAATATGGTTCCTATACCTCTTTGGGCAAAACCTTAAGAAAGGTAAAACGTGGCTTTTGCAATTCAATCGTGTCTTTTTTTACTTTGAGCAATGCTAGGATACCGTTAATAATTAACCAAATATTTACAAATTGACATGGCGCTAATATGACATAATACCATACTAGTCCTTAAGACAATCGTTTTTTGGATCTGCATTAATTTAACAAAATTATTAATATTTAAAAAAATATATATTTATTTTCTATCTCACTTTTTATGTTCCACTTTATACTCCACCAATCACAATTACCATGTATTAGATTGTGTTAGATTTTTTTTTTTCCATTTTAAATCTTAGTTTTTTTCATAAGGAAAGGAAAAAAAACGTATGGTTGGTTATGATTAGTGGAGTATAAAATGGAACATAAAAAGTGGGATACAAGATTTTTATTCTTTTAAAAACACTTAAAAATACCCAAACAAAACCAAAAACACAAAAATCTCTCCTCTATCACGTTGAAAGCTGCCGCCCCTCCTCCAAGCCGCCTTCGCCTCCTTCATGCCGCCACTCCATCTCTCCGAAAACTCCCAAAACCCATCACTCAGCGTCTCTTTCTTCCCCAACCCACACGACCTCTACAAAGAACACCTAAAAGTCGTCATCCTTTGGTGCTGTTCAAGCCCAACGAATTGCACCGCCTCAATCCTTCATCTTATTCTTCTTCTTCACATCTGGTTTTGGGATTGATGGATCTAGTTTTTTGTTGTTGGAACTGTGTATGGGGGTTTTGTATTTTTGGAATTACGGGAAAGAGATTTGTGGTGGTTGTGGTGGTGTGAGTTTGGAAAGAATAAGAAAAACAATCAAAAACCCAAAAATAATAATAATAATAATGTGGAACATCAAAGAATAAGAAATTCTTGGAAACCTAGAAGAAAATTTATCACAACATTCAAAAAAATATATTCATTCACCTTTGTTCCTCTTTCTCCAGTTTCCAGGTGTGACAGGAACCAAAACCCATCACTTAAATAATTTTTTTATTAAAAAAATCATAACGTTATTTTGTAAACCATCGTGTTGAAATTAAATAAATAAATAAAAATTAAAACTTCACATGATTCTTACCAAATTCACATATACTCAAAAGAAAATTTATCACAATATTGAAACCCATCACTTTAAAAATTCCAAAAAAAAAAGCTCGAAAAAATGAATATTTTTAACGTTATCTTGTTAACAATCATGTTGGAATTCAAAACAGGTACACATGAAATCTTGGAAACCTAGAAGACAATCTATGAAACCCATTGTTCACCAAAAAAAATTACTTCACTTTGCTTCTTCTGTCCCAAGTTTTCCAATAACCAAACAAAACCAAATCCATTATTTAAAATCCCCAAAAAATAACAAAAAGAAAGAGACTTTCAACGTTATCCTGTTTTGGTGGGTGGGTGTGGTTGTTGTTGTTGGGGGGATAACACCTTAGGGAGTCTTTAATTGAGGACTTAATATAACACATAGGGACACCACTTTACCCAAAAGTTTAAGCTTATGGGTTTGGGCCCAGTTATGTTATATTAATTCCTCAACATCTTTACTCCTCCATGTGGGACTTCCACTCACACGTGTATACCTAATAATCTCCCCCTTACATGTGTGTCATCCCTGCACTCTTATTCATGGGAACCCGGTACGTCTATATCATCCATGGGAACTTTGCGCCACGTCATTGTTCAAACCCATTGGCAACTCTCTATGTTGGTAGGACCCCCTTGCCTATGGGCTTTTTCTTTCTCTTATGCATCATTCATGGGCCTCTCGTACGCCATCTATGAACACGTATCATCCCCGCACTCTTATTCATGGGAACCCCGTACGTCTATATCATTCATGGGAATCTTGCGCCGCATCATTTTTCAAACCCATTGGCAACTCTCTTTGTTGGGTCTTTTTCCAAGATCGTTGTGAGGGTTTTATTGGGCTTGCCTTGTGCAATATACATTTGTGTGGGCTCCAAGTACACGCACCCCGTCCCTGCTCCAACTACGAAAGGGGCCATGTTCCCACTCTCCATCTACGAAAGGAACTTTCATAACCTTACCACCTTGTCGCACACCACCATGGGATCTGATACCATTTGTTGGGGAGATAACATACTGGGGAGCCTTTAATTGAGGAGTTAATATAACACATAGAGACACCACTTTACCCGAAAGCTTAAGCTTATTGGTTTGGGCTCAGTTATGTTATATTAATTCCTCAACATCTTTACTCCTTCTCCATGTGGGACTTCCACTCATACATGTATACCTAACAGTTGCAGTGGTAGTGGTTTGGTTGGTCTCTCTATCTAGATCCGGTTGTTCTATGGTTTTTTTTTTTTTTTAGGAGCAATTATTGTGTGTGGTGAGTTCATTTTGGAGTGTGGAATAAAGTAAAAAAATGTGAGGTGTCATCTTTAATTGGTGGGTGTAAAACCAGGGTAATACATCGGCTCCTTATTGAATGTATTTTCAATCAAAAAAAGACAAGAAAAAAAAAATGCACCTAACTTTTAATAGCATTTCATTTCAAACTACAACATCTAATAAAGTCATACACACCCACCAAAGTCCAAACAACTACTTAGTACTATCTACTAGACCCAGACCCTAAACACTCTAATCTAACTCTTATATCATTTTATTCTCCACCTAAAATGCATGCACCTAACTGGAGCTTTTAATAACATTTCATTTCAAACTACAACATTCAATACACACCCACCAAACAACTACTACACCCAAACCTGAGCTTTTAATAACATTTCATTTCAAACTACAACATTCAATACACACCCACCAAACAACTACTACACCCAAACCTAAATATCCCAATCTAACTCTTATATCATTTTATCTTCTCTACCAAAAAGGTTTGACGCTAAAAAAATAGTCATCATTCAACTAAGATATAATGGTCTTGACGGGATTATACAATTTGATTACAGATTGTATAACTTTAAGGCTTGATTTTTTACTTCACATTGAGAACGTGGATGATTTAGTCAAATTGGGATTTGATGATCTTTATAAATTAGTCTTGATAACTTAGAATTTAGTTGCTTTAATTACTTTTTGTACATTTATATTTAATTTAATCCTTTTAATTGAGGCATCATCGGATAATATCCTTTTAAAAAAGAAGTAAGATTTGTGCATTCGAAACTTGTAATAAGACATTGAACCATCTACTAATAAGGAAAAATAGTTATTTGTCATCTACAAACAATTTGACGACCATATTAGTTAGAAAATTTAATTTTCGTCAAAACACACCTTCTTAAAAATAAGCAGACAAAGATAGGTGAAGAATTTACATGGGCTTGATTGCATATTGTTGGCACTGTAAAGAGAAAGAAATTACTCAACTAATAAAGAAAAAAGATAAGAAGGGGCTTTACATAAAATATTTGGTTAATTTGCACTGCTACATTGGGTTTAGGTGTATCAGTATATAGACCATCCATATTGATCAATTCTATATTTATTTTAGCAAAATCAAGCATCATTGTTGTCAAATCAAAGGACTTCCTAACTCTTCCAATTTCAGGACAAGATGTAAGGAACAATTGGCTACCATCCTCTGGAATTTTGTTTATTAGCTAATTTTCCCTTTCATCAACTAAAACGATATGCGATCCGACAAGCACATGTACCATCGATTCTTTCTTAATGTTGAAACCAAATGATCTTCCGGAGGAATTGGCAATATTATAAACTAAACTAATTTATTGGAATTGGATATTGTAGGTATAAAGAGGGGCATATACCATGGAAAAAACCAAGGCGACAACACATGTTTGGTTCAATATGGATGTGATTAACTAGATTCACCTTCTCAGCAGAATACTAAAGATAGTTTTATGACTTTATAATTATAACGCGTTTGTTGGATTGTCCGCTATAGGAGGCTATGTCAATTATGAAATTAGGTGTCAATTCGGTGGAGTACACCGTGAGATATTATGAGAGGCTCGCCTGCTTCCAACCAATAATAAATGGGAGTCAGATTTTCTGGTCGATTTCATCAATGTTTCCCATCTTAAGCTTTGGTGAACGTCATGCACATGACCCAACTTTACAAGCGAAGCAGTGACTTCACTCAAACCTCTTTATCTTTTTTAAAGAGTACATATCGTACGTACAGACATTATCACATGTCTTTTCTGATAGGACTATTACTCGTTTAATAATTACAAATGAAAGATACAATACATATAAAAAAACAAATGAAAGGTACAATTTCATCAATGTTTCCCATCTTAAGCTTTGGTGAACGTCATGCACATGACGCAACTTACAAGAGAAGCAGTGGCTTCACACAAACGTCCTTATCTTTTTTAAACTTTACATATTGTACGTTCAGACTTCAGACATTATCACATGTCTTTTTTGATAGGACTATCACTCGTTTAATAATTACAAATGGAAGGTACAATTCCTATACAAGTTGCAATTTATATCCTTCATCGGTTAGGTCATGTAAAACTGTTAAAAATTATAATATTTGTGTGTGTTTTGATAAAATATTATTGATAAAATATTATCAGGATATTGTAAAATATGTGTAGTTTATAGTAAAGTTAACTTTATCACAAATATCACTTAATTCTACCAGAATTCACACATTTTATTTTTACAACAATAATACACATTTATCAATATGGACACAATATTTATCACAAAACAAACAAACTTTATCAAAACTAACACAAGTCCGGTGGCGGGACCTAAGTTCCCCACTATTATAATCTATGTATAAAGCCAAGACTGTTATGAATTATTGAATCTAAGCGCATATGGGAGGTGGCCCACGCAGGTTCCTGATATGTGAAAGATTGGGTGAATAATTCATAACAATTATTATGTCGGCAGGCTGAATAATTCAACCTGTTAACACATGAATGATTAAACGTACTATTAGACGCACAGTACCATGTGAATAGTATCAACTTGAATCCCTACATCAGAAATACTTAGGTCCCACTACGAGACCGTCCCGTTGTATATGTCAAAAATTGTAATGTGTGTTTTTATATAAAATGTGTGTCAGTTGTAGTAAAATATGTATAATTTGTAGTATAGTTAAGTTTATTACAAATATCACTCATGTTATTAGAATTCACATATTTTATTTTTACAATAATAGACACATTTACCACTACGGACACAACATACCATAAAACACACATATTTTACCAAAATCAACATCGATCCCTTAGCAGGACCTAAGTGCGACCCTCTTTATATATATGTAATCATTTTCTTGTAAATTCATAGATAAGGAATTCTAGATATCCTCTCTAGTGTGGATGACCACTTAATAGAATGAAATTCATATTCTCTTTTCTTCATTTATTCTCTTGTTATTCTCTTTTATTTTATAACATAAACATTTATTTTTTAGTTGAACTCTTTAGTCGAACTCATTGTCCCACACAAATTTTTGAAGTTTCAAAATTTTACGCATCATTATTTTAATATACATATTAATTGAATTTAAATTATATTTTATATTTAAACCATTCACTAGAATATTGACATGTTTTATTTTTAAAAAAAAATACAAAAATAATCATAATAAATGTGTAATGATAGAATATATAATTCTATATACAAACACAATAATAATAAATGATTATTAATAATTACCATAATTATCAAATTTTATTTAGAACAAAAAAATAAAAAAGAGAAAAAATCATGTTAAATGACAAATGCATAGATTTGCAAGGGTTACAGATTAGTATATTGTATAATGACAAATGCCCCTCCGCCCGCCAACTTTGATTTTTTTTTTTTTTTTGTAAAAAATTTCTATATATATTTTTTTGTTATAATATATCTCTTTTATATGTAAAATTTTATTGAAAAATAGAACTAATTTTTTTTCTATTTTATTAATGGGTTTTAACTTTTAAGGTTCAAAAGTTATAAAAGAAAAGGGAACTACTTACGTCCAACCTACAGTGAAACGGGGGGACGGTCCAACCAAAGGCTTTTAAGCCGTTGGATATTCTTAAAAAATTCGAGAAGATTTGGACCGTTGGATGCCAATAAGTGGAGAATGGGTACCGGTTGCAACCGGTTTGGCTTTCTCTTTTGTTTTTTCTTTTTTCTTTTGTCCGTCTCTTTTCTCTCTCTCTCGTTCTTCTTTTCCTAAACCAAACCCTAAGACCCATATTTCCTCTCTTTCTTCTTCACACCAGATCGAGCCAGGCCGCCATGGCCAGCTCTGAAGCTCGCTCACCCAGCCCCACCGTTAACCTCATCTCGCCTCACCGAGTCCCTCTTTTGCTCGGTATCTCTCTCTCTAGCTCCGGGTTGGATCTGGCGCCGATTTGTGATTTTGTAGCAGCGGTGGATAGTTCGATATTTCTCGGGCCTGTAGGCGGTGGATGAGTGGGTTTGGTCGGAGTTTGGGCTGATGGGTGTGAGACTCGGTGGCTGGTGTTTGGGGGTTCAGTCAGCGTGATTGGTGGATTTGCGAAATGGGACGTTCCAGATCTGGTATGGCTTCCTTTGTGCGAAATGGCACGAATTTTTATTTTTCCCAATTTGTTTTTATTTTTTATTTTTTATGGTTCAACCACCAATCATGGTGGTTTCAGCTTCGGAGGGGTGGGTTTTATGAGTTGAAATACAATCCTTGGCTTGGTTTGTGATGAGAAGTTGGGTTTTGTGTGGAAAAAGAAGATAGGTGATTTGGTCTCTTTCGGTAGGGAGAATACTCCTAGGGATAATTGGGTTTTTCTGCATTTCTTATTCTTAATTTTCTTTATTTTATTTTATTTATAATATTCATGTTTTGTGAGGTTTCGTGTTTCAATTCTTTTAATCTGATAAATGGGTTCTTTTTGTGTGGTATGGATGGGAGTTCACTGATCTGGTTCTGGGTATAGATTTGTTTTTGTTTTTGTATTTTATTTATTTATTTTTGAATAATTAAGATAGTTAGAAATTAACCCTTTTGAGATTTTTGCAGATCTAGTGGTGTTTTTGGTTTGTTGGGAATCGTCAAAGAGACTGTTCACAAGTAAGCTTCTAAGAGTTTAGCTTGTTTGCTTTTTTATTTTTTTGTGTTAGTATATTTTTTAATCCTTAAGATGCTCCTAGTGTATTTTGGTCCTAATAAGAAGTCATTCTCCAATATAGTTGAAATGTGTCAGATATGTACTACAGGGGACATGGACAAGGGTGTAAGGATGAATTTGAGTTGAGATGAAATTTAAGTCTATATTTCACAGAAAATTATTATGTGTATAGGCCTCAATTATATCAATGCCTTCATTCTTTCTTAGTGGCCAATGACCTTGTTTGAACTATGACTTCTTCGATAGTGGATGTGAATTGCTAAGCTATGAGGTTAAGAATCTTAACTGTAATTACATGATGGATTTCTACTATCATAAAGGAATCCTTAGTTTACCTTACTGAGGATGGGTTCATAGCTGTTTGTATTTCTTCAAGTGTTTGCCCCTTAGTCTCTGGTACTAGCTTTGCGACGAATAGAATAGTTAAGCCTGATATGCTTGCGAATATGAAAATGTCCCTGATCAAAAGTGGAGTGATAGAAATTGGGGATTTTGAAATCTGGTTCTGAAGGGTTATGGCTGAATCTTTGGGTGGGTTTTATTTTGTGGAAAGTAACAACTATTAAAGTTGGCTTTGGTTGGGTTACTAGTTGAATATTTTGATGATAATCCAAAGATAAGAGAATTTACAAACTTTTTTGTTGGGTAATATCTTAGTGAAATTAGTTTGATGCATTTTGTTTTTTAATTCCATATTTGGTTGACAATTATGTGTTCTTGCTAATCCAAACGATATCTAAGCTTTTCATCTTAGAAGATTTGACTAGTGTTGATTTATTGTTGCAGGCACTTATTAAATGCTAGAATGACCATCTAGAAGTTCTTGTTGTACTTTGGAGGGTTGTGCCACATTGTTTGATGCAGTGTCTTTGGCAGGAGCAGAATGTGGTTTCTACAAGATTTTGGAATTTTGTTGTAATTTTGCTTGTTAGTGTTTTTGGTGTTTACCAACAGTCTAACTCAATTTATTTTTAGTTTGAATTAGTATATCGATCACTATGTGACTCATTTTTTCTTCTAGTTATTTTACTCGAAATGAAATAGTAAAGTTAGCAATTATTGATTATTGTCTCATGCAATGGGTTGGAATGAATGCAATTGTGTACAAATGTTAGTTTCTGGTGTCATGTAAATAAATGGTGTAATTTATGGCAATTGACTAAAATGTTGCTATGGCTAGAGATATTCAAAAGGCTCTGGAAGTCTTTTGCTTGTTATTTTTTCGTGTAGACTATTTTTTTCTTCATCTCTATTTATATTTTCTTTGATTGAAAAAAAAAAAGAAATCAGGTGATAGCAATGGAGAAAAAATATTTTTTTTTAATAGGGTGAATGGAAAAGAGAAAATGAAAATCTAGTTATTGGTTTTTTTTTTAAATACAGCCTACCTTCTTATTTTGGTGGCAAATTGCTAACTATTGGGTCAACGTTAATCACTCTAATATCAAAAGTGATTTTTGCTTGAATAATGTTCTGAATGTGCCTAACAAATATAAGTACGATGTTTAATTTTAAATGATAATAAATGATTATGTTAAATAAAAAAAATATGCGTAATATTACATCATTACTTTATGGATTTCATGATTGTAGAGAAATTAAGATCTATCGAAAAATTTGTAAAAAAGAATTGATCAAGAAATTTCAAAGGAATTTTTTGCGATCGATCGGTTTTTACACTGTACAATTTCTGGAAAAATTTGCGATCGATCGGTTTATTCTCTGTAAATTTCTGGAAAAAAATTGCGATCGATCGCAAAATTTCAAAGGAATTTTTTGCGATCGATCGCAAAATTCACTGTAAAGAAAATGACCAGTAATGTTCAGTAAATAAAGCGATCGATCGCAAAATTTCAAAGGAATTTTTTGCGATCGATCGCAAAATTCACTGGAGAGAAAATGACCAGTAATGAACAGTAATGTACAGTAAATAAAGCGATCGATCGCAAAAAACTCCTTTGAAATTTCGCGATCGATCGCAAATTTTTCCAGAAATTGTACAGTGTAAAAACCGATCGATAATTTTACTACTATTATGCTTTATGTGGGTAGGCAAGAATTTTTTTTTTTTTCCTTATTATATGTATTAGTATTATACTAATTGACATTTATTCAAAAGTGATAATTTTTTACTAATTTTTATTTAATTGTCATAGTTCTTCGGATGTGTATCATTTGTTTTTTATTTTCTTAGTATAATATTTATAATTTTCTAAAGGTTTGTCTGAGATAGGTCCAACTAGTGTTGTTGCACTTATGGCACCCAAGACGAAGGAATTTGGTTTGCCGAATAAACGGAGTGGTTAGGTGGGTGTTGTTATTTGTATATTCATTATAATCATAAAAAAAATTTCAAAACTAATATTTTTAATACTATTATTAGTATTGTTGTTGATTTTATTTGTATTTAATTATCATTTTTATTATTATTATAATCATATCAAGTATTGGGTGTTGTTATTTAATTATTACTATTAAAAGGATTGCTCCCCTCATGTCTACTTTTATGAACTACCAAAAATACCCTTCACATCTTATAATTTTTCTAAATTATTCATTGATTTCAATTAATAATGTCTCTTACAAAATTAAAATTAAAATAGACTTCTTATCGAATTAAAATTACTAATTGGAATCAAAGTGAGTTTTCTTAACAAAATACCCTAACGTAAATTGAGATATTTAAAACGTTCACTCCAAAACAGGAAATAGTTTACCTTAATCCGGTTTGAAGGAATTATCCTCCAATCTACTACGTGGCTATTAAATAGATAAGTCACGTGTATTTTTAGTCGCCTGACTTTTTTAACAAGTCATGTCACTTTTTTAGATAATACATTTGGAGGTAAACTCTGTCCCCCCCCCCCCCCCCAAACACACATGTCCATAAAATATTTATTTAAAATGTTCTTATTTTTACTTATATTAACATAATAATTTAGGGAGATATATATAATTAAATGTCATGCATATTTTGAATTTTGTTTTTCAAAATTGCAAAGGTTTAATATTATAATTAATTATAATTAAAGGCCATAATTATTTTGATAAAACTCATAAATAATTTGACATAATTCTGTGATCTTTTGTAAGCTATTTGTACGAACATGAAATTGTTGTGAAGTATTGTTCAATAGTTTAGGGGCTATATGGATTTTAGTGTTTATTAATAAAGATTTAGTAATAAATTGTTAATGTTTGTCAAATATGATATTTTATCTCATGAGTGATATAAGTTGTGTCTAATATTGTTTAAAGTTTGTCAAAATATATAATCTGTCAAAATTTGTAAATTTAATAATTTTCATATATTTTAGGGATTTAGTGAGACTTAGTATGGTTTGAGTTAGAGAATGTAATAATTTTGATATTAGATGTAAATATGTCGTACGTATTGTAAAATCTCTCTGTCTTGGTAAAAACATTATTTAAGATTGTAAAGGTTTTCTCGAAACATGTAATGGGTGACAATTCCTATTTCAATTTTGTTCGGTGGCTATATGGATTTTAGTGTCTATTAATAAAATTTTAGTAATAAATTGTTAATGTTTGTCAAATATGATATTTTATCTCATAAGTGATATAAGTTGTGTCTAATGTTGTTTAGAATTTGTCAAATTGTGTAATGTTTGTCAAAATTTATAAATACTAGGCTTTTGTGATTGTTAGTAATCATTGAGTAAATATTTCCAAAATGTTTCATAAAATGTTTAAAGATTGTCAAACTTGGTAAATGTTCTCACATTTGGGAATAATTCTGTTTAGTTTTGTAATTTGTGTGTTATGATATATTATTTTAGTTAGTTTTTGTAATTTCTCTCACTTTTGAGATTAATTCTCTTTATTGTTGTAATTTGTGTGTTATAAAATATAATTTTAGTTAGTTTTTGTAAATAATGGCCTTTGTGATTGTTAGTAAAAATTGAGTTAATATTTGCAAAATGTCTCAAAAAATGATAAGGATTTGTTAAAGTTTGTAAATTCTCTTATCTTTGGGATTATATCTCTTTAGTGTAGTAATTTGTGTGTTATAATACATTATTTTAGTTAGTTTTTGTAATTTCTCTCACTTTTGAGATTAATTTTCTTTATTGTTGTAATTTGTGTGTTATCAAATATTATTTTAGTTAGTTTTTGTAATTTCTCTTACTTTTGAGATTAATTCTCTTTATTGTTGTAATTTGTGTGTTATAAAATATAATTTTAGTTAGTTTTTGTAAATAATGGCCTTTGTGATTGTTAGTAAAAATTGAGTTAATATTTGCAAAATGTCTCAAAAAATGATAAGGATTTGTTGAAGTTTGTAAATTGTCTTATCTTTGGGATTATATCTCTTTAGTGTAGTAATTTGTGTGTTATAATACATTATTTTAGTTAGTTTTTGTAATTTCTCTCACTTTTGAGATTAATTTTCTTTATTGTTGTAATTTGTGTGTTATCAAATATTATTTTAGTTAGTTTTTGTAATTTCTCTTACTTTTGAGATTAATTCTCTTTATTGTTGTAATTTGTGTGTTATAAAATATAATTTTAGTTAGTTTTTGTAAATAATGGCCTTTGTGATTGTTAGTAAAAATTGAGTTAATATTTGCAAAATGTCTCAAAAAATGATAAGGATTTGTTAAAGTTTGTAAATTCTCTTATCTTTGGGATTATATCTCTTTAGTGTAGTAATTTGTGTGTTATAATACATTATTTTAGTTAGTTTTTGTAATTTCTCTCACTTTTGAGATTAATTTTCTTTATTGTTGTAATTTGTGTGTTATCAAATATTATTTTAGTTAGTTTTTGTAATTTCTCTTACTTTTGAGATTAATTCTCTTTATTGTTGTAATTTGTGTGTTATAAAATATAATTTTAGTTAGTTTTTGTAAATAATGGCCTTTGTGATTGTTAGTAAAAATTGAGTTAATATTTGCAAAATGTCTCAAAAGATGTTAAGAATTTGTTAAAGTTTGTAAATTGTCTTATCTTTGGGATTATGTCTCTTTAGTCTAGTAATTTGTGTGTTATAATGTATTATTTTAGTTAGTTTTTGTAAATACTGCCCTTTGTGATTGTTAGTAATTATTTAGTAAATATTTGCAAAACTTCTCATAATATGTGTAAATATTGTCAAAGTTTGTAATTTCTCTCACGTTTTGGATTAATACTCTTTAGTGTTGTAAAGTAATTGAAAGTTTTGATAATATTTTACTTTACTGTAGTACAATATTTGTTAATATTAGTATTATTTAGTTAATTCTTGTAAAATGTATGTCATATTTTGTAAATTTGATGTCATTTGTTGTAAACCGGCTACCTGCCCAACCGTCACAGCTTTTTTTAATTAATTTTTTACTGTTGGTGGGACGGTACTGTACGTTGGACGTAAGTCAAATCCGGCACTCCATCGATATATCGGGAAGTACTTACGTCCAACCAACAGTGAAACGGGGGGACGGTCCAACCAAATGCTTTTGTGCCATTAGATATCCTTAAAAAAATTGAAAAAATTTGGGCCGTTGGATGCCAATTAGTGGAGAATGGGTACCGGTTAGCAACCGGTTCTCTCTTTCTTTTCCTCTTTTTCCCTTCCTTTTTCTTTTCTTCTTCTTTTCTTCTTATCTTCTTCTTCTTCTTCTGTTGCAGAGCCCTAGCCGAGCCCGAGCCGAGGCCCCAGGTTCCTCTTCTTCTCTTCTCTCTTTCTTTTTCTTTTTTTCCCTTCCTTTTTCTTTTCTTCTTCTTTTCTTCTTATCTTCTTCTTCTTCTTCTGTTGCAGAGCCCTAGCCGAGCCCGAGCCGAGGCCCTAGGTTCCTCTTCTTTTCTTCTTTTGCTTCTTCTTTCTTTCTTTCTTCTTCTTCATAATGATTAATTTGGAAGTTTTAGAGATGGAATATGGGTTTTGAATAGAAAAAATTGTATAAATTTTCCTTTTGGTAGTTTTTGATTTGGGTGTATAATTTTTTTCTGATCTTTTTGTTTTCTCCCTCACGGAAAATTAGATCTACTGCTAGGATCTGGATTCAGAATGGTCTGGAAGCAAACCCCAAAACTGACAAACAAATTCTTTCATCCCTCCCTAAAAACCCCCAAATTCTCTTATAATTTTGGATTTTTTTTTTTAGTTTTGATTTAAGTTTGTTTGGGAGCTGAGAAAATGTGGGAAAGTAGTTGAAATTTGGGGATTTTGGGAAATTGACTCTAAACACAAGATTTGATTTTGAGAGTTTTTTTTTTTTTTTTAGGGTTTAGGATTAGGATTAGGGTTTTCAATCTTTCAAATCATCGGCTTAGTTACATACAAGCCAAGCCAAGGGCTGAGGCAAATAGGGGAGAGCAACATCAATTGCTCTGAAATTAACCTGTGGGTTCTCTACAGTCTGCCCTGCCAATCCGGCCCTATACAAAAAATGGCTCATCATAGTCTATACGGGTTTTGTGCTTTGATGGGTGTTTCTGGGAATTGATTCTTTGGTTTTTCAAGCCTAAGCTTCTTTCCCAAATACCCATCATTTTCTTTTTTCACAAATCCGCCTCCAAATGCCATTACATTACTTCTATCAAAGTATCCCAAAACTTGTCAAAAAAAAAGTTTTTTTTTTTTACTTGTTCTGTTTTGTTGGGAATATAAAAGAGGATGATTGTTTCTCCTAGTTGGAATTTTGGAAATTATAGTTTAACATCTCTGTTTGGATTTTGGTTGTTTAATTTTTCAGTTCAAATGTTCTCATGGGTTGCTCTATATGTGTGTTTATTATTATCTATTAGGTTCAACTTCTGTACAGGGTTAGAGTAATTTTAGGCTTTTAATCTTGTTTGAAGAGTATTTTGGTGCTGACAAAGTGATCTGAATTAGGTACCTTTTGATTGTGGTTTGGTGTATTAGGTACCTTTTGATTTTCTTTTGAGTTGCTCTAGTCTTTTGCACAAGTTATTCTTCTTGTACTGTTTTCTTCAAGCATTTCATTAATGTTCATTTTCTGTACAGTGAATTTTGCGATCGATCGCAAAAAAATCCTTTGAAATTTTGCGATTGATCGCTTTATTTACTGTACATTACTGTTCATTAATGTTCATTTTCTGTACAGTGAACATTGCGATCGATCGCAAAAAATTCCTTTGAAATTTTGCGATCGATCGTAATTTTTTCCAGAAATTGTACAGAGAATAAACCGATCGATCGCGAAATTTCAAAGGAGTTTTTTGCGATTGATCGCTTTATTTACTGTACATTACTGTTCATTAATGTTCATTTTCTGGACAGTGAATTTTGCGATCGATCGCAAAAAATTCCTTTGAAATTTTGCGATCGATCGCAATTTTTTCCAGAAAGTGTACAGAGAATAAACCGATCGATCGCAAAAATTCAAAGGAATTTTTTGCGATCGATTGCAAATTTTTCCAGAAATTGTAGTGTAAAAACCGATCGATCGCAAAAAATTCCTCTTGAAATTTCTCGATCAATTCTTTTTTACAAATTTTTCAACAGATCTTAATTTCTCTATAATCATGAAATCCATAAAGTAATGATGTAATATTACGGGTATTTTTTTTATATAACGTAATCATTTATTATCATTTAAAATTAAACATCATACTTATATTTATTAGGCACACTCAGAACATTATTCAAGCAAAAATCACTTTTGGCTACACCACTTCCCCAATGGCAAAGATTCCACCTTTATTGACATTATTCAAGCAATGTGCAAATATTTTTCACCTTTCTTGCTAAAGCAAGTTGTGAAATCATGGATGAATTTGCTTGTCCAAAACCAAGTATGCCATCAAGCGCTTCCAAAGATGAACCAAGCTCCCTTATTGTTTAGCTTCACACCTATTGACAAGAGACTTGCTTGGATGTATATATATGTGTCTATTGTGCCAAATAAAATAGTGTGAGAAATTATGGAAAAAAAAATTTAAAAAGGTCTTATTAATTTAACATCAAATAGAAGATTTCTTTTAGTTTCCTTTCTTTCAATTTATTTAGAAAATGAGATTAAAAAATGAGAAAATTGAGTTAAAGATGGTACTAAAAAACAGAATGTTTTGACTAATAAAAATACAATCCTAATGGACTTTATTAATGACAAATTTTCACATTACCAATAAAATCAAACAAAAAAATAAAAAATTATTTGATGTTAGGGTGATTGACGTGGACCCAATAGTTAGCAATTTGCCATAAAAAAAAAAAAAAAAAAGGAAGGTAGGCTATATTTTTTATTTTTTTAAAAAAACCAATAGCTAGATTTTCATTTTCTTTTTTCCATTTACCCTATTAAAAAAATATATTTTTCCCCATTGCTCTCACCTGATTTTTTTTTTTTTTTTTCAATCAAAGAAAATATAAATAATGATGAAAAAAATAGTCTACATGAAAAAATAACAAGCAATAAACTTCCAGAGCCTTTTGAATATCTCTATCCATGACAACATTTTAGTCAATTGCCATAAATTACACAATTTATTTACATAACACCAAAAACTAACATTTGTACATAATTGCATTCATTGCTTCTCGTTAAAGGCCTTCCAAACTTCCAACCCATTGCATGAGACAATAATTGCTAACTTTACTATTTCATTTCGAGTAAAATAACTAGAAGAAAAAAACGAGTCACATAGTGAATGGATTGAACTTCAGGGTCATTGGGTCTTTCCATTTTAAATAGATGTTCCTGAATATAAATGGACCCTCTTTAAACTTTGGAAAAATTCCTGACAGCATTTCGTCTTACACAACATCCAATATAATATATCATTGACTGCATTACAGAACATAATCAAATATAGAGGTTAGGGCATTAAGTTCTAACTAAAAAAATAATATGGATTGTCACAAATTGGTTAGAGGGTCTCACCAAGTTAAAAAGAGTGACTGATCGTAGTTGGATTTAGTAAAAAAATACGCATTTCACATCTTTAAATAAAAAATGACTAATCTTGTATTTCTCTAATAAAAACATGACTGATCATGATAGTAAAAAGTGTAAAGTTTATTCATTTTTCATTTTTTTTTTTTTAAAAGAAACCCTTTTTTTTTTTTTTTTCCCTCTTATATAACGCACATCATTATCTTAAAAAACCTTGAGGTGCAACAAGTATTGATTGTTAGAATAAATTTTTTTCTTGATGTAACTAATTTGTTGAGAATGATATCTAATTGTATTTTTATTTTAATTTCAAATTAATAATCTGCAAATAAATTTCATTCCTCTTATTTTATATTTAAGTTTATTTATTTTCTTTCATGGATATTATATTAAAAAAATTAATTCTAATGGAATTTACTAATAATGGAAATTTTCATATTACCAATAGAATAGAGTAGATTTAGGACTGACGTGGATTTCAATTAATAATGTCTCTTACAAAATTAAAATTAAAATAGACTTCTTACCGAATTAAAATTACTAATTGGAATCAAAGTGAGTTTTCTTAACAAAATACCTTTAACGTAAATTGAGATATTTAAAACGTTCACTCCAAAACAGGAAATAGTTTACCTTAATTCCGTTTGAAAGAATTATCCTCCAATCTACTACGTGGCTATTAAATAGATAAGTCACGTGTATTTTTAGTCGCCTGACTTTTTTAACAAGTCATGTCACTTTTTTAGATAATACATTTGGAGGTAAACTCTATCCCCCCCCCCCCCCAAACACACATGTCCATAAAATATTTATTTAAAATGTTCTTATTTTTACTTATATTAACATAATAATTTAGGGAGATATATATAATTAAATGTCATGCATATTTTGAATTTTGTTTTTCAAAATTGCAAAGGTTTAATATTATAATTAATTATAATTAAAGGCCATAATTATTTTGATAAAACTCATAAATAATTTGACATAATTCTGTGATCTTTTGTAAGTTATTTGTACGAACATGAAATTGTTGTGAAGTATTGTTCAATAGTTTAGGGGTTATATGGATTTTAGTGTTTCTTAATAAAGGTTTAGTAATAATTTCTATATGTTTCTAAAATTTTAAAATTTATCTCACAAATGATAATGTTGTTGTTTAGATTTTATCAAAATGGTTAATCTTTGTCAAGATATGTAATTTAAAAAAAAAAAAAAAAAGTTTTCTCATATTTTTAGACTTTAGTGAATGTTAGTATTAATTTACTAATAGTATGTAAATAAAATGTTTGTAATATAGTCCACTAATACTTAAAAGAGTCTAAAGTTTACAACAAGAAAGAAAACAGAGAAAATTAACTGCAAATAATATCAATATAAAGTTTGATTCCATCTCAAACATAAAAAAAAAATAAAAAAATAAAAAAAATCACCAACACAAGTTTAGTAATAAATTGTTAATGTTTGTCAAATATGATATTTTATCTCATGAGTGATATAAGTTGTGTCTAATGTTGTTTAAAGTTTGTCAAAATATATAATCTTTGTCAAAATTTGTACATTTAAAAAAATTTCATATATTTTAGGGCTTTAGTGAGAGTTAATATAGTTTGACTTAGAAAATATAATAATTTTGATATTGACTTGTAAAATCTCTCTGTATTGGTAAAATATTTATTTGATATTGTAAAGTTTGTGTTGAAACATGTAATATGTGACAATTATTGTAATATTTCAATTTGGTTCGGTGGCTATATGGATTTTAGTGTTTATTAATAAAGATTTAGTAATAAATTGTTAATGTTTGTCAAATATGATATTTTATCTCATGAGTGATATAAGTTGTGTCTAATATTGTTTAAAGTTTGTCAAAATATATAATCTGTCAAAATTTGTAAATTTAATAATTTTCATATATTTTAGGGATTTAGTGAGACTTAGTATGGTTTGAGTTAGAGAATGTAATAATTTTGATATTAGATGTAAATATGTCGTACGTATTGTAAAATCTCTCTGTCTTGGTAAAAACATTATTTAAGATTGTAAAGGTTTTCTCGAAACATGTAATGGGTGACAATTCCTATTTCAATTATGTTCGGTGGCTATATGGATTTTAGTGTCTATTAATAAAATTTTAGTAATAAATTGTTAATGTTTGTCAAATATGATATTTTATCTCATAAGTGATATAAGTTGTGTCTAATGTTGTTTAGAATTTGTCAAATTGTGTAATGTTTGTCAAAATTTATAAATACTAGGCTTTTGTGATTGTTAGTAATCATTGAGTAAATATTTCCAAAATGTTTCATAAAATGTTTAAAGATTGCCAAACTTGGTAAATGTTCTCACATTTGGGAATAATTCTGTTTAGTTTTGTAATTTGTGTGTTATGATATATTATTTTAGTTAGTTTTTGTAATTTCTCTCACTTTTAAGATTAATTCTCTTTATTGTTGTAATTTGTGTGTTATAAAATATTATTTTAGTTAGTTTTTGTAAATAATGGCCTTTGTGATTGTTAGTAAAAATTGAGTAAATATTTGCAAAATGTCTCAAAAAATGTTAAGGATTGTTAAAGTTTGTAAATTCTCTTATCTTTGGGATTACGTCTCTTTAGTGCAGTAATTTGTGTGTTATAATACATTATTTTAGTTAGTTTTTGTAATTTCTCTCACTTTTGAGATAATTTTCTTTATTGTTGTAATTTGTGTGTTATAAAATATTATTTTAGTTAGTTTTTGTAATTTCTCTCACTTTTGAGATTAATTCTCTTTATTGTTGTAATTTGTGTGTTATAAAATATTATTTTAGTTAGTTTTTGTAATTTCTCTCACTTTTGAGATTAATTCTCTTTATTGTTGTAATTTGTGTGTTATAAAATATAATTTTAGTTAGTTTTTGTAAATAATGGCCTTTGTGATTGTTAGTAAAAATTGAGTTAATATTTGCAAAATGTCTCAAAAAATGATAAGAATTTGTTAAAGTGTGTAAATTCTCTTATCTTTGGGATTATATTTCTTTAGTGTAGTAATTTCTGTGTTATAATACATTATTTAGTTAGTTTTTGTAATTTCTCTCACTTTTGAGATTAATTTTCTTTATTGTTGTAATTTGTGTGTTATCAAATATTATTTTAGTTAGTTTTTGTAATTTCTCTTACTTTTGAGATTAATTCTCTTTATTGTTGTAATTTGTGTGTTATAAAATATAATTTTAGTTAGTTTTTGTAAATAATGGCCTTTGTGATTGTTAGTAAAAATTGAGTTAATATTTGCAAAATGTCTCAAAAAATGATAAGGATTTGTTAAAGTGTTGTAAATTCTCTTATCTTTGGGATTATATCTCTTTAGTGTAGTAATTTGTGTGTTATAATACATTATTTTAGTTAGTTTTTGTAATTTCTCTCACTTTTGAGATTAATTTTCTTTATTGTTGTAATTTGTGTGTTATCAAATATTATTTTAGTTAGTTTTTGTAATTTCTCTCACTTTTGAGATTAATTCTCTTTATTGTTGTAATTTGTGTGTTATAAAATATAATTTTAGTTAGTTTTTGTAAATAATGGCCTTTGTGATTGTTAGTAAAAATTGAGTTAATATTTGCAAAATGTCTCAAAAAATGATAAGGATTTGTTAAAGTTTGTAAATTCTCTTATCTTTGGGATTATATCTCTTTAGTGTAGTAATTTGTGTGTTATAATACATTATTTTAGTTAGTTTTTGTAATTTCTCTCACTTTTGAGATTAATTTTCTTTATTGTTGTAATTTGTGTGTTATCAAATATTATTTTAGTTAGTTTTTGTAATTTCTCTTACTTTTGAGATTAATTCTCTTTATTGTTGTAATTTGTGTGTTATAAAATATAATTTTAGTTAGTTTTTGTAAATAATGGCCTTTGTGATTGTTAGTAAAAATTGAGTTAATATTTGCAAAATGTCTCAAAAAATGATAAGGATTTGTTAAAGTTTGTAAATTCTCTTATCTTTGGGATTATATCTCTTTAGTGTAGTAATTTGTGTGTTATAATACATTATTTTAGTTAGTTTTTGTAATTTCTCTCACTTTTGAGATTAATTTTCTTTATTGTTGTAATTTGTGTGTTATCAAATATTATTTTAGTTAGTTTTTGTAATTTCTCTCACTTTTGAGATTAATTCTCTTTATTGTTGTAATTTGTGTGTTATAAAATATAATTTTAGTTAGTTTTTGTAAATAATGACCTTTGTGATTGTTAGTAAAAATTGAGTTAATATTTGCAAAATGTCTCAAAAGATGTTAAGAATTTGTTAAAGTTTGTAAATTGTCTTATCTTTGGGATTATGTCTCTTTAGTCTAGTAATTTGTGTGTTATAATGTATTATTTTAGTTAGTTTTTGTAAATACTGCCCTTTGTGATTGTTAGTAATTATTTAGTAAATATTTGCAAAACTTCTCATAATATGTGTAAATATTGTCAAAGTTTGTAATTTCTCTCACGTTTTGGATTAATACTCTTTAGTGTTGTAAAGTAATTGAAAGTTTTGATAATATTTTACTTTACTGTAGTACAATATTTGTTAATATTAGTATTATTTAGTTAATTCTTGTAAAATGTATGTCATATTTTGTAACTTTGATGTCATTTGTTGTAAACCGGCTACCTGCCCAACCGGTCACAGCTTTTTTTAATTAATTTTTTACTGTTGGTGGGACGGTACTGTACGTTGGACGTAAGTCAAATCCATAATATCATTGAGATTGGGAACTACTTACGTCCAACCTACAGTGAAATGGGGGGACGGTCCAACCAAAGGCTTTTAAGCCGTTGGATATTCTTAAAAAATTCGAGAAGATTTGGGCCGTTGGATGGAGAAGGGATACCGGTTGCAACCGGTTTGCTTTCTCTTCTGTTTTTTCTTTTATCTTTTCTCCGTCTCTTTTCTCTCTCTCTCGTTCTTCTTTTCCTAAAAACCCATATTTCCTTTCTATTTTCTTTCTTTTTCTCTCTCCCTCGGCTGTCCGGATCCACACAGCAGGCATCATGTTCTTCATCCTTTTAAGATTTCTACAGCTCGTTACTTCTCATTCAGCCTCAGGTACAGATCTCAGTTTTTTCATCTTCTTTTCTTTCAAATCTTCCAGAGTCTTCAACTTGTTCTACTACTACTTTTTTTGTGACAAAAATTCTGGCTTTTTTTTCTTTTTAAGTTTACATCTTGGTTGTGCTTTGCAGATCTTTGATGGGTTTTCGATTAAGCTGTTTCTTTCCTTGGTATATGCCCAAACCCACTGAGGCGAGACCAGCGCCGACCAGTGAATTCCAGAGCCTCTAAGCTGCAGATCGACCAGATTGGCGAGAGGGATAAGCAATTTCGGCGCTCCAGAGTCGCTCCAGAGTGAGAATGAGAGCCCTTGTAAGAAATCTCGCATTTTCCCCTTTATTTTCAATTTTTCTTCACCTCCGTTTGAAACCCTAAGACTAAAGCTTGGGGTTTGTTGGTAAATGGTGAGGGTTTGATCTGTGTGTTGGATTGTTGCTTGATTAGTGATGGTAACCTTGAAAGATGGTTATCATATCATTTATATTCATGATCTATTTATTAGATTGTATGTTTGTTCAGTTCTTGCTGTTGGGTGTTCATTTTTATGCTTTTAATACTTACCAAATTCTTAAAGTTCAGGACTTTATGGTAGAATGAGTGCTATTAATTGTTCAAATTCTTTTCCAGTGGTTGATTGTTGTTGATGATTGTGTGGTTACAAGTGTTATTGTTATTTTTTCCTGCCTCTGTTTCTTCCATTCTATGATTTTTTTTTTGTCCTGCTTTGGGCATTCGTGATGAGTAAATTCTCATGATTGCTTCCTATTTTTTTATTGGTTTTTTACAGTTGTAAATGAGATATGATGAAAAACAAGCATTAGTGTACCAATTGTTGCTCGTAGATAGCAAAATCTTATACATGCCGAGTGCTTCTTTTGCTTAAATAGTGAAACACAAAGCTTCGTTTTCATTTTCTTTTTCTCTCGTTTAATGCCTATGCGTGTTTTGTAGTTTACAATTAAATCCTGTGTCAACTAAAGCAACCTTTCATGTATCTCTTATTTAGCATATCATATTTAAATTAGAAGAAATATCTGCTGCGAACTGGGATATTGAATTGGAGCTGTGTTATTCAATGTCAAGGTATATGCTTTGTAAAACATTCATGCTAGATTTGCTTCTCAATGCATATGTTTTTGTGTTTTATAATATTATTTGCTGTTTATTACAATTTAGAATTGATGTGCTTGATTTGCGAAATATCTTGGATTTAGTTCTGGGTTCATGGGGTTATTTACAAATTTGATTTTTGGAAATTTTTGTTTCTGTTAATGGTTAGTTTTGTTGTACTGGATTTAGTTAATTTTGTTTAATTGGGTGAAATTTTTTTTTTGATAAGTAGGTTTAAGTGGAGAGATGTTCACGCGTCTGCTTCTTTCGTCCTTCTCTCTGCCAAATATACTATCATCATTTTCACTATGAGTTTCATTGTTATTATTATTATTAATTTTTTCTTATATATGTGTGCATAATCATTTCCATCATTTCGTATAGGTAAATATTTGGTGATGCTAGTTATGGAGTTCCGGAAAGAATATCTCCCCGTTACCGTTTGAAAGAGTTTAGTGATCATCCTCCGAGAAATGAAAAAGAATTATTCAATCTTCGTCACTCTTTGACAAAAATGATAAGGATTCATAGACAATAGTTGTAGAGCTTCTTGAACAAAAATAGTTGAGACCTTTAAAGTATGTAGGTGATTTTTGTTAGCATTTGGATGGTGCCTATTTGGACAATTTTATTGTAAAATATTTTGAAGTTGTACTTAGGCACATAATCTACTTGCACTTGTATTTTTGTATATATGTATTAACCTAGCTTTTTGGAATTCAATAATAACTAATTTTATTTAGAACTTAATTTGGTTGTTTTCCATATTTTTTGTTAGTTGCATTTCCTCCATCGAGAATTAAAAGTTGAGATAATACCAAACCACATTCCCATAGATATGAAGTCAAATGAATTAAAGTATGTGCAAATGAGATTTGAGATCACTTGGTAGTTTTGAATTATATATTTCATCTCATGTGATGAAAATGATATAATAATAATAATATGGTTCTGGCAGCAATTTAGTTTCATATATGGCACATTATTAGAGGTATGTATTTGGAGATGAATTTGATTTTTAATTGTTTGTGCTGAAATGATCCTTTTGGGAATTTATCACTGAATGTCGTCAGTGTGTAATAAATATAGGCATGATGTTTAATTTTATATATGACAATAAATGATTACGTTATATAAAAAAAATACGCCCAATATTACAACATTACTTTATAGATTTCATGATTGTAGAGAAATTAAGATCAGTTGAAAAATTGGTAAAAAAGAATTGCGATCAATCGTAAATGATGTAACCAAAATTATGATTGATCCCATTTTTCTTCATTCAAAATGCAATCGATCGCCACTTTTCCAGAATTTGAATAGCAATAGGCTTTAAGTTGGACCGATTGCACAATTCCTTCGAAATTTTTAGGACCGATCGCAAGTTTTTCCAGAAACTGTACAGATACATAAACCGATCGATCGCTAAAATTGAAAGGGATTTTTTGCGATCGATCGGTTTATGCACTGTACAATACTGTACACAATTTCTGTACAGTGAATAAAGCGATCGATCGCGAAAATTCCTTTGAATTTTTTACGATCGATCGGTTTATTCACTGTACAGAAATTGTGTACAGTATTGTACAGTGCATAAACCGATCGATCGCAAAAAATCCCTTTCAATTTATTGTATTTTAGAGATCGATCGGTTTATTCACTGTACAATACTGTACACAATTTCTGTACAGTGAATAAACCGATCGATCGCAAAATTCCTTTGAATTTTTTACGATCGATCGGTTTATTCACTGTACAGAATTGTGTACAGTATTGTACAGTGCATAAACCGATCGATCGCAAAAATCCCTTTCAATTAGTGTATTTTAGAGATCGATCGGTTTATTCACTGTACAATACTGTACACAATTTCTGTACAGTGAATAAACCGATCGATCGTAAAAAATCCCTTTGCATTTTCGCGATCGATCGATTAAACTTCATGTTATAATTTGTGAAAGTTGGATGCAATTTAGTCGAGAATTTGTAAATTTTTTTTTTCTATTTTTTGTTTCACTGTACAGTGCTCTTTTTTCCCCTCTTATTTATTTCCCCCGTTATTTCCCCTCTCTTATTCCCCCATCACAGCCCTAACCCTAACCCTCCATCCATCTTTGTTCTTCAATCCTCATGAAGAAGAAGAAAGAGTCATGGTAGCAGCGATGGAGGAGAGCCAAACACAGATGGAGAGTTTGGATCTAGAGACGGAGTTTCTTCTCTCCAAGAAACAGACCGTGTGGCCCGCTTCTTCCTCTTCAACGGTGCTCGATGATCCTCTTCTTCTTCTTCTTCTTAGATTGATTTGGGTCACTTCAAATCTTACTGTCCACAAAACAAAACCCATATAGCAAACCAACCAAGCAACCCTTAAATACCAAAACCCTAGCCTCCACACCCTCTCTCATATTCCGTTCTCATCTCTCTCGCCGCGCAGCTCTAAGCTCTGTAACTTGGTACCTCTCTCTCTCTCTCTTCCTGTATGTGTGTATCTGTTTGGTTGCTGAGAAAACGAGTGAAAGTGAAGTAAAATGAGTTTTTGAATGATGTGGTTTGGTTTGTGGGGAAATGAAGAGGGGATTATATAAAAAAAAAAACATGGGGTCTTAAGGTTTTCCATGTTAGATTTTGGGGTTTCTGAAAAGTTTTGATTTTGTTTATTGTTTTTATTGCTTTTGTTGCTTTTGGGTATGATGATTTGGTTTATGTTTTGTTTGAGATTTTTCTTTGTTTCATGATGGAAGTGATGGAAGTTGTAAGATTCTGAACTTGGGCTTGTCTTATTTTTCTGGGATTTTATGTGTGTAGTAGTTGTGTATGTCAAGTATTAGCTCAGTTGGTGTTTATGTATAGATGGGAATTTATGGGTGATGCTTTTGATTGCTGTATAGATTCAAGGTGTGTAATACCCCATATATTTATGTCTATATGTATGCGTGATTCGCTTTTAAATGGATTTAATAAGAAAAATGTATGTTTATGTGTGTTTATGTATGGGTGATGTTTGTATGCATGTATTGGCGTATGTTGTTTGCATTTCAGAGGCATATTTCAAAGGCATTTGTTATTCATTTGTGTGATGGTAGAGAGAAAAAAAAAATTGAAGATGGATGGATGTATCCTGTATCTATTTCTTAGGTTTTTTTTTGTTTGTTGGTGTTTGCTTTTTGGTGACTAGATACCAATAAATTAATAACCAATCATTGTGTTTGAGGTATGATACAAGTCCTTCACTGAAATGAATCTAAGGAGAGCCATATCAAGTTGATACATCTTAACTTTGTTTGAATAAATTTACAACTTATGAAAAGGTATAAAGACTGTGTACACATGGATCTTCTCCATTTCATGCCTTTATTTGATGGTGATGTGGTATTAGGGTAATCTAATTAGTATGTTATTTAGTCAAATGTTAACCTTTTTTTTTTTTGGTTAACTTGGGTGTCCTGGCCAGCGTTCCGTGGATACGCGCACCTCGAATAATAATCACAAGGGACTCAATGGCAACCTATGTACCCAAATCAGAACTGATGGATGAAGAGGATGGGTTAGGTGTGAACATGTAAGTTTAAAATACCCGCACCTCGAATTAGTAATTTCAATTGGGTAGGTTTAAAAT
>OU015765.1:21840869-21858897 GCA_907173295.1 Fagus sylvatica
TTTCATTAAACATTTAGGAATTGTTGCAGAATTGGTATATATAATCATCATCACAATTCACAAAAAGACACGAAAGTTTTCTAATCTTCGGATTCCAAGAGAACCTTAAATTTATTATATGATAATGACTACGTATAATGGCTCGAATATGGTTACTCTAAACCCCAAATGTCACGTAACATACGACAAAGCAATTGGAATCAAACAAGCCAACTTTAGCGTGTTAGTATCATATATATCCAAGTGTATTTCTCAGACATTGAGCTTCAACCACTAAAGGGAAAAACAAAACCAAAAACCCTTAAGCTTCAAAAACCTTTTTGGTTGATCAAACATTCTAGTCATTATCATGGGGAGTAAGCTATTAAGATTTAAAAAGGATCTGAAACTTTTTGGAACATACGCAAATACCATTAAACATTTAGGCGACAAAAATAATTTTTGTCACCTAATGTATGCCTTTTTTTAAGATTTAGGCGACGAAAATCAAGTTTCGTCGCCATATGTTATTTCTAATTACAATTCGGCGACGAAACTCAATTTTCGTCGCCTAATATCACTTGAATGGACACATTTGGCGACGAAATTTGATTTTCGTCGCCGAATGTAATAAATAACCGGTTTTTTCTTAAACATTTAGGCGACGAAAATCAAGTTTCGTCGCCATATGTTATTTGTAATTACAATTCGGCGACGAAACTCAATTTTCGTCGCCAAATGTATTAAAGGTAGGCAATTGTTAAAGAAACCAATGTCTATCTTGACAAAAATGTAATGTTATATATCCGGTCATGACCGTTAGCTAGTAAATGTATTTAAGTACTTAAAAAGGTAATGTCATACTACGTACTTAAATACTAGTAGATATACTACGTATTTAAATAGGTAATTAATGTCATACTACGTACTTAAATACTAGTAAATATATTACGTACTTAAAAAGGTAATGTCATACTACGTAGTTAAATACTATAGTAAATATATATACTACGTACTTAAATACTAGTAGATATACTTGTACTTAAACACTAGATCGATATACTACGTACTTAAAGGTAATGTCATACTACGTACTACGTACGTACTTAAATACTAGTAGATATACTTGTACTTAAACACTAGATATACTATATATGTACTATGTACTATGTATTTAAATACTAGTAAATATATTATGTACTTAAAAAGGTAATGTCATACTACGTACTACGGACTTAAATACTAATTGATATATTACGTACTGAAATACTAATAGATATACTACGTATTGTCGACCCTTACCCCAATTCCTAATTAAGCTGGTACAGTTGCTCAATATGTTTATAGGTTTTTTCTATTGCAATATTGTTTTTTACTTCTCTATTATTTAAATTAAGATAATTTGGTAATTTGCTATGCTATGAGTTAAAAGGACAAGGTTTGGCTATAAACTGATTTGTAATCAATTTGCTACAACCCATTATTACATAGCAGCTTATAAGACCATCCACATGTATTATTTAAAAAAGTCATATGACTCATTAAATAGGTCATGTGATTAAAGTACATGTAGATCGAATGGTCTCTCTATCTCTCTCTTGCCTCCCTCAAGATGCAGTTCTGATCTAGACGTTGTCACTCCAATTACTGGAATCATCTATAATTGAATTTGTACTAAACGTCACAACAATTTCTCTTTCAATAAATAAAATCAAAGAGTCCATTAAAAAAATCATCTTTCATTGCTCACATTAAAAAAAAAAAAAAAAAAAAAAAAAAAAACTCTTCATATTTCAAAGTTAGACCACATTATGCTGTAGAAAACAACCCAAAAAAATTCGTAAATTTTGGATATAATTTTACATTACTATGCAAAAACTAATTTGATTTGTTGTTGTGAAAATTCTTATTAGAATTGTGTCAGAAAGTTTTAACCAAAAAAGTGTGATTCCAATTTTTTTTCAAAAAATCAGGTCTATAAATTTAATTGGCTTGGCCATATTTTTTTTAAAACCATTTTGAAAAATAAAATTTTGGTCCTAATACCTTAGAAATAAAAATATTTGAGCAATAGGATTTTTCATAAACTAATTTGGATCAAAATTGGGGCTTTTAGAGCAAAAATAATCAAAAATTGGCTTTAAGTGTAAGTGGGATTGACCAACGTCTTATGTGGGGGCCCAAGACCCACTTAATACAAAACACACGCTGGAAAAGGGGGGAAACATTCCCCCCCCCCCTGTTCTGGCCAAAATTCAAAGTGAAGGAGGGAAGAATACTTAGTTTTTATCTTCCTCCTTCATTCTTCTCCAAATTACTTGTCTTCTTCAAATTTCTTCCACATTCCTTCTTCTTCTTCACTAAGAACTCATTTTCTTGTGTTTTTCTCTTGAAATTTCAGCCCACCATTGATGGTTTCAACTTCTTCCTCAAAGTCAAATATGGTAAAGAATAAGAGATTCAAGTTGGCATTCAACCCTTGCTTCAAAACATACGAAAACATTGTTCTAATGGTGCTAGAAGTGAGGTATGTATTATTAAACACTCAAACTTAAAATGTTTTAGATTTATTGATGTAATTTTCGGACTTATGGGTATTTTGTTTTTTTGGAGTTGATTATTACATGTTTTGGGTCTTTGTATTCCACTTTGTGATGGGTTTGTGTTGTTGTTGTTTGAGAATGCATTTGTAACACATTTAGAGTAGATATTATGTGTCTAAACTCTATAAATGTATGTAGGGAGAATGGGTTTTGTGAAGAAAACTCATGTGTAGGTAATATGCAAAGTTGTCCACCAAGTGTTTGATTAAATGACCATTTGGAAGCAAATTCCAAATGGTGAAGAATTTGGTCATGTACCCTTCATGAAAAATGTTTATTTTTCCATTTAGAATGACTCTAAAACATTTTTAGGCTGATTTTGGTTGAGGTTTGGTGAAATTGGTTTCATGTATATGAAGATTTATTAAGTTACCAAAAGGAAGAACTAAATTTGTTGCTGATTTTTCTACTACTGCGTGAACAGTAAATTTCAATTGAAATTCTGTTTTTATTGAAAATAGATATGACAAAATGGTTTTTTGGGAATTCTTCTATCATGTGTCTAGTATATGTGTATTAAGTTTCATGAGAAAATATCATCGTTTGATATTTATTTGTGAATTTATAAGAGAACTAGTCAAATCTGTCTACAAGACAGTTTTGTGCATTGTGTGTTGTAAAATTTACCATAAATTCCACATGGGGAATTTTGAGACTAATTCTGTGTAGAATGAAAGCTAACACCCTTGAGGTTAGTTTGGAAAAAAATTTACAGTGATTTGATGAATATATGATTTTTAGTAAATTTGTTTTCAAAATTCTAGAAATTGTACAGAAGATTCGATGTTGCTGAGTTGTATGAATTTTAGAAAATTATATGAAGCTCATTTTGATCCGAATTTTTTATGGTATGTTATAGACACATAATTAAAGGTTTCTGTAAATTTTTATCCAATGCGGATGTGTTTTGATAGTGAAAATGAAGTTTATAAGTGTGTTACACTCTTCTGGAATTGGTTGTTTGACATAATCGATTCGTGAAGACCATTTAGAACCAAGTTTTAAATGGTTGTGAATTGGGTCACAAACCCTTCACGAAAAATGTTCATATGCTCATTTAGAGTAATTCTGGAAAGTTTGAGAATGTTTGGTGCATTGTAGATGCAAATCTAGTTTTTTAACCGAAAATTGACTTGCGGAGACCATTGAGAACCAAGTTCTAAACGGCTCTGAATTGGGTCATGGTCCCTTCACGAAACATGTTTGTATGGTCATGTAGAGTAATTCTGGAAAGTTTGAGAATGGTTGGTGCATTGTAGATGCAAATCTAGTTTTTTAACCAAAAATTGATTTGCGGAGACCATTGAGAACCAAGTTCTAAATGGTTGTGAATTGGGTCATAGAACCTTCACGAAAAATGTCCGTATGCTCATTTAGAGTAATTCTGGAAATTTTGGTTGTGAGAATGGTTGGTGCATTGTTTTTTAACCGAAAATTGCTTGCGGAACCATTGAGAACCAAGTAAACGTTTTGGGTTAACAAAACATGTTTGTTTGGTTAAAAATCTGGAAAGAGAACCAAGTTGGTGCATTGGGTGATGTATTTTTTAACCGAAAATTGGCGGAGACCATTGAGAACCAAGTTCTAGTTTGTTTTTTAACCGGGAACCCTTCATTGATGTCAATTTGAGTAATTCTAAATTTTGATTTGTAAGGAAATTAGTTTTTTAACTTGAAATTGGAAAAATCAATTTGCTAAGATTTGTAATAAATTGTTATCTATTTTATATTGTTGAGATTTGGTGAAATTGGTGTCATATATATGAATATTTATTAAGTTATTAAAAGTGAACCAAATTTGTTGCTGAATTTTCTGCTGCTGCGTGAACAGTAAATTTAAATTGCAATTCTGATTTTATTGAAAATAGATATGCTAAAACGGTTTGTTGTGAATTGTTATATCATGTGTCTAGTATATTTGCATTAAATTTCATAAGAAAATACCATCGTTTGATATTTATTTGTGAATTTACAAGAAAACGGGTCAAATCTGACTACTGGACAGTTTTGTACACCTTGTGTTGTAAAATTTTCCATAAATTTCCAAAGAGGAATTTTGAGACCAATTATGTGTATAATGAAATATAACACCCTTTAGATTAATTTGGAACAAGTTTTATACTCATCGGATGACTATATGATTTTTAGTGAATTTATTTACAAAAGTTTAGAATTTGTCAGACGAATTCGTTATTGATGACTTGTATGAATTTTAGAAACTTATAGGATGCTCATTTAGAACTGAAATTTGTATGTTGTGTTTGAGACACATAATGAAGGGTCTCTGTAAATTAGTATCAAATGTTGATGTGTTTTGATAGTGAAAATGATGTTTAGAAGTGTGTTACACTCTTTTGGAATGAGCTGTTTGATAGAATTGAGTTTACAGACTTGTGAATATTTTAATAAATTACAGAAATGTTAACTCGAGCTGAAAATTCTAGGACACATGCTACTCTTATATAGTGACTTGGTATTTTCATGCCGGTCTAATTCCGAATCCTATTTTTTGGGGGTTTTGTGTGGGAATTTCTATGTGGGTTGCTCAAAATATATACATATGCTTATATCTATGTGAATGATTTGAGGGAATTTTTTGTTTTTGTAACATGGGTTTTGCTTAATTTTTTTAGCTAAGTGATTTGTGTTGGGTTTTGCATGTGGGTTGCTAGGATGATGGATTTTAATTGGAGTTTGTTTATTTAGAGGTTCAATTAGCGTTGTTATGAAGTTTGTTTGGAGTTATTTAATTTTTTCGACTAAATGATGACTAACTAATTTACTTCTTTGCTAATTTCATGGAGCTTGTTTTTGGTCTCCTCTCATGTAAAATTAAAAAAACATACCCTCTTGTTGTGTAATTCTTATCTTGGAATTGATATTTGCTAAATTTGGTTTTGTGGTAGCATGCATGGTGTTATAAGGTGGTTTAGTTGGTATTGGGAGTGTTTATTGCTTTTTGTGTAACATGTACGAATTTATAATACGTTGATAGAACTTACAGTTAAAGAGTTATGCACAAATGTGCATTTCATAGCACTTTAACCTTTAAATATTCAGGGCAAAGGGACAAAAACATAAAAAGACCAAGGAACAGTCCATGGACCGACACTAACACGATCCTTAGGTCCAACGTAACATGTAGGAACTTACAAAACGTTGATAGGGCTAACGGTTAGAGAATTATGCGCAAATGTGCGTTTCAAAATACATAAGTTTAAAAATGAGTGGCCAAATGGCAAAAAACATAAAACAGTCACGGAACGGCCTGTGAACCTATATGACCACGACCCTCTGGTTCAAAGTAACATTTAGGAATTTGTGGAATGAAGGTAGGATTGACGGTTAGAGAGTTATGCACAACTTATAAATGTGCGTTTAATAACACTTTAGTTTATAAATGTCCTACAAAGTGGTGAAAACATAAAAAGACCATGGAAGGCGTGTGACCAACACGAACATGACACTCGGGCCCAAAGTAAAACGTATGAACTTACAATACTTTAATAGGACTCACGGTTAGAGAGGTATGCGCATGCAAATGTGCGTTTCATAACACTTAGAAATGAGTGGGGAAAGGGTAAAAGCACTAAAAGTCATGGTGTCATTAGTTTTACGTATGCTTAAAAATAATTCTCATATTTCTTACAAATTATGTTTTTGCTTGTTTGTCTTAATGTTATTTTATTGATATTTTGTGCAGATTATATGAGCTTGGGGGAATGATGACATATTTTCTCATTTGAAGTCATCTTTTTTGTTTTTGTTAAAAGACATCTTTTTTCATTTGTATTAATCGCACTCTATAGTTAGATGGACCTTCAATTGTAAGTGCTAGGGAACTATTCCAATCTCTTCCATTCCCCTTTTTTGTGTTTAAGGAATGAGCTGAAGGGTTTGGTTCCTCTGCTTTTGTGGGCTGACAAGCTTTTCATAATTAACAAATTATGGTACTGATTGTATTTATGATAATTTTAAACTTGTATATTATTTACCTATGGAATGTATGGATGATTTGTTTATGGATTTATTGTTGAAAATGAATTGATTTCTTAATAACAGGTGGTACTGAGTAGGTATATATATATATATATATATATATATATATATATATATATATATATATATATATATATTTGGTGATTGGCGACGCATATTTTCGTCGCCTAACAGGTTGAAAAAAAAAAACAAAAAACAATTGGCGACGATGTAAAATTCCTCGCGTAAAGATTATTTAGCTACAAAAGTAAGTTTCGTCGCCTATAGATTTTTGGGCGACGAATTATGTTTCGTCGACAAATCAACTTTTGGTGACAAAAACAAATTCGTCGCCTAAAAATATTATTTAGCTACAAAACTAAGTTTCGTCGCCTATAGATTTTTAGGCGACGAATTATCTTTCGTCGCCAAATCAACTTTAGGCGACGAATTATGTTTCGTCGCCAAATCAACTTTTGGCGACAAAAATAAGTTCGTCGCCAAATAATATTTAGGCGACGAAATTAATAGGCGACGAAAATATTCGTCGCTAAATGTTGAAACTATTAGGCGACAAAAATATTTCGTCGCCAGGACTTTTCGGCTACCAACATTAGTTGACGAAACGATTTTTGTCGCCTAATGTACTATTTCGTCGCCTGGTACATCAAGCGACGAAATTGAGACTTTTGTGCGACGAAAAGGTTTTGTTGCTAATGACGTATTTTCTTGTAGTGATATTTCTATATGGCACAATCACAAGACATGAACATCACAAACAACAAGAGTAAAACTCACCATTCGAACTTTCGATCTTCTTTATGGTTAGTTTTTTAGTTTTTATTTTTATTTTTTTTTAAAAGAAGCATTTGATCACAATGTTGTAATTTTAATTAAGTCAATCGGAAGATAATGAGTTACCTACTTCCTCCATATTATAGATCAAGCTCTTACATCACTTAAGGATTGGTTTGAGCAATTTAACTTTATGAAGCAATTTTTGGATTTTTGTTAATACAAATTTAAAAAGTGTTAGTGAAGAGCAATTCATGGAGTAATGCACTTACTTAGAAAGGTTTTTAGAACACAACCAACATTGTGATATTTACGAGAAATAGTTAAATTTTGTTGAATATAGAGATTTGGAAAAAAAATATATCCGAGAGAAGTAACAAAATTGATTGACATCCTTGGTTTTATAAGGTTTATTGGGAAGATGGTGGTTTCTAAACGGTATGGGTTACTTATCAAATTTTTTTTACAATACCAATTACAGACTTACAGTTGCTTTGGTGGAGAAGAGTTTTCCTAAGTTGAAGTTAATAAAAACTTAGATTCACTATGATTTCAATTGAAAATGAGTACTTGGATAACCGATGGCAAAATAAATTTCTTATTTTTGTTATTAACATGTTGGATTTCCTTAGTCCTTGCATCATGTGTTTCTTGATGATGTTTCAATCAGTTGATAAACATTCAATTGATATTGATATGATAAGTTCTTATAAATAAAACATGAGCCCAGCTATATCAATTATATATGTTTTATTATTCAGCAAAAAAAAAAATTATATATGTTTTATATTTCATATTGCACAAATATACATCGATCACTCCACAATTTGATTAATATATCATATTAAAACAAAAATTCATATATCACCCCCCCCCAGAATTTGAAAACCAACCCCTAAAATGAAAGTTAACCCAAAAACTAACATAAAAAAATAATAATAATAAATAAATAAATAGGTGACCATCTAGCCAATATATGTGGTTGGTGGCTCCTTTCTAAACCGAAGAAACAACAAAAATCTATTTTTAATAACAAAATAAAAAAATTATTAAAAAACTAAAAAAAAAAAAAAAAAAAAAAAAAAAAAAAAAAAAAAAAAAAAAAAAAAAAAAAAAAAAAAAACCTTATACCTTTTTGACTATGTGTTTGGAATAACACTTTGATTATTGTTAGGACCCAAAATTAAAAGTGAATGAATTGTTTGGGTGTTGTCATACTCTCTAGTTTCACTGAAAGACGGGTGCCTATTTATTTATTTATTTTTCACCATCAACAAGATGACTTTACAATCGAATATCATTAATGATTAAAATATTTTCTATGCTAAAATAAATCATCATTTACAAGAATTAAATCATCGGTTTAGTGAGGATATTGTGGAATTACTTATGATTAACTTGTCTTTGGATCCTTGAGAGGCACATAAATCTTTTTAGAATTGATGATATTTGCTTTTAGAAAATAATTTTTTATCGGCAAGACTTCACATATCATAAAAAACAAAAAAACTTTTGAAACGAAAATTCACCATAATGATCATAATGTAAGTAGTTCTACATCTAGACTTAAAATTATTAAATATTATGAATTATAAAAAAAAATGTTAAAATTTATGAATTGTGTCAATTTACTAGAAAATCAATAGTCTATCAATTTTTTAAAAAAGTGGGAATACTTATACTAATTCTTCCTATTTTTATCGCAACTATGAATAAGTATTTCCAATTACGAATATTGTCAAAACCAAGTTTCACAACAAAATGGAAGATGATATTTTAATAAATTATTTGATTTTATATATTAAAATAGAAATGGAAAATTTCATTTTAAACCCTATGGTTTAGGTGTTAACAAATTAAAACTTATAGTTTCAAAAGTAACAAATTAAACTCCAAAGTTTCAAAAAAATAAATAACAAATTAAATCCTATAATTTCAATAGTAACAAATTAAACCTGATATTTCAAAAAATAACAAATTAAACCATTGTTCTACTTAAATGCACTGAGATTTAAATTGTTAATTATTTAAATATCTATGTTTAATTTATACTTTTGAAATTGGGTTTAATTGTTACACCCCTAAACTATATGGTTCAAAATATAAGTTACCCAAATTAAAATAATTGCTACCAAAGTACAAAATCAATAGTAGATAACTTTTTGGATTTATAACAAACAAAAAAAAAAACCATCGAGTTCCATTTTGATATATCATAAATGAAGTTGAAATGTATTAAGAAATACTTATTTTATATATTTTATTTTGTTAATAATGAATATATGCTTTTATTTTTCATATATTTGTTTAATTTTAAATTTAATCTATTTTTCATTCTTGAATGCTTAACAAAATTTATTAATGTTTTGGCCCCCCAAAAATCCTAGTTCAATCCCTAACTCTAAAATGCGGTCTTTGTAAAAAGAGTAATGCTATAAACACAATAATTTTCACAACTATCTTTGTGAATAATGTTGTGTTTATAGAATTATTGTTGTGAAAATTTCAGACCAAATTTCTAATGGGATCAAAGTCTCACATTTCATATATAGGACAGTAAAACCATATCCTACCTTAGTAAACTGGTAATGGGGAACATTTCCATCTAACTCGTCAAAGAAATAATTGTGCATCACATGAACAATGCACCTAACACACTAGGAAAAGATAATGTCTCACACCCAAAAATGCACTGTAAAGTCGTGTATTAATGGGGAACATTTCCATCTAACTCGTGAAGATTGGTTAATTTTCCACACCACATTTAAGAAATATTTAGTGGATGACTAAGTGATTTTTTTCCTTCAACTTATTCAGCATAATTGACTATGAAACTTTTTAAAATTCTATTTTATTTTTAAAATATAGGTATATTTTTATCCAACTTATTTTTTAAAATATAGAACTCCATGACTGTGACAGCCAGTAAACGGCAAAGGCAGTGTCCCCCACGCAAAAATGCATGTTTTGTCAAGATTGAAGGTTAATTCTCCACACCACACGAAATATATATGGGATTGACAAGAGTTGATTAGAAGGATAACCAAACCACACTCCTCAAGCAATAAATAAGGAGAGTAGCCACGGGTCTGGGCCGTGGGATGGCACCGGAAAGAAAGTATAGGAGCTGTCCATGAAATCTTTCTTTGTCACTTGAGTAATTTGAAAATGGTGGGTTGGTTGCTCTTGCACGTTGGACTTCTTCTTCCTCTTTTTTATATTAGCATTGTTTCTCAGCTTGGGTTCAGATTCACGGGACCCACAGATTAGCTGTCTTCACCTTTTCAGCTCTGACCAAAGGCCTTAGCATAGATTTCCACCATCACTGGCCACCACTTCGTACTTATTAAATAATCAATTAAGATTTCTATTGGACATTGTTTGGTATATTTAAATGGGCCATTACAATTAATTAAGGTATTTCTATTCAAATTGTTAGTTAACACAAACTTATTCAGCATAATCGATTATGTCTATGAAACTTTTTAAAATTCTATTTTATTTTAAAATATAGGTATATTTTTATCCAACTTATTTTTTAAAATATAGAACTCCATGACTGTGACAGCCAGTAAACGGCAAAGGCAGTGTCCCCCACGCAAAAATGCATGTTTTGTCAAGATTGAAGGTTAATTCTCCACACCACACGAAATATATATGGGATTGACAAGAGTTGATTAGAAGGATAAGCAATAAATCCAATGGCAAAAGAAAGTATAGCTTCCATGACTTTCTTTGTCACAGCTGCCACTTCTTCTATATTCATTGTTTCTCTCATTTGTACGCTCCCAAAGGCCTAGCAAGATTTCCACCATCACGGCCACCACTTCGTAGATTTCCACCATTACGGCTACCACCTCCCGCTCTTAATTCTCGTCCCCATGTTTTTCTTCATAAACCGAATTTTACAGATCTTCTCCCACCTGAAGGCCCACCTTTTAATTATAAATTCATATCACACCACCACAACCTTCTTCTAAGAAAAAATCAGCCTCATCAACACCACCTTCTTCCAAGAGTAAATCGGCCTCCCCAACTCCACCTTAATTATTGAAAAATACACATCACCACCACCAGGTCAATAAATTAATTTATATCACATCTTTTCAGAGCCGGCCCTGGGGTAAGCCCCGCAAGACATGGGGCTCAACCCCCCTTTCACGGGGCAATTATATACAACAAAATAAATAAATAAAAGCCTATATGTTTGATAAAGAATAAGAAATGGACTTGCTGAGCCAATAAAAAAAAAAAAAAAAAAAACCACAAACAAGGCAACAACTATGAGTTCAGAATCAAAGGACTTAGAGTAAGTGAAGCTTGTTGAGGTTATGCCATTATGGTTATGGCACTTGGACCTTGCCACGAGCAAGAGCTTAGCAGATCCTTGCCTTTAGTGATGATGGATATTTCTTGTGTTATCTTTATATCTTCACCTTATGTATATTTTGGGTTAATGTGGGTGAATATAATTTATTGGTTTTTAGATTGGCCAGTAAAAGAAAGAAAAGTGAGTTAGATATTAGGATGGTAAAGTGTGGTGCAACTGTTGCCACGTTTGTGGTGACCAGTGAGTAATAGATTTTTTTACTATTTTTTTAAGCTAAATACTAATGTGTAATAGACTACAAAGTAGTCTGGAAGGCAATGATATAAATTAATATAAAATTACTCATATAATTATAAATAGCCAAATAACTCAACATGAATAATTTGATAATTCACGGTGCCCAATCTGGACTCAATGACCATAAATGTGACAAATACTTTCTACTGAGTAAATGGTGCCAACGGTAAATCATTTGATGGGTTAATTTTATTTACAATCATTTTTTTTAATATTTTATGAGGTGAGAATGAAGGATTAGTATTACTTTTTTTCGTTAGCTCTTGACCTGTAAATCTAATATATTCCTCCACCCATTTATAATTTTACGAAACTACCTATTTGCTTATGATTTACTGAATGCAGGAATAAAAGCCCATATGTAAATAAAGAAGAGTGTTCATCCTCTAGAAGATAAGGTCTATCCAGAGTTATTATACATGGCAATGCGATAGTGTAATCAATAGTACGTATCACGAGATAAGAATGGAAATTAAGTATGTTTTCTGTTGTAGTGATGTGATGTTCAATTATCTGCTGGTGCAAATTTTCTCTGTAATTCTCTACGTTAAAAGATTGAGTGAGGAAGATCGGTTATATATGCTTAGCTTTTTAAGTGGTTTGTCAAATTCTTAAGACTTCTGCAAACAATCAATAATTATCTCTTATATGAATATAACATGCATCCTCTCTCTTATAGCCCGTCTTATAGTCAGTGTCGACTCAGCCCATGGGCCACTTAGACCATGACCTAAAGCCCCTAAATATTAGCGAATAAAATAAAAATACAAAAGAAGAAAAATCTTGGTAATTAATTATTTTGGTGGTGTAATAATTAAGCCTTAAATTTTAGCAAATATTTGAAAATATCTTGTAGAACTAATGGTTAGCCCAAATTTAGCCAATAGATGAAAATCTCTATTTTAGTAGGTTGTGCACTTTGTCTGATTTTGTATTGCATACTGTTCAGATTATTCCTTATACTTGTGAGACTCTAATTTCTAAGTCAAAAACCAAAAAAAATAAAAAATAAAACAGAAAAACAAGCTCTCTCTTTTCAAAAATCCAAAAATGAAATTTACTACCTAAATTGTTTTCCCTTAATATGTCAGAATTGTTGTTAGATCTACTATTTTCAGCAGTCGGCAATTCCCTACAGACTGTAACTCCTTGATTGTGCGACATTTCCTTGCCCAGTTGCACAAGTATAGACTCATTTTCTTCTCTCTCTCTCTCTCTCTTTCTTCTCTCTCTCTCTCTCTCTCTCTCTCTCTCTCTCTCTCTCTCTCTCTCTCTCTGAAGCTCTTTGTAGAGTGGAGTAATATGTTCTTTTTCTTTTTTTGGATGTAAAAGCAGTAAAAGATGGGTGGAGACATGGAATGCTAAGACTAGATTTAACATTTTTAAGAAAAGTCAAACAAATTAAGAAGTTTAAGCTTTGTTTGGCTAGTTTTCATCTCTCTTTTCTCTTTTTTTTTTTTTCTTTTTTTTTTTTCTTTAAGTAGTCATACTATTTGGTTTCATTAAATAAATCTTATTTAATTTTTTTTAAAGTATTAATAAGGGCATATGTTAAGAAAGCTAAAGTATTCAATACTCTCGGAACAAAATAAATCCATCCAACAAAAGCTCCCAAATCCAATGGTGTTCAAAAACATCCTACACAGTCCAAAGATTTGGACCGGGCCAAACCAAGCCCAAATCCTCAATCTCTTTTGAAAACCCTCTCTCCCAATTCTTTCAAGGCCCCAAGGCCAACCAATGCGTAAGCCTAGTTCTCATTAAAAACTTAAGCCCAATTAAATTAAGACCAAGTGCCCAAGGCCCAATTCTATTCAACCCAAAAATAAAAACCCGATGAGCCATAAACCCTAAAGCCAATTCTGTTAAGCCCAAAATCCACAAAGCTCATCAACCCTAAAGTTTCCCGAAAGTTACAATTTTGCCCATAAACTTTCCAAAAATTACAATCAAGTCCATGGAAATTTCCAGAATTACATTTAAACCCCTAAAATTACCAATAATTCACTAGAAACTCCCAGAAAGTGTCTAAAATATCCCCCCAAATCCTAAAACCCCTAAATTACAAAAGGCCCATATAAACCTTTTTTCCAAAATGGCCAAAAACTCCCAAATGTTTCCAAAATTATCTAATCAAACACTAAATGAGTAAACACTATAGGTGTTTGTCACATATCTAGTGACTTTCCTCTTTTCTATTTAGGATTTGGTGGGAAAGAGACCTTTGCAAGCTTGTCAAGCAAAGTTTTTGACTTTGTTATGCAGTTTCAGTTTACAAATTTTCTTCTTAAATCTTCTTGTTACATTTGTGTTTGAGTACTCACCCCTAACAATTATCCTTTTCTCCTTCAAAGCAACAAACTTATCCCTTACATCTAAGCACATTATCTTAATCAAATAACTTCCTTCTCTCTTATTTCCCACTAACGATTTTGCTTTCTTGCTAGTTACTTCTTAATCCTCCTCTATTAACAATAAATAAAAATCTCTTATGATGATACGCAATTGAAGTTACTATTAAGGTTTAAGAACTAAGAAGACAAAAAAAAAAATGTTAGAGAAAAAAAAAAAAAAAACAATTCAACCAAATTAAAAAAGTGTAACTTGAATATTAACAAATTTTTTGTTTTAATTTCCCTTCCTTACTTATTAGAACGGGTCCTAGTCACATTTGTATCATATATATATATATTTTTTTAATTGCATGATCTCATACTCATAATAAGTAATGGAAAGCAGCCAATTCTTGTGAAAATATTTGACCACTTGCTCGACTCAGCAAGAAAAAAAAAATTGACACTTGCTCTAGAACGCAACCTTTGTGAAAATATCAGACCACTTTGCTCTTAAAATGCAATCAGAGTCTTCTTTTTTTTTTTTTTTTTTTTCATAACATGGATATCTGAAATTTTGTGTTGATTAATCTCATAGGCACGTGTTATCTCCCAACTCGCACACACTAGGTAATTACTAGACCGATGACCTTGAGGCGGCTTTAAAGAGAGCTGTTGTCATGAGATGTCGAACTCATCATAACTTACACTTCCTCAGGTACATATTAGTATATTACAACTCGTCTTACCATTAGGCTATTTTGTGTAACAGCACAAAACAATGTCCTACCTTGGTAAACTGGTAGTGAGAAACATTTCCAACTAACTCATCAAAGAAGTAAATGAGTGTGAAACATCCAAAAACAAATATTAAAAAAAAAAAAAAAACAAAACAAAAAAAAGCTAATATGCTCAAAAACACGCAAAAATGCATGTTTGGTTAAGATTGATTAAGTATTCATGCACAATGTTAAGTTTCCAAACCCCACGAAATATTTATGGGGTTGGCCAGAGTTGCTTAGGAAGGATAAGCAGAAACCAATGGCAAAAGAAATTATTGGTATTATTAACATATTGGATTTCCTTGCATCATGCATTCTTGATAATGTTTCAAGATAAGATAAGTTCCTTATGAGCAATTTATATATATATATATATATATATATATATATATATATATATATATATATATATATGTTTGTGTTGATTTTTTTAGATTGCACAAATAGACATCACTCTTCAATAAAATTAATTTCATTTTACATTTTTTATAATTTTTTCTGCATCGCATGGAGTAGCATCTAGTACTCAACTAATAAAAGCAGCCAATTCTTATAAAATAATATTTATATATACTAATCACTTATACTCTAAAACGAGACCTTTGTCAAAGTATCAGACCACTTGCACTAAAATGCGATCAAAGTCTCCTATTTTATGGTTCAGTACAAAACCACTCCTACCTTGTTAAATGGGTAACGAGAAACATTTTCATCTAATTCTTCAGAGAAAAAAGTATTTCAGGAGCAATACACCTAACACACTCAGAAAAAGGTAAAGACAGTGTCTCACACGCAAAAAAAAGAAAAAAATCCATGCTTTGTCAAGATTGATTAAGTTTCCACGCGCAAGTTAATTTTCCACACCGCCACACGAGATATATAAATATGGGTTTGATAAGAGTTGTTTAGAAGGATAAGCAACCAATGGCAAAAGAATGTATAGCTTCCAAGACTTTCTTTGTCACTGCCATTTCATTTATAGTCATTGTTACTCTCATTTGTTCTCTAACTGCAGAGGGCTCCTTAACACGATCTCCACAACCAACACCTCGTAAAAGTCTACCATCGCCATCAGTTCCCATGGCTGCCGGTCTACGGCGCCAATCTACTCCAGGTATATCCTTCTACCCATATTTTCGTATCACCACCACCACAACCTAGTTTGGCATCACCGACACACACTTTGTATAGGAGGGGGATCAAACCCATACCCTCATTGAGGATTAGGGATTAAAGAAAAGGGGAGACATCACTAAACCAAATGTCCTATGAATAACTTCCTTTTTAAATATAAGACATATGCGAACAATTTTTAGTATTTTAAACAAGGCCCCCTCAAATTATCAGAACCCTTTTTTATAACGATTCACAGTCAACGATCTTGAATCATAACTTTTAAACCTTTTAAAATAAAATAAAATAAAACAAGATTATAGTGATAGAGTTTTCTTCTAAATTAACCAAATAATCAAAGAAATCTATATTTATGCGCTTGGGAGATTATGATGGTAAATTCCTTTTTTTTCTTTCTTTTACACTTCACTTTTGCTAGTTGGGAGTACTGCATTAACCAGGACGCTATACATCAATGACAACAAGAAATCACTATCCCATACCAGGCCATAGTAAGTTGTTTCTTCCCCAATTGCTCGTCTTTTCCCCCAAATTTTTTATTTTTTTATTTGTTAGAATATATAATTAGGATTCATATATTAGGAATTTAGAATATTACCATAAATTTGTAGATTTTGGTTTTCTAGGAAACCATGAGTTACTTGGTTTGAGGGTTATCATACAAAACCTAATGTATTCTTAGATATACCCTATTATATTGGGTTCATTATAATGGAATGACCAATTTTATAGCAATTGTTTTGATCTGGACCGTCCATTGAAAAGTTATTTTTAATCTTGACTGTCCAATGAAAACAAAAGTAACTTTTTAACTTTTAAAATATTTTTTAATATATTTGAACTGACAACCGAGATCAAAAGTTACTTTACAACTTTTCATCTCAACCATTAAAAACTATTGTCATAAAATTGATTCTCACCAATTGCATGGGATCTCAATCCCATTATAACACATAATTTAGGATAATAACGATGTAGCCATTAAAAGTTTTCTGCTGTGTGGACGTTAGGCCAAACTACATTAATTCTCCTACTTTCACCATTTCTCTAAACTTTTTTTATTTTTTTTATTTTAATACTCCTTACCACTAAATGTTTAATTGATTCCCTTTTGTTTAAGACAAAAAAAAAATATATAACTCTTAATTCTCATTTAAATTTGGTTTCATTCAAAATAATGTTGTTACTTCAATATATTAAACTAAATTCATGATTTACTAGATCTAATTTTATTCTTCTAAAAAAAGCTAATTTTATTAAATCTAACTAATAATACTAGGAATTACTAATTAGGATAGATTATTATTAATCCGTATTGTAATTTAACTTTTATAATTTAGGTATGTCGTTTAAGTTAAGAACTATTTATGTGTTCTTTAAAAGTAAATATGCTGACAATTTAGAAAGTAGTCCACATTTGGATTCTACTGCTAAAACTTTAATTCACATCCTAAGAATCTCCAGCTAGATTTTGTTTTTTAGATAATTTAGTTGTTATATTAAAAGGGAAATTGTTGAGAATTTTGTACAGATTTGATTTGAACATTATTGTTCTCTAAGGACTTTTTTTTTTTTTTTTGAGAAAATGTTCTCTAAGTTCTTAAAGAGTGTAGGCTACAATGTTATTGGGGATATTTACTATTTGTATTTTTATTTCCTTTTAACCTACCTAATACCTTAATGATAATTGATCAATGATAGGTAAAAGTCTAATAGTTTCTTAATCTTAACACACATATTTATTAAGTTTGATAAACATTTTGTTATAATCTATAAATTTATAAAATACTTCATTAAT
>OU015765.1:21858997-21869764 GCA_907173295.1 Fagus sylvatica
AAAGTAATATAGTATAAATTAAACAAGTATATTTGAATAACAGAACTTGGTAAAATTTCCACGTCTTCTATATCATAATTTTGAATTCATTTACACTTATTTACATAATTTTGAGAAAGTCTATAATTTTTGGATAACAATAAAATCTTCCATTTTTTTTAGAAGGTTTAATATAAATGTAAGTTGTCCCATTACACAACTTTTTTTTGCTTCATAAAAATTATATTTTTCCATCCTAAATTTTCATCACATTTACAATGTCACTCAAACTATTAATTCACTATATTGAAACCCCTATTTAAGAAAAAATTATTAATATACCTCTTACGGCCTAAATTGAGAGTTAAATTGCATGAAAATTTTAGTTTTTCATAGTAAAAAATCAGGGTAATTTCGTAATTACACTTTATTTCCATCTCATTTAATGCCAAATTTAGAAAACATGGAGCACATTGATACAATTCTTTTAAATTGGGGTGTTAATTGAGTAATTTGATATTTTGAAGGATATTGTAAATGGAATGAAAGTTTATGTGGACATATGTAATTTCATTTTTTTTAGAACAATACACAAAACTCCCATGTGGATTTCACTTAAAACAAAAGAACCCCTTTAAGGTTTTGGGTAAAACACTTGAACCCCCTCCATGTTATTGTTTTATGTATAAACTGTTAATTGTATAACACTTAATCCACCCTTCTACGGTTCTTGAATGTAACACAAAACCCCACTATATTATTCTTTTATGTGAAAATTTAGCTCTCAATTTACACATAAAAACAAAATAATATTGTTACACTCAAAGAAAGTGTTACATAATTAATGGTTTATATAAAAATAATTATATGAGGATTACATATTACACTCAAAGCTCTAGGAATTCTGTATTTTATGAAAAAACAACTAGGGTTCCTGTATATTTTTCCTTCTTTTTGTTCATGTTTCTGTTAAAAATAAAAAATAAAAAATAAGACTCAAGAAATGGAATGAGTTATTAATGGAATAAATACAAGTTATGATGATTGCCCTTCTCTGGAAGAGAGAGAGAGAGAGAGAGAGTCTTTGTGAGTCAATTGTAATTTGCAAGGTGGGACGCATATATGAAAGCAGATTCCTAGGAGATATTATTAGTGGCTTTAAAGCGGAATCTCAAACACACATGCTCTAGCGGACAGGATATGATTCAAAAGCAAATGATCCTTCCAACTTTCCATTGACAAAAGTGCCAATTTCCTTTTTATCAAAAAAAAAAAGTGCCAATTTCCTTTTCTGTTTTTTTCCATGTCAATCCCCTTTTGCTTCTTCTTAAAACAATTCCACGTTCAGAGATCTTTTAGATGGCCACGATGTTTCAGAAGTGCACACGGGTCCCATAATCTATTCTGAATGCAAAATCTAGTCAGTCATATTGACTAAAATGAATAGTACAATGATTTTTTGTTTTTTTGGTACAAGACGAAAAAAGAAAATACAAAAAGTTCAAACTCTATTCAAGACTTCCAAGTCCTTATGGTCTAATCCTAGTGCCTACTGCCTAATAACTAATAAGTTTGTGCCATAATGCAGGCTTGATGATCAACTTGTTTACGTGAAGGAGAAGGATGGTTTTCTGGCCAATTTGATAACAGTAATACTAAGTCAATAATTTTCACAAATTTTTTATTTTATTTTATTTTATTTTTATATATATAAGTGATGACAAAAATCAAATTGTAATGGTAGCAAAGGAGTCTATTATTGAAATCATTTTTATTAGTATCAAACATCAACATACTAACTTAGTAATTATAAAAATATAAATATAAATTATCATATTCCTAAACTTATTGATTTGATAAACTTAATTTTGTCGGTTATGTTTGTTTGGAATGAAAACTGAAGAAAACTATAATGAAAATGTAATATAAAAAAGGCAATAATAAAGTAATTATCTGGTTCGGTTATGTTAGTTTACCTCCACGGATAAAGCTCTTAAAAATATACATGGTAACTATATTGATTGAACAATATTACAAGAATATTGTAATGATTTTTATATTTTTACAATAGAATGATATACCCTTTATATAAGTTACATAATGAATATCATTAGAAAGATTCATTAAATCACACATGAACCAAGGAAACATGATTCATGTACTTGATTTATACTCATTAAATTATCCATGAATCCATTGATTCATAGAATTATCATATGAATATCTTGATTCATTGTATTATCTTCAATAAAATAAAAAATAAAATTAAAATCTTTAATAATAAAAAGAAAGAAAGAAAATAGGGTAGAAAACATCCCCATCCTTTGTTTGGTGGGCTGAAACGGTGGGCGGACGGTGGGATGCGTGATTATCCATCCGGGCCCACAAAATTGCTTCACTCCAAATCGAGGTCAAAATATTCCTTCCGTTTTCCATCCTCTACCCTTTATACTTTTTTTCAACAATCTAAATTTTACATTTCACCTTTTTGACTTTTTCTCCTCCTGAGGGTCTTAAAGATATTTTTAGGACTTGCCAATGATTTTAACCTTTTCCCACTAAAAGACAATATATAAGCTAAAAGCTTAAAATTTAGGTAAAATTTAGTACAATTTTAGGTTAAATACATTAGGTTTAGTTGAATTTAAATACATTGAATTTAAATATTCTTGAAAAAGTTAACGTTGTTTGTGTTTCAGTGGTTAATGTAACCATGTGTTTAAATTCAATTAAAGAATCTAATGTACCTAACCTAAGTAACTGTACCTAAGTTTTACCCAAACCCAAATAATATTATCCAACGGCTCCACACCTACTTGTTAAGAGGTGGTAAATTCAAACACACCTTTTTAATGGCATAAAAGCTATTATGGCATACAAGCTAAATTACATGAATGATGCCTAGATATATATACTCGAATTAGACTCATTTTCTTGGGAAATTCAGGGGCGAAATCAAAAATTTTTGTACACACACACCGTCTCTATAACTACTAGACCAATTGCCAATTCTTTTTGGGGAAATTTTATTTTAAACATGTAATATATTAAATCTTATAGTTTTAAAAGTAATAAAATAAAACTTGAAGTTTTAAAAAGTAATAAATTAAACATTATATTTTCAAAATAATAAATTAAAACTTGAGATTTGAAAAAGTAACAAATTAAACACTTAACCTATATAAAACCTCAAACACAATTGATTGAAGTTTTATTTTTTACTTCTGAAACCTCGAACTTTAATTTATTATATTTTGAAACTTCAAAATTTTATTTTTTACTTTTGAAATTACGTGGTTTAATTTGCTGCAAGTGTTAAATTATAGAGTTTAATATTTTTCTCTTCCTTTCTATTTTATTTTTAAAGAGCACTATTGGATTGACTCATATATTTGATGGGTTAGCTCCAATTTAGCCTCCGCTCTGTGGACTGATCCTCACAAAATACTCCTATGTATTGGTTATGAGAGTAGCCTGCTTCGTTTTTTAAGTTAACAAAACTTATGATACAGTTTCTCAAGTAAGTGTAATCATGTAACTGTATTAGTTAATAAGTTATCAGTAAAGGAGGATAATTATTTATACTGCATTGATTATTTTGCTACATAATTGAATTTTAGTGGAAAACCTAAAGTTGAATATTTATAGAACCTTACTTAAATTCTGTCCAATAACTATTCAAAATTATTTCCATGCATAAGGTCCCAAAAAGAGATACATTCCTCTTACAATCCTCAAAATGACAAAAGGAAAAGAACATGACCAAATGAATCCCGGGACTAATATTCCCATAGACCAAATTCACAAAAAGCCAGAGGAGAAACAGTAATGTGCGAGGTCAAGTTTTTTCCAGGACATTCTCATCGTACAACTGTACAAGAAAACAGTAGATCCATCATCCATAGCATGAATTCTTCACTTACATTTGAAAGGATGGTAGGAGGTGGAAAGGAGAATTTCTGGGTCACTGCCACGTGGAGGAATGTTTGGCCTTGTTTTTATTTGGTATGTTGAAAACTCCACTTCCAGCAAATTCATATTCAACAATGCCTTATGATAAATCAGATGCTAAAACCTTAAAATACTGCCAAAAATATTTTTTGGCTGGATTGAAAATCTGCAGCTTGATATTTGATGCTCCAATCTTAAAACTTTTTTATTCCTTAAGGGAGAAGGGAGGCTTGAACTTCTTACCTCAAACATTAAACTCACTTTAACTTATGATTGACTTTTTATTTAAAAATAAATAAATAAAAAGTTGGGAAAGCCCACATATGTCACTAAATTTAAGTTATCACTATATTTGTTAAGTCCAACTCATGAGAAAATTTCTTTGGAAGATTCCTAATTTGACTTTGCTAATTATTTGAGTTTTTTCCTTGTGGAAAAAAAAAAAAAAAATTTATTTCTTATTAGGTAAGTAATGTTAAGTTTTTTGTCTATCAAGAAAGATATTTTTTGCTCACCAACGAATAGTTATTAAAGTACTATATATAGACAATATTGTAAAGGGTTTGGTGGTGTAGCTTTGTATATGTAACGTGAAGTTTTTTTTTTTTTTTTTTTTTTTTGAATCTTGGGTGTCCGGACCAGCGTTCCGTAGATACGTCACTTCGACTAATTCCAAGGGGACACACAACACTGTATTAACACGTATGTGTACAGAGATTGTTTTGTGTGAAAGACGAAATCTAAGGGGATAGTGTCAATCACTAGCCTTGATCTATTTAATTTGAATCTCACTTCCCTTTTTATTATTTCCGCATCAATAATACAGAAATATCAAAAGGAGATGTGGAAATAACACCATCCAAATAAAATTATTTTATACAATTCCTCAAATTAACAGAGAGGAATAGGATACTAGGATAGGAGATAACGTAATTTCCCATAGATATATAAAAGGACAGGAATTCTCAGTGGTCCTAATCCAACAAGGTTAATTATCCTGTTGTACAATTTTGTTACACTTAATTTTCCAAATAATAAAAAGAGATTGTGAATGAAAAGAGAAGAGAAATAGCGCCTCTTGGAATACTATAGTAGACAGAGTGAAAATTCAAAATAGACTATCAAAATAGTCCCAGCCTTTTTTTTTTTTGAAAAAAAAAATAGACCCAGCCTTGAAATAAGTTCTTTTAAATATTTAATTTAAAATTGGATTCCAGTTCTAAAGTCCAACAAAATATGCCTCCCCAGATTAAAATAAGAACTTTTTAGGGTGACAGCCGAAATTTGGCTTTGTGGAAGACAGAAAGGGCTTTTGGGAATCTAAACAAGCTCGTGTCAGCTTCCAAAGATTCAGTCATCAACTTAAAACCCCGCTGTCATCCCACTGCATGCCACGTGTCAATATCCCTTCATTAATAAACCTAAACTTTTATTCTTTTCTTTTTTAATAAGGACAAAACTTATATACAGTAGCTTAGGTGTTGTTTATCCTGTTCTTCTACTCAAATTTGGCCACGTGGCAACTTAAAGCAAAACCCAAACGGACGTTAAACCAAGTAAACGGACTGAAATGTTCTAAAAATAAAAAGTAAAAAAAAGAGGGAGAGACCCAGATCGGCGACCCAGAGAAGTCCCTCCTCACCGCCGTCTCCATCTTAGCCATCTTCCTCATGTCTCTAACCCTCGGTTCACTGTTCGGATTGCTAGTCCACGAGTACACCACCGAGCCACCCGAGTCCCCATCATCCAATTCGGCCGATTCAATCATCATCAAAGCAGTGTGCAACGTGACTCGGTACCCTGACTCATGCTTCTCCACCATAACATCATTATCATCATCCTCTTCCCCAAAACCCACCGACCCAGAAGCCATCTTCAAGCTCTCTATCCGGGTCTCCATCGCCGAGCTCTCAAACTTCAAGACCATAATTTCCAATTCGAACGAGGCGGGCGCTATGGTTGACTGTCAGAGCCAGATAGAAGACGCGTTGAGTCGACTCAACGACTCGGTGGTGGCTATGGAGGTGGGCACAGGAGAGAAGGTGTTGACGGAGTCCAAGATCAGTGCTGTGTTCAGTCCCGACAATCTGGGTCGCCGATCTGGGTCCCAGTCCCGTCTCGTGCTCTCTCTCTCTCCGTCTCTCATGGCTCTGCCATGGCCGCCTGGTAAGAGAGAGAGTAGCTGAGACGAGGTCTCTCTCTCTTTGTTTTTTTTTTTTAGAACATTTCAGTCCGTATAGCTTGATATAACGTCCGTTTGGGTTCTGTTTTAAGTTGCCATGTGGCCAAATTTGAGTAGAGGAACAGGATGAACAGCACCTAAGCTACTGTATATAAGTTTTGCCCTTTTAATAATAGATTGAGAAGAGTATTTAATAAGGATCGATAGTGTTATTTCCACACCAGTTTTTATATTTTCGTATCATTGGTGCGGAAATTACAAAAAGTTATGCAATATTATGTATCAGTTTTTGTTATTTCCACATCATTGCAAAATTGGAAAAAACTAGTGCAGAAATATCATTTTTTTTAATATTCTCAACTTAAATGAGAGAATGTAATGCCATCTATAAAAAAATTTATGACAAAACCTAAAATAATAATGTTATAGGAAATAATATTTTTCACAACTTTATTTACATTGTATCTTTTGTGATTTAAATAACATCTACTTGAGTCTATCACAACAGTACTACTTTTATTATACACTAAACTTAATAAGTTATGTAAAAATATATATATTATTCTCTGTACTATTTGTAAACATAATTTTGAGTTCTAAGTTTTTAACCTTACCTAGCTATCGTAAATTGTAATACTACCCTTAACATTTTTCCCACTTCTTGGTAGTTGGTCATCAAGATAACAACTAAAAAATAAAACTTAGATATAGTTTAAACTGTGTTCTATTTTAGGTTCTTAATTAAATTCAACTACATGGCTGTTTTTTTTCATTTTCTTTTGGATAAATAACACTGACACTCCCAACGTTTGGTGAAATTAGGAGATTTCAAGTATAATTTCATTATAAACTTTGGGGTATTAGTGTAATTTACCCTTTTCCTTTTTGCTAAAAGACTATATGACTCATTTGCCAATTCAGTCAAATAGTTGAATTTAATTAAGAAACTTAAAGTACAACATTTAAGGAATTGTGCTTAAATTTTGTAATTTAAAATATGATTTTCTTTGAAATGTCAATAAACAAAATATTGATAAACTTTCTAAGCTATTATTTAGGATAAATTACATTGACGCCCCCTTATTTTGGAGAAACTAGACTCGATACACCCTATTTTGAGGAAATAACACTCATTTTAAATTTACCCTATTATTTAATTATTTTATTGGAAAACTTAGCACCACAGTTTTCACTAGTTTGGAGGTTAAATTAGAAACTTATAGCTTCTCATTTAGTATGTGTTCGGTAGAGCTTGAAACTCAGCTTATTTAATTAGCTTATCAAGTACAACACTTTAAATTTTCGCTTATTTTTATATACAATTTGTTTAAATACTACTTATTTAAACGAGTCTCACTTTTAAAAATAAGCCAAATTAACCATAAAATTTAATTTTTATCAAATGAACACTAAAAATAATCTCTTATATATCAAATATATGTTTGTGATAACTTAATTCCATTGAAAGTACACTATACATAGAAAAAGTGAAACTTTAAAAAGCTATATATATATATATTATTTAAAAATAAATCAGTTTATAAACTATATCAAACAAGTACAAAAAACCTACCAAAAAAATTATATGAAGAAAAAGTAGCAAAATAGTAGGACATACAAAAATAGGTAAGAATTTTAAGCACAAGTATGTAAGGGAGAGATGTTCAAGCAATGAAGAAATTATAAGTTTGTAGATTTAATTTATCTTGTGAATCAATACTGTATAAATTAATGAAATCAACGTAATTGTGTTGTTTCATCTAATGATCATCGCGACAAATACAATACACTCAACTTCCCCTCTTATTTGTATACAAGAATATAATTTAGTTATGTTCAAAAGTTGCATGCATGATAAAAATTTTGTTTAATAACATGGTATATCATCTGTTGATGATGTTGGAGAGAAAGACGAAAATGCCGAAAATGAAGAGAAAAAAAGTGGGGGACAAAAATTATAATGATTTTAATTCAAATTAATAACTTATTAACAGCCTATTATATCAAAATTAATATCTTTATTAATTAGTGAATCGATTTATTACATTTACTATGAATACTAGCTAAGGGTTTTTTTTTTTATTGAATATATTCGTCAAGGATGTCATACATTTACAAATATTAGAAAGAAAAAAAAAATTTGTTTATACAAATACGTATAATATATGCTGTTTTTTTTATATATATTTATCCAGTAAAAATGTAACTATAAGTCCTGTATTTTAAATTGTTATTTTTTAGACAGCTTCATTTTGACGTACCAAATGCATGCATGTAAACTCATTCTCTATCATTTTAATCACTGAAAAAGAGATATACCTTTTCATTAATATCTAATATTAATCACTGCTTCAATATTAAAATTAAATTAAAAAATTAATTCTGGTTTTCATATATATAATGATTGACCTTAGGGCAATGGTTAAAAAAGCATTTAATTAATTCTTCAACTTTATAGGAAGTAATGGAATTTTAATACAAAAACAACTTTTAAAGATATTTTAGTCTTTTATTTATTATTTTAATATTAAAAATTCGTTATTTTCCGTAAAGTGTAAGAATTTAATGTTCTTTAGCCATTGCCCTAAGGACACTCATTAACAAAATCCAAATACAAATAATCATGGTGAATTTATGCGTTCAAACCAATGAATTACTAATAAGTGTAGTTTTTCTTTTCGAAAAAGGCATATCAATGTTCATAATTGAATATTCAATGTACTTTAACGTGTGCCTTTAAAACAGAAAATTATTCGGTAGTCATGGATTACAAATAAATGCGTAGTCCCCTCTCTCACAAAGTGGTAGGTCCTACTACGAATTTAATTAGTGAGACACACTATATATGTGAGAGGGAGACCACGCATTTATTTGTAGAACTATTAAATAATTGAAAAATTATTCAGTAGTCCCGAACTATAAATAAATGCATAGTCTTCCCTCTAATAGAGTAGTAGGTCATATCATGAATTTAATTAGTGGGACTCATCATTCATGTGAGAGAGGAATTATGTATTTATTTGTAATCTTAAACTACTAAATAATCACTCATTTAAAACAAGTAATTATTCAGTAGTTTTAGAGTACAAATAAATGTATATTCCCCCATTTTACATGTATGGTGGGTCTCACTAATTAAATTCATGATGGAACTCATCACTATATGTGAGAAGGAAATACACATTTATTTATATTCTAAGACTACTAAATAATTTTCTTTTCAAAACACTCATTAGACAGACCCATAATAATTTCTAATATTTATTGGCTGATCATTTAGCAATGTTGTTACCAATTTGGCCAGGAGAGTACGAATTACTTTTGTTTACCTTAATAGACATCATATAATTTCATTTCACTTCCCATATTATCTCTTTCAATCAATGAAACGTAGGAAGAAAAGTCTAATTTGAATATTTTACTTTGATGTGATTTCTTATAATCTGTGACATCAACACCATGCATGTTTATTATGTTTCTAGTTTCTACCATTCATATTTTGAAAAACCAAAACAATTTTTAGTTATCATAATAAGGAAAAGAAAAACTAAATTTCAAATTACACCTTTTAACTTTGGTCATATTTTAATTCAGTTATTTGTTTTGACCATTTGAACGAATTTAGTCCTCTAACTTGTTTTGTTTTAATTAAGCTCCGTCCAAATTGCTCCGTTAGACCCTTTAAACTGACTCTGCTCTTGATATTTTTTAGATTTAAATATGTAAAGATATAAGTTAAATTATTATTTTGAAAATAATTATTTAAAAATATAAACAAAATTAGAAAAAAATAAACTTCTTTTTTCTTTTCTGAAACTTTTTACCATTTATTTTATATTTATTTCCTCTCTCTCTCTCTCTCTCTCTCAAAGAGGAGCTACTGGCCTGTTGGCTCGATCCACAACCTCCTTAAGTGTTGAGGTAGAAGATATCGACTTGAAGTAGTTGTTTTGATTTCGAGTTTGATGAGGTCGAAATAATTGTTGCCGTCTGAAGCTGCCACTCTTGTTCGATCTACAACAATTGGGGTTTGTTGATGATCATACTCGTAACACCATTATTTCATTGATTTTTTGCTGGGACGATCTACAACAATGGGGTTTGCTCAAATGACTTTCGAGTTATTGAATAAATGTTTGTTAAATAAAATTTTTTTTTTAACTTTTTTTTTTCTTTTTTTTTTTTTTTTTGAAAATACGAAAACATTTTGGAGCGTTGTAACGGCACAAATTTAACGGAGTTTGACATAATAACCTAATTGAAACAAAACCAAACTAATATTAATAAATTAAAATTCGATGAAACTTTAGATGATGTAATTTGTAATTTAACCACACAAAAAAAATGTTGGTTCCCTTCCTGTGAGAGTTGTCCCATATCTCTAATTAATTAAAGAGAGGGTGTTCCATAATTTATTTATTTTTTTATGATAGTTGAGAGAGTGGGATATGAATCCTAGAGATCTTATTTGGAGAATACCAAGAGGTATCAATAAGTCGAGCTACAAGAATCTTAACAGTATCTCTAATCTTACTTTGGCATATTATTGAACTCTTAAGATTTAAATCTTTTAAATCTTTAAAGCTAATTCATTGTACTCTTTTATTATAAAAATAAATAAACAACGATACTGACGTTCTTTTCATCTCTTTTAA
>OU015765.1:21869864-21919472 GCA_907173295.1 Fagus sylvatica
GATCTCGGGAATTGAACTCACACCCTCACAGAAGGGTGAGACTTTTTGGGGAGAAAAATGACCACTGGGCCAAATGTCCAAGTTGTAATTTAAATGCATATTTGAAATAACATATTGTAACTATTGTGTTTAAGGAATAAAATAAATGGGTTAAAAAATATATAGAAGGTCATGTGACATTATTGGCAATTTCAAAGTCATGGAATATGAATGATTTGGAAAACTGATTTGCAAATGAGAAATTCAAAATTAATATATATATATGAAGAAGAAATTTGAAGGGACATTTTTTATGTTTCAAATAATTAATTGCCATATATATTATATAGATAGATATTGACACATATTAACTCGTGACAATTAAGGAGCAATAATATACACTATTAAAGCTTCATTATTTATAAGTTATTTTATTTTATTTTTTCCCTTGGTGAAACCACATAATTTTTGAAGTATGAATATAGGAAATTAGTGGAATTAATAGTTCACATTTAATATTGCACATTTAAGGGCATTACTTTTTTTTTTTTTCATTTATTATAGATAAATGGCAAATACGTGGCAGCATTTATCCAACTAAGCTACCACGTGTCATGCAGAAGACGTTGCCATACATGCCAAATGGCAGATAGATGGCAACGTCTTCTGCTTTAATATATATATAGATTATTGTTAAATACTACTTATTTAAACGAGTTCACTTTTAAAAATAAGCCAAATTAACCATAAAATTTAATTTTTATCAAATGAACACTAAAAATAATCTCTTATTTATCAAATATATGTTTGTGATAACTTAATTCCATGGATACAAGGACACTCATACATAGAAAAAGTGAAACTTTAAAAAGCTATATATATATATATATTATTTAAAAATAAATCAGTTTATAAACTATATCAAACAAGTACAAAAAACCTACCAAAAAAATTATATGAAGAAAAAGTAGCAAAATAGTAGGACATACAAAAATAGGTAAGAATTTTAAGCACAAGTATGTAAGGGAGAGATGTTCAAGCAATGAAGAAATTATAAGTTTGTAGATTTAATTTATCTTGTGAATCAATACTGTATAAATTAATGAAATCAACGTAATTGTGTTGTTTCATCTAATGATCGCGACAAATACAATACACTCAACTTCCCCTCTTATTTGTATACAAGAATATAATTTAGTTATGTTCAAAAGTTGCATGCATGATAAAAATTTTGTTTAATAACATGGTATATCATCTGTTGATGATGTTGGAGAGAAAGACGAAAATGCCGAAAATGAAGAAAAAAAGTGGGGGACAAAAATTATAATGATTTTAATTCAAATTAATAACTTATTAACAGCCTATTATATCAAAATTAATATCTTTATTAATTTAGTGAATCGATTTATTACATTTACTATGAATACTAGCTAAGGGTTTTTTTTTTTATTGAATATATTCGTCAAGGATGTCATACATTTACAAATATTAGAAGAAAAAAAAAATTTGTTTATACAAATACGTATAATATATGCTGTTTTTTTTTTTTATATATTTATCCAGTAAAAATGTAACTATAAGTCCTGTATTTTAAATTGTTATTTTTTAGACAGCTTCATTTTGACGTACCAAATGCATGCATGTAAACTCATTCTCTATCATTTTAATCACTGAAAAAGAGATATACCTTTTCATTAATATCTAATATTAATCACTGCTTCAATATTAAAATTAAATTAAAAAATTAATTCTGGTTTTCATATATATAATGATTGACCTTAGGGCAATGGTTAAAAAAGCATTTAATTAATTCTTCAACTTTATAGGAAGTAATGGAATTTTAATACAAAAACAACTTTTAAAGATATTTTAGTCTTTCTATTTATTACTTTAATATTAAAAATTCGTTATTTTCTGTAAAGTGTAAGAATTTAATGTTCTTTAGCCATTGCCCTAAGGACACTCATTAACAAAATCCAAATACAAATAACCATGGTGAATTTGTGCGTTCAAACCAATGAATTACTAATAAGTGTAGTTTTTCTTTTCGAAAAAGGCATATCAATGTTCATAATTGAATAATCAATGTTCATAATTGAATATTCAATGTACTTTAACGTGTGCCTTTAAAACAGAAAATTATTCGGTAGTCATGGATTACAAATAAATGCGTAGTCCCCTCTCTCACAAAGTGGTAGGTCCTACTACGAATTTAATTAGTGAGACACACCATATATGTGAGAGGGAGACCATACATTTATTTGTAGAACTATTAAATAATTGAAAAATTATTCAGTAGTCCCGAACTATAAATAAATGCATAGTCTTCCCTCTAAGAGTAGTAGGTCATATCATGAATTTAATTAGTGGGACTCATCATTCATGTGAGAGAGACTATGTATTTATTTGTAATCTTAAACTACTAAATAATCACTCATTTAAAACAAGTAATTATTCAGTAGTTTTAGAGTACAAATAAATGTATTCCCCCATTTTACATGTATGGTGGGTCTCACTAATTAAATTCATGATGAACTCATCACTATATGTGAGAAGGAAATACACATTTATTTATATTCTAAGACTACTAAATAATTTTCTTTTCAAAACACTCATTAGACGGACCCATAATAATTTCTAATATTTATTGGCTGATCATTTAGCAATGTTGTTACCAATTTGGCCAGGAGAGTACGAATTACTTTTGTTTACCTTAATAGACATCATATAATTTCATTTCACTTCCCATATTATCTCTTTCAATCAATGAAACGTAGGAAGAAAAGTCTAATTTGAATATTTTACTTTGATGTGATTTCTTATAATCTGTGACATCAACACCATGCATGTTTATTATGTTTCTAGTTTCTACCATTCATATTTTGAAAAACCAAAACAATTTTTAGTTATCATAATAAGGAAAAGAAAAACTAAATTTCAAATTACACCTTTTAACTTTGGTCATATTTTAATTCAGTTATTTGTTTTGACCATTTGAACGAATTTAGTCCTCTAACTTGTTTTGTTTTAATTAAGCTCCGTCCAAATTGCTCCGTTAGACCCTTTAAACTGACTCTGCTCTTGATATTTTTTAGATTTAAATATGTAAAGATATAAGAAATTAAATTATTATTTTGAAAATAATTATTTAAAAATATAAACAAAATTAGAAAAAAATAAACTTCTTTTTTCTTTTCTGAAACTTTTTACCATTTATATTTATAATTTATTTCTCTCTCTCTCTCTCTCTCTCTCTCTCTCTCTCTCTCTCTTCTCTCTCTCTCTCTCTCTCTCTCTCTCTCTCTCTTCAAAGAGGAGCTACTGGCCTGTTGGCTCGATCCACAACCTCCTTAAGTGTTGAGGTAGAAGATATCGACTTGAAGTAGTTGTTTTCGACTTGAAGTAGTTGTTTTGATTTCGAGTTTGATGAGGTCGAAATAATTGTTGCCGTCTGAAGCTGCCACTCTTGTTCGATCTACAACAATTGGGGTTTGTTGATGATCATACTCGTAACACCATTATTTCATTGATTTTTTGCTGGGACGATCTACAACAATGGGGTTTGCTCAAATGACTTTCGAGTTTTTGAATAAATGTTTGTTAAATAATTTTTTTTTTTTAAAATCAATTTTTTTTTTTTTAATTTTGAAAATACGAAAACATTTTGGAGCGTTGTAACGGCGCAAATTTAATGGAGTTTGACAGAATAACTTAATTGAAACAAAACCAAACTAATATTAATAAATTAAAATTCGATGAAACTTTAGATGATGTAATTTGTAATTTAACCACACAAAAAAAATGTTGGTTCCCTTCCTGTGAGAGTTGTCCCATATCTCTAATTAATTAAAGAGAGGGTGTTCCATAATTTATTTATTTTTTTATGATAGTTGAGAGAGTGGGATATGAATCCTAGAGATCTTATTTGGAGAATACCAAGAGGTATCAATAAGTCGAGCTACAAGAATCTTAACAGTATCTCTAATCTTACTTTGGCATATTATTGAACTCTTAAGATTTAAATCTTTTAAATCTTTAAAGCTAATTCATTGTACTCTTTTATTATAAAAATAAATAAACAACGATACTGACGTTCTTTTCATCTCTTTTAACATGATCCATTCCTTTATTTCTATTTCATCTGTTTTTTTTTTTTTTTGACCTTTAGGTTGTATTCATTTTTATTCTTTTTCTTCCGTCTAAATTAGTAACATCATTTTGTTCCCATGCAACGCAAGTGCTACACAAGGAACACAACTAGCTATAAGCCTATAACTTGTCCATAATTTTCTTTAGCTATTAATTAATGCTTTGGTATCGATCTCCTAGTGTTTTCTTTCTTTATTATAAATCTCCATATTTATGTTGGGTTGAACCCTAGTTAAACCTTTCATTTTCTAAGGCATTGGTTACTCTCTCCTAGTTCACACATATTTTCACTTTTTAGTGTTTAATAAAAGTTTATATAATTGATTGATTATTACTTCAGCATTCATCAACATGATGCTATGATAGCGTTGTCTAGTCTTCAACTACCGTTGATAAAATTTTGACGGAACTTTATCACTTGTTTTTTTTTTACTAGAGTTATCACTTGTTTGTCAATCAAATACTAAAGTGACAAACACTTATTAACATCCAATTTGGCTGATGGCCGTTACTCGTTAGTGGTAAATTATATTGAAACATACATAAGGCCTTAATTAATGCTCAAATTAAAATTGAAGCACCGTGAGAACCACAACCCTTAACTAATAAAAGTCTAAATATAATTCTAAAAAATTGTTACTTACACTGTTTTCCATCCTAATATTTGGGAATTTACAATAGAGTCGTCACTTAGCTTTTACATAAAAACTAAGGAAAATAATACTTCTTGTTTATTGATTGAATGAATAAATATACAATATTTTTTGGAAAATTGAATAAATTACAATGCTTTTGCCCTAGATACAATATAAGAAAAAGAAAAATACAAGGCTTTGTATCCTAATGTACAATCTAAAAGATAGAACAAGAAGACAAACATACTAATCTACTTCCCCTAAAGAATGGGGTTCGGGGGCTAGAGGATTAAGTGAGAAGATATTAGGCACCCACTCAACCTGACCTAAATCAGTCTTTTAAGAACCCTTAATCTATAGTTCATGACTCGATGCATACAAACCAGACTCGCATTGATGTGTCATCATATATAGCACATGCAACACAAAATGAATAATTGTGATTAATCACCCAGTAATAAAAAGTATTCATGCAAATATCCTTAACTGTACATCTAGACAACTGAACATAACATGTTAAGATCAAGACCAATTAGAAACAAATATGGCAGAATCAATAGGAAAATATTTTTTGTACCAGACAATATAAATCATAATAAAACTCAGATCAGTACTTAGATGCAACCAATCAGGCCTCTACTAGTGCCGATCGGAACCAAAGTTGGCCCATTCGGTACCCAAGTAAACATTGGGACCCGATCGGTGCCCAGGTAAGAACTTAGGACTCGATCGATTTTAATCCGAGAGTTCAGTTACTGATTATCATGAAAACCGATTCCTCCATTGTTTTTAACATTTTAAAACTATAGTTTTCATCTTAACATGCTCCTAAGTCATAAAATTTTAATCAAATAAATTCCATATAAAAAAAAGAATTAAAAACAAAACTATCCTAAAAAAAACATATACAACTAATCACACAATCATATTTTAACAAATGGATAATCAAAATAACGAGGAAAAGAAGTACCTGCATGTGTTGGGGAGGAAGCTCCTTGATTTGATTCGATTGAATCCAACCTGAAAATTGATTCTTGAGAAAAAAACCGTTAAATTTGGTTAAAAGAGATAATAAAAAAAAGAAAAAAAAAAAGGAATTAATAGATTGGAATTGAGATTACAAGAGCTGGCCTCTTATAATCTCTAGGGTTATAAGAATAGCTTATATTCTTATTAGAAACCTTAATCCCTCACAAATATTCTTTTGAATTTTGTTTGGGATTATGAACGATGAAAATTCCAACCTCCTTTCAAAATGAGTATCATTTTCTATTTGTATGACAGCCCCAAAATGAATAATTCTGAGTTCTGGAACCTTAGGAGGCTTATTAGGGTTTTAAAATCGGATTGGTGGCATAAGAGTTTGACTCTTGATAAAATTCTTATCTGGGTGTCGATCAGTACCCATGAAATTTGAATACCGATTGGCACTTAAGTGGATAATTTCGATTTTTTTCATTTTTAATCCACTTCTAGTCAAAATAGAAGTCCTTTATCAGCTGATTTCGGGATCCCTTTATTTTAAATAATTAATTAATAAATAATTTGATAATTACTTGTCATAATAATTATCTATTATATAAAAATTAATTAAATTTAAAATTATCCTCCGAATATTGTCTTGTACACTAATACTTACCATATTAGGGTATTCTAACCAATAGGAATTAATTATTAATTAATTTAAGTTTAATCCTTTAAAGGACCAATCAAATTAATTTATAAATAATCTTATGCATGCATGCTCATGGTAAGCGTCATTTCAACTAATCAAATTTATTTTTTTAATAAAATCTTGGTTTTTTTTCCAATTTCCAATCCGAAAAATGCAATTTCATTCTTAATTCAATTTTGATCACTTAAAATATGATTTTAAATTTATGGACTAACTTTGAATTTTCAAGCTTGTGAAATTACCATTTTACCCTTTATGTACTAAAGTGTAAAAATATAAAATTAATGGTTGCAAAATGGGGTGTCAACAAGCACTAACCTCATTAAAGATTCCAAAATATTGGAGTATTTATATATTTTTCAATGGAATGCTAAGTTGTACTATCACCATGAGCTCATCCCTTTCTTTCTTTTTTTTTAAATGTTATAATGTTATTGAAAGTAACAACCATGGATCTCTCTCTCTTCACAACTTGTACATAAAATTAACATAGGAATTGCATTTTATATAGTAGATTCGGTTCGCACAAATAAAATAATGGCAAATCATTTTGTGGAATTAATGTCATTCCCACCTCTGAAGTTGGAATGAGATTCTTACTTTTGAGGATTGATAATTTTTACTTTTTAGTAACTTTAATTGTAAGTTGTAACTCACTTTAAGACAGTTGGTTAATATTTGGTTATACCAAATGTCGGGATAGAATTATGCGAAATGGGACTATGTATATTTTTGTATTTCATTGTGCACGAATCAAGTGGGTTACTTTAGTAAGATTGTTCATGTCCAAATAAAGGAAAATGATAATTCCCATTTGAAATTGATCAAATTTATAGTATAAATTAATTATTACATATCTAATAATAAATGATAATTTGTATATTGTTAAATCCGTGAAATGGATGGAAGGAGAAGATCATGTTCCCTAATTAAACATAGGGCACGTTTGGTACACTGTAATGATTATTACACTGTAATAGAAATTAGTATTACAAGGAATAAAAAAAGTTGTAATATAATAACTATTACCATTTATCTGTTTGGTGACAACACATGAATAGAACCCTAAATATGTATTCTATATTTTACTACAACATGATTAATATACGAGTATTGCTTATTATAGGAGTATTAATAATTTTAAAACATAGACTTGGATTTTGAATGTTATATATATATATGTGTGTGTGTGTGTGTGTGTAGAGAGAGAGAGAGGCAATTTTAAAAAAAAAAAATGGAGACTTGTGTGTAGAGAGAGAGAGAGAGAGAGAGAGAGAGAGAATTTAAAAAAAAAAAGTTGTAGTTAATTATGGTTTTTCGAATTTTTTAATTTTTTTTGAGCTATTATGTGATCTAAAGAATACTATTACCCATTTTTGTAAGGAATAACTATTCCTCATTTTGAAGAATAGCTATTCCTAGTTATTCCCTGTAATGAAAGTGTAACCAAACAATCTAATAGTTATTCCTTAAGAATAACTATTACATTAACAGGACTTATTATAGTATTCCAAACATGCCCATAGTATTACTTTCTAACTTTTAAGTCCCACCAACTCATAGTTTTGGAGCTCAATGAACATTATCTGATCTATTTTATGAGAAGAATCATGATTTGAATCGTCTTCAAAACTATCAATTATCCACACATAAAAAAATCCCACCAACTCATTGGCTTCTTGGGGAATAAATGCATATGTACGTCTTGGGTTTTCGAGACACGTGCCAATTTCAATTTCAATTATTGCTCTATTGGTTTGATGAAAACATTTTATGAAAAATTATCTCATTTTCTAGTGTTTGGTAGTAATTCTAAAAATGAGCTGAAAAATGTTTTCTAGTGTTTCTACACTTGGAAAATCTGTAACTTTTTTTTTACAACTCAAAGCATACTGTGCTTAATGCAAAGTAGCCATATTCTCCAAATGAATAGTTCAAGCTGCCAAATTTTTGTTGTAACATAATGAATAGATAATTCAAAACATTTCCATTTGATCATATTCCCTGCCATTACATTCATTATGTGGTTTATATATAGGGGTGTTTTTTATCTGCAAATTAACTATTTCTTTCTTCTTTTTTTTCATATACATACGCCTATAAAAACACATTTGTAGCAGTAAAGCCTATAATAGTTCTTTCAAGAAAAAAAAAATAGACAAATATTTTTAAATTTTTCTATTTTATTAATAATTTATCTGCCCTTATTGCACAATTAGTACTATATATCTAATTTTTTCTAAGTAATTTTAAAAAAATGAGTGGAGCGTATGAGGTTCATTAAGCATAATCCTAAATAAATCAAAAAAGGATTATTCTAACTCTAAAAGCAACTTTTTTTTTTTCTTTTTTCTTTTTGTGTGCGTGTGTATGTGCGCGCGCATGTGTGTGAGAAGAAAACCCTAAAAGTAGTACTCAAAACCATCATTAATTCTTATTCCTTTCTTTGCATGGATGCATTTGCCCATCCCATGAGAACCCAAGTTATTTATTTATTGATTTAAAAAGCTAAGTAAACAAGTTGTTTAGAATCCATCATACTCTGGTATGAGAGAGAGAGAGAGAAAATGCATATATCAAATGCATTAAATACCTCCTTTTGAAATGAAATGTTAAGAAGCTAATTAATCATGTAAATATATATATATATATATATATATATATATATATATATTATATATTATATAAAACCTAGTTTTGCTTCAAAGTTTTCATTTCTACAATCGTATTAGAAAAGAATAAAATGGGGAAATTAAAAATGGTGCAGGAATTTGCATTTAAAACTATAGATCAAATTGAGCAAATAACATATCATAAGTTTTATACATATTCTTTCTAAAATTTACACCTCATCCATAACCTCTTCCTTTTATTTAATTCATGCATTGAAGAGGTGCTAATGATTTATGCATCATAATGACAATTGGGGCCCATTTTATGCTCAATCGAGGAAGTTTGAAATCAACAAACAGTTTCATTTGTAGTATCCTTTTCCATATAGAGAAAACACTCTGGAACTTTCCAGAGAAACCCAGAAAGCCCCAAGTCCCTGAACCCGTCCGATCTTCTTCCCCCGAGTTCAGGGCTGCGCGACCGGCCCTCACCTCCGTGTGAGGGAGATCGTGACCAGCAATGGTCCGATCCCGGTCGTGTAGCCCGATTCCGTTTCGTTTTCTTTTTATTTTCGTTTCAATATGCTATTTCTCTTTTCTTTCTTTTGTCGACTACCAAATCAGAAGGATCCGAGTCACCGCCACCACCACTTCCTTCTCCGCCTTTCCGTTCCACCTCTCATCCTTCCGATTTGGCCGTGTTCGGTGGAGATCTGATGGAGACGTTGGGTGACTTGAGTCTCCATCGGCATCTCTCTCTCCGATCGGCATGGATTTGTCTTTTCAATGGAAGCCGAGACCCTCTACGGCACTTGATGTTGGGTGGACACCGGATTTGGAGTATTTTTCCAGCTCGTCCCTCTCTCACCCCTAACTTTGGGGTTGAATTTTTAAAACTCTTTTTGAAGAGCCCCTCCACACCCGAATCGCATGGTATATCTTGCCATGGCAAAAACGATTCGACCGTGGTTTACCTGGCTGGGATTACGGCTCCTGCTCTGTTGCTGCTCCAGACATTGATGGCCGTGGTTGCTCTTGAGATTTTCAGGAAGGTGGCCAAATTATGTGCCGATTGGTGTTTTTGTTTGTTGTACAGTTTGTGTATGTTGTTGTCGTTGTTGTTGTTGTTGTTGTGTTGTTGTTGTTTTACTGTTGTTGTTGTTAGCTGTAGTTATTGCCCTCTTGGTAGGGTATTTTGCTGTGACGAATGTCACATTTTCTTCCCTCTATGTAGGGTTGTATCTCCCTCTATGTAAGGTCTTTTTCATTAATAAAATTTTTGTTAATTATCAAAAAAAACAAACAGTTTCATTTGATCAGTCACATCTACATTCGTCAGATAGTATACAAAAATGTCAGCTGATGGGACGCGCAATTATATCTTCTTTATTTTAATAATAATAGCAACCTAGGACTACTAATTAGTACTGTATGGTGCATGCATCAGCACTTAAATAGGACAATATATCGTGCATGTATCAGCACTTGCGTAAATTAGGGTGTGTTTCGTAAGTGGATATAAAACTGTACTCAAAACCAAAAAAGTCACGGGCCCCATATGTTGGTTTGTTTGGTTAACATTTTCTAATTTTGTATTCTAATGCAAATACTGTGCAACCGGTACTCAAATGAAGCTTTTAGAAAACAATTATTTGATGTTTTCACTATTAATTTCCTATATTCTATTTTACTGTTTAATATATATAATTTTTTTTTCCTTTCTTCTTTTTCTTCTAGTCTTCTTTCTTTTCCTCTCGATCTCTCTCAGTCTCTCTTACTTTGCTCTTCGTAGGGACTGAGTTTGCTCGAGGCGGTGACGACGGAGGGCAAGGCTTGGTGAGGTGAGTGGCGATAGAAAGGGTTAGGTGAGGCGAGGTTTTGGGCGAGGCAAGGCGAGCTTTCTCGCGATCTCCGCCGTTTGAGCTCAGGATCTCTACCATTGGAGCTCGCAATCTCTGCCGCCATTTTAGCTCGAGATCACTGATCAGATCTAGGGCAAAATTTTGTTTTTGTTTTGTGGGTTATGGGTATGGATTTGGTTGAGTGTTTTGTAATTTGTGGTTGTCGGTGTGGGTGTGGGCTTGAAGGATGTGTTGTGGCCAGTGGAGGGTGGATTGTTGTGGGCGGCAAGCGGTGGATTACGATGGGTAAAACAATTGGTGGGCCGGTGGAAAAAGCTGGGTTGCGAGCGGGTTGGGTTGCAGGGTGGGTTTTTGGTCGATTACGGTGGGGGGGTTTGATTTGCGGTGGGTCGGGGTAGGTTGCGGGGTGACTCGTGGGGGGTTTATGGGGTGGCTCGCGGTGGTGGTGGTGGGTTTTGGTCGACTCCAGTGGTGTTGGGTGGTGGGTTATACTGTTTGTTTATTACAAACAAAAACAATAATAATAATAATAAATAAATAAAAACGGTATTACAAATTAGGTGGAAAATACTTACCAAACAAATTTTTGGTACTTAAAATTACTCAAATATTGTTTTTTAGAACAATTTTTCAGTTCACCTAAATATAAGTTTGAAAAACACAAAATAAAAAATACTTACCAAACATACCTTTATTGACTTTGTGTTCATAGATTCTGTGTTTTGTGAGTGATAAAAGAGAGAATCCCTATTGTTATTGAAATTGATATGAGTAATGTTGGAAGGTTGAAACAACCCACTAAAAGCACAGAAGTTCAAAATTAAAGTAAGTATGGCTTTTTAATTTCATTTCTATGGCAAATTGTTGAAAGTCATGTAATAGAAAATAAATTTGGCTTTAGGATGTTGGATTTGCTCGGGGCTCAAAGGTGTTCTTTTTATTTTTCTTCTTCTTCAGTAATTAACAATTTGGTTAATTTAATCATCACTCCCTCATCTACCACATCTCATAGTTAAAACTAACCTTGTGGCATGTTGTAATATTCTCCATATTCAAGTAATCAGAATAAAAGTGTTAATTAAAATGAAGTTGAATTTAAATATTCATTTTGTTTCATATAATTATAGAGGTTTGGTCCTTTTTTGTTAAGTAATCAGAATAAAATTTGGTTGTGTTAATTAAAATGAGTCCTTAGTATAAATAATATATAATTTACCCATTTGAATTTAAATTTACATGTTGTGAATAATTCATACTTTTGTTTTGTTTGGAAGCATATAATTATAGAGGTGTAATGAACAGTCTCTAATTAGAGAAAATTAACCCCTTTTTTTTCATTATTAAAATCTCTTTTTTGTTAGCAACAAATAGTATTTAATTGAACAAGAGTATAAGGACAGTGGTAATTTGGTTGTGCACTATATATCATGAAGAATAAAAGTTAGTCCTTAGTATAAATAATATATAATTTACCCATTATGCATATTAATATATAGCTTAAATTCGAAGGTCATGTTGTGAATAATAGTCATAGCAACTTTTGTTGACTATGTTCACATGGGTTCACATGGGATTGTATCTTATATGGTGTTAAGTGAATCCAATTATTCACATTCACCGAAAGGTGAATTGCTTTGTGTCAGAGACAAAGCGTGCTCACTATTTAATGAGTGCACGACTTTGTCTCCTCCTACGAATTTACACACGGCAAGTTTATTATCTAAAAGACAAGTACCTTGTGCCTATAAATGTGTGAGAGTTATAATATTGTGGGATGCAGAAATGAGATGGAGATCAATTGTATTCAACAAGTTGTGAATGTGTGGATGACCACTTGATATAAAGAGAGTTCTCATAATATATTTTCATCTTCAGAATTATTTTCTCTTGCTATATATATTTTTATTTCACAACACGTTATCAACATGAATCTCTAACCAAATCTTAAGAAATAAATTGTTCTCACTTTGTCTCCAACCCACTTTATCATATCTAATGATATTATCAAATATGGTCTATTATAAATTAAGCAATTTCTTCATTACACTTATTTTATTACTTTAAGCCAGTTAAGATGACAACCACGCATCTCAGTAGGATCGTGCAAAAGTAATGATTTTTATTCATCACCATCTCTATGATGGATTAAAAGGACTGAGTACCTTATAATAAAGGATTTCTTAATTTTATAAAATAATTTAAGAGAAAGATATAGATGCATTAGAAGCTGCACCTTACATAAATGGATGCACTTGAAGTTGCAAAATTATAAAAGTGCAAGTGAATACAATTTTACACTTGATGCACCTGAAGTTGCAAAATTTTAAAAGGTGTAAGTGAGTAAAATTCTGCACTTTTTAAATCAGCTCACAATTAAAATTATGTGAGGGAAAATCTCTGAAGAAGACATGTTGGAAAAGGGAAAATCATATATTATATATCATGTCTCAAAAGTGCTCCTGAAGTAGCAATATCAAGAACGTAAGTTCAAGAAGAACTCTGAACTAATATATTGCCTTTTATTGGTTAAACAAAATAATAAGATTTTGCTAAAAATCCACAAGTTTTATCCGACCAATTATATACCATTCCCTTCCCTGAAGTGAATGAAAACTCTTTTGATAATTAAAGAAAAATAAGGGTCATGGACATAGAGAAATATAAAGAGATAACCCCTAAACCTAGCACCTCTGTTCCCCCTTCAATTAGCCAGCCTGTTCTTTTTGTTTCTTTCTTTCCTTTTGGTGGACCCAATTGGAGATTTGATCTGTCCTCTCTTTCTTTTTTCTTTAACCAACTTATATTTAGGGTTTTCATGCAGGTTCTTTACTCGTCTTTTTATTCATTCCTTTCGATTATATCCCTTACCAAACTTAATGTCAAAAATATCATTTTCGTGCAATAATATTCATAATATGTAAAATTGAAAATTATTTTTTCTCTATGAATAAAAAACTCTAGTTTTAATCTTATTTACACTCATATTTTCTAGATTTTCTTTTCCATCTAATATATATAATTTATCAATTTAAAAATAAAAAACCTAAGGTTCTTATCTAGTTTATAGTTTAATGATTCTTATGAGTTATGACCATCGTGTATGAATTTAGAATGAGTTTGGAAATTGACTATCATGCATCTAGTTGCATGGTTATGCTTTCTCTAGTCCTTTTCAAAAGTGGAGACCATGAGTTTAGTTGATGTCACCTTGACTTGTGTGTAATTATACTATAGATTATTGCATATTTAATGAACTAACTCCTCTCCCCTCAAATAGAAGATGTGTTTAACACTAAGGAGTTGGCGGAACCAACAGTTGGTCTAATGATTCTTAGGTCGCCTCATGTGATCTATGAGATCTTAGGTTCAAATCTCTTAAACAGTATCTTGAGGTTACTAGTTACCCTTAAGGCCTTACAGGATTCCTCTTTGTAATTATCTCGTATGTGTGTGAGTCAAGAGGACTACAAATACCTGAAAGAATAATCAGACTCTCGTATAGCGTTGGATACCTTCGTTCATAAAATAAAAATAAAAATAAAAATGCAAGAAATATGCTTTATGATCCATAAAATCCTACCACAAACGAAATTACATCTTAATTAATTATTTATAAAAGCCCAACTTAGATCGTTCACAGTCACGGATAGATTTCCTATTCGAAAAGTAAAATATATCATATTAAAGTTGTATATTGTAAGAAAGTCATCTCATTATATGCTTATAATTGTTAAGGAGTCTAAGGATGTAAGTCTCATATATTAGTTTTTTTTTTTTTTTAAATTATATCTATAATCTATAATCTACTACAAATTAGTTTGTAACAATCTTATTATAACCCATTATGTGGCAACTCAATCTTGTTGCTGAATTCTGTTAACATAAAACGAAAGCATTTGACTTTTTTGTTGACTTTTTCCAATGTTTTTGAAAATTCACTTTTTCCACATCATTATTGCCACAATATATTTTCTTTAAATAGTAGAATATATAATACATTCACAATCATAATAAATGTCTATTAATAATTATCATAATTATTGAATTCCATATTAAAAAAAAAAGGGAAGAAAATCATATTTTATTGAACTTTCTCATGCATTGCACGAGTTATATATATTAACTAGTTCATGATGCATTATTGCAATTAAGGATTTACACTTTTATACTCTATCCACTTATTCCTCTCTTATATAACAAAAATTGTTTCAGTACAGTCATGAGCTCAAAATTTATCAGGTCAAAACTCTTTAGCACATCTGTGAAGCATAACTGCCAAGAGTACCAACTAGGTAAAAACTAAAAACTATTAAAATGGGGTGCAACCGTGCAAGTAGGGGTATCAAATGGGTGAGTAATAAATGAGTTGGGTCCTTAAAAACCCAATTGTTCATTTAGGCCCATTTAACAAAGTATGTATAGCATATACCCAACCCAACTCATTAAAACCTCAACTCACCCATTTACCCAATTATTTTATGTATGTAAATGGTCAAAATATCTTACAACTTCTAAAATTATAAAAATGCCCATAAAAATGACAAAAATACCCCAAATGATCAATAAGTGGGTTTGGATAAATTTATTAGATGCCCAATAAGCAACCCAATTAAACTCAACTTAATTGGGTTTAATTGGGCTAGTATCTATTTGTCTATTTATTAAATAAGTGGGTTTGGTTAGAAAATTAGTAAGTGAGTTTAGATGGGTTAATGGGTTTGGACTTTTTTTGCCACCCCTACATGCAAGTGAATTTTCAATTACAAAGAGCTGCATGAAGGCTTTGCCAAGAGCCATATTTTCAACATGCGCATGGCACACGCTACTATACTAGCTAAGATATAGTTTTATTAGACATAACTAAACTATAAATAATTAGTAAATTGAGAAATGAGAATGTCTTGTTTTCTTTAACAGATATCTAAGACTTCTACTATATATATGTATTATGTATACATGAATCGGCACTTGTTTAATTTATAGGCTCAGTGTTGGGTGGGAGAATTTGTGATTAAAAAAAAAAAAAGAGAATCCTCGATCCCATTGCTTTTGAAATCGATTTCTGTAATGTTTGCAAGTACAACAACCTGCTAGAAGCCTAAAAGTTCAGGTATGGAAATTCATTTTTTTTCTGGTAAATAAAAATACATGTTATTAAAAAATAGAAAGCATAAAGAGAATACTTTAGAATGTTGCACTTGTTCGGGGCTCAAAGCTGTTCTTTTTGTCTTTCTTTAGTGATGATAGGTGTTTGTTTGATCAAATACTATCGTTTATTGCATCCTCTAAATTGATACCTAACCTCGAGATATTTTATTATGGAAATAGTTTTCCTCAAATCCGGTTTGGAGGAATCCTCCTCTAACCCACTACGTGGCAAGTAAATAGACTATCCAAATGTACTTTTAGTCACATGACCTTTTTAATGAGACATGTGACTTTTTTAAATAATACATGTGGATGGTCTATTTAATTGATATGTAGTGGGTTGAAGGAGGATTTTCCAAACCGAATTAGAGGAAAACTATGTCATTTTGTTATGTACTTATATTCACCATACTCCAAATTCATCTTTGGTGGAAGTATTCAAGTAGGTTAAAATCCTAAATATGAAAATGAATTTAAATTAACATATTTTTTTTTGGTTGAAAGCGTGGAAATAGAGGAGTGAAAGGAATCCCTCTCCTTATTATTTAATTGGGCAAAAACCAAGGTTTGTGGTATTTTTATTAAGCACCAAGAAGAGAGAAAGTATCGCCCATGAAGTGGGCCTATCACAAGCTTTTGTGCCTCACACGTTATCAATAGTCATACAACAGTTTAAATTAAATGACAAAAACATAAATTGACAGTGCTTACATAATCTAACACCTTTCTTTCTAATAATTCGCTCATCTTCTTTTTGTGTGTTTCAATTTCATTATGGTGGGTCCGAGTAAAGACTTAATCTAATCTCCTTTTCTTCAATCAAATGATTTACAAGATGTGTATATTCCATCACTTTAATCTTCTCACTTATATTCCTTACCAACCTTAATGTTACTATAAAAAATAATACCATCCACATACAATGGTGCTTTCACAATACATGAAATTGCAAATTAGTTCTTTCTTTTTGTAACAATCCAATATTTTCCTTGTCATATACTTAAATTGTCTAATTACACTTTAGGTTATTATTTAAATTAATCAATAGTTTGTTCTTTAAATAAAATATATATCTAAGTTATTTTTTATATTCATAGATACCATTCATTTTTCGAAAGTGAAAGATTAGATTCAAGAAGTATCACGGGGAAAGTTCCAAATAATTAAGGAAGTATTTTTTTTTTAATACTTTCACCCATTTATTGTCATTCTCTTTTGTTATGTGATTAGTGATTACTCAGTAGTTTTGGACTACAATAAATGTTTACTCCTTTCTCCTACATGAATGGTGAGTCTCACTTTGAGATAATACGCATTTATTTATATTCTGAGACTACTGAATAATTTTTCCAAGAGAGAAAGCTTGCTATTGACCATGTAGTCAATCATTGATTTTTCAATTTTTTTTTTTTGTGTTGGGGGGGGGGGTTTAGAATATAGGATTCAATTGAGAAAGAGAAAAAAAAAAAAAAAAAAAAAAAAATCAATAACATAAAAAAGTGAGTAGAGACAAATATATATTTAGTCTATGGAGGGCAATAATGGAATCACCACATGTTCCCACTACCATGTAAACATTTCTTGGATCTAAAGTCCAAAACCAAAACCTCAAGACTCCAAAACAACAATCACTCAACTCACTCACAACCTTTTGCCTTTCAAAACCCCTCTCTCTCCCCCAAAATTTTTAAAACTTGTATGATATTATAATCACTCGTAGGCCATACTTATTATGGCATAATATATAGCTATTAGCTCCCCCCCTCAAAATCAAAAACAAAGTAAACAAAGGCACTATTTTTAGAATGTCTTTCTCTGTTTCTCTCTCTGTCTCTTGCGGTTTCCTTCTGCTTCTACAAACTGTCCAGAGACTCCAAACAAACCGTTAAGCCGAAATCCCTCCCCTCAGGGTTTCCATTTCCCGAAGCTCTTCTCTGTTCAACTCACTCTCTCTCTAAGAAAAGTGACTTTCTCTCTCTAGAATTCGTGGACTTTTGGACACAGAGCTCGCTGAATTTCGAGGACTGTTCTACACAAACTCATTAAGTTTGAGTCTTTGAGGTCCTTAGCCAGGTCGGTTCTGAATTTGGTCTTCAATTTTTCTGTTCGATTCAATTCTACCTGAATTTCAATAACTTTCGGATTATTTAGTCATTTTTTGCATACCCACATACATTTTATTCATATAAAGATAGATTGATACATGTATTTATGTAGAAGAGGATAAATATGAACTGGATTTTTTGAATTGTTGTTGATTGTGAACTGTGGCCTTTTGTAACAGTGAATTGCGGCGGGTTCGGTGGTAAATGTGGATTTTTTTAGAGAATCTTTTGAGGTTAGGTTAGGGTCTTGTTTGCTTTTATGGAAAAGTGAATGTTTAGCACAGTTAGTCAATTTTTAATAGTAATATGATTGTGAGTGATTGGTTGTTGAATTTTATTTATTTATGTATTTTTTGGTTATTTACCTTTTGTTTTGATATTTGGAAGTAGTGGGAAGTGTGATTTTTCATTTTGGGCAGTGCAGGTTTTGTACTGTTTGAATTGGGGAAAGGTGTGTTTTTGTGTGAAAATTGAGTTGTTTGGATGACTTTGAGTATAGACGGTGAAAAGCAAGTCAGTGGGAAGCTTTTAAGGGCCTTGGTATGGCGGAAAGGAAAGATAACAGGGAAAGAAGGATTTTTATGAATTTATAGATCTCTAGTGTCAGTAATTTCTGTTGGGAATTCGGTTTTTGACCTGAAGATGGATTACCCTTTTTCGTCTAAAGAAAAGGGAACTGGGATTTGGCCATCTTCAAAACCTCAGATGGAGAACTCGGTATTGTTTGATGGAACAAATAACTTGAATTTGGAGGACAGCTTGTCGGAATTTATGAATTTTGATACCGAGGATTCTGGATGGTTCAACAGCCCGGGTGGAGCAGATCAGATTCTCACCCCTTATGGGTTGTCCTCATTTCCATCAACGCCTTATGGTGCGCCTCCGGATGCTTTGAATTTCTTGGAGCAGAATAGTGGTGCATTTCCTGTTAACGAAGTTGGTGGAACTTTTAATCCCGTGGGGAATTCTTTCAATTTTGGAGATAAAATGATGTTTCCGCAAATGGACACCCAATATGGGTTCCCAATGGATTCCGACGAGGCAAATCACACAGCTGCTGTGCAAAATAATGGTTCTTTTTCTCAAAATAACGTCTTGGATGTGGAAAATTGTATGGTCCCTAGGCCACTTAGTAGGTCAATTGATGAGAAGATGCTTAGAGCATTGTCTTTGTTCAAAGATTCGTCAGGTGGGGGCATTTTGGCACAAGTTTGGGTTCCCATGAAGCTTGGTAATCAGCACATCTTAAGCACTTGTCAGCAACCCTATCTGCTTGACGAAATGCTTGCAGGATATCGTGAAGTTTCAAGATTATTTGTGTTCCCTACAGAAAAGAGACCTGGTTCTTTCCTTGGGCTTCCTGGTCGTGTGTTTATCTCTAAAGTTCCAGAATGGACTTCAAATGTTAGTTATTACAATAAGATTGAGTACCTGCGATCGGAGCATGCTGCTCATCATGAGGTCCGTGGATCTATTGCCCTGCCAGTTTTTGATTCTACTGAGATGTCATGCTGTGCTGTGTTGGAACTTGTCACTACCAAAGAGAAGCTAAATTTTGATGCAGAGTTGGAAACTGTTTGCAATGCACTCCAGGTTAGTATCCCATTTCCCTTTCTTCCCTGCTAGATTATTATTATTATTTTTGAAATCTTTTTGCATGTTCCCCTGCGTTAAATACTAAGCACCTGAGCTCCTTGGTATTTGTGCTGGATTTATATCTTTTGTTACAGAAATGAAAACTAAAGCTGAAGGGAAAATTTGTGTGGTATATTCTGGAAGAACATTTAACTAATCACATTTTTAGAGATGTTCTTGAAGTATTCAGACCCTACAGAAGTGAGAAATCATGCAAGGAAAATAGTTCTGTTGAGAAACTGTCCTTTGTGTCTAATTTCTTTGTTTAAATCTCAAGAAAAAATATCCACATGTTATATTGGAGGATGCAATAGTGCCTTTTAAGTATATTTGATTCCTCAAACTGTTGCGGGAGCCACCTCATGGTTGTGAGACACCTGCTTTGAGTCATTTTTTTTAGGACACCATTAGATCAATATGTATATGTTTCAATGCTATGATGTAGCTCCTGTATCGTTTCTTTTAGGTGCATTCCCATAAAATCTACTACAAACTAAATTACTTGTATGCTTTGCATGAAATAGTATTAAATTAGAAAGGGCTATCAAAATTACTATAGATCTGTTCTGATCCCGGCACTCTGCAGGCTGTGAATTTAAGGACTACTGAACCTCCTCGACTCCGTCCCCAGGTACAAATAATTTCTCTTCCTTGCCCCCTCCCTACACATACTTTTTTTTTTTAGTAAAGTATAGTATGATGTTGGTGCTTCTTCTAAGTTAATATGTTATTTGTAGTGCTTGTCAAAGAACCAAAGAGCTGCTTTAGCAGAGATAAGTGATGTTTTACGAGCTGTGTGTCATGCACATAGATTGCCACTGGCTCTGACATGGATACCTTGTTGTTACACTGAAGGAGCTGATGATGAAATTATAAAAGTACGGGTTAGAGATGGCAACACAAATTCTAATGAGAATTGTATACTGTGCATTGAGGAAACAGCTTGTTATGTGAATGATAGAACGATGGAAGGTTTTGTGCAAGCATGCTTGGAACATCATCTTGAGGAAGGGCAAGGTATAGCTGGGAAAGCACTTCGATCAAATCATCCCTTCTTCTTTGCGGATGTGAAGAATTATGACATAAGTGAGTATCCACTTGTCCATCATGCGCGCAAGTTTGGTTTGAATGCTGCAGTCTCAATCAGGCTAAGGAGCACCTACACTGGTGATGATGATTATATATTAGAGTTATTTCTCCCTGTCAATATGAAGGGGAGTGCAGAACAGCAACTCTTATTGACCAACCTCTCAGGGACCATGCAGAGAATATGTAAGAGTTTGAGGACAGTTTCTGAAACAGAATTATTTGGGGTGGAAGGCTCTAAAGTTGCGATTCAGAAGGAAGAAACCCAGAACTTTCCGTTGATGGCTATGCCTAGGAGAAACTCTCAGATAACATTATCAGATAGTGACATGAATTCATCTGAGGGGATGCCATTGGAAGTGTCTAACACAAGAATTGATGGAATCGAAGCAGATAGTCTTCGTAAGCAAGTATTGTTCTTAATCATATCCTTCTTTCTTTTTTCTTCTTCTTCTTCTTCTGAAACTGAAAAGAGCATGCTTTGGTTAATTGCTAGTTTTGTGAATAACTTTCCAGCACTTATTGTTCCAAGCAACTCTATGGTTCCTATAAAAAATATTGCAATTGTGCCAGGGGGCTGTGAGTTTGCCCTTGTCCTACTAAGTTAACTATTGTTGAAAGTAGTAGGATACTTGTTGCATTCATTCTGGAGAGCATTTTATCATTTATTGGGTTCTGTAGAATTCGGTAGATAAGAAGCTTCTTCTTTATTCCTTGTTGATATTCCTCTTGTGATATGCATCGGATCAATAGATTGTCCAATTGAAAGGTAAACATATACTACACTCCCTAGGATCTACTTTTGAGGTAATATAGCTGTAGCAATGTTGCATTAGGATGTAAGCATATTGAGCTGTGCTTAGCATTGCACAGTCACTAGGTTCAGCTTTGGTTTGTTAAACTTCTGAAGAGCCCAGCTCTGGATGGTTGTGTATTATATGATCTTGTGCTGGATTCTTGAACTGAGCTTAGCTTTTCATGTAAGATGTTTATTTGGGAATGTCAATGAAAAATTTAGGGACAGGTGAGTATATGAATGCCTGATTTTGATTTTCTGTTATTTCTCTGGTGCATATTATTGTGTTATGTGGAACATGATGAAAATTAAAGTACATTGATTATTACTCTAGTTACCAATGTCAGAGGATACCAAGGGCAGAGGTTCATTTAGCACATTTTAGGATGTGGCAAAACTGAATAATGTGTTTTTCATTCTACCTCTCATTAGTTATTCTTGAAAACCAAACTTGGAGCATAATCTTTCACCCCAAATAATCATTTGCAATGTCTCCTTAGACTTTAAAATTGAGCAATCAACACATTTAGTTTTGCAATAAATGCAAATAGCCCCATACCTGTAAAACTGGTGTGAAAATTGACATTTCTTTAACATTTGAGTATCAAATAAGTATAAATCGAATTAAAAAATGTATTCAATTAAACAAAATTTCCATTGAACTCTGACAATCATGTGCTAAAAACGTCAAATTTAACCTCTTCAATTTAAAACAGTAAGGGGCTATTTGATTTAGAGTTTAACTTCGGAGGTTAATTGCTTGATTTTAAAGTTTAGGAAGATACTGCAAATCACCTGATACTTAAGTTAAGCACCCTTGGGTCTTGAACCCATGACCTTACCCTCCACCCCATTATCAAGAGAGGAGTAAGTGCCGTTTCAGCTAGTCATAAGCATCCTTAATTGTGTGTAGGCTGTGACTATGATTATAAAAGGCAAGAATAAATTATCCCTGACCAGCCCAACCTTGTATGAAGGATGCTGTTGAGGCTTGTCTTTGATATTTGATTTTTAGGGAAAGTGATTTTCTACCTTCGATAAGATAAGTGTCAAAGATCATATGTATGGCTCAAGTTCACATGAATACAAGTATCTCTTAGAGCAGCCTCATGGAATGTGATGCAATAACTATGAGTATATAAGCATGCTCATTTCTCATGCCATAGATAAGCTGAAAATTGGTGTCCTTAATGTTCTTCCTTTATTTATTTGTTTTGGGCCAAGTGTAAGTACAAATGCACTCTGAAATTACCCTTTTGCTCATCCTTAGGACTGTGGCACAATATTGTTTTGGATTTTCACCATTTTCACCATTCTCAGCTATGGAGCCTTAGTTTTCTGTTCCTCATAAAGATGCTTCTTTGTCCTTCTGTTGTATGTGTGTGTGTGTACAGAGTTATATTACTTGGTCACGCTTGAGTGACAAAGGGAGTCCTCATCAACCCCTTTTATCTGTAATTGATATATGAAGGTTTGCGGTGTTATGGGATTTTATGCTTTGTGAGTGAAACTACTAGGAGATAAACTTTCCACTCTAAAAACTTAATTCTGTCAAACTAATTGTCTCATTTGCCTTCATATGACTTGGCAGTTAAGAATTATGTTATTAGAGAAATCATAGGAGGTACATGAACTGGACCCCACCATATTTATGAAGTATATCCATCAAGCGTTCATTAGTCATAGAAATGAAATCAAAATGTAGGAAATGAAAATTTTGACTCCTCCTGAAATTCTATTCTAAGTTCTTCCGGTAATTTTTTTTTCTTTGTGTATGATTTTGAGGAGCTTGTGGGATTGAGTTCTTAACTTTTTCTTATAAATCTTGTAGGCAACAAGTGGATCAAGAAGGCATGAGAAAAAGCGAAGTACAGCAGAGAAGAATGTGAGCTTGAGTGTTCTTCAGCAATACTTCTCTGGGAGTCTTAAGGATGCTGCAAAAAGCATAGGCGGTGAGACTCATTGTCCATGTGTTCTCATTTCTTTTTGAATTGTTCCAGTTATTCTAGGTTATTATGCTTTAGTAATCATCAAATTAAAGTATAATTAAATTTAAAGAATCTTTTTTTAATGGTATTGATATTTTTTATTTTATTTTTATGTCATATTATTAAGTGTTTTCCTGTAAAATTATTAAAAAGTACAGGCTTGTACATAAAGTTCTGACCAAGGCTTTCATGTAGTATCATTTGCCTAATATCCATCAACATCTAGGAAGGTTCATTCAGTCCTAACTTTAATGTTATAACAAATATTTAGACATATTGAGTACTATCTAGAATTACAAACGGCAGTGGGAGAACTATTATTAAGGGTAGGTAAATAATGCTAACTTAAAGGCTTAGCATGGGACAATATGAAGGATCAAGAGGAATTTGTAGTAATAACTAATAACCTTGTATAGAACCCTATTGTTGAGTTTACATGAAAACATCATTTAAATATTAGATAAATGTTTTTAGATTTATTTAAAAGAAACCTGTAGTTAAAGTCTGATATTTATCTTCCTCTTATTTTTCTTCTTTTTTCCTTATTTTTTCTTTTTTCTATGTCAATAGTCTATGTCAATAGTTTGCCCCACTACACTAAAAAGAATATGCAGACAACATGGAATCTCAAGATGGCCATCCCGTAAGATAAATAAGGTGAATCGTTCCTTAAAGAAAATACAGACTGTGATTGATTCTGTTCAAGGGGTAGAGGGAGGATTGAAGTTTGACCCAACTACTGGGGAGTTCGTGGCAGCAGGCCCCGAAATCCAGGAAACTGATTCACAGAAAAGTCTCTTCCCTGACAAAAACTTGTGTGTCAAAAATGCTGAGCCAACCAGCCGAAATGCAGTTTCAGTGCCTTCAGCACCTGGAATTGGAATTGACTTATGAATTGACTTATCTAATTAAGCTGGAAGATGATGATTGTTCTATGGGTGGAAACCAAATAGCGCCCTCAAGGAGCAATCTCGTTACAAATGCTTGTGAAGGAGAACTAAAGAAATCCAATGTATCTTTGAATGATTGTAGTGGAAATTCAAAATTGGTTGCAATAAATGCTGCATCATGCCAGCAGGCTAGCCTTCAAACTGCTTCTTGGGCTTCTCCTGAAAATGCCTCCTTGGGCTCTTATCTTGTGAATATAGCTGAAAAATGCGGCCAGAACAAGGGTAGCTTAAAATTAGAAAATTCTGATTGCCACTTTGTGTCTCTGAGCTCCAGCTCCTTGGCTGCTGCTAATGAAATGGATACTGGGGCCGATGGGGATTATGGGATTGTGGAACATAGCCAGCCTACTTCTTCAGGTATGACAGACTCATCAAATGGTTCTGGTTCAATGATACATGGCAGTTCAGCAAGCTCTCAGAGCTTCGAGGAGCAGAAGCACTCTAAAGTCAAAACAAGCAGAGTTGATAGTGGATCCAAAATTATTGTGAAAGCTTCTTACAGAGAAGATACAATCCGGTTCAAGTTTGAGCCTTCAGCTGGGTGTTTCCAACTGTATGAAGAAGTCGCAAAGAGGTTCAAGTTGCAAAATGGGACATTCCAACTCAAGTATTTAGATGATGAAGATGAATGGGTAATGTTAGTAACTGACTTGGATCTGCAAGAGTGTCTTGAGATTTTGGATGATATGGGCACACGTAGTGTGAAGTTCCTAGTTCGAGAGATGCCTTGTAATATGAGCAGCTCTGGCAGTAGCAACTGCTTTTTGACAGGAGGCTTATAATATAGAGAGATAATAGTCAACTCAGTCTGGCTTTTGTAGTATTTAGGTTGATCCTCCATAGTCCTGCAGGTTCTAGCTCATATGCATGATATTCTGCAAAGGTGGGAAGGCATTCTGTAAAGATGGCCCCCATATCGCTGTTCTTTGGGTTAAGTTGCTGCTATTTTCAAAGCAAATCCCATTCTGAAGTATGCCTCTTGCATGTTGGCTGTTGCAAAATACTTCATATCAGGAGGAAAAGAGCAGTTGTGGGTCATGTGGAAACCCCCTGTATGTTCATGTATAGGTCTGTATATATGGTAGAAATGGGAATATTGGTTGTTGTAGTTGCAGAAGGATGATAGTGTGATGCTCTGTAGTGCACTAATCCCAGTTTGTATAGGTTTAACATGTGTTTACTTGAGAAAAATAGATTGCTTAAAGGCTTAAAGCTGTTCATTTTGTGCTTTTTACTACATGAGGATGAAAATTAAAGTTTACTTGAAGCATTTTAGGCTTGAGATAGCATTTTGATCTCCTATGAATGAAAAACATTGTGTTTGTGGGTGTAGTCTTTCAGATATATGAGAGGACATAACCATATGCTAAATAATTTTAAAACACAACCCAAAATTGTGGCTATTGCATAGAAACTTTGTTATACAATATCCTAGCGAGCCTGCAGGCGCCTAGAGGCTAGTGCACTTGACTCTCTCTCTCTCTTTGAACCTTTGCCAAAATTGTCTCTTTCCTCCTTGATGTAAAGTTTTCCTTTTTCTTTTGGTTTTAATCATTTTCATTGATTATTTGAAACTTTTTCTTGCTAATTGATTGTCTTGTGTTTTGTCGATAAGCTCCAACTCAAATGACATTTTCTTCTCCTATAATAACGAGATGTAGTGTGAGATCACAGGTTCAAGACTCTATAGGCGTGCCTGCACTTCAATAAAATAATAATAATAATCTTGTGTTTTGTATAATCTCTGGTACAAAAGCACTTTTGAGTATTAGACACTAGGGCAATTTATGTTTTAGTCTGCTCACAAAGACTTTAGACATGATTTTATAAAGCACATTGCAAAGACTTATAGGCTGGACGTGAATGATGAACTCGGGGCCTTTTACTCTAGGTATTAATGCAATATGAGTGTTATTGATATTCCAGAGTATGAATCATGAATGAAGACATGAAAGGATTGCTTTAGAAACATCAACACCTACTATACTGACATACCATAAGTTCCTGAGGATTTTGAAGGATGCATTTGGAATAGAGCAATAGTGCAATACAATCTTTGCTTCCAGTCTGACTCTCCAAAGATTGCAACCGGGCTCGTTTCTCTAATTCTCTTCAATCTGTTTACCCAAGGACGTGAGTGAGAACTCACTTCAATTAAGTAACTGTTTCCTATACTCCTTAATCTTTTTGGCAGACCTGATCATTGGGCTTCCTATGAACCATTTTGCTAGGCCTTAGAAATGATTTCCTCACAGCCTTAACCTCCTTAGCCCAAGCCTCCTCAAATCTGAAAAACTTCATTTGCATTGAACATTGAACCAGATTGTATCTCCAATTATGGGCCCTAACGTTAGCATCTCTAGGACTAGGATTTTTTTGCACAACCCAGTTAGCAAAGCTTGGAATAGAGTTTAGGATGTCCATGCAAGCACCTTAGAATCTAAGGACACGGTATGGGATTGTGCTAGACTGCCAGGATATAGGGGCAACGCTTGCTTTTTTAATTTAACAAAAAATCCATTCTCTATCTTTTAGTGCATGAAACAGTATCTATACATGGTGGACTGCCTCCAATAAGCAATTTGTGAAATTTTTATTATCATTTTTTGGTATATTTTTTAAGATATGGTTGGTTGAGTATTAAATGAAGGGTACAAGTGTGCATTTTCAGTTAGAAATTTATTTTTTTGGAACAGTATATGATGGTTTTGGTGAATGGTAAAATTTAGTTACAGTTTGTTAAGTGTAATATATTAGCATGGTATAGCTTTATAACTAGGGCTCTCGCCTACTTCAAAAATTTAAAAAGATTCTAAGGCCTCTATTTATATGCAAAAAGCTCTCAAAATTATACAATACTGTTCTAAAAAATTGTAAGATAATAATTGATTTTTTTTTAAAGAAAAAAAATATAGTTTTGTATTATTTCTTCCATGACCAAAAAGGCAAGAAGGCCCTCAATAAAAATCTAGTCTAAATTAAACCCTAAGTTATTTCACTAGAATCTATAATACTTTACCAATTGAATGAATTGAAACTCATACTACATAGGAATATTAAAGAAAAAAAAATCATAATTTTTTTAACTACTTTTAATTTGATAAATCACTTTTATGGTAAACTCATGTTGATGAATTAAGCTTATTTCATAATGAGGTGCTTAAGATATTTCAATTATATATTGATTCTGCCAATATTATTGATTTTTTTTTTTTTTTCAAGGGTTTTGAATACAATGTGGATGTCTCATAAGAGACGGTGCATCCAAGTACATTTATTTTGTATGAGTTGTATGAGAATTTACGATGTTTAATGTTACAATTGTTTTGGGAAATTGGACGCTGATTATGGTTATGTCATCATTTGGTTGTGCACATTATTAATTAGTGATGACATAGTTGATAAAAGGTCTTAAAGTGCATGATATCCATCTTAAGCATAACCATTTTTGTCAATTATATTGGATTGATATCATTAAAGATCTAGAGATGTATTGATTAAATTTCTGGCTCCACCCCTGACTCCACCTTTCACAATTTGTTATCACTTATCACATACAAATTCCTAATTTCTTTTCTCGTTTGGTTGGGTTGAAAATGTTTTTTGTTTCTCTCTGTCTCTCTCGAGTTATCCCATACAATAATAATTCGAGGTTTTTTCCCCCTGTTTATTTTTTTTTACCTTACTGACTTATTTGTTTATTTCCATGGGGCTGCTAACATAGTTGTGAATGCCATTCCATTCGGCCGGAAAATCTCGTACCAGTGTGTAAACCGGTACGATAAACCCCCTTATTCCACCTCGAAAAAAATTTTGACCCGTTTCGGCGAATTTCGGCCATTCCGGCCAATTCCAGCCGGCATGAATAAATAACTAAAAAGAGAAAAGGAAAAACCACTTTTTTTCTCTGCTCTCCTTCTCTGCTTTGTCTTCCCCTTCTTCTTCTTCTCTCCTTCCCCGCTCCTTCTTCTTCTTCTTCTTCTTCTTTTTTGTATTTTCTGCTGAAGCTCTCTCTCTGACTCTCTTACCTTTTCTTTTCTTTGCTTTTTTTCCTTTCCTTTTTGGTTTGAGTGCCCTTCACGTGTGTTAGCGTACTTTTTCTTCTTTGTACCTTTTTGGTTTAGCAGGAACTTTTCAAATGTTCACATTATTCAACTCTTCTATTTTACACTTTGGGATGAATTTTACTCTTTTGGTTTATTTATTTATTTATTATCTTAAGTGGTATTTCTTTAGGTTTCATATTTCTATTATTTATTATTCAAAATACAAGTGTAAGCTTATTATTATTATTAATATTAAGATTGATATGTGCTTATAATTTGAAAGATTCCTAACTAACAAATTATAAATTTTGATGAATAAATGTATAGAGGAGTAAATCAATATATATATATATATATATATTTGCGGTAAACCCGAAACGGAACGCCGGTATTAACTAGTATCGAAATATCTCATTCCAATGGCTAAACTGAAATGGGTGCCAAAACGGTATCACCAACTTTGGCTACTAACCTTTGTTTCATCTCTGTTGATATGGGTAATATGAGATTACCTTGGTCTTGTTGAGAGTCCTCCATGTTCTCATTTGTTGTAGGTGGGTGAGGGGGTATACTGTCTTCCTTTGAATGAGATTGAGGTTGTGAACTTATGATATTATGTACGGGCTTGTTAGGACTTGGAGATAAGAAGCCTGATCTGTGTTTATCTCCATGAAGTCTACTGATTTTTTCTTTGAAAAATTCTGCATAAAACTAGTTTGTGGGAGAGGTTCGCTTGTGGTGGTATGACTGGAGATGTCTGGGCTGAGGTTCTTAGAGTTTTCTATGTGGGAGATCATATTCAAACTATTGAAGGCCGAAGGTTAATTACATGACTTATTTGTTTGTTGGCTATTTTTGTTGTTGAAAATGGTTGTTGCCAGTCTGTCATTGTTGTTTACCTCCGCACCATCTACAAACGGGTCATTTGTGAGGGGAAAATGTGATCCTGCATAGAGTCATGATATTGATTTCAATTATATATTATGAAATGACTATTTAGACTTGTGATGTTAATATTATCAGATGAACATTTAACGTTCTTTGTTGTTTGGATGTAATAGAATTCAGAACTTATTTGATTTAATTGAAGGATTATTATTTATATGGTTTAAGGATCATTATTTTGTAATGTTAATATCTTTAGTTACATAGTTACATTTTGCTTAATTTTGATTTTTTCTCAAGATATAAGATGTGAAAACTTATATAAAGTGTTTTAAAATTTGTTATATATTTGTTAACCCAATATTATTAACTACAAATTGTTTATGTATTTATTAAATTATTTATATATTTTTAAGACGTCACCGGTTTGACCAGTGGTCCGACCCCAATCAGATCATAATATAGGAACCACTCCTCTTTCCAGTTCTCTCCCCGATCTGGTTTTTAAAACGACGATCAATGTCATAGTCATAACTCATAAGAAGGATTGTTAATGTCATAGTCAAGAAAGTAATTTGTGTTATAAAATAAAAGAAATAGAGAGTCAAGACAAAGAAATGTGAGAATAAAATGATATCTGAAATTTCTTAAGTGGTCATCCACACACTACAGTTTTGATACTGATATATTGTAACCCCACAATAAAACTGAAAGTTATTATATATAGACTTTCAAAGTCCGTAACTTAACAGTGCAGCAAAAATATAATTGGTGGGATAAAAGGGTGCTGTATTAGTTGAGGGCCGAAATAAATTTTGGCACTACAAACTAAAATGCCGCATTAGAAAGCAGCCAACAATAACAGCCGAAATTGTTGACTGAGTAAGGAACTTTGTAGGAAATTTGTCTTGGCACGGAAACCAATGCTAGGATATTTACAACACTCCCCTTTGGATGATCACTTACTAAGAATATGTCTCATTAAAACCTTGTCAAGGAAAAACCCAGTGGGAAAAAACCAATGGCGAAGGAAAAAGAGTACAGTATTCTTGAGTCTTCTTTAGTGCCTTTAGGATTGCCTCATTAAAACCTTGAAAAAGAAAACCCTGTGGGAAAAAACCTTAGCGAAGGAAAAAGAGTACAATCAGCACATAATATTCTGAACATTTACTCGCCCTCATGAGTATGTTGATCTTTAAATTGATGCATGCCAATGTTTTACACGATCTTTTTGAATGTTGCAATCGGTAATGGCTTAGTGAATAAGTTAGCCAAATTTTTACTTGAGCGTATCTACTTGACATCAATAGCACCGTTCTTTTGGAGCTCATGTGTATAAAAGAATTTTGGTGAAATGTGTTTAGTTCTATCACCTTTGATGTATCCTCCTCTAATTTGAGGGATACAAGCAACATTGTCTTCATATAATATTGTCGGACTTCCTTTGATTGAAGACAATCTACATTTTTCTTGAATATATTGAATTACTGATCTTAGCCAGACACATTCACGACTCGCTTCATGAATTGCGATGATCTCTGAATGATTTGAGGAAGTAGCAGATATTGTTTGCTTGACAGATCTCCATGAAATAGCAGTATTTCCATAAGTGAACAAATATCCTGTTTGTGATTGGCCTTTGTGCGGATCAGAAAGATAACATGCATCTGCGTATCCAATTAGATTTTTTCAAATCCTTCTTTCAACAGATATTCACTAAGGCGATTATACCACATGCGTCTGGATTGTTTTAATCCATATAAGGATCTTTGTAGCTTGATAGAATACATGCTTCGGGATTTTGAATTATATGTTTCAGGCATTCTTTATCCTTCAGGGATTTTTATGTATATATCATTATCTAATGATCCATATAGATATGCTGTAACCACATCCATTAAGCGCATATCCAAATTTTCTGTAATTACCAAGTTAATCAGAAATCTGAATGTAATTGCGTCCATGATAGGAGCATATGTTTTTTTTATAATCTATACCAGGTCTCTGCAAGAAACCTTGTGTCTCTAGTCGCGCTTTGTACCTCATAATTTGGTTTTTCTCATTACATTTACATACAAATACCCATTTGTATTCAACAGGCATTACACCTTTAGGTGTTTGGACTACAAGTCCAAATACTCACATTTTACTAGTGAGTTTAGCTTTGCTTGAATTACGTCTTTCCACATTGGCCAATCATTTCTACGTCAACATTCTTCGACAGTTGTGGTTCAATTTCATCATCATTACTTCTAGTAATGTCAATAGCAACTTTAAATGAAAATATGTTGTCGATAACAGTTTTATTTTTATCCCATATTTCTCCTATATTTACATAATGTATCGAGATCTCGTGATTTCTAAGTATCTTTTTTTCTTAAGGAGATTCTACTTCATGAGATAACTCTTTAGGAGTTTCATTTTTAGGAGATTTTGTGCACAAATTTTGGATAGGTCAATTATTTATGTTACTTGTTTTATGAGTATTGCCCCTTCAAGGGCTACGACTTTCTTTTCTTATGTTTTCCTCCTCTGGGAATCTTATCTTTAGCACTGACAGATTTTTCCACGCTTCAGGTGTGTTTTAGATTCATTTACTGCTATATCAATTAATTTTCATTCAAGGACTTCTATTTGTGTTAGATTATTAGCAGTTGGAATTTGTGATTTCACATATTTCTTACTGTCAGTGAACACATCTGATAATTTGTTTGTAGTATACCTTACAAATAAATCCTCTGAACTTCCAGTTCACATTAATTTCTATGAGGATCAAAATAAGGTAATATCGAAATATTCCAAATAATCTCTCGTCTTGCTTTTGACACTGACTTTTCTCCCCTTAATGGGGGGAAAACTGTTTTTTGTCGTACTTCTGGCAACGACTATTCTCTCCCTAATGGTGGGAAGACTATTTCATTAAAGTGACAATCTTCAAATGGTGACTTTAAAAACATCACATGTTAGAGGTTCAAGATATCTAATTATAGATGGAGAATCAAAATCAACATAAGGATTCTAAGTCTACGTTGAGGACTCATCTTATTGCATTGTGAGGATGCAATAGAAAAATATACAGCACAACAAAAAATACAAGGATGAAAAATATTGGTTGTTGAATAATATGAACAAATGATGCAACATGTAATATAGCATGTCTCCAGACATAAATAATTAGTTTTGTTTTCATACGTGAAAGACAAGTAATCATTTGATGTTTTTTAATAAATAATTCAGCTAAACCATTTTGAGTATGGGTATGAGCAATATGATGTTTAAATTTAATCTTGATTGACATGCAATAGTCATCAAATACTTGAAATGTAAAATTCACCTGCATTATCTAAATGAATTTTCTCATTTGGATAATCAAGAAATTATGCTCGTAATCTAATTATTTGAGCAAAGAGTTTAGTAAATGCAACATTTCTAGTAGAAAATAAACAAGCATGTGACAATCTTGTTAATTCATCTATCAATGTCATAAAATACCTGAATGACCCACATGATAGTGTATAGGTCCACAAATATCATCTTGAATTCTTTTTAAGAAAGATGGAGATTCAACCATAATCTTTGAATGAGGATGGTTTGATAATTAATTTACCTTGAGAGCAGACATTACACGGATAGTCACTTAGTAAAAGAATTTGTTGGTTCTTTAAAGAATGCCCATGAGAGTTCTCAATGGTTCATCACATCATTATTGATTCCAGATGTCGAAGACTATCATGCCAAAGCATAAAATATATTTGGGTGGAGGCACTCCTGGTGCATTATAACATTTATTTCAATTCTTCTATAATATAACCCAAAAGATAAATAGACCGTTTTTCTAATATGAGCTTCTGGCCTGAAACCATTAATACAAATATATTCTTCATTGCCTTCATTGTTGGTTTCAATATGATAATCATTATATCGTATATCCTTAAAGCTGAATAAATCTCTTCATGATTTAGAAGAGTACAAAATATCGTCAATACATATTTTTGTTCTCTTTGGTAATATAATATTTGCTCTTCCAGAGCCTTCAATTAGGTTCTATAAACCTAAATACCTAATATAGTATTGACATAGGGTTTGAAAATATTTATTTTCTTTAAGGATTGTATGGGTTATTACAATGTCTGCTAGACAAAATTTTCACCCATCATCTTTGTGATCTTCTTGATCAACAAAATTGTGATCATCTCGATCAAGATAAACTATAATATTTAAGGTATCAAAATAACCTATGAGATCTTCTGGATTAGTAAAATTCATTTCAAATTATTTCCCTTTATTTTTATGGAGGCTTGGTACAAGTCAGCCAAATGTTTAAGCATACGATAGGTATGCGACCAATGACCTTCCATACCACACCTATGGCCTTTTGAAGGTTTATTCTTTAAACCTTTGCCATTTTCTTATTATTTTATTTTATTGGTATTCTAGGTGGAAATGTGTGATATTTCTTTTTGAAGAGTTTTGAGTACGTCCCACTCAATATTGATGGTTTCTATCACGTCCACACCAACGACCATTATTTTCTCTATGATTATTAAATGAGATTTCATTCACTTCGGGGAATGATGTACAACTAGTCGGGTAAGACTGACGGTTTTCTAGTAAAAACTCGGTTATTTTATTCAAACATTAGAAGACAAGATATATTAGTTCAACATACTTCTTGAATTTACGCTCTCGATATTACTACTTCAGAAGCACATTAGAGGCATGAAATATAAAATATATATTTTTTCCAACGTGTCTTCTTTAGTGAACTTTTCCTCACATAATTATAATTGTGAACATATTTTTAAAAATTGCAAAATTGTATTCACTTTCTCTTAAAAAAATTTGCAACTTCAGAAGCATCAAGTGTAGAATTGTACTCAATTACACCTTTGAAAATTTTCAACTTCAGGTGCATTAATTCATAATGAACTTTTTGGGAGGAGTACTTTTGCAACTTCATATGCTCATATGTTACACTTTTGAAAATTTGCAATTTCAGGTGCATCAATTTATAATGAACTTTTGGGAGGAATAATTTTTGCAACTTTAGGTGCTCGTATCTCTCCCTTAAATTATTTCATAAAATCAGGGGATCATTTATTGTAAGGTATTCATTCCTTTTAATTTTCCATAGAGATGATGGCAAATAAAAAAATGATCCTACTAGGATGCTTAGTTGCCATTCTAATAGGCTTGAGATAAATACATGTGTCACAAATAATTAATAGACATGTGTACAAAATTAATATACATATCTGACATATAATAAGTACAATGGAATTGCTTAATTTATCACTGAGTATATTTAACAATATTACTAGATATAATATATTTAGCATAAAACCCATAAGATTTTAATGCATTAAATAAACACTAAAATTTGTAGGCAATGAATCAATATGATGACAAATAAATAGATAATGAGATTACCAATTTTTTAGGAAAAACTTACAGTGGATTGGGGTGTCACACAAATAACATTTGTAAATTGTTGACAACTTCCTTCTAAAATTTAGTCAGAGTTTCATGCTGATAACGTGTTATAAAATAAAAGAAATAGAGAATCAAGACAAAAAAATGTGAGAATGAAATGATATCTGAAATTTTTGAAGTGGTCATCCACACACTACAGTTTTGATACTGATATATTGTAACCTCATAATGAAATTGAAAATTACTATATATATACCTTCAAAGTTGGTAACTTAACAGTGTAGCAAAAATATAATTGGTGGGATAAAGGGGTGCTGTATCAGTTGAGGCCCGAAATAAATCTCATCACTACAAACTAAAATGCCGCATTAGAAAGCAGGAACTTTGTAGGAAATTTGTCTTGGCATGGAAACCAACGCCATGATGAATAATGCTAGAGACAGAACCAATTTTACAACCATTTACTTATAAACTGACATGTCACTGATGTGATATACTGACACATCAGCAATTAAAACATCCAATTAATATGTTAGCATGAATCTAACAAAATCATTAAAATAAAATAAAATAAAAAGAAAAAGAAACCACTACAGCCATATCGTACATAGCTGTTATTGTTATTGAGAAAAATTCAATATTTGTTTCTTTTTTAAGAATTTTTTTTTGGTTTATTTTTCTTGATTTAAAAAAAAAATCGAAATAATAAAATATCTGTGCATTTAACTCACGGAAGTGAGTGGCAAATGGATGGAACATGTGAATTGAAACAAAACCAAACTTAGAACATTGAATTGAAATGATCAAAACTTAGAAGATTGAAGTGAATTTTAATCAAATTTAAAGGATGTAATCTATAATTTGGCCTTTTTTTTTTTATCACATTTTTCAAATTTTGTAGAAGTGTGCATTAAATGTACAATGAGGATGTGCACAAATCATGATTTTTTTTTAATAGACATTAATTTAAATCACAATGTAATACTAATAGACATTAATTTAAATCATAATTTAATACTTTATTTTATGGATTTTTTTTTCGTATTAATGTTGAGAATGAGAATTTTTTCTTCTTGTTGAGGATTTTATTTATGTTAATTTTGTATTGATGATAAATATATTTTTAATCTTGTATTGAGATTTCTTTAAAAAATAAATAAATAAAATTGTTAATTACATACTACTATCCTAACAATATATTGTTTAATAGAAAAAATACATTCTCTAAAATACTAACCAAACACAATTTCATTCAACATAATCACTACTTAGCAAAAATTTTAGTATTTTACTAAATGCACCATTTTCAGCAAAATGCATTCTAAATAATGCATTCTAGCGAGAATGTATTCCTAAAATAGAGGATCCAAACGCAGCCTTAGACACTAGGGTTTTAGCAATAGAAGGAAAAAAAAAAAAGTATTAGACACTGTCCAATCCATTATTAAAATCCATCTCTCACTGGCTTACACTCAAGATAAATCATATGGGCTCCCAATAAAAATGGTGAATTCTTGGTCAAATCAACCTATATACAATCTCAAATGTCAAATCTCCTCAACACTGGTCTCCTTCTCAGAAAAGAATGGAAGCATTTATGGAAGCTTATGATTCATGAGTGATTAAAATTGTTACTTTGGAAGATTGCTTAGGACATTCTGCCAACTAGATTTTTTCTTAGCAAGAGGTGGGATATTGAAGAAAGGGACTGCCCATTCTGCTCTGCCCAGGCTGAAACTACTGGGCATCTCTTTTTGGCTGTTCGTTTGCTATAATCGTATGGTCATTATCACCTTGGCTTCTCAATCTGGCTAATATGAATGCTCAGCCTATCCAAGAATGGATAAAGAAAATCATTTACCCCTCTACCTTTCTTAAAGTCCCAATGGAGGATGAACAAAAATTTATTCTACTTGCTGCAATCCTCTTTGATAGAATATGGTGGTGCAGAAATGAGATTATCTTCAATCAAAAAACGTCAGACCCCTGTGAAACAGCCTCATATATTACTAAAAGCTACCTTGAGCATTTAAAGGATTGGGATGAAAAATTTGTTACTGGGTTCCGAGAGTCAAACTGGAAGCCCTATCCAATTGGTTGGCTGAAATTTAATTTTGATGTTGTTATTCGCCCCAATAAAATCACAGTTGTTGTTTGTTGTAGAAATGGCATTGGGGAAATACTCCATGCTTGCTCAAAATCTCTACCTACAGGTGACCGAGCTTGGAAACCCACACAGCTCTTTTAGCTATCTCTACTGTTCGAAATATGGGAGGTAAGTTTGTTTTGTTTAAAGGGGACGCCATCAATATCATTGAAGCCTTCTAAAAAAATTCTATTGATTCAGACTGGCAAATCCGTGTCATTAAAGATGCTAAATCTCTCCTTCACTTATTCACAACCTGAGGTTTTGTTCATGTCCATAGAGAAGCAAACTATATTTTGCATAATTTAGCTAGTTGGACAAGTGCTTGTGATTTTAATGAACCAATCTCCATCTCTTCTATTTCCAATTGGCTTTTTGTAAGAGGAGATGACATTGGCCCTTCCTCTGTATAATTTTCTCTTTATGTTTCAGAATACATAATACAAAATATCCTCACTCATCAACCAAAAAAATAAGAAAATATGAATCATGAAATGACTGCATTAGAAACATCAACACCTACTATATGACAGTACTTAAAAAAAAATAAAAATAAAAATAAAAAAGGACTGGCTTTTGAAGGATGCATTTGGAATAGAGCAATAGTGCAATACGATCTTTGCTTCCATTCTGACTCTCGAAAGATTGCAACCGGGCTCGTTTCTCTAATTCTCTTCAATCCCTTTACCCAAGGCCTTGAGTGAGCACCCACTCCAACTAAGTAACTGTTTCCTATACTATACTCCTTAATCTTTTGGAAGACCTGATACATTGGGCTTCCTATGAAGCGTGTTGCCTAGGCCTTAGAAATAATTTCCTCACAGCCTTAACCTCCTTAGCCCAAGCCTCCTCAAATCTGAACAACTTCTTTTGCATTGAACATTGAACCAGATTGTATCTCCAATTATGGGCCCTAACGTTAGCATCTCTAGGAGTAGGATTTTTTTGCACAACCCAGTTAGCAAAGCTAGGAATAGAGTTTGGGATGTCCATGCATGCACCTTGGATAGTGGTATCAAAATTGACCTTTACCTTATCATAAGTAAGGAAACGGTATGGGATTGTGCCAGACTGCCAGGATATAGGGGCAAAGCTTGCTTTTTTAATTTAACAAAAAATCCATTCTCTATCTTTTAGTGCATGAAACAGTATCCTCCAATAAGCGGTCTGTGAAATTTTTATTATTGTTTTTTGGTATATTTTTTACGTCAAAATATTGTTTTCGTTTCAAAATTATACATGAATTTCATTTTTCGTACATAAACTTTGAAAAGTTTATTTTTCGTCCCTAAACTTTGAAAATATTCATTTTTACACATGAATTTCGTCATTTTATAAAAAAAGTCTATGGACAAATTCATATGTAAAAATGAACTTTTTCAAAATTTAAGAACGAAAAACAAACTTTTTAAAGTTCAGGGACTAAAAACGAAACTCATGTATAGTTTAGGGACAAAAACTATAGTTTAACCTATTTTTTAAGATGGTTGGTTGAGTATTAAATGAAGGGTACAAGTGTGCATTTGCAGTCACAGATTTATTTTTATATATAATGGTTTTGGTGAATGGTAAAATTTGGTTACAGTTTGTTAAGTGTAATATATTACCATAGTATAGCTTTATAACTAAGGCTTAAAAAGATTCCAAGACCTCTATTTATATGCAAAAAGCTCTCAAAATTATACAATATTGTTCTAAAAATGATTTTCTTTTTAAAAGAAAAAAAATATATAGATGAGTTTTGTATTTTTTCTTCCACCACCAAGAAAGCAAAAAAGCCCTCAATAAAAATCTAGTCCAAATTAAACCCTAAGTTATTTTACTAGTATCTACAATACTTTACCAATTGAACGAACTAAAACTCATACTACATAGGAATATTAATGACAAAAAAATTCATAACTTTTTTTTTCACTACTTTTAATTTGATAAATCATTTTTATTATAAACTAATCATAATCAACTAAGCAATTATGAAAAAGATGGTTAAATTTAGTGGGTAAGTAGAGTTTTTATTGTTAAATTCATATTGCATGTTTAACATATGTTAAATATCCCTTTCAAGAACATTCCTATTACTTTCTCTCTTCTTTTATCAATCAGGTCAACCCTCACAAGTCAAAATTCCTAAAACATATCTTTTGGGTTGTTGTTGAAGTGCGCAATGAATCATGGACCATCCACTGATCCAGATCACCAATAATTGAGGGGCCCCATCTTGGATGAACGGTCCAGATACAACCCTTACTAACGACCAAAAAGTGCTTACGCTGTATTCGGGAATTACGGAGTGCTATACACCTACAGCCTAAATTGGGAAAGGGAAAGAGAAAGAGAAAGAAAAGAAAACAGAGAGAGAAAGAAAAACAAACCAGAATTGCAAAAACTCTATCTCTCTCTCCGTTATCTCTATATGCCGGTTCGCTAATCTCTGCGATTCTTAATGGACTCCAATCAACGACCCTCCGGTTCGTACACTTCTCTTTTCTTTTTTCTTTTCTTTTTTAGTTATTTGATTTTGGATTAGTGATATGTCGGTGCGTGTGTGTTTTTAAATCTTGGTTAAAGTTTTTTTGTTTTGGGGATTAGAGGGATTGCTTTTGGATCGGAATTTCTGTTTTTGATTATCTGATTTTGGGTTAGGATGTGTTTGGTTGCCGAGAAAAGGTTTGAAAACGAAGGAAAATCACAGTTTTGATTAGTGAGGGAGAAACCGGTGAAACATGTTTGGATTTTTAGCTGAATTCAGCTTTTGATTATGCTGAAAAAGAACAAAATAGATTAAAAATCAAATCTTTTGGATTTTGCTTATTGATTTTTATTTGAAAGCTGTTTTGGATATTTAGTTGAAATCTAGGGTTTGTGTTTGCCTCCTGAAAGAATAATAAGAAATGAGTTTTTCTATAGGCACAACAAAATCTACGATAAATTTCACAACTGTTGAGGTGGCAGATTGTGATTTCTGTACAGTAAAATGATGTCAATGGTGATCCCATATGAAATTGATGTCACCTCAGCAATTGTGAAATTTGTTGTCTCTGAAGCATTGATCATAAAAAATTGGATGAGTATTTGGAACAAAAGTTTGATCATTATTATTGTTGTTGTTTATTGTTACCGTTGATAATAGCTCAATGGAAGTAAACTATACATAGTATCACCTTATGCCTAACCTTTAGAGGTCAGGTTTATAATTTTAATGGTAGAATGAATTTTGGATGCGCGATCGAGGTAGATATTGTAGTAGTTTTAGTTGGTTGTATGGGATCCCTGCAGTTGTGGAACGCGGTATCCTTTGAAAATTTGATTTCTGTAGTCACTGCTTATGATATTCCATTGACACGGATGTCTATGGTAGACCGTATTGCTGGGTTTTCTGTATAAACTTAATGCAGTGCCGAATGCCTGGCTATAAACCCCTTCTCAATCTCTTGGGTCATCAATTATTTGAGATTTGAGGGTTTTGTTTTAGCGTCTTGTGCAAGAAAGAGTGCTATCTTCAGTTCATTACTTATTTTCATGGTCATTTATTTATTTTAAAGTGAGTGAAATACTCCATTTTTTCTTTTTAAAGAAGTAGCAGTCACTTGGTTGGCCAGTAATTTGTCACACAATTTGAATGGGTGCTGTGTTTTCTATGTAGTGTATGATCACAGCAATTTTGATTTGAATTTATTACACATCACATAGTGTCACATAAAATAGAAAGGGCAATTCCACTATTGCATTGTGGGATGGTAGTAAAGTTTCCACTATTGTAAAGTACTTGGAACTAATGTTCCGGTCAGTTTTTTATTTCATTAATTGGCTTGGTTAAGATGATGTTGTAAAAAAAAAGTCAACCCAACGGCACATACAGCACCACCCCGCTATATGACTGGGCCATAGTTTGGGTTTATTCCAGATTTGATTCTGTTATTTCTTTTCTAGATTCTCTACATACCTCTTCATACATATCTACTTTGTAATTTCTCACTGCTGTTGTGTCCATACTTTATGTACACAAAGTGGTTTTTTCTTAAATAAAGTGCATTATTACTTATAAAAAAAAAAATGTTGTAAAAAAAATTCAACCTTTTCATCAGTCCAATAATGGAATCATGCTGTTACATTTTTCAGCTAATAGTCCTCCACCAAAGCCTTGGGAGCAAGCAGGTGGCTCATCTGGCCCTGCACCTTTTAAACCCCCTTCAAATGGCAGCACGAGTGATGTAGTTGAGGCTTCAGGAACTGCAAAACCTGGAGAAATTGTTTCTACTACTGATAGGAATGCCGCTGTCAACAGGAATGCCCTTAGTAGACCTGTTCCTACAAGGCCTTGGGAACAGGGATATGGGAATAGTAACTACGGAGGTAACTATTGGTCTCTAATTTCCTTTTTTTCATATATCATTTTTTACTCCTTTTTATGGTTGGTCGTGGATCTTTTGAAAAACATTTCCCTCAATTTTCAGGTTATGGCTCTAATATGAACTACAACTCTAGCTATGGTTCTGGAATGTATGGTTCATCTATTGGTGGTGTAGGGGGGGGATTGTATGGTGGAGGGGGGATGTATGGAAACAGCATGTATAGGGGGGGAATGGGAGGAGGAGGGTATGGTGGGCTTTATGGATCTTCTGGGATGTATGGAGGTGGAATGTATAATAGTGGTTTGGGAGGAACCATGAGTGGTGGTTATGGTGGTATGGGTATGGGTATGGGTGGTCCTTATGGAGGTCAAGATCCAAATGATCCTTACGGTGCTCCTCCATCTCCTCCAGGGTTTTGGATTTCAGCTCTTCGGGTGGTAAGATATATGATGCTTTATCTAATTTGTTGTATAGGTAGGATGACAAACACATGTTGCGCACACTGCTTAAAGGTGCTGTATTCTTTTGCACCTCATTTATGAAATCTGATATGACTTCTCTCCTGGGCATGGCCAATTGGTAATTCTTTGGGGGGCAAGGTTTGGCTACAAACCGGTTTTTAGTCAGTTTGCTACAACCCATTACGTGGCAGCTTATAAGACTATCCACATGTATTATTTAAAGAAGTTACCTGACTCATTAAATAGGTCATGTGACTAAAGTACACGTAGATGATTTTATTAGTTGTTATGTAGTGGATTCTAGCAAGTTAGCTACAAATTGGTTTGTAGCCAAACTCTGTTATTCTTTGGGAGGGTTAGAAACTTAGGATAAATTTTAGGTTCATATCTTACAATTGCACCTTGAGGGAAGGGGGTAATGGGAGGTTGAAGATAAATGAAGCTTCCCTGGTGTCTGTGCTAACTAAGGTTTATTAAAATCTACTCTAGATAAGTATAGAAAAATCATTTTAGTTGGTTACCCAATGTGCCAAATATATGTAACCTTGCCTGTGAGTGTGCACATTTTTCTATCTGCTATTTCACCTGATCAAAAAATGAGTTTTTAGTTTCTGACCATGAAGTTTATGGATTGCTTCAGATGGTGTTTCACTCCTTTGTTAATTGATTTCGTAGTCCTTCCTGTGTTGATGACAAATCAATCTTATATGAAAACATGTTTTACAGATTGAAATTGTGTGTAATGAGGTCTATTAGAATATTTCCATAATGCTGTTACTTATACTATGTATTTTCTTTGTTGCAGATGCAGGGCGTGGTAAACTTTTTTGGTAGGATATCAATTCTTATAGACCAGAACACACAGGCTTTCCATTTGTTCATGACTGCACTTCTTCAGGTGTGCTCTCCATTCTGTTTCCTTGCATCTTTACATATACCGTAAGAACAGTTGTAGACAGCATCCTTTTATTTTTTTATTTTTGGAAAAATGTAAAACCTGTGTCATCCTCAAGCCCCCCCACCCCCCAAAAAAATATAAATAATAATAATAATAATAAAAAAATTGAAAAAGCTAGTTGCCACTAGGCAAAAGCAGATGTGATAGCTTCGGTTCTTGACCCATGGCGTTTGGTTTAATTGGTGATGCCTATTATTGATCTTTTGCCTTGAAAATTTGATGTTTAGTGCTGCTTATGGGACGTACCTGAGTTTTTGCCCCATTGGCCTTATTTAGCAGAATATAAGTGTATATTGAACAACACTGAGGTTGATGTTCAGATGGGGCCATTTTTTTTTTAAAGTATTTCCGATCCAAAAGATTATCCATTTCAGCAAATGCACAGCCTCGCTGACAAATATTTACTTCAGTTCCAAATTCTGACATGTTGAGCCCAAATTCCAATGTATTTATTAAAATATCTTTTTAGCTCCCCAACTTCCTCCATTTAATGATTTTAAGTTATCAGATCACTCATCTGAATTTTTTCTGTCTAGATGCAGTATTTTCACACAAAGAGGAAATGTAAAGTTTTCAAATATGAATTCTCCCTGTAAATTCTAAGTAATTGAGAAGAGGCATGGTGTCTTTGCGTTTCATTATATATCATTTCCTTGTAACATTATCTAGTTGTATGTGACATGGTTATTGTTGCAGCTTTTTGATCGCTCTGGTATGTTATATGGAGAGCTAGCGAGATTTGTGCTAAGGATACTGGGGATCAGAACGAAGCCGAAGAAGGTTCATCCACCAGGCCCTAATGGACTTCCTGGACCTCACGGTTTTAATGGAAATCAAAACTACATTGAAGGACCAAAGGCCGCACCAAGTGGTTCATGGGACAATGTTTGGGGAAATGATGGCTAGCTAGTGATCCAATAATAGTATGTTTCTGCTTGCATGGAGTGGACTTTGCTAAAAAAGCTCAAGATCAAGAGGCAAATCTCTCTCCCTCTCTCTACTGCACCAAAATGATCCGGAGATGATTTACTGTGAAATAATTTACTATATGTTTGTGGTTAATTGGGTAAACAGGCTGTTCAAAGTAATGAGATGTATCATTTAATGAAGAATGAAATGTTGGCCATAAGTAATCTCAGAAATAAAACTACTTATTCATCAAAAAAAGTAATCTCAGAAATGTAAGAAGTATGGATGGACAGCATGTTGCTATTTTTTTATTTTTTTTTATTTTATTATTATTTTTTTTTAAGAATGCTGTGAATTGGACTGATCAATCACTATGGGTGAATTGGACCGATCAATCACTTCGAGGTTCATCAACTTCTGAAAAAATAACTTCTTTCTGAGACACGATCATAATTCGACTACATACATGTTGAAAAATACAAAGTATGCATTGGATGTATCGGATACTATCTCGTTATATACCCTAATTACAAAGCAGAGTTCCAACCTTATAATATATACTAGAAAATGCTAACCGTGAGATAGCTGTAAATCTCTTTTGCAAAATTAGTTTGTCCTCTTGCTGGTTCATGGTCCAACTCCAACCAATTATGTGATCAAATTAGAAGGGCACCATTTAACAAAATGAAAATTTCCTTTTGCATGATAGTAATGAGAATATTATTTTAGCAAGCTAAATGGATACTACCGAGGTGGTATTTGGCGTAACGGTTGTATACAACATTCTTCTCATATCGATCTTGTGGCAAAGGGATGTTGTATACAACTGTTACGTAATATACGTTTTTGTAACCCTAGATAGACTTGCAAATAAATTATGCAAAAAGTATTCTTATTCTCTCAATAACTTACACAATGGCCAGTCACAATTGGGACATGGTCCCAACACAGAGTGAAACAATTAAAAAATAAAAAAAAAGGGAAAAGGCTAGATTTTTTTTCCCAACCTTAGCACAGTTTGAAACGTGGATTAGGCTTTAGGGTTGCAATTTTTTTATCAATCTCTCTTTCTCACTCTAGAAAGCCAAAGCTTTCTCATCTCTCATGGTACTCTTTTTCTTGCTACATCTCTACTCTCTCGATCTGCACCTTAGAGTCTCTAGAATTGACTCATCAATGCTCATCTCAACTTAGCAATACTGCTCAGTCAGGTATCACAATGCTTTTGATATGCTTTTGTTTCACCGACTTCTCTAACTCTCTTAAGTTAACATTTATTTAGTTAATAAAAAAATGTTTTCTATTCTCTAAGTCTCTCCCTCGTCACTACCCATTAGGGTCAGTAATAAGTCAAAACTCTTTTTTTCCCCTTTCTCAAGTTGTCTTCTTCTTCTTCTTTTTTCTTTTTTTCTTCATGAAGATTAACAGTGTTACGTAAACAGTGAACACTTAATTGTAAAAGTGGTTTGTTTCATTGTTTAATTACATTTTTTTTTTTCGGTATGAATGTATTTTACAATCTATTACTGCTTTTAGAGGTGTTTTCAAAGATTTTGATGAATGTCACTTATTTATAACACTTAAAATAGATATAAAATAGGAAATATACTTAAAAATATATTTTATACCTATATATATTAATTATTTAATAATATTCTCATCATATTTCCTTTTTTATTATTATTATTATTATTATTTTTTTTTTCGTATTAATATATCGTGGTGACATATCTGTATTCGTGTCTTTGTCTATGCTTCTTAGGTGGAGGTGCTAAAGCCTGAGGTTCCACTCAAACTTGGGTTTCCACCTAATGATTCTTTTCAAATGTATTAAATTATTTTCCTCGTGGTATAATGATTATGGGAGACATTGAGGGATGTCACTAGTATGAGTTGCTTTAGTTGAGGGATTTTTCCTGACAATATCTTTTGTGAAAGATCCAATTATTCCATCTTTGTTAGATGTCCCAATGATATGTGACCGGCAAGAATGTTTTGTAAAAGATTTGAGTCAAAGAAGTTGCTTTAGATTCTCAATGGATTCTGGAATCTCACCTTCAACTCTCCTTTGACTGTTAAAAGTCTTGAACTTTCTCATACACTATTTGCATGCCCTTGTTTGCGAACAAATGTGTGTTTGGATTAATTTTTTGCTAAAAGTTTATTTGCTTATATACTGAAAGTTAGTAAAAATATAATTGTACCTAGAAAAAAATGAGGTTTTAAAAAGATTTAAAACTCACCCTTACATAAAAAATTAAACCAGTGATAATTTGGTACATTGAGAGTTGTGTTTACATGCATCTCAAGGGGGTCTATATAGGCACTTTCATGGCATTTAGATTTAGGAAGAATGCTGGTGGCAACTTACCTACAAATCTATTGTAAGTGATGCCAACGATGTGCAAATTGGTGAAATTTTTGGTTTCAAGACTCCCCCAGTTTGCCATGGAATCTACTAGACCACAAAATGAGAATCTTTTTACTAGGGTAGAGTGTCTAACAAAGAAGAAAAAAGATTTGCTTGATAGCGGTGATTTTGCCTTAAATCAATCATCCTCAATTAACTTCCACATCTGAGGAATTGTGCCTTGAAAATTGTTGCTATGGAAATCCAGTACCAACAAGGGATTGCTAAAGTTGCCCAAACATTGAGGAATTGTAACATGTGAGAGGACAATAACTTCATTTTATCTATCTGACAGTGAGATGTGTTCTTAAAATAGCTGATTACAATCACTTATCAAGTCGAGTGAAAAACTACTTTAGTCAGTGTTTTTCTACTGTTATAATGGTTGACCATCAAGAAGTAAAAAGTGTATTTTTTTTTTTTTTATGAAACAAAAACAAGAAATATATAGTTATTCTAAAACAAAAAATTTAAATGTTGAAAATGCCACCATCGAATCATCCCACTGCCATCCAACACCACCATAACCATAGTCTAAACTTTACCAGCAAAAATATAATTCTTCAAAAAGAAGCAATTGCTATAAATTTTACTGAAACTAGTCATTAACTCGTGCAACGCACGGGAAAATTTAACATAATATGATATTTTTCTCTTTTATTTTTTTTTCTAAAAATAAAAATTGATAATCGTGATATTTATTAAAAGACATTTATTATTATTGTGTTTATATATAGAATATATTCTGGTATTAGACATTTATTATGATTGTGTTTATATATATAGAACAATATATTCTTTCTATTAAAGAAAATATGATGTGTCAAGATTCTAATGGAATGTTTAATTATAGAATAAAATTTAAATTCAATTAGAAAATATATATTAAAATAATGAGGTATAAAATTATGAGAACTCAAAAAGCTTATGTTGCGCAATATTATGAGGTCAACTAAAAGTCAAAAAGCTTCGGTTTTACATTATAGTATAGATTGGTTAGACAACCATAAAGCATTAAAATGAAATGATGCATGTATTTTTCCACCAAAATTTTCTTTTAGAAGGATATGCATTTACAAGAACAAATTATAAATGAATAGATATACTATAAATTTCTCATAATCAAAAATCGAATTTAAACCACGATATCAGCTCTTATGACAACAATACCTCATGGTTGAAATTCCTCTTCCCTATTGTTGTAACTATCGATTTTCTTTTCTTCTTTTTTTGACAAAAAAGCTCTTATGATGGCAATGACTTTATCAACGGACTGAAACATCTATTACAGCTTCCTCATTCGGCTAGTTTTAGAACCAACAAGCCATCTTGAATGTCCACAAGATTAAGTATGGGTAACTTCGTTTCTACAGGATTTCCAATCATATGAAAAAGCTCACAACCCACAAGATTCAGAAGGATGACCTGTATCAATGTGCAAAAGTCATATGTAAGACTGCCACAACTGAGCTTGTACGATATCAATGATACTGTATGGTCACAAATGAAATTGATTACAGTCATATTATTTTCAACTTTTTTTATATGATCATGAAGCTAAGCTCCTTGCTCAACAGCATACTCACCTCCATGTTTGGGAGTAGGGCAAGCATGTAAACATATGCAAAAGCATTTCAGAACAAGTCTTCTGGGGTATTCAAAAAGGATCACCAAGGCCTCTCAAAATATGCTATCACAAGCCCATCAATATCTTCAATCTTTCCATTCCACTGCAGTCATAATACTCAGTTACCCCATATTTCAAGAAAAGATATGACAACAGTTATTCATATAATTTTGTTACACACTTAGAATACCCAGATTCACTCCAAATAAATTTATACTCGACTTCGGTAAAGCTTAATTATTGGCATTTGAACAAAATAGTCAACATTCAAAACCAACTATATGGTATTGCATGGGCTGCAATACTAATGAAGGGCTGGGATTAAAATTTTAAAAGTAAACTTTTAATCTCAACCTTTGAATAAAAAAGTTAAAAAGGTAAAATGGTAAAAAGACAAAAAAAAAAAGTGAAATGAGAAATTGTGTGTAAGTGGGACGTATTGCAGCCCATGCAATACCTTTTTGGTATTGCATGGGATCTCAATCCATATCAGCACTATCATAAACAGTGACACAATAAACATCCTACATTTAGCAATTCTAAATGGAGAAGCAACACACCTCTTAGGAAAGGAAGGTATTAGCTCTTCAACTACTCCAACAATAACTGAACCTCCATCCTCAGTCTCAGATGCAGTCTGCTCTTCTTTTACCTCTGGACATGTAAATAGGAAACATCATAAAATATATAAATTTTTAATTATATGCCAAAATGGGAAACATAACACACATTAAGTGGTAATTTGGCCTTCCTTCTGACATAAGAAAACTGCAGATGAAGTGCTTAAGGTCATGCTTGGGGTCAGAGACAAATAACAAAACAAACTTTCCATGGGGGACTTGCTAGCTTAACAACTGATTCCATCACATTGAATTGTGACTGCAAGGAAAGCCTTTTTTTTTTTTTGATAAGTAAGTGCAAGGAAAGCCTTTTATTAGAATATACTATAGACATCAATGTAATTTAAGATCCTCAGGAGAAAATGTTAAAAAAAATGGACATACATGCTCACTGTCCAATGGCTCACTGTATTGCGCAGAGATAGGTGTTTCTTGTATATAGAGAATCATATACAAAGAACTAGGCCAACTAGTATGCCCTATTTTTCTTTCATATATTTGATTCTCTGATTACCATGTTAAGACTTAAGATACAGTTGATTTGAAAAGAGGATAATACCAGCAGCAATTTCCCATCACAAGAGTGGCAATGAGCTCTAGCTCTAATGGCATCTCCTCCCCTTATAAGAGCAATGTCATGGGTTCAAGACCCAACAACCATCCTCCAGTTAGCGTTCATCCTTTTAGTAATAAAAAAATAAAGTAAAAATAAAAACTGGACAAATGAACAGTATTCCAGTTCCCTTGGTGCTTTAGAAAAGCAACATTAAGGTGAGAAACAAGATATCAGTACAGGATTGGTTTAACTTTATATTTGTCGAAAGATACTATTCACTCTTGAACCATTAAACATTTATGCCAATCACTTCTGAAGCAAGTCAAGTCCCCGTGTTGCACCCCATTCTTTTCTTACTTGTACAATAAAAAATAAAAAAGTAAAAAACTTATTTTTGTTTGGCAATTCTTGGAAGAGTACTCACCCATGTTAGGTCGCACTTCGTCTTTCTAATATATCCAGGAAATTTTGTTGCAAAGTAATGGCAAAAAGTGCAAAATAGTAATAACAATAGTAAAAAAATAATTGTTGTGGAGAATGTTCCCACTGGAAAATTGTTTCAGTTGGAAAGAACAAAAAAAAAAA
>OU015765.1:21919572-22027375 GCA_907173295.1 Fagus sylvatica
TTCATTTATTAGGCCTCAACAGGGTAGTCCACTAGTTTGTGCCAATTGAGAAGAGATGGCATGGATGGTTGCTAAAAGATTTGTCACTTGGACAGTAATTGATCCAATTGCCAGCAAGATAGATGAATAAATTCTAAAAAAGATTTCAGAATCACCCATGATCTTTTAAGAAGATATCCTCTACATAATATTTTCTACATTCAATATTATACATCATTTCTTTTATAAAATTTCAGAAGTGTTTCTTTCCAATGGTGCCTCTACCTTATAGGTGAAAATTTTGTCAAGTTTCTGACATGGAGGTGGCAATGACTTTATTAACATGGAGCCTTCCACTTCGAACATGTGTAATCTTCAACCAGTAAATTACATTAACGGCCTCTCTCAAAATATCCTCATAATTTCTTAAACGATACCCTGCCTTTTGAGATTTATATATATAACATGTAGTCATATACCCCCTACAACCATTTACATACCATTAATTATAAACAAATTCAAAATACACTATTTTCAAAGTTCAAATCTCATTCAAATTTAACTCAAACAGTGTCTACTAACCAAACTAGTTATATAAAATGGAAATTCAAGAAAAATATAATAAAATTAATAATCTCAAGAGAATAAATGTCATTTCTAAATATAAAAAGCCAAACCTCAAAAGAGATTAGTGTAATTTACCCTATATTATATTTTTTGTGTAACAAAAATCTCTTTCATGTATGGTGACTTTAAGATTCTTTTATTGTTTTCTTCTTAAACTTTTTCTTTGTGTCATGAGATAACTAGCTAGGAAAAGAAAAAAGAAAACAAATGTTGTTTTACTTCTTTCATATATATATGTGCTTTAAATTTTTGTTTATATATGATAGATGTACTTAATTACTTGAAGCAAACTATTTGTTGTTAGTTTCTGTACTTTTTAATGGATGAATGTTGAAATATCATGGAAATGGATTTTTATGGTATTAAAAAAAAAAAATCTCTTCTATCGTGAATACTCATAATCATCTTTCAATTTAGTTGTACTTACTGAGGTTATTATTATATAAGGCCGGAATAATTGTATGTTAGCATATTACACATTTTGTTTATTTTACACCCCCCCCCCCCCCACCAGAAAAATATAATATATATATATCACCTTTTCTTTTTTCTTTTTGTCGTTTTTCATTGTTACATGCATTTTAAGTTACATATATATAGACAAATCCGAACCTGATTATAACCTAGACCCACTTAACTTTACCCAATCCAACTGATTGCTAGGCCTATCTGAACCAAACAAGCTCGAAGCTTAAAGGTTAATACTTAATACTGAATTATTATTATTTTTAATGAAAATACTCAATACTTAATAGTATGGATGTGTAATATTTATCAAAATAATGCTACTTAAAGTTTGGATTTAACAAAGATTATTAAAAAGCACTTATTGTGTTACTTCACTGATCCCTAATGGTGTTAGTAATTCCTAATATTTTTGTCTACATGGGTGCACTAGACATAGTCGGTCTCCGTATAGATCATCCAAAAATGAGTGTCCATGGATAAACAAGAAAAATCAATGAAAAAATGAGTGTCCATGGATCTTCATAGGCCTACAGCCTACTAGTACTAGTGATTCAAACTCAATCTATGTACTATATCTTTTGGGAAATGATATTTCCGCACCAATAGTTGTTATTTCCGCATTATTGGTGCTAAAATATCAAACAATCATACATAAACATCATATCATTTGTTGTTATTTCTAGATTATTGATGCAGAAATATCAACAAATGGTGTGGAAATAACACTAACCTATCTTATATTTCAATGATATTTTTAGAGAACAAAAAAATAGTACTTTCAATCATTATACTGACATTGATAACTAAACAACCTTAGTAACATTTGCACATAAGAAAACTAGGCTACAACTGTGGCTATGAGAATCTAATTCCAAAATTATTAGTACATAAGACTAAGATATGCTAAAAAAAACAAGGTACATACCCATGAAATCGATAATGAGTCGGCCATCCGAGAACCTTCCAACAGGTTTGTGAAAATAGGTCTCCCCATAAGGTGGTTTTAGTGTTATAAAGCTAGCAGCAGACAATCCACCGGTATCAGAACTTGAGGCACCAAAGTTAAAAATTGCAGGAAACGTGCAATTTTCCAAAGCAAATGCAGGGTTCAGTGTGGCAGCACACAATAAAAGCATACAAAGGCAACGGAGAGAAGTTGTAAATTTGGGAGACTCCATATATTGGATAAAGAAAGAGAGACCCAAATGAGATGGAAACCAAAGAACGAAAGTTTGATATTTGTATTGCAAGGAAAGGTGCACTTCCTATCACATTTATATCTACAAAGAAGCATGGTTGTCTAAGGCATTGAATTCGCATTCATCTTTGAAATATGGTGCTAATTTATATTATGTCACTTAAGACTAGTTTAAAATTCTAGAAAGTCTATCCAATGGGACAATTTGTCGGTTTAATTTATGTGTATTTTGAAGTAATCCTTGATTTCATAAATGCTAGGAAAAGGACCCTTTTGGACGTGGATAAAAGTCGGTTACTATATTAAACAATAAAATCATGTGTGTTAAATTTAATTGAAAAATCAAAGAAAAAGCACCCATTTTTTTTATGACTTTGAATGCCGGAAGTAATTAAGTAATTTCATGTGATCTATTTAGCAAAAAGTAATTTCATGTGATGTTTATATTTGAAATTTACTCAATACCAAATATTTTCCTTTTCTCTAGCAACACGTACGAGTCATCTAACAAATTTCCAAAAGTTGACCATTTAACTTAGTCATGATTGGAACTTTTCCACCCAACTCACACGATTTGATTGGAAACTAAGGCTAAACACGAGACCAAGTGAATCACGTCAGTGGTCCACTGTTCTAATAATTAATTTTCATGTGTTTTAATTGAATGACTCAGAGAGATACGGGAGCATATCAACTGCAATTAAAATAGGTACAATCACTACAATTTAAACTACATGACCCAATTAAATATTGCCACATCAATTCCAAGTCAGATCCAATTCTGCCAAGCTATTAACGGAGGTGTCTGCCGTTACTACTCTGCAATCTGAAAAATCTTACCAATTTCTTCCGCTCAAAGCTCAAACGTTTCACACCTAAATTCCTCACCCATTCGGCCAAAAGTCCTCTCTCTTCCTCACGTCTCTCTCTCTCTCTCTCTCTCACTTATCCACAGAAACCGAACCAACCAAGCAGAGTATAAAAGTTAAAACCCATCCTCCATAGTTGAATCTAGTTGTAGTCCTGTGGAACTACAAATATAAACCCAGATTAACCAAGAACAACAGAAAAAACTAAACAAAAGAAAGTAATCTATACTTTCTTTCTTTTTTAGATAAACGGCTAACAAAATTAAATTCTTAAATAGTGTTACATCGCAACACTTGAGCAGATTAATCAATATTAATAATTTAAATTCTTATATAGCATGTTAACAATGAAATCCTTTGAAAAAATATGCAAACCCATAAATGAATAAGAAAAACAAACAAAAAAATACCTGAAGACATATGGTGGGTAATTCACCCCCTTTTCTGTAAATTTTTCATCTAGCTCCATCTGATTTTGGACTGCCGAATGCTTTTCAAGGATCTGCTTGGTTTGAAACCCAGTTTCAGATATGCTTGGTTCCGTTTCTGTGCATAAGCTAGAGAGAGACGTGAGGAAGAGAGGGGACTTGGCTAGAGTATTAACGGAAGGCACCTCCGTTAGTAGCTTGGCAGAAGTGGATCTGACCTGGAATTGGTGTGTCATTTTAATTGATGCGGCAATGTTTAATTGGGCCAAGTAATTTACATTGCAGTAATTGTACATTGCAGCTGATATGCTCCCGTGAGATACCATCAACTATTTAAATTATCCAAATACCCTCACCAGTTTCCCCATACGTCCCTCTCAAAAACTCTCATAAAAAAAAATTCCATTCTCAAAAATTACTCTCTTAGATTCTTCATCATCATCGTCATCACAAAAAGACCCAAATTCCCATCTCACCAAGATTGAAAAGACCCAAATACCCTCTACAGATCCGGCTACCAGTCACGGCAGATCTGGCTTCACGGGTATTGGAGTCTGAGGCGTTGTTCATTAGAAAAGCCGGTGAGGAAAAGGCGTTGTTCAATATTCATGGCTGTTTGACTGATGATTATTTTGGGTTGATCTGAACAGTAATGGGTCTCCATCATTTGTCTTGGTCAGTGATACTGTTCATTCAGGGAAAAAAATATTTAAAAAAAAAAATAGAGAAGTCTTGGTCAATGATTGTTGTCTCTAACCCAGTATTCACGTTTTAATCTCCAAAAACTAAAAAACCCAATATGCATATATATAACCAATACCAAAGGGTATTTACAGTAAAAACCAACTGAATCATTTCTTCAAGATCCAGTTTAAAATTTTCTGAAACAAGAAATTGCAGAAGAATGACCCAAAAAAGGATGGTCATTTTAAGGCTTGGAGAGAACATTGGCCACCACGGCGGCCGGCAGCGTTTGAAGAGTCCGAGTGGAGTAGGAGTACTGGGACGAGTCGGTGACCTTGGAGAGACGGTGGATTAATTTTTTCATAGTGTTTTATGTGATGATGATGATGATGATGATGAATCTAAGAGAATGACAGTGAGAATGGAATTTTTTTTATGAGAGTTTTTGAGTGAGAGACGTATGGGAAACTAGTGAGGGTATTTGGGTAATTTAAATATTTGATGGTATCCAACCGTGATATCAATCATTCAAGTAAAACACATGACAATTAGTTATTGGAATGTTTGACGGCTGATATGGTTCACCTGACAGACTGAATAATTTCTCACACTAATTTGTGCTAATTGAGAAGAGATGGCAAGGATGGTTGCTAAAAGATTTGTCACTCAGAAGTCGGACAGTAATTGATCCAATTGCCAGCAAGATAAATGAATAAATTTTAAAGAAGATTTCAGAATCACCCATGATCTTATAAGAAGATATCTTCTACATAATATTTTCTACATTCAATATTATGCATCATTTCTTTTATAAAATGTGTATTACACAATTGTGGATTTGTTCACGTGAGGGATAAGATATATATATTAGAGGCATATGATAACTACTGCTTTATAAGAGAGATTTACAAATATGAGACAGAAATAACGAAAAATAGTATAAGAAAATAGCTAGACATTTCAACTCCTCCTTTGAAAGAAAAGTTTCTTTTTTTGGACAAAATCATTAATTAGTTATTTTCTTTTGTCTTTTTGTTTAAAGGATCTAGGTGCATTTTACTAAAAAAAAAAACATTTGTTCCTTACTAAAATTTACTACTTCAACTGATCAAACCTTTTTCATTACCTACACACAAAGAGAAAAAGAAAAAACTACTAATACAGTATTAATTACTTCTCAAGTTCTCATCACATCATGGTGATAAAGAATCCCACTTTATGTCATTATTTCGGTCGGTGGTGGGTTAAGGTTATATGTACTTACTTACCCTAGCCAATCCAAGTCATAACTTAATAGTTTGAGTTGTCCATAAAAAATAAAATAAATAAATAAATAACTTAATAATTTGTGTTGGATACTCTTTAAAAGAAAGAGAGAAAGAAAAAAAAAAATCTTAACTATTAATGTATGGTTGGGATTTGTTGTTAAGAAAAAAAACTTTTGTAATCCCTCTTTTCTTGTAGAAAAATAAAACTTTAATTTAGGGAAGAAAAAAACAACTTAAAAACTATGTTATAATGTCCCATTCTACTCCTCTCAATTCATTTGTTTTTTATTTCTTCATGTATCTCTCAACTCCTACTTTCATCTTTGACTGTTTACTAGGGTTTTGGAAGCTAAGTCAACTTTCCTATCTTTTGAGTTATGTCACATTTATTGCGTGTTTGGTACACGCAACTCAATCCGTGATTCTGGATTCAAATCCAGAAAATCGTGGGTCCCACGGTAAAAAATGTTGTTTGGTACACGGGATTTCAATGAGGATTTAAATCCCAACTTGAATTTTTATGTGGGTCCCATGAAAATTTGAGTTCACCCCTCAGCTGTTTTTGAATCCAACCCGGATTCAAATCCAGACTCAATTTTTTTGTGGGTCCCAGTTTATTACCGTTGCTGGCCCACCTTATTTTTTTCTCCCATTTTCTCTCTCTCCTCCGTAAGCTTTTCTGCTTCTCTCTCTCTCTTGCTCTCGGCCATTACAGAATAACCACCCATTCCGTTCAACAAATCTATCACCTACACATCAAAACCCACAGCCACCATGACCCAAACATCAATCCCTGGCATCAACAATACAAACCCAGAAAGAAAAAAAATAAAAATAAAAATTAAATCCACCCACTTCAACCAAAACCCACTCACTTCTAGCAAACCCGATTGCAACACAAGCCAACCCAGCCTCCACGTCGCCGGAACGAGCTCACGCCGTGACCATTCCAGCGCCGATCGCAACCCACATGTCGCCGAAAACTTCCCTCTCGCAACCCCTTGCACAACCAACCTCAACCTCCACCATGGCAACACCGAAAATAATATAAGCTTGTGTTTTAGAGGAAAAAGAGAGAAAGAAAAAGAGAACAGAACTGAGAGGAAGAGTCGGTGAAAAAATAAAGATGAGAGAAAAAAAGAAAAAAAAAAAAGAAGATGAAAGGATATGTGTAAAATTGGAAAAGAAGAAAGGAAAGTGAGGGGGTTGTAAAGAGTAAAAAGGTGCAGCAAGGAACGTTCAGGAAGCAAGAAGAAGAAAGGAAGAAAAAAAAAGAGAGAAAGGGGGACAAGGAACGTTCAGGAAGCAAGAAGAAGAAAGGAAGAAAAAAAAAGAGAGAGAAAGGGGGAAGGGGGGATGTATATCTGGTGGGGGAAAAGTAAAAAGAAAGGGGGGGAGGGTGGGGGGTTACGTGGATGGTGGGGGAAAAAAAAAGAAAGGAAAAAGAAAAAATAAATAAAATAAGAAGTGGTGTACGTTGGTGATGATGAAAAAAAGAAAGAAAAAAAGAAAAAAATTAATAATTTAATGATAAAAACTAAATCTAAAAACCAAAACTATGTACCAAACACAATTTTTTTTTTTAAATTGTGATTTCAATTGTGAAACCAAAACTATGTACCAAACAGAATTTTTTTTATAATCTTGAATTCAAATCAGGATTGAAGTTCTAACTTCAATAAAGTAAAAAGTCACGAAACCAAAACAAAAAACGAAAACACGTACCAAACAGGCCCTTAACTTTTGCGCTTTTGAGAAATGTTTCTTTCCAATGGTGCCTCTACCTTATAGGTGAAAATTTTGTCAAGTTTCTAACATGGAGGTGGCAATGACTTTATTAACATGGAGCCTTCCACTTCGAACATGTGTAATCTTCAATCAGTAAATTACATTAATAGCCTGTCTCAAAATATCCTCATAATTTCTTAAACGATACCCTGCCTTTTGAGATTTATATATATAACATGTAGTTATATACCCCCTCTACAACCATTTACATACCATTAATTATAAACAAATTCAAAACACACTATTTTCAAAGTTCAAATCTCATTCAAATTTAACTCAAACAGTGTCTACTAACCAAACTAGTTATATAAAATGGAAATTCAAGAAAAATATAATAAAATTAATAATCTCAAGAGAATAAATGTCATTTCTAAATATAAAAAGCCAAACCTCAAAAGAGATTAGTGTAATTTACCCCTATATTATATTTTTTGTGTAACAAAAATCTCTTTCATGTATGGTGACTTTAAGATTCTTTTATTGTTTTCTTCTTAAACTTTTTCTTTGTGTCATGAGATAACTAGCTAGGAAAAGAAAAAAGAAAACAAATGTTGTTTTACTTCTTTCATATATATATATATATATATATATATATATATATACATATATATATATGTGCTTTAAATTTTTGTTTATATATGATAGATGTACTTAATTACTTGAAGCAAACTATTTGTTGTTAGTTTCTGTACTTTTTAATGGATGAATGTTGAAATATCATGGAAATGGATTTTTATGGTATTAAAAAAAAAAATCTCTATATATATATATATATATATATATATATATATATATATATATATATATATATATATTATATATATGTATAATATATAATTATAATATATATGTATAATATTATATATATATATATATATGTATATATATATTGTTACATATGTTTTAAGTTATATATATGTAGACAAATCCAAACCTGATTATAACCTAGACCCACTTAACTTGACCCAATCCAACTGATTGCTAGGCCTATCCGAACCAAACAAGCTCGAAGCTTAAAGGTTAATACTTAATACTTAATTATTATTTTTTTTAATGAAAATACTCAAAACTTAATAGTATGGATGTGTAATATTTATCGAAATAATGCTACTTAAAGTTTGGATTTAACAAAGATTATTAAAAAGCACTGATTGTGTTACTTCACTGATCCCTAATGGTGTCAGTAAGTAGTAAGTAGTAACTACAGCATTCCTAATATTTTTGTCTACATGGGTGCACTAGATATAGTTAGTCTCCGTATGGATCATCCAAAAAAAAAAAAAGTTCTATGTAACCCATGTTTCTACCTTGGCGTGTTGGTTGTCCTATCATGTCAATGTGGATAAACTAGAAAAATCAATGAAAAAATGAGTGTCCATGGATCTTCATGGGCCTACATCCTACTAGTACTAGTGATGCAAACTCAATCTATGTACTATATCTTTTGGGAAATGATATTTCCGCACCAATAGTTGTTATTTTCGCACTATTGGTGCAGAAATATCGAACAATCATACATAAACATCATATCATTTGTTGTTATTTCCGGATTATTGATGCGGAAATATCAACAAATGGTGTGGAAATAACACCGACCTATCTTATATTTCAATGATATTTTTAGAGAACAAAAAAATAGTACTTTCTATCATTACACTGACATTGATAACTAAACGACCTTAGTAACATTTGCACATAAGAAAATTAGGCTATAACCGTGGCTATGAGAATTCCAAAATTATTAGTACATAAGAATGAGATATGCTAAAAAAAACAAGGTACATACCCATGAAATCGATAATGAGCCGGCCATCCGAGAACCTTCCAGCAGGTTTGTGAAAATAGGTCTCCCCATAAGGTGGTTTTGGTGTTATAAGGCTAGCAGACAATCCACCGGTATCAGAATTTGAGTCACCAAAATTAAAAATTGCAGGAAAGGTGCAAGTTAATTAAAATATCTCAGATAAATTAAGCACCTACAATACAATAAAATAGTTACGTAATATTTTTTTTTTATGACTTTGAATGCCGGAAGTAGTTAAGTAATTTCATGTGATCTTTATATTTGAAATTTACTCAATACTAAATATTTTCCTTTTCTCTAGCCACAAGATAGTCATCTAATAAATTTCCAAAAGTTGACCATTTGACTTAGTCATGATTGGAACTTTACCACCCAACTTACACGATTTGATTGAAACGAAGGCTGAACACAAGTTGGGATGTTTGAACTTTGACTAGGCGAAGTGAAAGAACCAGAAATGAGTGGTGAAAAAAATTTTAATTTTTTCAAATTAATTAAAAGGATTAGGGAAGAAATTGTGAGCTTACTTGTGCAGCCGACAAAGATCCAATTTCAAACCAAAAGAAAAGAAAAGGGTACTTCAGCAACAAAAATAAATAAAGGTAGAGTTCCGTGTCTTGGGGTTCCAACGTACGAAAGGTAACACATGAAAGAAATAGTTTGCTGATCTGCTAAGATTCCGCACACATAATCGACGAATGAAAGCAATTGGCTTGTCTCAGAATAATGAAAGCAATTAGTGATTAGTGAATAGTGGGATAAATCTACAGTATCCACGTGGGTACGATACCTCTAAATAGCTAAACTGTTATAACAAGTTACCAAAACATCACATTAATAGTACTATCATCACATTTGATGGTACCAATATCACATATGATGGTACCATTATCACATTATTTAGTACCTTTATTCACATCACAATTGATTGTACCTTTATCACATTTAATGGTACCTAGTACCAACATCACATATGATGTATCTAACATCACATTGGTTAGTACCTTAATTTTGTCACATTTAATGGTACCAACATCATATTTAATAGTACCAACATCACATTTAATGGTACCAATATCACATATGATAGTACCCTATCATCTAATTAGTACCACAACCTCTTTAATAGTACCTATCCTCACATTTCAATAAAAATCTTTTGTCCTCCACCAAATTATAACAAGTCATATGTACAGTATTTCTTAAAGGGTTAACGGAGTTAACATCATCAGCCAACCCACTCCGAAAAAAGGAAAGATAGAAGACCACCATTGACGGTGGTGCAAAACAAAATTGGCCGATCCCTACCGTGTTCCAGCATTATGGCCACCATCAGAGAATATGAAGATTAACTCTTCATGATGCCACACGAAATAACTATTTGCACAGGTCCTTGAGAGTTGACACAACTCATTTAATAGTCCTTGAGAGTTGACACAACTCATTTATGATTTACCCAATTACCTCCTTGGCCCAAACCCTCTGTTGAGAAAAAAAAATAAAATCCCAAACTCGTCAAGAACTAGCTCCATCCATTAACTCCTCTTTTATATATCAAAATAATGGATAGAAGGCAAAGAAACCCACGAATCCGCCACTTCAATAATTTCACATCTCCTTGATTCAATGTCTTGTCTTGTGAAAAAAAACATTAACAGAAAATGAGAAAGAATAGAAAATCGGAGGAGCCTTGGCTTGCTCATGGAGGTTTCCAAGATTTTTGTTCACTGTTGTCGATATCACCCTCGTCAGCTCCTCCAACGATGGCCTTGGTGGTGGAATGCGGTAGGCAGTGGCTGGGTATTTTTTTGTTATTCTTTTTGGGAAGAGAGAGAAGGAGCGATAGAGAAGAGAGAATGAACAGTTTAGAAAAAACTGAAAACTTATTCTACCGGTAGGAGGTAAACCCATTTAATTAAATATACGGCTAAGATTAAGTTTATTAAAATTAAGGGTTGATTTGAGTGGATACCATACCCACACAAAAAAGATGGGTACTGTAGAATGATCCGTGAATAGTGAATCAATTTTCAACTGCAGAGCTAGATCCAAAACTGATGTTCCTCTACTATTCACATCCCACATCCACACATTTACATGAGAGACTAAAGCAAAACCAATACTGATGGTCCAACAAACTCAAACCAATCATTTAAACTCTTGAAAACATCACACCACTTTCTTAATTTAGCTTTGGAAAAGTTTTTACAAAATTTTCTCAACCAAAACCCCTTAATTGGTCGAGATATTACAATAACTATTCAGTTGTTTGGTTACGCTTTCATTTTAGATAATAGTTATTTTTTAGGAATGACTATTCTTTAAAATGAGAAATAATTATTCCTTGTCAAAATGGTCATAATAACTAGGGAAAATTACACTTCACCACCCTAAACTATCACCCGTTTTCACTTTTCCCCCTAAACTTTAAAAAGTATCAATTAACCCTCTAAACTAATTCAATTGCACGGCCGTTACCCCCTGATGCCAAAATCGAGTTAAAATTAACGGAATTAAGCAACATGTGACACGCACGTTATCCCGGGCCCACCAGAATAACTTTACCAATTTCATTTTTATTAAAATCCCGAATTGCCCTTATCTCAACTTTTTTTACTTTTTTTTTATAATTTTAGCCTGGTTTTTATTTTTGGGTCCAAAGTTTTAAATTATTATAGCAAATTCAGCCAGTGGGAGAGAAGATGAGCAGTGATGAAGAAATCAAAGCTCCCCTCAGTAAGCTTTTCTTTTTCTCATTTCATATTTCCAATTCCACAATTTTCTTTCACTTTCTCTTCAATTTTCCACCTCTCCAAACACCAAGCTAAGCATCAAAACTTTTTCAATCATGCACAGTCCAGAAGCAATCTCGAGCCTCCGATTCGGTGGAACCGGAAAATCCCTCCGGAATCGAGAACTCTCCGATCGAGCAGGTAGCTCTGACGGTTCCGATCAGTGACGACCCCTCGCTCCTGTGATTCACTTTTCGAACGTGAATAAGGAATATTCAAAGCTTTGATTTTTTATAAAAAATTTCCGACTTTCCTTCGCACCGAAACACAGTTTGAAAAATAATTCTCGCGTGCTTTTGATTTCAGGTCTGGATTTTTACGCCTAGACAAAAGTTTCAACCTTTTTATTTTTTTGTCTCTCTTGCACAATCCTAGCCTTGCCTTTTGTACGGATTTTTCAATGAACGAAAATGAAGAAGAATAAAGTGAAAGTGTACCTATTTTTTTATTTTTTGTTCTTCAATTCGCTCCAGAAATTGAATTGAAACCTAGGATTTCAAAATTTTGAAGGTCCAACGCCATAGAAACAGTAATATGACAGAGTGCATTGAAGGGTAGTATTACAGGTTGAGATCTATTAAGAGGCAGCGACTTGTAAGCTTTGGAAACGCCGCCACTTTGAGTCTAAGAAGCATTTTAATTTGATCCGATTAAATGAGATACACCAATTTAAGCACGGGATCTGATCTCTTTGATGTTTTGATACTCGGTGGAAATTTGGAAAAGGCAAAGGTAAAGTTGAAGAAGAAAGGTGGAAAACTCAAAAAAGAAGAGATTCTAATACCGTCAGAGCTACCTGCTCGATCGGAGAGTTCTCGATTCCGGAGGGATTTTCTGGTTCCACCGAATCGGAGGCTCGAGATTGCTTCTGGACTATGCATGATTGAAAATGTTTTAATGCTTAGCTTGGTGTTGATAACCATGGAAAGTCAGCATTCAAATCAAATTTAAACACCAGCTTATGACTCCCAATAGATTGATTTCTCCAAAACCAGCCCCACCATGATTCTCTCTTAATTGTAACCGTTGTAAATTTCCTTTAGTTTAGCCAAATATATTTCTGTCATAACTATCAATCCCTACAATTTAGGGAATGCAATGTAATCTTTGTCAATATATATACTTGACCAGAATCACCACAATGGTGGGTGGTCTTCAACCCAATATACTTGCCATCTATATTCTCCTTCATGGTATTCAGAGCTATACGTCTAACGACTATTACACAAATTTTTTTTTTTTCTTCTCTCCATGGAAGCCATCAATTCCTCTGCTGGTGCTGTAGTTCCCAGCCATTCCGGGTTCATGTCTATCAAACTTGACAGAACCAACTATCCACTATGGCTTGCTCAAATTGTTCCGATTCTAAAAAGCAAGAATTTGATGGGATTTGTCACAGGTACAAATCCTTGCCCACCAGAATTCAAACGCAATACTGACGGCACCGTAACAACTGAAGTGGATCCTAGGTACGCTACCTGGCATCAACAGGACCAGATGATCCTTAGTTGGATCAACAACTCTCTTTCTCCAACTGTACTGTCTACAGTGGCTCAATTCACATCTTCACAAGCTACATGGTCCTCACTTGAGAAGAGATATGCTTCTCAGTCGAAAAACCGAATTTTGCAGCTCCGGCATGACTTACTCACTGTGAAAGGGGAAGGTCTTTCCATCTCAGATTTTGTGGACAAGATAAATCAGATTGCTGATAATCTTGCCTTAGCAGGAAAACCAGTTGACGATGATGAACTTGTCAACATAATCCTGAACAATGTCGGCCCGGCATATGAAGTTACAGTCAGTTCTGCACAAGCCCGTGACACTTCTATATCTTATGACGATCTTGTCGCTTTATTGCTTAATGCAGAGATGAGGCTCAAGGCGCAACAAACACCATCTCTTGAGGCAAGTCCCACTGCCATGTACACACCCAAAGCTACACAAAGCAACAACCGTGGTCGTAATTCTGTGCACCACCGTGGATCCAATATGCGAGGCAGGGGACCATCTGGTTTCCGTCGGAATCAAAATTGGTCCCAACCACAATCAGGTTCAGTGTCTTTTGGTAACTCTGGTCCTATGCCTTCACGTCCTCCATGTCAAATTTGTAATCGCAGTGGGCATAGTGCCCTTGATTGCTATCAACGCATGAACCATGCGTATGAAGGCAGAATCCCAACTCAGAAACTTACGGCTATGGCTGCTACTGCCTCCTCCAACATTCCATCAACCACATGGATTTCAGATTCTGGTGCCTCGAACCATATTACTGCTGATCTTACAAATTTGGCCATTCACAATGAATATCAGGGAAAAGATCATGTTGCTGTAGGTAATGGTGCAGGTTTGACTATCGCTCATACTGGCTCTAGTAAATTCACTTGTGGTTCCTCAACCTTTGCTTTGAAAAATATTTTGCATTGCCCTTCCATTGCTGCTAATCTTTTGTCAATATATCAATTCACACGGGATAATAACTGTTACTTTGTTTTTTATTCTGACTGTTTCTATGTGAAGGATGTAAAGACGGGGAAGACGCTTTTCCGCGGGAAGAGTGAACATGGTCTCTATCCCTTTCGCATTCATACTCAAATCTCTACAAAATCGGGTCGTCCATTTGCATTGGTTGGTGTTCGTGTTAGCGTCCCAATTTGGCATTCTCGGTTGGGTCATCCTGCCAACAACACTTTGTCACATCTTATTTCAAATAAATGTCTTCTCATGCATGGTAATAATTCCATTCCATTTTGTAATTCATGTCCTTTGGGTAAAAGTACTAAGTTACCTTTTCAATTGTCGGATTCCATATCAAAATTTCCTTTGGAATTAATTCACTCAGATGTTTGGACTTCTCCTATTATTTCAATCAAAGGATCAAAATATTATGTTTTATTTGTGGATGATTTTTCACGATACTCATGGATCTTTCCAATGCAATATAAACATGAAGTGTTCGATATCTTCCTCAAATTTAAACTACATGTTGAAAATCTCTTTTCATCCAAAATAAAAATGTTTCAATCTGATGGTGGGAGTGAATATACAAAAAGAAAGTTTCAAAATTATTTGGCTTATAATGGTATTGGATTCCGCTCCTCTTGTCCAGGTCATCCTGAACAAAATGGGGTCGCAGAAAGAAAACATCGTCACATTGTTGACACTGGGCTCACACTTCTTGCCCATGCTCATATGTCATCAAATTATTGGGTAGATGCATTTCAAACTGCATTATACTTAATAAATCGTCTGCCAACTCGTGTTTTACAGTACCTCAGTCCATATGAAAAATTATTTCACAAATCTCCCTCATATGATACTCTTCGTGTATTTGGATGTGCATGTTTTCCTTATTTACGACCTTACAATACAAATAAATTACAATTTCGTTCCAAGCGGTGTGTTTTTTTGGGGTACTCTCTTAACCACCAAGGATACCGCTGTCTTGATCAAAGTACAGGTCGTATTTATTTGTCCCGTCACGTTATTTTTGATGAGTTATCATTTCCATTTCAAGAGACCACTAACACTCTTTCTGCAGAGACGGCTTCACCAAGATTTTAATTCACCACTAGAGATAGTTACTGAACCTTTGCCCCATATACCATTAGCTTCTACTGGCTCTCCAAATACAACCATACCACCTTCCAGACCCACCTACACAAAACCCACCTAATGTTCCTACTACATCCATCACACCAACTACAAATATCCTCATCACTCCTCCTATCATTACCGAACCTACCCAACCAAACACTACTCCAATCCCCAATCCTATCATTACTGAAACTTCTCCCCCAACCACTAATCCCCACCCTATGGTTACTAGGAGTCAAGCTGGAATCTCTAAACCAAATCCAAAGTATGCATTGAATGTAACTTATGATCCCACTCTTTTAGAACCCACATGTTATACTCAAGCTGCAAAATATGAGGAATGGCGTAAAGCAATGGGTGTTGAGTTTAATGCTTTGCAACAAAGCGGTACTTGGTCATTGGTACCACCTACTTCGGATATGAACATCCTACCTAACAAATGGGTGTTCAAAATCAAAAAGCGTTCGGATGGCACTATTGAACGCTACAAGGCCCGCCTAGTGGCCAATGGATATCACCAACAAGAGGGCATTGATTATACAGAAACCTTTAGTCCGGTTGTGAAGCATTCCACTATTCGCATTATACTTGCTTTAGCCGTCCATCACAAATGGCCAATTCGACAATTGGATGTTCAAAATGCGTTTCTGCATGGGATCTTATCAAGAGGAAGTATATATGAGACAACCTTCGGGCTTCATTGATCCAAACTATCCTAACCATGTTTGCAAACTTCATAAGTCACTTTATGGTTTAAAACAGGCACCACGTCAATGGTTTACAAGATTTTCTGATTATTTAGAGGAACTTGGGTTCTGTGAGTCCAAAGCAGATTATTCTCTATTCACATTTCATAAGGGTGATTTGCTCATTATTCTGCTTATATATGTTGATGACATTTTAATTACAGGCACTAGCTCTTCCCATATTTCTAGTCTTATTCAGAACCTGGGCAGATTGTTCTCTATGAAAGATTTGGGACCACTACACTATTTCCTTGGTCTAGAGGCGGTATACAGCACAACTGGTTTGCATCTCACTCAAACCAAGTACACTATGGATTTACTGTTTCGAACAAAGTTTCAGGATGTCAAGCCAATCTCTTCTCCTGCTACTGCTGGTAAGAAACTCAGTCTCTATGATGGAGACCCTCTTTCGGATCCCACAGAATTTCGCAGTGTTGTTGGCGCCCTACAATACTTGACACTGACTCGTCCAGATATATGCTTTGCTGTTAATCAAGTGTGTCAATTTCTGCATCAACCAACAACAAATCATTGGACTGCTGTGAAACGTATACTGCGTTATTTAAAGGACACTCCTGACCATGGGCTCTTCTACCAACCCGGCTCTTTGATGTTGGAAGCTTACTCTGATGCAGATTATGCAGGCTGTCCAGATGATCGTCACTCTACAGGTGGCTACTGTGTCTATCTTGGTCATAATCCCATCTCTTGGAGTGCCAAGAAACAGCGTACTGTATCAAGATCAAGCACCGAAGCTGAATACCGTCAACTGGCCTACACTGCAGCTGAACTCTCATGGATTAGATCCTTGTTTAAAGACTTGGGAGTATGTCTTTCAACTCCTCGCATTTGGTGTGACAATATCAGCTCCATCTCATTGGCATCGAACCCGGTCTTCCATGCTAGAACCAAACATTTGGAGGTTGACTATCATTATGTCCGTGACAAAGTGGTACGTAAGGAACTCGAGGTCTGCTATATCTCCACTACAGATCAAGTCGCCGACATCTTTACTAAAGGTCTCTCAAAGTCTCGGTTCCTTCTATTAACAAACAAGCTTATGGTTCGCTCACGGCCCATCAGCTTGCGGGGGTGTGATAACCATGGAAAGTCAGCATTCAAATCAAATTCAAACACCACCACTTATGACTCCCAATCAGATATGATTTCTACCGAAAATAGAACTCCAGCTGTTCCAGCCGTGTATCCCACCATGATTCTCTCTTAATTGTAACCGTTGTAAATTTCCTTTAGTTTAGCCAAGTATATTTCTGTCATAACTATCAATCCCTACAATTTAGGGAATGCAATGTAATCTTTGTCAATATATATACTTGACCAGAATCACCACAATCGGTGTGGTCTTAAACCCAATATACTTGCCATCTATATTCTCCTTCAGTTCTTTATGATTTTAAATATTGCCTTGTTTTTCAAAATCTTCTTAGAAAATGTATCATGAATATATATATATATATATATTTTTCAACTAATTGAGATATATGCATTTCCCAAAAAAGAAGAGTAATTCGACTACATTATAGCTTACTGTATTTGTATAGGATATCAAATAAGGTTTGGTTGTTGAGGATCCATAGTCGACTCCAAAAAATTGTTATTGTTTTTATAGTTACTGTCATTTGTATTGTTGTTACTATCCAATATTGTGACAACATAAGAAATTTAAACAAAAAAGGGGGGAAACAAAAAAGCACAAAAAAGTGATTGTGACTTAAGGTTTTCAAATAAATGTGATGTAGTTAGTATTATATGTGACGTTGTTACTATCAAATATAACTATATAATAATTTTTTTTCTTTTAAAAATGTGACTTAAGGTTACCAAAAATTGTGATGTGGTTATTATCCAATGTGTGGCTATATAAGAAATTTAAACAAAAATTGAAAAAAAAAAAAAAACTAAAAAATAATGTGACATAAAGTTACCAACAAATGTGATGTTAGTATTTGAAATTCCAAATCAAAAGAGATTACATTGGGGCTCACCCAACTTAAAACAAATTTGTTGTGGAAATTCGTTGTGTTCATAGATTTTCTCTTTCTCCCCCTCCCATGAAATAAAAGGCAAAAAAATGGCAAACAAGCAAGAAAAAAAATACCCAAGAAAGTAATTTTAACATAAAATCTTCTTTAAATAGTAATAACATGATACAATCTAATCCACTTATATCACAATGAAAACTTTTAGAAACACCATGGTAAAGTTACCATAAAAAAACTCTAGAAGATCCTAATCAAATTTCTTAGTTTCTCATGAGGTAAATTATTTAAAACATTCTTCTAATTATCTAATACTACCATTTTCTTTCCAAGTGATAAGATTCGATCGATGTTCTTAAAAGAGACATGCCCTCCCATATAAATATTGCCAATGGGGAATCCATTACAGCAGAGCAAAACAAACCCAAGAGAAGTAATAGTTTTCCAGTTTCCACACAAACCTAGAAAATATGGAGCATACATCTTTCAAGATGACTTCTATGGTCATGATCTTATTGGTCATTGCATCTTGTTAGTCTCTTAGCCTCTCATGGATAACAAATTATAATTTTTCTACCACGTGGATGTAGCTAATGAAATAATTTTGCATGCAGGTTTGTCATTCTCAATGGTGCCAAAAGTTGAAGCAAGCAGCCAATGTCAATCTGATAAAGACTGTGAAATCTATTGTCCAGCACCATCTAAAGGCTCTTGTGTTGATGGAGTATGCAAATGTCACCAGCCCTAAAAGCTGAGGTGCTAAGAACTGAAGCAATTACAACATGTCAATCTAATAGTGAGTGTCAAAAAGTTTGTGATAATCCATCTGGTGCCTTTTGTATTGATGGAAAATGCAGTTGTAATTAGGGGGAGCCTTAAAAGAGTCTACAATCCAACCTAAAGCACATTGTTCTAAAGATGGTGGTTGTACTGCTATTGCTGTTATCAATAATTGTCTAGTGTTAATGCTAGATATATATCTCACTCTATAGTGAAGTGATATGAAATGATACATCTTGACTATTTTGTCAATTATGGTTGAAATGATTTAATTGAAAAATAAGTTATCTTCAAATTTTAAATTTTACAATATTGAAAGAAAGAACATATCATCCATGTTTTATTTTTCGCATCAAACATTAATATCTCACATGAAACTATGATTTCCATGACTTTCTTTATAATTTGAGGTAGTGGAAATCGGAAATCTAGTCAAATTTTGAAGCTTGATTTGAAAATGGTGATGGACGGTGCTACTGGTAGACCAAGGTGGGGTCATGGCTCCCCTAGCCCACAAATTTTTTCAATATAGAGTTTAAATTTGAAGTTAAATTTTCCAAAAATATTATACCTAATTCCCCCTCAACAATTAAATTCACTCAAAGAGATCCTAAAGAGTAGAAATAGCTAACCAACTAATCAATACTTATACCCTCTTCTAAAACCAGTAAAACAAAAAAATAATAATAAATAAATACTGGTACTATCATATTGAAGCGTTAAGCACACTAACTCTTTATCATTATTCAGCAAAATGGATTAAGTAATGGTCTTATAGAGACTATTAAGCGCTCAATATGAAGTAAAAACAAGTCTTTATCATTATTCAGCCAAAACAAAGAAAGATCATTATTGCTGCTAACAATAACTCTTTAGGTGCTGACAAAGAAGTTGGTAGTCAACTAATAATTTATTCCTCAAGATGGAATGGTTTCTTTGACAATGGAATGGTTTCCTCAAGATGCCATGAAAGCTTACCTACACACTCTTCAGCTGGTAAATTTCTAGCTAATTCCTATTACTTTTTGTGAATACATGTTTATTTTCAAAAGAAATATAAGTTTAAATTTTCTTTTTGTCGTTATATTAACTTGGAGGTGTTTTAATTTTGGTCTTTATCTTTTATAACGTTTTATTTTAGCATTTGATTCTTTTTCTTTTAAATAAAAAACAATACCTTCTCATCAAGTAAAATTCGTGTCCAAAAATCTAATCACCAAAATGAAACGTTATAAAATATATGGACTAAAATGAAAACATCTATAAATATTAAAAGAGGATTTTTGACAAATATGTATAGTTAGTGCTTCATTCGGAATAAAGTATTAATGAATTTGGAAATTTGACACTTATAGTTGTTACCCAAATATCAACCTAAGAGGGCGGGTGATTTAGGTTGAGGCAAACTTTTTCGATTTAAATGCGGAATTAAAAACTATTTTCAATTAGCAAAAACAAATTTAAGAACACAATTCAATTGCAATATAGATATGATAGAAAATCAAACACAAGCATATATAAGCAATTGAATAAGTAAGAGATAGAGATAGAGAAAATCAAACACAGTGATTGTTATCGAGGTTCGGCTTCCCCGCCTACGTCCCCGCCTCAAAATCACTTCTCGAGGATTCCCAAATCCACTAATTTGACAATCTTCTTTCGGGTGAAGATCAAAACCGTTACAAATCTTCCTTACACGGTGAAGAGTAACCACCGAGTGAAAAATCCTTTTCACTCCTTAGGATTTATACCAAAACCCACAAATCTTCCTTACAAGGTGAAGAGTAACCACCCAGTGAAAAATCCTTTTCACTACTTAGGATTTATACCAAAACCCTAACAAAAACACTCAATAATTTCAACAAAGGATTGTTGTACAAAATATGGCTCTCTCAAAGAGTAGTTGTACACAATATGCTCACTCTAATAGTATATCAAAGATTTGATCAATATGGCTCAAAAAGTGTTTAGAGAAATTTGATTTTCAATCAAGGATTTTGAATGATATGAAAATATAAGCTTGAGAAGGATGGATTGATGTAAAAAATGTTTTCTTTTCTTTCTCAATAGATTTCTCTTGTATGCTCTGTTGTTGTTTTTGTTTCTCTCTTCTATTCTCTTTATATATTGTTCAATCAATCGACTAAAGAAAATTTGAATTTGAAAATTTTTGTTCGTTAGAAAACACAATCATGATTCTATATAATTTTAAATAATAAAGTGTCAATGTCAGAAGATTGCTTTAAACCGACAATTGAAAATGGCAATCAGCCTTTTGAATAATTTGCATGACTTTTTAAAATAAACGGTGCCAATGTATGCCAACTTATATTCATTACTTTTCTGCACCAAACTTTGCTACAAGTCTTTGGCAGAGCTCTGATTCTCCAACGGACACATACTTAATTCAATCAATCAAATTGTTTTTATTGACTTTGAAATCTTTTGAAAAACTTTTCTGCTTTTTGTCAGCACAGTTTTTAGCCAAAGATATCCAAATCTGCTAGTAACTAATTTGCATGACTTTTGGAGATTCATGGGTTATTATCCCATGTGATTCATGTAATTAATTCAAACCACCTAACTTGTCAATCACCTTTAATAAGCTTGTGCCACTAAGTCAATATTTCCTTATATTTGTCAAGCTTACTTTCAGCAAGGTGTGCATGTATTGCACATAGGTGAAGGCATATGGGATTGTAACTCATATGCTCCTACAAGTCTTACATGTCGGCTACCTTAAGAAATTTTTAGCCGTAATTGATTTCATGGTTGTCTTTAAATATCAATCTAGCCATTAATGTTGACTTTGTCAATATTTTGAAAAAAAATTTATGTTTCATAAATTTTTCACCGTAACAGATTTCTTCATATGGCTATGTTTAAATATCAAAAATATCTAGCCATTAATATTGACTTTGTCAATATTTTGAAAAAATTTTCTATTTCATAAATTTTTCACCGTAAGAGATTTCTTTGTGTTCTTCACATGGCTATCTTTAAATATAAAAAATATCTAGCCATTAATATTGACTTTGTCAATGTTTTGAAAAACAATTTTCTGTTTCAAAAATTTTTCAACCGTAAGAGATTTCTTTGTGTTCTTCACATGGCTATCTTTAAATATCAAAAATATCTAGCCGTTATTTTTGAAAATCAATTTAAGTTGGTTTTAAAGTTGAGCCTTAAAGATCAAATCTTAATAAACTTTACAAAACCTAACTCTTACTTCTCATATGTCTCGGAGCATGATTCTTGAGCTTGATTTCTTTGTCTTGAGACTTGATGACTTTGATCTTCAGCAACTTGTCGACTTTGCATTTGCTTGATATTTGAATTGGCCAATGTTGGTCCAATTAAATCAATAGTCAACATTAAGCTTTAAAACATAAATCATTAGTTCATATGAAAATATCATTAATGAACAACTTAAAATCATGGTTATCATCAAAACTACATGAATGTTTTTGGATTAATTAGCCAATTAATAGGTATTGAAACCTTAAGGCTAACAATAGTTATACATGGTTTTATACAAAAATTTGACACTTGTAGCATTAAGTCAATAAAGTAGCTATATCATGTTAATGAATTTAGGGAAGAAAAAAAACTTCTCTCAATTCTGTTTTTTTTTTTTTTTGGAAAGGCATTCTATCAAGTATCAATTTTGTTTCTTGTAAATGTCATGAAGCTGGATGAGTAAATTTTGCTTCAACTATAACTAATTCAATAGAATGATTGATTCTCCAGTGTAAGATCCAAAACAACCAAGACTGTAATCTTGGAGGCTCAAGATTGATTGAACCCAAATATATGGAGTTTATATCAGCTTTGGCAGCTGGAAAGCGGGCTAGATTAATGATGGAAATCACCTCAGATGGCATAACTCCATTAACAATAGCAGTAGCTGTTGCGGCAAAGCAAACTGGTGGACAACTTATTTGTATTGGTCATGAAGATGATATAGAAAAAAGCAAAGCTTTGGTTATGGGAAATAGTCATGAAAATGTGATCAGATTTGAATATGGAAATCCTTGTGAAGTCATCAAGCAATACAAGAACATTGATTTTGCAGTTATTAATTGACTGCCAATTTCAAGATCACCTGAAAATATTCAAGACCATAAACCTTAATCCAAGTGGGTCTACATTGGTTGTAAACAATCTTCACCGTAGAAGAGATGGGATATCATTTAATTTGCTGAAGTTGTTGAGGGAAGGAATTGTGGAGTTAAATGTGTCACTCTTCCTATAGGAGAAGGAATGGATTTTACAAGAATTGGATCAACTAGTAAGCGAGAGATCAGCAGGAGATACAAGAGATTTCATGTAACATATGAGAACTGAAAATTCATTGTGACAATTTCCCATTGTAGAAAAGGAGAATGGAAAGACTATTATGTTTATGGGATGCTGAGAATGGTTTACCCCTTTTTTTTTTTTTATAAATAACTGGGACTAATTTGCCTAATCTATTTAATATTGGTACAAGTAAGAGTCGTAGTTGGATGAAAAATTACATATGTGACCACAAGTATACGTATCTTAATATATTTTATATGTTTTTTTAATTTGAGCGGTAAATATATATTTTTTAAAATTAAGATGTGCACACACCACCTACGGTACCTAATGTGAACTTATATTCACAAATTGTGAATGCCAACATTCACAGATATTCATAATTTATGAAATTTTTTTTTTTTTAAATGGTGTGTACAATGGTGTGCATTAATAATGTACATGTATTACTGCCTATTTGACATATGTAATAACTTCAAAAGTTATCCTCACTTTTAACTCAAACTTTTATGTAAAGATATATGACTGTATAAATTAAAAAGGCACGAATATATTCAGTGTATTCTTATTAATTAATTTTATTCAAAAAAGAATTGCACAACCGTACGTACATTGATGAATGCACTCGTCTAAGTCGAAGAATGAGTTAAGTCACAGTTTAAGTGACACAAGAATAATAATTCATAGTTCATAGTTGGCCGTTGGAGGGCAAGAGTTGCTTTAATGGCTCTCAAGTCTCAACCACTCCATTTGCTAAATATACAGGTTTCCTTTTTTATGATTCTTTGAAAGGCTGTTTTTCTTGCTGAATGGATATTGGGAGTTACATTAATTTTCATTGTAAGAAGTCTAAACTTTTAGCCTCACTAGAGAAGATTTCCACAATAATTCAATACTTAATTTTCCTCAATTAAGAATAAGACATCTTTAGAAGAAATAACCGCAAAACAATGTCGGGGATCTCTCCAATCTCCATCGCCATCTCTTTTACAAAACAATCAAAGAGGTGTGAGAAGAGAAGAGAAAGGATGTAAGCAGACCTTGAGCTTAAGAGAATACATCTGAGAGTCTATTAAAGCTTCAAGACATTGAAGCTTCTCTCAGTTCTTCTCTGGTTTCGAATGAGAATGATGAAGGATGAAGATGTGCAAAACGCATCGTTTCATTAATAAGAAGAATTGAAGCCCCGAGACCAAAGTGCACCGTTTCATTAAAGCTTATCAACAAACAATGAAACACACCGTTTCATTAAAGTCTCTCCCACATTAACAAGCAAAATGCAGCGTTTCTGTATTGTAGTTTGTGAGCTTAACTTTACACGTGTATATAACTTATTGGTCTTTTAGTTTTGGTAGTGGAAGTTAGTTACAGAAACAGAAATGCACTAATGCTTTAGTGCTCTGTTTTCATCTTGAGTATATATATGTAATCACACTGTAATTTTAATTAACACAGTGAATAGGGAATTCTCTTTTCCATCTCTTTGTCTCAAAGTTATCTTCCTCAAGAAGATAACCTTTTCCACTATGCATTTTTGTTTGAGTCCTTCCCGGCATACCTAGACAGACCTCTACTCCCTTTTTCTCTCTTTTGCATGTGTTCGTGGACCAACTCATACCAATGATCACATAAACCAAGTGCGAAAATAAAATATTGAAATACTAGTGGCTCGATGATTAATGGTTTTTATTATTATTATTTTGATAAATCAATTATCAAGTTTATTGAATCGATTATAATGGTTCATTATTATTTATCTATGTTGATGTGTATAATTTTTGGACATATATATCTCCTAAGTGGTATATGATGTGAGTTTACATTAGGAAACATTCATAAAAACTTTTTATAACTGTCAAATACTATTGCGCTACATTGAATGGATTTCAGTTAGCTAAATTAATCCTCTCAAAAACTTAGCTAACATTATAGGTTAAATACTATTCTAACTATAAACTTTTTATTGATTTTTTTTTTTTTTTTCCCATCTCTCCCAAGTTATTGACTTTCTTACACAAGAGAGCATGGGTGCTTACCATTCTAGGCTCCTCGCTTAAGCAGACCAAAGTTTGGTTAGAGGAAGTCCCTGTGGAGATTCAAGGAGTTTTGTAATTATTTTTATTTCCTTGTTGTGGATGCTCAAAATTTCTTTGTAGGCCATGTGTCGCTTTGTGAATGGTCTGAACGTGGGCTGGTCTGCTTGGAAGGGATGTTGAGCCCAAAACTCCACACCAAGCCCGTTGGGTCACCTGATGGCTAATGGTGCTTCCCTCTGATACTTTCTTACACATGAGAGCATGGGTGCTTACCATTCTAGGCTCCTCGCTTAAGCAGACCAAAGTTTGGTTAGAGGAAGTCCCTGTGGAGATTCAAGGAGTTTTGTAATTATTTTTATTTCCTTGTTGTGGATGCTCAAAATTTCTTTGTAGGCCACGTGTCGCTTTGTGAATGGTCCGAACGTGGGCTGGTTTGCTTGGAAGGGATGTTGAGCCCAAAACTCCACACCAGGCCCGTTGGGTCACCTGATGGCTAATGGTGCTTCACTCTGATACTTCTGATCTACCGAGCCACAATATTTATGGAGACAGTCGCAGTAGATAAGTAGAATCAGCACCGCAAATCAAAACATACTAGTAACCATACACTCTGCTTTTACCAAGACATCCAGTAGTAACAACATTTAAACAATACATATTACAAATAGCAGAACTTAGGAGTCGGTGCCACAGACTAAGAAACTGAACACGAAATGGTTAGCCTCTTACGTGACTTGCAAAGATAGTAACAGATAAGTAATATATATAGTAAAACATGAAACTCAGGAGGTTTGGTGAGTAGGAAGAGAATCATCTACTGTGCAAACATACATGAGTCAAGTGTCATTACTTAGGTAAGTGTTTGGTGGGTGAGAGAGAGTCTTTTGGCTGTGGCAGACTGAAAGTATTCAATCTACCGTAGGTCTGCAGGAAGTGTCTTACAGAGTTTTGGTTGTTTTCCTCATTCTTTTTAAGCTTTTTGAAGTCAGCTCTTATGGAGGAATTAATTTCAGACTTAAAACCAACCAACCCCTTCTTCCTCTTTCTCACCCCTCTTTATAGTGGTGTTAATGTCTTGTGGTTTCACTCATTGCACTCTTAATCATGAGCATCACTGTTTATCCGAGAGATAAAGGGGCGGGATTTGACAAAAATCTGTTTGAGATCAAGATGATGGTTTTCATCTGCTGCAGACTTGATTTGATCTGCGACAGACAGCTGATCTTCAACTCATTTATGATGTTGGAGGTGGTGAACATTAAATGCTTTACAATGGGTTGAAGTAATTGAACTGACTTGACTCATATACATTTTGCATTAATTAAATTTGATCTTACCATTTTAGCATTATTCCCCAGCAAATTTAATGCCTTTTATGTCATGGCAGATCAAAAAGAAAAAAAACTATATGCAAAATTTATAGGCCCCCCACACATACGTAGACATACAATCTCTCTCTCTCACACACACACACACATATATATATATATATATATATATGTGTGTGTAAGCCCCCATGTATGTGATACAAGAAATTAATTAGGCATTAATGTCCCAAGACTCACCGTCGTCAATGCAGACACCACCTTCTCACGTACAATCCATCATGGACCCAGAATCACGACATGTGATTTCAGTGCAGCCACCATCTTCAAAACCCATCATGGACGACCCAGAATCACCCCCAGTTAATTCAGATGTTACTACAAAGAATATAGAATGGCAAAACATAATCATGGCATTTTGCTTCACTACAGCCCTTGGAATAGCACTCCAGTCCACGCAAAAGCAATTCTAACTTCCTCCATCTTTGCCGCCTCTCCTCCAGTTCGCCACTTGGTCTATCTATGTTGTCCTAGTGTTCATTGTTTCCATATGCATAATTCTGTAAATAGTTATTGCGTATACACAAGTCGGTGTGGTCAACAATTTTTATTTTATTTTTCCTCTTGTATGTGTGAGGAAGTGATCAGTAAATTATCCCATATTTGTATAGTTTTGTTGGAACTTGGAAGCCGGTTTATAAATCATTTTGTGTGCCAAAAAATTATTAATAAAAATGGTGGAGCATCCCTGTTTTGATGACAGCCGGCATATCCAATCATGATCAAAATCCTCTAGAGTTCTTAGGGTACTCTACCACATAGAGTTTTTTAAATCCTAACCTTTCTTTTTATAATAAATGGTTCAGATTATGCCACATCATCTTTCCACTAACAAAACCCCTAAAATATTGATGTTAATGGATAAGTGTTAACACTTTAAGTGATAAAAAGTAAAAACCAATATTTTAGGGGTTTTGTTAGTGAAAAGATGACGTGGCATAATCTGAACCATTTATTATAAAAAGAAAGGTTAGGATTTAGAGACCTCTATGTGGTAGAGTACCCTAGGAACTCTAGAGGATCTTGATCCATCCAGATTATCCACATACAATCATTATTGCAATTGTGAGATCGATTTCTTTATATCTATGTGAAAGAATGAAGGCAAGCTTTTGACAATTAACTTAATACTTGATGAATATGGGGAAACAATGGAAAGAACAAAACTTGAATGGCTTAGACGTATGAATGATTTCTTGTCTTTAAGACAATATATTTGTTTCTACTTAAAGAGTTTGTCAATGGTTGTAGGCAAATTTTTCTTCATGATACGAGTGAGCCAAATTTCTTCAAATAAAAAACTTGGAGAAGTCTGTGAATTCTTAATATTGTGCACACATATGTAAACATAATAATGGAATATGTAACTAATACATATTATAATGTAAAACCAAAACTTTTTTTTTTTACTTCGTTTTCTTTTAGTTGGCTTTATGACTATGGTTTTAAAAACCAGACCGAATAAAAAATCGGAAAAGAGAGTGGTTCAAAGTTCATTAGTCCGATTGGGATCGGACTGGTGATCGAACTGATGACGTCATAAATGAATTAATTAATAATTATAAAAATATAAATAATAAATAATATAACAAATAATATATACTAAAAATATCTACATTTTTTTAATATTTTTATGTGAGTTTTCACATCTTATATTAAATGATAAAAATAATAAAATTAATTAAACTTATTAACATTATAAAAATAATCATACTTGAAACAAAAAGAAAACATATAATAAAATATTAAGTGAAAAAAAAAAAAAAAAAAAAAAAAAAAAAAGACTAAAAAAAGAATCAACCTAATAAACACCATTAAACACACACAGTACCCAATACACACACGGCACCCAATACCCAACTCTCACTTAACTCTCACCTAACACCATTAAACACACATAATGATACATCAGGTACACCCCCACCCTCACCCCCTCAAAATCTAAATAGATCTTAAAATTCAACATCTCATACTTTCTCTCTCTATCTCTTTTTTGAAGCTGCTCCGACACCATCCACTACAAAAAATTAGACAATTAGGGGCGGTATTTTTAAAGGCGGTTTACTAAACCGCCTCTACAGATATCTATTGAGGCGGTTTTCTCCACCACCTCTATAAATTTGTATTCGTAGAGGCGGTTTAATAAAACCGCCTCAGTAGGAATAATGTATAGAGGCGATTTTCATTAAACCGCCTCAATAGCTCATTTGTTTTAGAATTCCTCTTTTCTTTTCATTAAACTGATTCTCTCTCTCCTTTCTCATTTCTCTTTTTTCTTTCTCTCTTTCCTCTTTTTCCTCTCTTCCACTCTTCCTCCCGCCGCAAATCCCTCCAGCGCCGAAGCCCAGCCGCCACCGCCGAAGCTCCTATCTCTGCTTTCTGATCCAGGTACACACCAAAACTCTATTCTCTTGATGCTTCTCGATTAAACCAAAATCCTAGAATTTGTTGAGAGCTAATCTGATCGAAATTTTCTTATATACAGTACCTAGAACTCAGTAATGCTGATTTGAATTGCATATTTTTGGGATTGAATATCTTTTTTAGGGTTTAGGTTACAATTTGATTGGATTTGAAAATTTCCCCAATTGTGTCTTGGAGTTACATGTTTGTCATTTTCATCTTCGTAATTCGTACGGAGCTATTGGAGTTATTGGACATCATCTTCATCATTCCCTAAAGTATTATATTATATTTTCATCTTCGTAATTCATGCTTGGAGTTATTGGACATTCTCACAACAATAAGTATTATATTATCAATGTCAATCTCTATGGTATTACATTACTGTATGATATATATTGTGCAATGCAATATAATAATGAGGCCGTGGATTAATTGCTTCTTGGCAAACGTGATTCCACCTAATAATACGTGTTCCCATTAATTATTGTGAGGTGTTGGACTCTTTGACTGGTTGAAGATGTTTCCAGTCAAGGATTAGGAATTTCTGCAATTATTGTGCTTCTATTGTTGTGGTTTTTCCCTCCTCATTTTTTTTTAGGGTGAACCTCCCTCTAGCTTTGGTTAACAGGGCTTTTTGAGGTAGAGAGCTCTTGGTTGAAAGCTTGCCTGCAAGGTGTTTGTGTAAATGTTTGTTTGATGGTCTTCTACTGCTGAATATGCAACTACGAATTCTAACTGGTGCTTGAACTTTAATAAGCATATGCTTGTAATCATTTTGTTACATTTTGACATATATGTAGCATCTAAAAATGTCTATTGGTATTACATTTGTTTTTTTGGAGATTTATGATTTGATATGTTTTTTTGGAAGTATATAAGTATGATATAGTAGAACAACAATTTGGGTTTTCTGTCAAACTAGACTCTCTTTCTCTCTCTGCATGTCTGGTACTTTTATTTAGTTTGGTACTGATTAGTAAAAGATAATATTCTAAATTATTAGTAAGTGCAGTAAATGCAATGAGGGGAATGGACTGAAGAGGTGCACTAAATGCATTTATTTACATACCAAATATAACCTGCCCATTAGCTGTACATGCTTACTGATAATTCATTTTATTTTTCTTCAACAAAATCTATGCTTTATGATATAGAGTTTGTAAGCAGAGAGTTTGTGTTATAAAGCACACTTATGATTAACTTAGGTGCATCAGCATGTTATACATCTAAACATAACACTTGGTTATTACTTCAGGTGACTTTGAAAAGGTTGAAATTTCTAAGTTGTAAACCTTTTTACTATGTGCTTTTGAAATCGCAAGGATTGCATCTACTTGAATTGTACATAGATTTCTGTGGTCTTTATGTATTCTAACTGTAAGGAATGTTTGCATGTGCAATAATCTTAAGGGACATGTGCTACCTGTAGTGCCATTTGGTTTGGATCAATTTTTTTCACTTATCAAAAAAAATATATTTGTTTTGCTTGGGGGTGGCTGAATGACTATACCAGGACGACGAATTTTTGCTACAGTATTGATATGCTAATCAATGTAGGCTCTTAATTACCTAATATTGATTGATATGATCCATAAATTGTTCCAAATTTTGGTTAAATTACTTCTGACTGCAGGTTTTGAAGAAAGGTTTCAGAAAGAAGCTAGTCTGTGCTCATTTGCTGTACGCCCTGCTCTAGTCAAGGTAACCTATTTTATCAAAAAAGGCATTAATCAAATATTTTAACTCTCTTCTAGAAGACTGATGTTTCTACTTCTCTAAAGGTAAAATACTAACACTTGTATTTTCCTGCCTATCTTGCCAATGAGCTCTAGCTCAAATGGCACTTCCTCCAATAATAATGTCATGGAGGGTGAGTTTATGGGATCAAGACCAATTAGGTGCATGTGTAACTTAGAAATTAAAGAAAATATTCCCTGCCCATCTTATCTATTGGTGTGTGCTACCCTATCAGTTGAATTAGATTTTGTTTTTTTTTAAACTCTATTCCAGAAGCTTGTGATAGTTGATTTTGAACTTGATATATAATGAAAGCATGATTTGAGGTCATCTGTGATTCTCAGACCTGGATTGATGGCTATTGTTTGGGCAGAAGTTTTAGTTCACTCTTTGTAGTATTCCTTGCCCTTTGCCACCAGTGCATAAACAATAATATTAAATAACTATTTCTCTAATTTCTCATGGATAATCTGGAGTTTGGTTTCTCTTATCTTAGAGGGCTATTAGTTAGCTGATGCCTAAAATTTGAGGTAGATTCATTAGATTAAACATATGCCAAATATAACAGGTCTATAGTCTATACACTTATATTCAAAGCCAAAGGAAACATTGGTCTCCTTTTCTTTTATCATTAGCCATGTGAACAGGTTTTGACTTGTGCAAGAGAATGGAACCTTAGCTCTTTGCTTTCCCATTTGTGCAAACATTGATATCATTTCTGATCAATTATATATATATATATATATTATTTTTTTGGACCAATGTAACACATTGTGTGGTTATTTGAGTTAATTGTGGGATTTGATTTTTGCAGGCTACTATATAGGGTGATTGGGTTTGAAAACTCTTCTCCTCAGGTAATTTTATCTTATAGTTGTTACTTAAAAGCACTTAGTTGAAATTGTAAGTTGTGGTTGGTTGTTGAATTGGAGCAAGCGGGTGGCTTGCATGGTGTTATAAGGTGGTTTCAGTTGATATTGTGTTGATTGCTCTATGTATATTTGATTAATTAAAAAAAAAAAAACTGTAATTATATAAGACCACCTAGATATAATATCATATCACATGTGATTCCTTACAAATTATGTTTTGAAACATAACCCTTAGTGTGTGCATTCATTAAATTATGTTGTAGGTATTCTATAGCAATGGATAAAAGTTGGATGAATAAGAGTAGGATCTCTAGAGAATATTTTAACGGAGTTCAAGAATTCGTGACATTTGCATCTAAACAAGCAACGGATGATGGGATGATCTTATGTCCATGTGTAAAATGTGTGAATTCAACATTATTTTTATGTTTATGTGTGGGTTTGCTTATGGATTTGATATTCTTCTTGATTCATGAGTATATGTGTGACCATGGAAGCTGCTCTGTTTCTGTTTTCTGCAGTGAGCAGAAAGTTGTATGAAATTCTGGGATTTTTGTAAAAGTAATTTGGGAAACGGTTTGTTGAAGATTGATTTATTATATGTCTAGTATAAGTGTTTAAAATCTCACTTGAAAATATGGTTATTTGAATACCTTTTGAGAATTTATAAAAAAATCCTACAAATCTGTCAAATGGACAGTGTCTGTGTTTGTAGTGATTAAATATTCATAGTAATTTATATATGTGGAATCTGGATACAAAAGATGAATATAATGAAATTTAACACACAGGGCTTGAGTTTAGAATCAAGAATTATAGTATTTGGATTGATATTGAAAGAGTTATTAATTTTCTTATGAGACACTAAATCTGTCAGGACAGATTCGTGTTTACCATATGACGAGAATTTTAATAAATTCTAGAAATGTTATCTTGATCTGAATTTTCTGTGGTAGCTTGTACATATATATGAGTTCATCCCTGTTAAATTTCAAGTTACTTTGATAACTTTAAGTGTTCCAAATAAAATTTATAAAATGACTAATCTGCAGAAATCTGCTTAATGTTAAGCTGAAAATACTGGAACTTTGGGGAATTAATTATTGAATTTGATTCATTGATTTGAGTTGTAATTTGGTGTGAGTATTGTTTGGCATGTATACTACTTGGGTGAATTTTATTATGCCTTGGTTTTGTTATTTGAAACCCAAATGAAAAGTATGAACTATGTAACCTTTGTTTGTTCTAATGTTTTCTGGTTTAATTTTTTTACTCTGATTATATTGAGTTAAAATTATTCTATAGACATGATTTAGTTCCTAAATTGATGTTAATTTAAATACTCTGCATTTTCATGTTATGTAGCATAGTAATTACTCCGGTAAGTTTAAATATTTAAGATTACCTGACTTTAAATATGTTTGAATTTCAATTGATAGGTCAATTTCATTGTGTTGTTCTTTTTTACTATTATAGGAACTTATAAACTCTCTTAATTTGTATGTAGGGCAATGTTGGTGTTCCGGATCAACAATCTCCAATTGGCCAAAGATCATCTGTTGCATCTCATCAATCAGAAAACTTAGGAGAATTCTAGTTTTGAGGATTAGTTGTACTAATTAGTTTTTTGAAACATTTATGTTCAAGTGAAGTGTTGTACTGAAATTATCAAACATTTGTGTTATACATATATGATGATGGTATTATAGATATTTGTTCTGTTCTAGTTTGGAATTTTGTATCGTGTATTAGGAGAATCAAATCAGTGCAAAAAGCAAATTAAAAAAAAAAAAAAAAAAAAAAGAAGAAGATCTATAGAGGCGGTTTTCAAACCGCCTCAATAGACAACTTTCAAAAATAGATTTTTTTTTTTTTAAATATTTTATCTATAGAGGCGGTTATATAACCGCCTCAATAGATAAATCCAGGGCGATTTTTAAACCTATTTGAGGCGATTTGAAAACCGCCTCTATAGACCATATTACTTATAAAGGTGGTTACATATGATCTCTAGAGGCGGTTTTGAAAACCGCCTCTATAGGTTTTTCTATAAAGGCGGTTTTTTAAAACCGCCTCTATAGAGCATTCATGTCTATTGAGGCAGTACTTATAAAGGCACTTTTGAAATTTTTAGAGGCGGTTTGAAAACCGCCTCTATAGAGCATTCATGTCTATTGAGGCGGTTTGATAGTCTATTGAGGCGGTTTTGAGCTTTTCAAAACCGCCTCTATATGCTGATTTTTTTGTAGTGATCCTTGCAAGTGTGCAAATATATTTCTCTCAAATTTGACAGTGGCTTCAACGCTATGGGGAACACTTAGGTCTCGTCACGGACCCGTGTTGATTTTAATAAAATTTGTGTGTTTTGTGGTCAATGTTGTGTCCGTATTGATAAATATATGTTTATTGTTGTAAAAATAAAATGCGTGAATTCGGATAGAATTAGTGATATTTGTAATAAAGTTAACTTTACTACAAAACTACACATATTTTACAACAACTGAGAGACATTTTAGCAAAACACACACAAATATTACAATTTTTTACACCTTTGGCGGGACGGTCCCACTGCGGGACCTAAGAATTTCCCCAACTCTATATGTGCAATATTCTCTCTCACATCTGAGTGTAAAATTTGTTGTCTTTGAGTGGGGTTTTGCATTCGTAAAAGGAAGATGTTCTGATGTCGGTTTTGTTAGTGTCAAAATGAGTTAATTTTGTGTTTGAATACTATTGGGTCATTTTTTGCTGCACCACGTGTCGAGGTTCAATTGAGCATCTTCATTGACCCGGTTCTAGTTTGGGAAAGTCGAGTTCGCTACTCGCATCACCATGGTAATGGCAAAAGCTAGCGGTGCATTTTGAGGATATTCAACTACTCTGTAAACAACAAAAGAGAGAAAATAAGAGTTTCCAAAGAATTTATATCAACAAAAAGCATTCAACATTAACTCAATAAAAGAGGATATTAAGAGTGTAGAATGGAGGAAAAAAGAGACTTTCCCATTTGTGCACTCATTTGTTTATCCCATATGTTGAATGTAGTTTTGTGGAGCTGTTGAGGTATTTTGTAGTTGCTAGATATATTTTTCTGTATTTTTCTCTCTATTATATGTGTTTATGAGCTGCTATATGGGTTTTGAGAGGTTATGGATATGTACCGGACCAATATACGTTCTTGATTACAACAATCCAACAAACTCCATTTTTCTCAATCTGCTATGAAGGCTGAACACAGTTAGACCATAAAACTAGCTTTTCTTGATCTGCAACGAAACTAGCTTTTTCTTAATACGCAATGAACTCATTTTTTGTTTTCGTTGGCTTGTTTTTTTGTGTCCGTCTCTTTGGTATGATAAAATGATAAATTGTATTTTTTTGTTCAATCAGACCATTGATGGTTTGGATGTTTGGTATGGTCTGTAATGGTCAATCATCAATGGTATTTCTTAACCACTTGGCATGGTTTGTAAGAGAACTAAGAAGGAACCGACCACATGTTGGTGTGGTGGTGTGTTCTTTATTTTCTATGTTCTAAAACTTTATTATAAATTTTAAACTAATATTGGCTTAAGTTTTTTTTTTTTTTTCGGTTACCTCTTAGGTATGAACTTACGCCCATGTTCAATAGTGTCCACTATATTCTAGATGCTTAAGTGTTACTTTCTTTTTCCTTTTTCCTTTTACTAAATTCATTATAGTTCATTATTAAAAAAGAAAATCATTATAGTTCATGACATATATTTCAAATTTCCTTCAATAAATAAAGTTATAGACCATGAAAGAATATTCTTTATAATAAAATGTGTGACCGTTTTATGTGACATCCCAAAATAACCTAAAAGATCAACGCAAAAGAAAAATAGTATATATTTACTACTATTATTATTATTATTAAATATATATTATTTTATTAATTCATGGCGTTACTGGTTTAATCATTGGTCCGACTATAGAACTGAGAACCATCCTATTTTTCGATTCATTGATTGGTCCAGTTTTTAAAACCATAATCCTCACAATGCATGCTTTCACTCAAGTGACCCTTTTAATCACCATCTCAGATTGATAATAACCATATATTCTTTCCCTTCAAATTATGTGTATAAATAATTTTTGTTTAATTTAGTGATTGGATTTTGATATTACAATGTCTATTTTTAAATATCAAAAAAATTTTTTTTTTTTTTGTTTGGGCTTGTTTTGTTTTACAATTTTATTAATTGATATTGTATATACTTTCTCTTTCTTTTTTCTCTCTCCTTCTCGTTATCTTTCTATCTCTCTTTGAAACAACCAAAAGGATTTTCCTAGATTATGAATTTATGATAGATCATCAGCTTTTTTCTATGGTTTTCAGTTCGGGCAAATTACTGTCTTTGGTATCTCAATCCTAAGAAAGTCGTTTTTTTTTTAATGAAAAAAACTTGAACCTACTTCATTATTTCTATTTGAAGTCCACCCCTTTAGTACTGCACCTACCCCGAATTAATTTTCGTACTTGGTCATGTTACCTTTAATTCAATTAAGTCCTATCATATGAATATGAAGATTTGGTCTCAATTATTTACCAAGTTATCTATGGGTATTTCCTATAAATAAAATAACATAAATTTCTCTATGGATATATCTTCTAAAAAGTTGTTTACTCCTATGTTGTTCTCATCTTTCTGGTCATTTTTTTTTTAATTTAAATTAAAATTTGCAAAATTTCTATAATTGGTATATTATTAACTTCATTTACTCTCTAAAAATTTTATGCATTAATTTTTCCAACTAAACTGTAATAATACAATGATTGAAACAATTTTTGACTTACAACATTTCAAACTACAAAGAAAACAAGACATATTCAACATATAAAAAGAAGAAACCAAGATTTTTTTAAATTGTTTTTCAATAGCTTTCCCATACATCGTACTGGTTTACGACTAGTATTTATAAATAATGAAGAATTTCCTTTGAAAAGTCACTTTGGTTGGTACAAGCATTAAAAATTGTGTCCTTGCTGTAACTAGCCACACGCTATCTGTAACTCTCTCTCTTGAGCGAGACTAACCTCACTCCTCTTAACCATGCTTGTACTTGCTCGTCTCTGCTTGACGCTAACTTGAGCAAAATTGACTAAGTTTCAATTGACACTCTATAAGTGTCGATATACTCTCTTGGTTAATTTGTCAATTGCTACATCTATCCTAGAGGTCTAGCTTGAGTGGACCTGAGCTGGCATGAGCGAGCCACTGCAACTGTCAATGTTTCACTTAATTTATTTTCTTCATTCTTTTACTTCCAAAGTAAGATTACTCACATATATTACAACTTTCACTTGTATATATTTATATATACAACAATCCTCCACTAGGTTGTAATATCCATATCCAATATTCGTTGACACTTAATCATGCATAAAAGAATGTGACTTAATTTCACCTTAAACCTTCCCTTAGTGTAGTAATCTCAAGACTCTAACAAGTTAATAGTGGCCGAAACATAAACCAAATTCTTGGCCTGAAAACCGGTGAAACACACACATGAACGAAGCCTAAATCACCAGAAATTCACATCTTGTTTGCATATTTATAGCTCTGTGCTACTTCGTGGATTAATGAGCACTTATAAGAGAAACCTTAGCTATTGTTTAGAAGATGCACCACTCCTATGATCATATAGGTGAAGTTTCTTCTATACGTCCTTGTTACACATACATTTAACTCACTATTAACTTCATTAAAAGTATCAAAACTCATCCTCCAAACGTAAAATGCTTAGAGGCATTCAATTTTAGCTTACCTTGGAAAAGGATCTCAGGGTACTTAGGACGTCAAATTTTTAGATAGCATAAGCCTAATCTGTACAGAACTTCAGATAGAACAGTGTACAAATTCATCACGGTTATGTGATGCTATAAAATGCATTTGTACTATAATTTATGAGGAAACTACCATATTTTTTCATAACTATGGAAGATCATGATTGCTTAACAAAAATGAGCTGCATTATGTCATAGGTGTTGTTGTTAATGCCTGGCTTGAATTTAAGTGCTCCTTAAGCACCATAATGCATCTCATGGGAATAATTTTCATGATGTGTTTGTTACCACATTCCTTTTGAATTGTGGAGATTGTTGCCGACTTTGATTTGTTTTCAAAGTCTATTATGTCTGTAACAAACTGTTATGAAAGCCAAAGTTTATTACTCAGGCATTTATATTTGTTCGCTTGAAAATTTTGGTAATTGATTTGTAGATCTGAATAGAATTTGGAGATATAGGTTGCATGAAAGACTAAAGATATTGCCATAGAGAATAGCAGCGGAAATGCTACTGCTCAAGAGCAGGTTAACACTCTTTCCAGTATTTACCTTATTGAATAAATTAGAAATAAAGAATCTATATCAAAATCAAAGAATCAATGATTTTTTTTTATTTTTTTATCATTTTTATTATTATTATTTTGCAACCAATACAAAAAATAAATCCTTCACCACAACAGCAAACCCATTGATCCATCACCACAAGAGCAAACCCACAGATATCCTTCAAGCAAATCACAAAAGCAATTTTTGCAATCATAGCAAATCCTTCAAGCACAACAAATCACAGATCTTTCAATTCAACTCTCAAACTAACAACCACAACCTCCAATCAAATAAATCAGTCCAAATCCATACTCATAACCCACAAAACAAAAAAGACAAATTAACAAACAAAAAAAAACCAAATCTGTTCGGCGAAGAGAGTGAGATTCAAGACCAAACAGCGGCGGAAATCGCGAGCTCAAAAGACAAAGATCAGGAGCTCGAATGGCGGAGATCACAAGCAAATCCACGAGCCCCACTCGCCGTAACCACTGCGAACCACTAGCGACGGCAAATCGCATACACTGAGCCACTTCGCAGTTCCGCCACCCACTGATTCAGTCTGCAAGCCACTTTTCTCCCTCTCGCACCCTCACTAAAAGATCCGTTGAGAGAGAGTGAGTTTAACGAGACAAAGAGAGAGAAAAAAGGATTAGAATCCTCTAGAGTTTCTAAGGAACTCTACCACATAGATTTCTTGTAATCATTATCTTTCCTTTTAAAGGAATGGTCAAGATTATTCTAGTTCATCATTCCACTAACAAAAACCCTAAATTTTAAAGGAAAGGAAAAGAATGGAATGGAATGCGTTTAATGAATATAAAGGAAAGTAATGGAATAGAACGGAATAGAATGTAATGGAACTAAGTAATCTTGTTTGGATGTTTTAAAATAAATGAATAGAATGAAATGGAATGTAAGTAACCTTGTTTAGAAGTAATATTTGAAGGAATAAAAATGAATTATTTTTCAACAAAATTACTATTATGCCCTTCATTTTAATCTAGTTTAAACACCGTAAGAATAATGTTTGAGATTTAGCATATAGTAGTATGCTTCCCTTTTGCGAACACAACAATGCAGAACATAATGAATATAAATTCACATTAACTAAAAAAAAAAAACATGATATATATATATATAAAGAATAGCCTTTGCCTATATATTTTTGTTAATTTTGCTATTGTGTTGAAAGTATCCAAAAATAAAATAAATAAAAAAATAAAAATAAAAAACTCCGAGGTTTGAGATGATAGTAATAGCACAAGAAGATGTGAGAAGATGAAGGTGGAGGAATCAAGGGTAATCTAGTATTTAAGAAAAATATTAAGGGCATTTTAGGAGTTTTGGTGAAAATTTCATTAAACAAAATTTAATTCCCTCCTATTCCTCCCAATTTTGAGGGGAATGAAAATTGGGGTTTGGAGAGAATATGGAGAAATGAGTGTTCCATTCCATTCCCTTCACTTAAACTCCCAAACAAATGAATGATCTTTTCATTCCTTCTCATTCCCTGATACTTAAACTTCCAAACAAGGAAAATGAAATAATATTCTTAAAATATTCTTCTTCTTTTTTTTCCATTCCATTCCCCCCTCCCAAACGGAGTGTAAAATAATGATCTCATTAACCTAACATCTTCACCCCTACCCCGTCCTCCGTCAGTCACATGACCCAAGACTCTTGCAAAGGAGATGAACGCATCAGTTGCATTGCACATCAGGGGAGATTCAACTTCTTCTCTTTTGGAGAGTCCACTTCTTCTTTCCTACATCAGGGAGCTCCTACCATAGAAGTACAGTGAACTTGAAAATCTTTGAGCGAAAAATACATTGAGGCATGAGACAAAGTTATTTATAAATCAAAGCTTAGATAACTGTCTTTGAAGAAGAAGAAGAAGAAGAAAACATATATAAGACTTTTATCAGTGTTTTTGAAAACCATTATTTTAGGGATCTTGTTGGTGGATTGATGAGTTGGAATAATCTGGACCATTTATTTTAAAATAACAGTTAGGATTAAAGGAACTCTTTGTGCTAGAGTTCTCTTAAGGATCTTGATCCAGAGAAAAATAGATCCATCGACAAAGAGATGAGAAAAAAATATATATAAAAAATTATTATACTATTATTTTTTGTGTGCATAATAATTTTGAGAAGAAAAAACGCCATCTGAAAAACACCAAAAATATATTCTCAAATATGTGGATTGCATAGTAGAAATTGGATTTTGTTTTTGAGTTACCAAAACAAAATATAGGTGCCAAACATGTTGCATTGATGTGCAGGACCAGCCTTGAGGTTTGGGTTGCCTAAACCCGTCCTGATTTTGATTGCCCACTTATTATTAAATATTAAAAAAAAAATGCAAAATCAAGGTTACATTGGGCTTTTAGCTTGAATTACATAAAACAAAAAGGTGTAACCCCGATTATTGTGATTTATAATTACCCACGATCCGATTCAAAGAAAACAACTTCTCCTTGGATTTTTTGAAGCAAATTCTTCATTTAAGTCATCATACTTTAACTAATCCAAATACTCATTTTCAATTGAGATCATAGCCAATCCATTTGATCTCTTTTGTGACATGGTAGTCCAAAAGTAAGTTTTTATCAACTTCAACTTAGAAAAACTAATCTCTGCTGAAGCAACTATAACCAATATATTCAACCAAATTCGATATGCAACCCATACCGTTTGGAAACCACCATCTTCCTAAATGAAGGATGTCAATCAATTTTGTTACTTCTCTTGACAATATTGTTTGTAAATGTTTAAGTTCTTGGAATAAGTATTTCCCATAAATACCACAATGTTCGTTGTGTTCCAAGAAACTTTATAGTTTATTGCAATGCTTTATCGATTGTTTTTCACTAACACTTTGAACTTTGCATTATACAAATATCCAAAGATTGCTTTATAAAGTTCAAATTGCTCAAACCGATCCTTAAGTGATGTAAGATCTTGATCTCTAAAAGGTGGAGAAAGTAGGTAAGAGCTTGATGGCGTCCATCAACATCCTCTCCCACATCCTCATCAAATCACTTCTTTACACAAATTACTCTTCTTCTTTTTTTTTTTGCAAATACCGGATCAATACCAACTTCATGTGCATGCTCTTTGGTTTCCTTCATCAAGTCTTCAAAACCATCTTATCTAAGATTTTCAATATAAAATGATCTCCTTTATTTTTGTAATTGCATCCTCAATATCCATCTCTTCTTGTTAAAGTACTTTACTAACACAATTAACTTTGTCTAACACAATTAACACAATTAGCCTTTAGCATATGCCATCACACCATCCTCTTTAACATTATTTGCAATTTTAATCAAGGCGTCTCTTAATTCTGGTACTTGACTTCATATTGCTCTAACACTCTTAATATGACTTTCCCAACGATTTACTGACAATGCCTTCAGTGTTAAACCCTTCACATATGTTCTAAGAACATACCACCTAATGTGTTGAACCCAAAAACAAAGTATAAACCTTTTGCACATATGCCAAAAAAAAAAAAATTATTACTTTCACACAAGATTTTTCCATATCACAGAGTGCAAGGTTTAAGCTATGACATCTACATAGAACATAAATGCTCTAAGATTTACATCAAGTAGCCTTTTTTGTACACTTTGATGTCTACCTTTCATATTTAAACCATTGCCATAACCTTGTCCTCTTATATCATCAATGTCGAGTTTGAGATCAACCAAAGCATTTTCAAGTTGCTTGAAAAGCCTAAGCCCAATTTGTTATCAACCTTTACGAACCCAAGAAAGAACTCATCTACCTTGACTTTAGTTGCATCCTCAATATCAACACATCTCATAACAATTGATATTTGTTCTTCATGACTTAGATCTGGAGTATAATCCAGGATAACCGAAAAGTACTTTGCTTTTAAAATCTTTTTGTGGATTTTTTCTTTAATATTTTGGATATAGTTTGGCTAATATTCTTAGAGACAAACGCAACTTAAGCCACAAGGGAGATTTGAGATGGAAGACAGTTGCATACAATTATGCTTCATGCCTTCCTCTAAATTATCTTCATAACTTCACATTGATATCAATGTTGATAATATCAAAAATCGAGTTAAGACATGGAAAAAAAAAAAAAAGTAATATCAAATTTGGATGATATAATAGATTTGTGCGGTCAAGATAGGGCAATTAATGAGGGTATTAAAACAGGTGTAGAAGCTGATGAGATCATGACTCCCATTGAGGAAACCAATGTTATTGATTTGGATAGTGAGACTCAAGGTCAAGAAGAATTGAATATTGGTTATGATTATCTTTCACCTAACACTACTAATAGTCAAAGGAAACAAGTTCAAGCATCAACTACTTCTATGGTTGCTCATGCAAAGAAAAGAATGGTGAGTAAGGATGTTTTTGCTGATTCTATGGCTAAAATGATTTCACATTTGAGGAATTCATCCGTACTAGTATACAAAAGCTCGATGTAGGAGAGATATATAATGAGGTACTAGATCGATCTTAGTGAAGATCAACAACCTAAAACTTGTGCTTAATTGGTTTATTGAGAATGAAAAACAATTTCAAATGTTGAAGAAAGTTTCGGCTATAAGGAATAAAAGCTTGGTGTTGATATTTATTTCACAAGGAATGTAGAGTTGGTTTAATTGATGTTGCTCTTAAAATAATTTTCCAATTTTAATTTTAGTTTTTATTTTATGTACCCAATATTTTAAAACTTTTCAAGAGAAAATGCTATTATTATTAGGAAATAATGTCATTGGAATAATTTTGTTATCTTGTCTCTTATTCATGTTTGGTGTTTTCTTGTTACTGTACCTTTTAATAATTGTCTTTTTTTTTGTTCCAACCTTTTTAAAAGATAAGCTTCAATCAAATGAATCAATATTAATGAAAGAAAAAATAATATACTTGAAATTGGAATAATTTGTGGAAACTACTTATTTAAAAATTTTTAATTGATTCAACCGACTTGTTGTATACACAAGGATTTTACAAATTATGTTTTATGTTAGAACTTCTACTTTACAATGCCTGTCATTTTAAATTATATACACAGATAGATTACAGTCAAACAATGAAATTTATAAATGATAGGAATGTAAATCCCATCCAAAATTTTGTGTAGTTAATAAATTTCTCATCAAGTCTCTGGACAAGCTCAAAAGGGTGTTTACAGAATATTCAAATATTGGTAAGACTTCAGTAATAGATACGCAGAATGAGCAAGAGCTGAGATGGGAGAGAGCCCTACAAGAGTGGGTAAAAATAAATGTGGATAAACCGATAAAGCCTGGGTGGAAGGGGAAGCTAGCTTGCTTGGCAATAATAAATGTGACCACAACAGCTTCAGCCCTTAAAAGATACTCGGCTGATCTATTTACAGTGGGAAATTCTGATCTATTTGCAGTGGAAAATTCGGATCTATTTGATCCGGCGGAGTATTTGGAATTGGAGTATCCGGAATTGGGGGAATTGGAGTGTTTGGGAAATTCTGATCTATTTGCAGTGGAAAATTCGGATCTATTTGATCCGGCGGAGTATTTGGAATTGGAGTATTCGGAATTGGGGGAATTGGAGTGTTTGGAATTGGAGTGTTCGGAATTGGAGTGTTCGGAATTGGAGGCCTGACGTCGCTCAATCGAGCCAATTCCATCCCAGCTAAAGTCGAAGTACCTTGATCCTGATAATCAAAGAACAGTCCAGGACAATACGAAATATCTGAAGTGGTGTCTAAATAGTGGTATGAACCATCATACCACGATCCTGGAGGATTGGAAGCTCCCGACTGAGAAGCAACACCTGAGAGTGCCAGTGATGGTACAGGATACCCAATAATTAAGCGGAACATGAAGGTTCCTTTGTCTCTCTGTGTTGGCCTCAAACTGTAGCATCCACCTATCGAGCTCTAAATGCACGATAAGCTGCTCTAGCTCGTTCTTCTTCTCAGCATACTGCTCCCTATCCTGACGATGTTGAGTCTCCTTTGCTGCCAACTGGGCCTCATACTCTGTCTTCTCCGTTTCCCTAGCAATCTTCTCAGCTTCAAGCTTAGCATTAAACTGAATCTCCTTTGCTGCCAACTGGGCCTCATAATCTCTCCTCTCCGTTTCCCAGGCAACCTTCTCAGCTTCAAGCTTTTCATTAAACTGAATCTCCTTTGTTCTAATTAGGCTCCTCACCCCCTCAGCATCATTGCTACTAGAACCATGATCAGATGACTTGATGACGAAACCTGTAATAGAAACACTGGAAATCTTAGAACAATGATAAGAAGCTGTAATCATTACTAAATGGATGAATGTATTAATATTCACACTCAAACCAGGACGAATTCCAAAATTTCCGGGTGAGCTAAATCATTTAAGTGGAAAATTATACAATATTCCCGGTACATTTATCTTGTACTCTCTCATCTCACATAAATGATGGATCCCATAATGAATTTAATTAACAGAACTCTCCATTTATGTGAGAAAAGAAAATACGACATTAATGTAGTTCAGAAATAGTGTATAATAACTCCATTTAATATCACTTTTGAGTAACTTTGTGCTTATCAAGAAATACATTTGTTGTTGATGTCCAATTTGATTCAAGAACAAATGTCACCCCTCACTAAGTTAAAAGAAAAGAAAAAAATTCATAACTTTTTTTACAACTATTTTAATGATATGTTGTGATTGGTGTATAGTAAAAATAGTTATTAGTGAGACCATGTGAAAGTGGGAAAATGATTTTCTCCATTTGAAATGGATTCAATATACAAAATACAGAATCAGACATCATTCAAAATTTTAAATAACTTGTATAATAAGCAATACGCGTATATCAATCGAACAAGGATCCTCTCCATTTGAAATGAAATGGAGAGTCTCCATTTCATGGTCTGTTAAATATCTCAGATCTAACAATATACAGACTGCCACATCATTTAAAATTTTAAATGACAAGACACTCTGTACACCGTTAGATTTATGAAATAAAATCTGAACCATGAAATAGACAAATGGAGAGATTTCCAAATGGAGAGGATCCTATTCCATATCAATCATGTTGTAATAAAATATAGAATACAGATTCAGGATTCTATTCATTTGTTGTCATCAAACACATAAATGGCAATAGTTATTACATTACAACTTCTTTTATTTCCTGTAATACTAATCCCTATATAGTGTGAACAGGGCTGTCCCAATCATTTTGAGAGTCTCAAGCCAAATCTCAATTTGGGGCTTTTAACCTATTTTATATTATATTAAATTTTTTTATTAGAATTTTATTTTTGCTAATTATTGATCACACTTACATTTTGGCACCTAAAGAATTTGTAAATTTGAGGATAAAAAAAATGTAATAGATTTTTTTTTTTTTTTAAAGTGAGATTTAGAAAGAAAAAAAAAATTATATGGCTTAGAGAAAGAGAGAAATTATATTATAACATCATATCTTAATCACTCATTGACTCAATACATTAGTCCAATAATAATAATAATAGAGTTAAGGGGAAAAGAAGTAATGTCATTATAAAAAGAAAAAAGAAAAGGAAAAAAACATAAGAACAATAATTGGCCACATGGGTTGCTTGGTAGGTGAGAATTGAAAATATTTTACAAAGGTTAAATTTGGTCAGTAGCAACTCACGTGGGCACTAAAAAAGAACAAAAAAATTAAAAGAGGGAAAGAGAGAGAAAAAGAAGAAGAAGAATTGGAGAACCACTGCAAGTGTAGCCGCGAGGAGTTGAGGAGAAAAAAAAATGGAGAAAAAGAGGCCGATTAAGAAGAAAACTGAAATCACTTAACTTCAACGATTTTTCTTTTTCTTTTTTTCTTTTCTCTTTATTCCAAAATTCCTTTAATTTGGGGCCTGTAGGTTTTTTTTTTTTTTTAAGATTTATTATGTATGATTGCATGTACGTTTTAGGAACATTTGAGCTAACTGTTGTACAAATATCCTTGTTGGTTGCGGCCAAGAGTTAGATTTGATCTCTTATGTTACTCAATGTTTCATGTTATGGAGGCCTTGAAATTTGATTGTTCTGAACTTCATTGTAGTCATTTGATTTGTTGCTACCCCATTTCTTATGTAACCGCCACCAAAAAAAAAAAAAAAAAAAATCACAATAAGTCAACCCCAACACAAAGTTCTTAAAACACCTAATTAGGTATGTGGAGTAATCCTGCCGACAAACTCTACACATACCACTTTTTTTTTTGTGTGAGTTTTTTTTAATTTTTTGGTGGCCTCAAGCAAATGCTTAACTTGCTTATAGGGTGGGCCGGCCCTAAGTGTGATAACCATTACAGTGCAGGTACTAAACGTGCCATTATATCTGTTAAAAATCAATGGTCTGAAAAGGATGTAACTCAACAATGTGATTACATTGACCAATGTAACATATTGTTAAATATTATTGTGCTTAGAGGAATATAACATTTTTTGTACTATATTTGTTATTGCAACCACATGATTAAATTTAATTGAGAAATCTAAGGTGCAACACTATACCTAAGTTTTACCCTTTTAGGTGCATTTCTAATATGCTTGCATTAAGATATTTCATAGCAAAAAAAGAAAGGGTTACACGAATTTGAATAAGTTAATGGTGTTAAGCTTTCTTTAGTCTACTGATACTCCACCTATATAAGAATGGGACTCACCAGATGGAAGTGGCTCAGTGCATGAAGTTGAACTAGGATTTGAAAGCATGAGTTTCCTGCTGGCAATAGAGGAAGAGGTATGTTTCTGCAAGTGGAATCAATGTCAACACAAACATCATTTCTTAAAAGAAATGAAGATAGTAAAACAAAGGATAGACTGATATTGTGCCTCTTGAGGTTCCAAGTTTAAAGAAGTCCCCGCCAAAACAAATGAAGTATGAGTAGGCTCAGGAGAGTGTTCGTTGTCCTTGTTAGGTGTGCTGCAGTTAAATAGAATAACAAAGTAGTTAGGGAATGCACATAAGGCATATAAGGATCTTAAATTCTTAATGAATGGAAATCGTACTTACATCGTTACAAGGTTATCCAACCAGTCCTTCCCACATACCAAGGCCTCTATGATGTCAGAATCCAAACCATTAAAGGCTGGATTAATTGTCATAGTTTCAGTACAAAAAGCAGAATTTGATATAGAAGTTGACATTGGAATTGCCAAGATATCACGAGCCATCTTCCAAAGAGTTGGAAAATTCGAACTGTTGGTATGCCACCAACCCAATATGTCAAACTCTCCCCCAGGATCAGAAATAGGTTCTTCTTCTAAATATTGATCGAGTTCTCCCCTTTGCAAAGGAACATTATTGATGCCTCTTTTAGACTTGTACCACCCATCTCGTATATCGCAATCATTATCTTCATATGATGTAGAGCTATTACCATTATTAATGAAGGAAGAAGATAACGCTTGACTGCTAAGGTCTTTTGCATATTCATCGAAAATATGGCCAAGAGCATCAACAATCGCTAAGTAGTTCTTAGCACAACTACCATATAACCCCTTGGACGAGTATTGTAAAAAGCCCAATTTTGACCGAGGGTCAAAAACCGCCGCAATTCCCGAAACAAAAGTACAATAGTCAAAGTACTTGTTATATGTCACTCTCATTTTCTTTGCAATTGAGCGAATAAATGGATATTGACTTTCTTGCCATAGAAGCAAATAGTGACGAATATCAAGGAATTTACCAAAATACACATCTGTAGTAAGACCTTTGCTTTCCATAAATTTGCGTACGACATCATAGAAAACGTTCAAACATTTGTGCATGAATTTTGCCATTTCCCATTCCTCCACAGATAATTCTATAGGGAAAGGACAATCAGTACTCTGTAGGTGAGAAAATGCTTCCCTGAACTCCAGTGCACTCTGGAGCATGAAAAAGGTGGAATCCCAACTTATAGGAAAACCTTGAGAAGTAATGTCCTTGTCCCGTAAATTTAGCTGCTTTACAACCTCTTGGAACTTTTGTTTCCCAATTGTTGTTTCACTAATGTAGTTGATAGCCTTCCTTATCTTACGAAGAATATCATCTATCTCATCCAATCCATCCCGAACAAGGAGATTTACAATATCTGTAGTGCAACGGATGTGAAATAATTTCCCTTTGAAAGGATGGTAACCTTGATGACCAAACCAACTCTCTAAGATTTCAACCATTTGGTCATTCGAGGAAGAACTTTCTACAGTTATAGAGCATAATTTCTTGTCAATATTCCACTCCAGAAGCAGACCTCTTACCATTTCAAAAAGAGCTCTCCCTGTATAATTGTATTCTACATTTTTTAAGGCAAGGATCTTCTTCTTCAGTTTAAGTCCACGTCCCTCTTCAATAAATTGCAAAGTAAAACAACAATACTTATTCTTTTTACGATGACACGTCCAGAAATTAAGTATTAAACTGAAGCGACAAGAGAGCATATCGAAGTGTTTGCAGAGTTTCTCCTTTTCTTCTCTGTAGACACGAAGAATGTCAGCTTTTAAAGTGTCTTGTGAACGAAGTTTGAACCTTGGTTGCAGATTCTTCACAAAATTTTTGAATTCCTCATGCTCAACCATATCCAATGGATACCCATGCTTAATAATCATTCTTACCATATCCAAGCCACTCCTTTCTTCATCAAACACAGGATTCCCATTGATGACAGTTTGATTTCTTAAATCATCTGTTTCGTTAGAAGATATGATTTCTTTATATGATTCTCCCTTTTTTATAGCTGAACATCTTGACAAGTGATTTCTCAAGTGTGTGGTCCCACTTTTGCTTGACCCTGAAAAGTCCTTGTCACAATGTTTGCATATGGCCCGGTATTCCCCGTCTACTTCTCTTCTATTGAAGTCGTTCCAAACCTTAGATACTAACCTTCTTCGTTTAGGAGAAGATGGTGAAGATGGTGACACCTCTGGACGTTGCATTTTGTTTACTTCCTATTAACACATACAAGAGTAACAGAAAAGATGGTGAAACAGACTTAAATTAATTTAAAAGATGAAAAATTGAAATGTCCAAAAAATGTACTAATAAATCTTTGGATAAATTATACTTTTTTACTCTAATCTTTCATCTATTCTTCAATGTCCCCTTAAACTTTCAACTTAGTTAGCCCTTCAAGGGAATGCCCAGAATTACTTGACAACTAATTTTAGTGGATGGGGTCAATTACACGTAAGTTTTATTATCTAAGGAGAGTGCATAGAGCTTTTCTTTAAAAAGGTTTCCTACGTTATCCCAAAAAAATAATTCAATTTCAACAATTTACCCCAATTGTACTTAATATCTCCTTTGTTTAAATTGTTGTTTACTGTTTACTTGGATGGAAAACACGTGATACTGATACGTGGGATTCACACGCCAGTTGGAATCTGATTAAAAGAAAATGACTAAGTTGTCCTCATATGAAATTACTAAAATACCCCAATGGTTTTGTTTTCCTCTCACCAACCCCTTTCTTTTTCCTCAACACTGAACTTGATGAACATCACTGCCGCTTACCCATATTTCTCTTTCTTCAATTTTTTTTTTTTTTTTAAGTTGTTGGGTTTTTATTTCGAGAGAATTTCTTTTGATAAACGCTATAGGTTTCCGCTTACCCACTTTTCACTTTCTTTTCACCGCCGATAGTTCACAACCCCTATGTTCTTCGTCACCAACCATAAAGTTATTTGGAATTTATAGGCATAAACATTTTAGGTTAAACTATTGGTTTCGTACCTAAACTTTACATGAAGTTCATTTTTCGTTCCTAAATAGGGATGGCAATAAACCCGCGACCCGCGGGTACCTGTCCCGCCCCGCCCCAATTACATCTGGTTTTTTCGCCCCGTTTATGTAATAGGATTTCGGGTCGGGTTTTAATCGGGTCAGTTTTTATTGAAAAACCCGAATCTTACCCGAAGCTAAAAAAAAAAAAACTTCGATATGACCCTATTAAAAATGCTCTGGACTAAGTCTTCTCCGATCTGACCCGCCCCGTCGAGCCTCTCTCTAAGTCTTCTCCGATCTACCCCGCCTGGGTCAAATGCTCCACTCCACTTCACAGTCCGATCTGACCCGAATCATTGCTGACGTGGCCAAGAACCTTGAGTGTGCCCAGCGGCATACTCCGCCAGGTGATCTCGATCACCACCACCGCCGATTTTCGAAAGGTCTCGAATCTTCGATTGGAGACGTGAAGTGCTTGTTCTCCATCTTCGATTCTGAGGGTGGTGTCATAACCCCATTTTTACCCTCGGGATTTTCTCGGGTGTCGGCACGCAAAACGAGGCAGCCCGAACCAAGTCGGCCTGTTCCAACGAGGGCTCATCACCTCAAATACTCCCAAAAAGAAGGTCCGAGACACATTTCCCAAGGTTTGACCAAGTTTGACTAGGGTTGACCAAGTTTGACTAGAGTTGACCAAAGTTTGACCGAGGTTTGACCGAGCCGTTTCCAACCCGACTAGGACCCACCGTGCCCAGAAACCCTTGAAATGTAGTCCGGGATACATCTCCAAGAGTTTGGAGAGCTTTGACCAAGTTCGACCAAGTTTGACCAAGGTTGACCAAGTTTGACCAAGGTTTGACCGGACCGTTGACCAGACCAAAAACTGGATCGAACTGACCACCCCTTGACCAATGTATAGAGAATATCAAGAGCTTCGATTCCGTACTTTACGGGTCGAAAACGGACGAGAAACGAGAGAGTTGTGGCCAAAACTGCGAAAAAACGGTCCGACACTTAGCCAAATTTTTGGTAAGTATTGTTGACAAAACAGCCTATTTGGGAGGCAACGTTTGCGCAAAGATTCTCTCCTGACCCGCTGCAACTTGGTCCAAGAGCCAAGACCCTTAGGCAAGAGGTTCACTTCAGCTACCGCATGCAACTTTCGGATCATCAAGAGCTCCTCCGGTCAAGCCGGAATCTCAGCCAAAAGTTGACCCCTTAGCATAAGGAACATTCCGACGGCCTCCGTTCGCAAGATCATATCTGCGAACCCAAACTCGCCTCTGTGCAAGGCCTGTACCGTAGAAAAGTAGGTAACGCAAGCTTTCCGACGATACCAAGATCGTCGGAATCCGACATCGGGAGCTACGTCTACCACGCGCGTGAAAACAGGCCGACAAAATAAGGTTTTGCTGAAAGTTCCGGGATTTTCCCACCGACGTTGCCACGCTTGCGCACAGAGTCTTCCTGACTCGCAACAAGTTGATCTGCGAGCCCGGGCACATTGGAAAGAGGACACATCCATGCACGACGTGGAACTCTCGGATCGCCAAGAATTTATCGGGGTCAGCCGGAATCCCGATCGGAAAACTGCCCTCAAACGGACCAAAAACACCCCGGTGGACTCTGCTCGCGGGGCCATATCTCACGAGTCCAAGCTCGGATTCCCGCGAATCCGGAACCTTGCAAAAATAGGCAGCGCAAGCTTTCCGACGGTACCAAGAACGTCAAAATCCGACATCGGGAGCTAGGTCAAATATGCGCGCGAACTGGGACAAGATTTGAGAAAAAACGCGCTGGGAGCAAAACGCATTTTTTCTCCCGGACAGCCGCCTTCGCGCGCAGAGTCTTTCCTGCTCGCAACAAGTTGATCCGCGAGCCCGGGTGCGTTGGAAAGATAATGACTCCGGCTACGTCGTGGAACTCTCGGTTCGCCGATAGCATCCCCCGTTTGACCGGAATCCGCATCGGAAAAGTGCACAAAAACAGCTCCGACACCCCGACTTCCGGGAGCCATAACTCCCTCGTCCGAACTCCGATTCGCGCAAACTTTATATCGTTGGAAAGAGGACGTCGAGAGCTTTCCGACGATATGCCGCATGACCCATTTTGAGTTCCGGAAGACCTCCAAAACTGCCCCCGAAAATCGGATAAAAAAGGGTACGCGCACGGAAATCGAGGAGGATTCGAGGGGCTGCTGGCGTGGAAGGATAAGACTGCCACGTGGCAGTACCACAACTCGCGCAGGACCGTCATGCGCCGCGCATGATGGTGCTGCGCGAGGCGTGCACGGTTTTCTATAAAACCGACCCTCCCCCCCCTCATTTGCACACAGTTTTTGCTCGGGCACTAGGCCTCTTTAGAGCTTAGTTTAGGCAGAAAAATAGGGGTTTAGGGGGTTTTAGGAGGGGGTTTTTGGGTAGTTTTAGAGAGAGAGACTCCTCTCTAGGTAATCTCTCTCTCTCTAAGCTCTTTCTCTCTCCTTTTTCTTTAGGGATTTTGGGGGGTTTTTAGAGTGAGAAGCACCTATTAGGTGCTTCTCTCTCTAACCTCCCCTCATCTTCCCACTCCTCTCTCTCTCTCTCTCTCTTTCTCTTACATTCTTTAGTTCATTTATTTCATTTATGCTTTACTAGTTTCTTATTTGTCCATTTATTGCTTTATTTACATTTCCTTGTCATTTATTGCTTTATTTACATTTCTAGTCATTTATCGCTTTCTTTACATTTCTAGTCATTTATCGCTTTCTTTACATTTCTAGTCATTTATCGCTTTCTTTACATTTCTAGTCATTTATCGCTTTATTTACATTTTATACGCACTTGTGAATATTTGTTGTGATTATCCCCCCCCTCCCCCGGTGTGTTTTAGTACGGCAATATTGAGTGGCTTTGGCGGCTCGCGTAAGTCCTCTAACAAAGGCCGTTGACAACCATGTTAGCCCACGAGGTCTTGACCCGAAAAATACACCGGTTTCCTCGTGTTTTAGTACGGCAAATATTGAGTAGCTTTGGCTCAGTTGCGTAAGACCTCTAACGAGGCCGTAACAACCTTGTTAGCCTACGAGGTATTTGACCCGAAAAATACATCCCCATGTGTTAAATAACGTCATTTATCGCTTTATTTACATTTACTACGTTGTAAATATTATATTGTGAATATTGTCATTTTCCCCATTTTTCCCTTTGTGATTTGGGCGTGATAATCCCGATTGGTCGTGGTGGACTATGTAAGACCTCAAAGAGGCTTTAACCACCACGTAATTCCATAGGCATTGGACCCATGAAAATCCCGTGTTTTTAAGTCCATTATTTGCTTTAAATTTATTTATCGCTTTCCGCAATGCTTTAAATACATTTATCGCTTTATTTACTTTTACGCGCTTGTGAATATATTGCGTTGTTATTATCTCCGTTTCCCATAAAAATGGGCGTGATAATCCCGATTGGTCGTGGTGGACTATTTAAGACCTCAAAGAGGCATTATCCACCATGTAATTCCATAGGAATTGGACCCACGAAAATCCTTTGTTTAAACCCCGTTATTTTCATTATTTACTACGTTGTTGTAAATATTGTCCATTTTTCATTATTTTGATTTGGGCATGAAAATACCAAACGGTGTTGGCGGTTTTAGGTAAGTCTTTCAATAGCACTAAACCCCATGTAAATCCATGAGGCGTTGGACCCGTAAATTGCAAAACCCGTTTTCAAATAGATTTTCTCATATAAGTCCTATTTGGCGTCGAAGGTTTGGATAAGTCTTTCAATAGCACCAACCCTTCGTGTAAGCCCGAAAAGGCATTGAAACCCCGTTTTCAAATAGATTTTCTCATTTAAGTCCTATTTGGCGTCGAAGGTTTGGATAAGTCTTTCAATAGCACCAACCCTTCGTGTAAGCCCGAAAAGGCATTGAAACCCCGTTTTCAAATAGATTTTCTCATATAAGTCCTATTTGGCGTCGAAGGTTTGGATAAGTCTTTCAATAGCACCAACCCTTCGTGTAAGCCCGAAAAGGCATTGAAACCCCGTTTTCAAATAGATTTTCTCATTTAAGTCCTATTTGGCGTCGAAGGTTTGGATAAGTCTTTCAATAGCACCAACCCTTCGTGTAAGCCCGAAAAGGCATTGAAACCCCATTTTCAAAATAGATTTTCTCATTTAAGTCCTATTTGGCGTCGAAGGTTTGGATAAGTCTTTCAATAGCACCAACCCTTCGTGTAAGCCCGAAAAGGCATTGAAACCCCGTTTTCAAATAGATTTTCCTCATTTAAGTCCTATTTGGCGTCGGAGGTTTGGATAAGTCTTTCAATAGCACCTACCCTCCGTGTAAGCCCGAAAAGGCATTGAAAACCCTCTTTTTAGATTGTTTTGTTTATTCATGTAAATCCTATGGTGGTGTCGGGATCCGAGTAAGTCTTTCAATAGCATCGAATCCCGACCCCACGAGGTTTTGACCCTTTCCTTAAAAACTCTTGTGTTATAATAAATTGCACTTTGCATTAAGCATTATATTCATGCCGATCCATATTTGTCACCTTCATGATACATGTGTTGCGACTATGCCATGACTATTTTGCTTGGATATTTTGCCATCTTACCATCTTGATACTTGCTTGATTGTTTATTGCTTTGATATAAAAATGTGATTAAAATACACTTTGCCATGAAAACTTTAAAAAGAGTAAACATGGTAATGTGGGCGTTAGAAACGAAGGTATGAGTCCTTTACACGGGGGCGTGGCTGGTACGTGCTTTCGTGTAAGGGATTCTACACGTTCTAACTCCCATAGGATCATGGTCTAAAATTCCCCAAAGTGTGAATTAATCATCCAAAACCCCGCCATTTGACGGACCGCTTTACTCTTGGAAATCAAGGGTAAAGAGATCCCGAATATGGCACCAAAAACATTAATTGTTTGTCCCGGCACTAGGTGTTAGGATTTCAAGTATATCCTACCACCGAAATGCCCGGAAATTTAAAAGATACAAAGATAAAAGGGATGGTGAAATAAAGAGTCTAATCAAAACCGAACGAAGTCATATTACGTTTGCCATTTTTGGTATATCGTACGACGGAAATCGGGACATTTGTACATAATAAAAACCAACAAACTTAGGCTTAGCAAATAAAGAAAACATTAGGAAGGAGGTAACCGTTTTCTTAAACGGATGTCGTGGGGTGCCTAACACCTTCCCCACGCATAAGCAAACCCCCGAACCTATCTCTGGTTCAAGACCATTTAGTTGTAGATGTCTAAATAGGGTAAAACCTATTAGACATAGGTGCCCAATCACACCTTAAAATTTCCCATGATTGGTGGCGACTCCAAATTTGTGCTCACACGCACACACGTACACAAGTTCCCACACACACACAACTCGTATCTCGAAACGGAAAAGAGATAGAGGAACACACACAACACTCGCCAAATGGGGGTCGGTATCTAGGAAAATAAAAAGAAATACTTAAAGAAGATTTTCCGCCGGTGTCGACAGGTGGGACCAATCTTTCTCTCCCTCCCATCGCTAGCAACGACCTGATTCTCTCCTGGGTTTGGGCCCACACCGCCACCGTCCTCATGGGCCAACCCAAGGACCGGACCAACGCGGCCCAATAACTTGCGTCTCTCACCAAGGACAACGACCGGAACAAGTTTGGTGCATTCAACAATCTCTTTAAAAAAAAAAACTAAATCGGGTCGGGTCGGGTACCTATCGGGCCGGGTTAAACGGGTACCCGTTGAAGCAGACGGGGCGGGGCAGTAAACGGGCTTTTTTGGGCGGGTATATAAACGGGTCGAGGCGGGACGAAACCCGACCCATTCCGCCCCATTGCCATCCTTATTCCTAAATTTTGAAAAAATTTGTTTTTACATATGAATTTCGTCATGGAATTTTTTTTTTAAGTTCAGAGACCAAAAAACATTTTCATGTAAAGTTTAAGGATGAAAACAATAATTTACCCAATTAATACATATTTAAAATGGGTATGATCTTCTTCCTATCTTCTCTTTGTTCTCCCTTGGGCATCTCCGCTCTCCTTTCCATGATGGCCAAATGGGATGATGTGGATTGCCCGGCGTTGCTTGTGTATGCGATTTTAATGGATCTTATGTCATAGGTATGAGCCAATAAATGCAACAAGTGATGAGGAGAAGGATAAGACGGGTGTTGTTCCAGATCGTGAACAGTATAGCAGACCAGATTTCCCAAAGGATTATACTGATGCCAATTTTTTTGTTATAAAGTGATATAGTGAGGATGATGTCCATAAGAGCATTAAGCATAATGTTTGGGGGCAGTACACAAAATGGCAAAAAGAGCTTTATGCAGCATACCAGGAGGCTCAGGAGAAATTTGGTGACTACCATGTTTTTCTTTTCTTCTCGGAGAGAATCTGGATGGAGGAATTTAATGAATTTTAATTCCTTGCTTGTTCCTTAGCATCGTTTTCTGAAATCTTGTTTAGCTCAATACAAGTCGACAGTTTGTTGGCCTCGTGGAGATGGTTTGGACAAGTTGATTTTGAAAGAGTGTGGAGTACTGGCAACAAGACAAGTGTAATGGCTGCTTTCCAATTAAGTGGCATGTTGTAAAGGATGTTCCTAACAACTTGTTGAAGCACATGACCCTTGAGAACACTGAGAAGAATTGAACAAACGTGTGTGGGATCTTAGTGTGACTGGGTTGTGTCGGGAGGAGTTTAGTAGTGCCAAGTGCCAACCATTAAATTTTTTTTTTTTTTTTTTTTGCTACAATAAATTAAGAGTTAAATATATTGTTGGTCCCTATCGTTTACCTAAGTTGCACATATGGTCCCTGACATTTAAAACGGGCAAAAATAGTCTCTAATGTTCCAAACTCATGCACCATTAGTCATTCTGTTAATCTCTGTTAACTTGGTGTATATGTAGCTAACAAATTGGTGACGTAACCAATTTTTAATTGAGATGTCATTTCTTTTTCATTAGCCACTAGGATATGACATGGCATACTTATTTAAAATAAACTCAACCCGAATTAAAATAAACCCTATCCAAATTAAAAATCAACTTAACCCTAAAATTAAACCAAATTTCTCACTTCTCCCTCTTCATTGCTCTCGGCTCTTCCCCCTCTTGCCTAGAATACCATCACCGTGTCTAATAGAAGTTAAGATTGATTCACAAGAAACATTAATAGACAAAGAAAACATTAGAAAGGTAAAGGGACTCTTACCTCTTTGTCACCAGGAGATAATGAAAGGATAAATCGTGATTTAGTTCTTTAACAAGCCTGAATATCCTATCTCCATTAACCATCTCATATCCAATTGTCCAATCATCCTGACAATCATATGCACTAATATCTACATGTGCTTCCATTAATTTGGCTAGGTTTTAAGTAATTAGACATTGTGCAAATCACCCTGATTGGAGAAGATTGGTGAGGTGAGAATAATTTCAAATTACTTGTGGTAGACAACTGTGTGTGTGGGCCCACGTGATTTATTTTACTTTTCTGATAGGTTTAACAATAATTTAGATGGAGGGATAATAGGCGTGCAATTCAGTTCAATTAGGGGTAAATTGTTTAAGTCAAAAGTTTAGGAGAAACATTAAAAAATGAGTGAAAGATTAAGGTGGAAAAATGTAATTTGCCTTAAATATTTACATGCCACAATAATCAAGGACAAGCTAGAAAGAGAGAAAAAAGAGGCATACTGGTAAACAAAGAATACTGATAAAGTATTTTATATAAGAATGGAGAAAAAAGCAAACAGCCTTTTATAGCTCAATTGGTTGACACCTCTTGGTTTTTTCACGGAAACATCTACGAATTCTTCTCCATGTGTAGACATTGGTGGCCACTTTTCAATTGTGTAAACACCTCTTCTTTGTCATTGGTGGCCACTTTTCTAGATATATATATATATATATATATATTGGTTTGGGAAATTGTATTTCATAATTTTCATTGACATATTTGTTATGAGGAAAATTATTAGGTAGTCCGGGAGTACATTAAATACGTACTCCCTCCTCTCACAGAAGTACTGGGTCCCATCATGAATTTAATTAGCGGGATTCACAACTTCTGTGAGAGGAGGAAGTACGCATTTAATGTACTCCCGGAATATAGTATAATTACTGCTATGAAGTAGCCTTTTTGGTTAATGTATGTACTTTGGGTTCTATACCTGGTCTTTAGAAATCTTTGAGCTTACTTATAATATGATTAAGTTGATTTATATCTCTATGTATCACACGCTTGTTTTTGAATGGTTATTTTCTTACTGCATTGTGATGTGTGTTGCTGAGTTGTGTGAACTGATAAACTCTCTGTTATGTTTTCCCCTTGGTGCGCGTATGTGTTGAGTGCTTTCAGGTAAAAACAAGTACGAAGTTGATGAAGACATATGTTCCTTCTTCAAGTTAAGGTTTCTATAGGGTCCATTTTTGTTTTAGATCAAGTGCAGTGTCAAATGTATCACTTTAAATAATTATCTTGTGTTTATTCGTAATTTGGGTTTTATTATGTAATGGGTTTTGTCACGGATTGCCAAAGGGGAGATTATAATCCGTATATGTTAATGTGGGCAAACCCTGTCAATTGTAAGTCTTATTGTTCTTAAAAATCTATTTTCAGGATTAAGACAAAGCTCAAGATCAGCTCAAAAGAAGAAGTTATGTGCACTCGAAACTTGTTGATTGTTGGTTAGCTTGATTGCAAGCATTGATGGAATATGAACAATGTAAAAACAAAACAAAAAGTAATCTGGTGGACTCCCGTAAGGGTGTTTATCACTTGAGAGAAAGAAAACAACGTTAGAATAAATTATAATCATCAACGGTTCTATTTATATTAGAACTGTCAAGAGTTACAACTTCTTATAATTTATTTAACTTCCAGTAACCGCCAATTGGTTATTGGCAATTATTTGGATTTCTCTAATCTCAAGGGAATAGCCAACCACCAAAAGGTTAGGCTAGTATATGAGTGTCCACACTTATTATGGTGTGATCACTCTTATACCTTCATCTCCCACTTGATCACACTATAAAGTGAAATCGCATGAGATAGTTGGTATTTCAACCTAGTACCAATAATAAAACCCATACCAACTCTCATCTGTATAAACCATACAGATCGACGTCAGAAGATGACTATTCTCTTGTGTGCTCACTTTTCTTGTCATCCATTCTGACCGCACCTATCTTCGTATATTATCAAACCGATATTATACTCCAGGTGACTTTCAAATCACTATATTTCAAGTGATCAGCATCAATCTTTATGGATGGGAAAATCAGTCCATACCCATACCATCATTGACGACTTCAGCCGCATGTATTTAATAATATTACATCGACCTGCGCTGAAATTTCCACAAGTACTTCCTGGGCTTTCCTTAAGTGACCTTATCAGCGTCTTTCACCAACCAAGCGTGGATATCACCCAGTTCACATGATGCATATAATGGACTTTACAACCATGTGATCTATGACTTCCCATTCCAGTTAGTGAGTCTCTTGCAACTATTCCTGACCAATATTCTATATTGCAAGAGTTGCATTTGATCGTTCTCCTAGGCGTTCCTAGGTCCATCCGATCTTGCAAAACTATGTAACTCGACTGAATTACCTCTCAATCCCATACCTGTTACATGTACTCTGAATTGGTTCAGAGTCAATCCCTTGGTCATGGGATCGGCCATCATGTCAGCTGAGGGAACAAAATGGACTTTTATTTCCCCCCTTTCCACTATATCTTGAATATAGTGATAGTTGACGTCAATGTGTTTGCCTTTCGAACTATTTGCTCCACTCGTAATCAATGAAATAGCGGACTTATTATCGCAAAACACATTTACCGGTCTATCTTGCATATCAAGTTTCAGACTATCCACGAAACGTTTGATCCAGACCGCATTGCTGACTGCTGTGCTGCATGTAATGTACTCAGCTTCCATTGTATACTTAGCAACACAACCTTGTTTCTTACTTAGCCAAGAAACCGCTATTCCACCAAACAAGAACACATATCCGCTGGTTGATTTTCTACCATCCGTGTCTCCAGCAAAATCAGCATCAGTGAATCCTTTTATCTCCAATTCATCTAATCCAAAGCATAACTTCATATTTTTAGTCATTTAGAGATACCTGAATATCTGCTTCACTGCTTGCCAATGTGCCTTGCCTAGATTGGATTGATATCTGCTTACCAATCCTACCGTATAACATATATCTAGTCTTGTGCTCGTCATTGCGTACATTAGACTGCCCACAGCTTGGGCATAAGGAACAGCTTTCATTTCTTCAAGTTCTATCTTGTTGGTTGGGCACATGCTTTTGTTGAGAATCATTCCTTTGGAAACAGGTGTGCTCACTGGTCTACAATCTTTCATTTTAAACCTCTTGAGTACCTTTTTCAAATAATTCTCTTGATCCAAATATATTAACTTTGAATCTCTATCTCTAGAGATTCTAATTCCCAAGACATAATTTGCAGGGCCCATGTCTTTCATTTCAAACTTGGATCCTAGACAGAACTTAGTTTCTTTCATCATGTCAGGAGAATTACTGGCTAATAATATGTCATCCACATAAATTGACAGTAATGCCAATTTCTTTTTACCCCTCCAGACATAAACGCAATGATCCAGAGGATTCATCTCATAGCCAATATCCAATATCGCCTGATGGAACTTCAAATACCATTGTCTTGAAGATTGCTTTAATCCATACAATGATTTCTTCAGTCTACAAACTTTTCCTTCTTAGCCCTTTATTTGAAATCCATCTGGCTGATCCATGTAAATCTCCTCTTTTAAGTCCTCGTTAAGAAAAGCAGTCTTAACGTCCAGCTGATGTAGTTCAAGGTCTAGTCTTGAAGCAACAACCATGATTATCCGAACTGAAGCAAACTTGGCCACTGGTGAATATGTATCCACAAAATCCATACCTGGTTGTTGAGTAAATCCTTTAGCTACTAACCTTGCTTTGTATTTATCCAAAGATCCATCAGCTTTGTACTTCTTTCTCAGTACCCACTTGCATCCAACAGGTTTTCTACCTGTAGGCAATTCTGTTAAGTCCCAAACTTCATTTTTAGATATTGAATCCAATTCCTCATGCATTGCCTTAAGCCATTGCTCAGCATCATGACTCTTCATTAGCTTTCGCAAAATTTGCAAGATCATCTTCAATAGCAACAGCTTTGCTTTCCATTAGATAATAATCTTTTAACATTGAAGATGGTCTCCTTTGTCTTTTTCTCCCACTGTCATCAGCATCTATACTTGGCATTGCAGGTTCAGGACTTGTTCTTTTTCTCCCACTATTCTCAAGATCTTTATCAGAAAAAACTGATATATAAGGATCTGATTCCTCAGATTCTGCATGAAGTAACTTCTTGATCTGCTCTAGTGGAGTGATTAATTTAGTATAAACTATGAATACAGCATCTTTGCCTTCAATTAATCCTTTATCTGGGTGGAAAAACCTATATCCGCTCCCATTTTCCACATATCCGATAAACTTGCACTCTCAAGTTTTATCTGTAAGCTTGTTTCGTAGAGGCTTTGGTATGAGTACATGTGCTTTACAACCCCACACTTTGAGATTAGTCATGTCTGGTTGATATCCAATCCAAATTTCAAAAGGTGTCAAAGGTTTGGACTTCTGTGGCTTGTAGGGCATAGTGTATATGTGTCTAATTCCCATTTCTTTACAAAACTGATCAAAAGCCTCATATTCACCACCCCTATCATTGTTTAAGCTTTTGATTGATCTTCCCAATTGATTTTCGACTTCTAATTTAAACTCTTTAAATTTCTCAACTGCTTCTGATTTGTATTTTAGTAAGTAAATATATCCGTATCTGGAATAATCATCTGTGAAAGTTACAAAGTATTCCATTCCTCGATGAGTTTTTGTTCTCAATGGACCATAAATATCATAATGGACAATTTCAAGTAAATCTGATGATTTCCAACGTTTTGAAAATGGTTTTGCAGTCATTTTTCCTTTTATACATGGTTCACATGTATGAAAATCATCAAGATTTATTTGAAGTATTAATCCACTTTTACTCATTCTCATCATTTTCTGTTTATTGATGTGACCCAAACGTAAATGCCATAAATAAGTATTATTTAAAGCATTTGACACATTCAAATAATCAGAAATGGAATATTTATTAATATCACACTTGAGTAAATACATGCCATCTACTTTCACACCAGATACAGATATATCACCCTTACTAATAAACACACGACCAGACTTCATCTTAACTTCAAAGCCTTTTTCGTCCAACACAGGGACAATAATTAAGTTTCTACAAACGCTAGGCACATATAGCACATTATTCAACACAATAACAAAATCACCAATGGAGAATTTGAACCTACCTTCTCCAAGGACATCACTGTAGGTGTTATTCCCCATGTACACTCTATGTTCGCCCAGTTGCTTCTCCCTGAGATCAACGAACAGTTCACGATTCCTTACAATGTGTCTTGTAGCAGCAGAATCAACCCACCAAGATGTTGGAGGAGACTCTATGACCAATGCTTCAATGATGGTCATGGCAATCTCCTTGCCTTTGTTCTTGGGCTTTTTGTTCAGTGGACAATTGATCTTATAGTGTCCTTTTTCATCACATCGGTAACAAACATCTCGACGCTTGAATTCTTGTCTCGGTTTCTTTGTCCATTGCTTCTTAAATCGCTTGTGCTTGAATTTGTTCTTGGGCTTGAATTGATTTGCATGTGAAGAGTGTGCCATCATCAAACTACTTGATGTATTATCTCTCTTCATTCTCTTTATCCTATCTTCCTTGAGCATTAGCAATACAGGGAGTGTAATCATTGCAAGTTCTTTGCCTGAATGCGTCAAGGATGTGACTACGTGATCCCATGATGAAGGAAGACTGTTTAGAACAACAGTGATTTGCATTTTGTCTGAAAGAGTGTGCCCAGCATCTGCAAGTTCTTTTGCAATGAGTTCTAATTCATTCACATGATCTCCAACAACGTCACCCTCATTCATCTTGATATTGTTGAATTTATCCAGCAACAATTGTATTTGAGTATCGGATCGACACCCATATTTCGTTTCCAAAGCATCCATCATTTCTTTTGCTGTTGGCCTTTCTTCGAATAAAGGAATGATGTTGTCTTTCATGTAGTGCAGCATTGAAGCTTTTGCAAGTGCATCATCCTCATCCCACTTCTTCCTTAATTTTTCAGTTTCTTGATCATCACTCTAATCAGGCTTTGTTGAAGACAAAGTATATAATGTCTTATCATGTGTTAAAAGATAAGATATGTGACGTCTCCACGCTCTATAATTAATTCCATTAAGTACAGGGATTCTCGAAGAATCAATGGAATTTTTAGTAACCATTGTTTACACAATTTTGGAGACAATATCACAATACAATAAATACTTAATACAACTCCTTTAATACAACACATTTAATACAACACACCACACTTTTAATTATAGCAAACCAAACTATAATTTAATAAAACACACTAAATATGCTTATGGATAATAGTGCCTTCCCTGATACTTGTAGGGATTCCCACGAGGATATGCTTGATCACTACTACTTGAATCAAAATGATAAGGACTTTGCCAAAATCCTCGACTTGATTGAGAACTTTCCCCTTTTTGGAACCTTTTGTTGCGAAAATGAGGATTTGGATACCCTCTAGAATAATGCTCCTCGATGTACTGGTCGTAACGGTGCTTGAATGGCCCAAATCGGACTTCAGATGGGCTAGAAAATCCCAAATTAGGATTTCTAGTCCAAACCCAATTAGAATATGGGTGGATCGGATCCAAAGGACCACAGGTTGACCCACAGATGGGGTGCTGGAGAAGAACACGCGGGTCACGGGATCCACGGGTCGGATCGTTCAGAGCACGCGGGTCGCACGCTTGGAGTGCTTGGGCCTGGGCACGCGGGTCGCGTGTCACGCGAACCGGGTCAAGGCGCGGATCGCACCTTTTGCTTGGATCGTCATGCAGGTTGGGCTGGGTCACTACACGGGCTGGAAAAATGGACTGGGCTTGCTTTCCACGCGGGTCAGGGACGCGAATTGGGCTTGAGGTTGCTTTGTCTTGGCTTGGGCTTCCAGAATGTGCTGGAATTGAAAATGTGTACTTTTCAAATTGATTTGGAACTCTTTTGCGGGCTGTCAACCTTATGCGTGGGCCACTAAATTTTTGCACAGGTTGGACATCTAATTTTCCAGAAACCTCTTTTCCCTTTGATTTTCCAGAAATTTGCTTTCCCCAAGTGACATCTTCTTTGCCAATGCTCCCAAAATTCAAGGTTTGTTCTTCGTCTTCTTGGTCAGAATTTAAGCAATTATTTCCAATACTTTCTGAATTTTCTGAGAAAGATCCGCCCCCTGTTGTGTCGTTCTTTTCCACAAAATCTTTTACTGCACTTGGAACATCACTGAGACTGAGAAGATTTTTCACAGTAAGAAACCTTTTTTTCTTCACTAGATTTTTCAGAAAATTTCTTCCAATACTTCTCTTCCTTATTGTAACAATCTTCAAGTCGCTCCAAATCTCCAGTATAACGCAATCCTCCAACAGTAACTTCAAACAAATTGTCTTTAGGAAAAACAATTGCACGATGGTGATTATACCACGCAATTGTTGTTGCTAATCCTAAAACTTGTCTGTCAATGGTCTTTGAGATCACTGACAACAAGTTTAAGGATCTTTTCTCTTTCTCTTCTTCCACCATAACCTTGCTCTGATACCACTGATGGAATATGAACAATGTAAAAACAAAACAAAAAGTAATCTGGTGGACTCCCGTAAGAATGTTTATCACTTGAGAGAAAGAAAACAAAGTTAGAATAAATTATAATCATCAACAGTTCTATTTATATTAGAACTGTCAAGAGTTACAACTTCTTATAATTTATTTAACTTCCAGTAACCGCCAATTGGTTATTGGCAGTTATTTGGATTTCTCTAATCTCAGGGGAATAGCTAACCACCAAAAGGCTAGGCTATAGTATATGAGTGTCCACACTTATTACGGTGTGATCACTCTTATACCTTCAAGCATGACTACTAGTCAATCGATCGAGTATCAAGAAACCTAACTACTGATTAGGCTTTCCTGGTGGATGTATAAATAGGAATTCGTGCCTCCAGTGCCGTAATTATGAGGTTTCCATCATAGCCACCAAGAATATATATATATATATATATATATATATATATAGAGAGAGAGAGAGAGAGAGAGAGAGAGAGAGAGCTATTCCAAAGCACATACCAAGCCAGTCTCGTACCTTCACAATTGTTGTGTTCAAAATCTTCAAGTTGGTGAGTTCATTTACGTGGACAGTGAGTTTGAGTAATACTTATGTCATTCCTTACTGGATGGTTTTCCATTTGTTTCTCACATCGTTACCAAATCTTATGTCATTCCTTACTGTATATGCTACATTATTGATCAATAAATTTTAAAGTTGATTTCATAATTCATAATTGGTTAATTGTTCATATTTGGTAATTGGCTAATTTGAGTGTTTTCGGTTAATTTTAACCTAGAGGTCTAAATCATAACCTAGGGGGGAATCCTAAAAGTGGTTGTATATACTTCCTTTGCTAGATGTCCATTTAGAAAAGTAATCTTTACATCCATCTAAAAGAGATCATGTTGAACATATGCTCATTCAGCCCAAAACTCTAGGTCCCTCCCCACCCCACCTCCCAAAACAAATAAATAAATAAAAAGACAATGTCAAAATTACTAAGATTAACTGATTGATGCCATCATCATCAACAATATAATAAAAAAATTTCCTTAACTACTATCGAGGTTAAAAGTTAACACATCCATCTATAAAATATCTATAGTAACATTTGTGGTATCGTGACTGAAAATGCCAAGAAAAAAAAAAATCTGAACAAACAAAAAACTAATCTTTCAGTTTCTATGCGCACCAAGAGCCTTATAGGTTCTTATTTTTATTTTTTATTTTTATGAATAATACTTATAGGTTGTAGTTCACTAGTATTGCATGTTTTCTCTTGTAAAGAAAATTAGAATTCAAATTCTCCTCCCACTATTATAACTATCTAATTAAAAAATAAATAAGAAATTGTTCGAAAAAAAAAAAAAAAGTAAGAAAAGCAATCATAATAATCATTAAATACCTGGAAACCCACTTCGAAATGAAAGCCTTGTAAATAGAGGACACGATTTTGACTTGGAGACTTTTGTCAGGGATGTGCTTAATCCACTTTTTCCTGCTCCCAAAAATAAGTACATGTACTTAATATTTTATTTAAAATATTTCTCCCATATAAATAATATTTTATTTATATATTTTAAATAACCCTATAAATAACAATTACATGTACTTAATATTTCTCCTTTATAAAATAGTAAAAACGAGCAAATCAGTATTTTTCTTAATATCTTTGAAATTGAAATATTTTTGTCCACCTATTTGTACTCTCAAAAATCAAATACCCTTAAAAAATAACAATCCCATTTACTTAACATTACTCCTTTATCTCAAAAAAAACAAAACAAAACTCCTTCAAAATATATTAAATACAGGCAAATAAATAAATTAAAATAGTAAAATACGGGCAAATATATAAATTTATAAAGTATTTGCAATAGAAGTATTTTCTATTTAGAGTTCACTTTGTTGTACTCTCCAAATTAATCCTTCAATATATTTTAAAAAATGGGCAAATTTTAGGTACAATTTCTTGGATCAAGTATATAATTTTTACCCTTTAAAAAATTTAATTAACAAAGAACTAAAACTATTATTAAAATAAATAAATAAAAAGGTTCTAGTGTTAAAGCTTGGGTCCTTAATATGGTTGTAGCTTCTGTTGAGGCACATAAGTCATAGCAATAAGAATGGTTTAACTTAAAGCCTTGGAAGATACATATTATTATGTTGTGATAGAGGGGATGCAAAATTTGCCATGGACTCTCTAAGCACCTCTTCCCATAGGGGGACGAGAGTTGGGAAGCTCCTAGAATCATTGAAGATATTTTGCAATTGGTAAAGGTTCCACAAGACATATCCAATGGACAAGGAGGCACTCTAAGTTCTGGCTCATCTCTTAGCCAAATGGGCTTTCTGTTTTGGCTTCAATAGTCCTTTAATGCTATGTTTGGATGGAAGGGAATGAAAGGGGAGAAGAGGGAAAGGGATGGGGAGGTTTAATGAACATTGTTTGGGAGATTTTTTTAAGTGGGAGGGGAAGGACTTGGGGGTATATGGAGGGGTAAGATACCCCTCCAAACCCACCATTTTTTATTCCCTCAAATAGTCAAATTTGAGTCATTTGGAGGGGGAGTGGTTTCACTTATATTTAAATAATGTAAATTGTCAATTATGTTCTTATGATGTCAATTGTCAACTTATACGTATTTCTTTAAAATTATCAAAATATGGGTCATAATTGTCAATTTATATGAACATTCTCCTCTCATCTCCTCCCCTTACAACTTCCAAACAAAGGGGAGAGATATTTATTCCCCTTCTCCCTACTTAAATTTTAAAACATCCAAACAAGGGGAAAAGGTAATCATTCATCTCCCCTCTCCTCTCCTCTACTCTCTTTCCTCCCCTTATCCTCTACACTCCTCTCCCTCCAAACTTCCAAATATTTTAAGAATCGGGGCTATCCTTAAGTAGTGTTTTTTTGTCTTTTTGAGTTTAGTTGATTTTTTCCACAAAAAATAAATATAAATAATAAATAAAATACAAAACTAACTTACTAACTGTCATTGGGTTGAAAAAAGACAAACGAAAAAAAATATATATTAATTTTAATCACATTTCTTTCTTATTTATGCTTGTCTCATACATGTTAACAAAAATACTAATCCAAATATTCAGTTACCTAATTAAAAATTATAATAAAATTAAAATTCTTACACCCTTATTCTTAAGTTTTGAATTTCAAACTCCAAAACTTGTACATTCATTTTTTTATATATAAAAATATAAGTTTATGCTCTACAAAATTGGGCTCTCTCTCACTTTTTTATTTTTTTATTAAAAAAAAAAGGCTCTATGGTACAAGAAATTAGTACAATTTTAAAATAAAGTACCTTTGAGATTTGGGAAAATATCAAAAACCCTTTCCTATTTTTGAAAATGACACTTACCCTATTATAGTTATTATTTTTACTTGTTTATTTAAAAATAAATAAAAATTCTTAGCATATAATCAATCTGTTTCGTAAGCATTATTAAAATTTAGTTTGAAAAATATATATTTTAAATTAATTTATAATAGACATAAATGGCCATAAAGAGTTTTTTTTTGTTACATAAACCAATATCTTAAAGGGTGAAATGTCATCTATTAAAAATAAGAAGAGATTTTTGACGCTCAATAAAGGTTATTCTCATGGTGTAAAGCTTCCCTCCAATACACTATTGGGCCAACACGTGTCGTGCTTATGTCCCCTCCAATGCACTGAATTACCAAAGGAAAGCCAAATCCTATTGTAATGTACCATTTAAAATTTTATAAGGAACTGCCAATTCGAACATCATTTTTCAATTGCTTTTAAAAATAACATTTTGAGCGACTGTTTTCATATTGTTTTTGTTTTATTTTTTAATATAAATTTAGAAAACCATGAAGAGGTTACGGAGAAGGCGAGAATGCACCTGTACAGAAATTTAGGCAAGGTATTTGTACCGGTATGTATCGGAGGGTACATCATTTTTCAATTGCTTTTAAAAATAATATTTTGAGACTGTTTTCATATTGTTTTTGTTTTATTTTTTAATATAAATTTAGAAAACCATGAAGAGGTTACCGAGAAGGCAAGAATGCACCGGTACGGAAATTTAGGCAAAGTATTTGTACCGGTATGTATCGGAGGGTAAAAGGCGAGTAGGCCTCAAAAAAATATATTGGGTTAGAGATTATATAGATTAATATTGGCCCCAGATTTACATATTAAATTATATGGACTAGTATATTTATGGGTGTTCTTGTACTTATTTGTCATTTGTTATTCTTTTAAATTAATTATAGATATATTTTCAACCTTTTTATTGTTGTTACTTAATTTTTAAAACCTAAAATAAACATAAATTATGTCAAAAATATTTAAAATATATAAAAATAAATATTAATTAATTAATTAACTCAACGGTAATTTAATTATTTGCTTCTCAATGATCACTGCGTCGAATTTTTTCAGAGCACCTACCGTCACATACCATAAAAAACTTATGAAATGAAATACTTACAGTTGTTTTGTTACACAACTTGTTTGAGCTCCCTCCGAGTCCGTTGAGACTCATACCTACCAGTCCAGTCTACCACGCCAAAGCCACACAAATCTCCCAAACATTTAAACCCAAATGGGTCCCCCTCACTTTTCCCCCACCGGCCAAACCATCCGCTGGAAACAAACCGGCCCTCTTCAGTAGACAGGCGTTACTTGTGGGGCTCCCGCCTGGTCTCCGCCCAATCTGCCACCAAAACCTGCACCGAAAACCCACAAAGCAACTCAAAAGTCAAAAACACTCCAAGCCGAGACCACCGATCCAAATTCTTATTCCTAAAAAACATTCGCAAAATTTACAAAGAAAACAAACACAACATCATTTTGGTGTGTGCACGGTAATTTAAACAAAAAGACTGTTTTCCAAAATAGTTCACAACATTTGTTTTCAAAACAATAGAGAAGCAGCCTACCTCGCGTTTAGGTTTTTGCTCTCCACAACTGTGATGTATTTACTTTGGAAACATAAGACATCCACTAGAATTGGGGTGTATTTTAGAGTTGTCCAGACTTGACCCAGGTTTTTTTTTTTTTTAGAGTTGGCGTGAGACATCTTATAAATCTGAATTCTCTCTCCCTCTCTCTCTGACATCATCTGTCCTACAACTGATCCAACAGTTGAAAAAATATCTCTCTCTTTGACATCATCTGTCCTACAACTGATCCAACAGTTGAAAAAATATCCCACTATTTGAATAATGACCGGACCTAAGTGCCGTCCAAAATGAAATGACAACCAGCTGTACATGTAACACTCAAGGTTTGAATTGGTTATATTAATACTTGTGAGATAAAAACTTGTGTTTTCGTTTTCAATTTTGGTTTTGTGACTTTTTATTTTATTGAAGTTGAAATTTTAATTCTGATTTGAATTCAAGATTGTAAAAAAAATTCTGTTTGGTACATAGTTTTGGTTTCATAACTGAAATCATAATTTAAAAAAAAAAATTGTATTTAGTATATAGTTTTAGTTTTTAGATTTAGTTTTTATCATTATATTATTATTTTCTTTTTTTCTTTTTTTCTTTCCTTTTTTCCCCACACCCACGTACACCACTTTTTTTTCTTTTTTTTCCTTTTTTTTCTCCACTTCCCCCACCCCCCCCCCCCTCCTTTTCTTTTTACTTTTCCCCCATCAAACATACATCATAGTTGTAGATACCGTTTCGGTATCCATTTCGGTTTGGTCATTGGAATGAGATATTTCGGTACCGGTCAATACCGGCGTTCCGTTTCGGGTTTACCGCAAATATATATATATATATATATATATATATATATATATATATATATATATATATATATATTGATTTACTACTCTATATATTTATTCATCAAAATTTATAATTTATTAGTTAAGAATCTTTGAAATTATAAGCACATATTAATCTTAATATTAATAATAATAATAAGCTTACACTTATATTTTGAATAATAAATAATAAAAATATAAAACCTAAAGTAACACTTAAGATAACAAAAAAATCAAAAGAGTAAAATTTATTCAAAATGTAAAATAAAAGAGTTAAATATTATGAAGCTAAGTTGCTGCTAAACAAAAAAAAGTTACAAAGAAGGAAAAAAAGGGACTGCCAACACGTGAAGGGCTCTCAAATCAAAAAGGAAAGAAAAGACAGCACAGTAAATATCAATGTACAGAGATTTGAAGAGAGACTTCGGCAGAAAAAACAAAAAACAAAAAAAAAGAAGAAGAAGAAGGAACGGGGAGGGAGGGAAGAAGAAAAGAAGAAGAAGAAGAAGCAAGCAGAAGAGGCTGAGCAGAAGCAGAAGCAGAAGAAGCAGAAGCAGAAAAAGAAGAAGCAGAAGCAGAAGAAGGAGTAGCAGAAGCAGAAGCAGAAGCAGCAGAAGAAGAAGCAGACGCAGAAGCAGAAGCAGCAGACGCAGAAGAAGAAGAAGAAGCAGAGAAAAAATAAATAAATAAAAAGCCAAAAAAGTATTCCGGCCGGTATATGTAATCCGGCCGAAACAAGCCGAAACAGGCCGAAACGGCCGAAATAGGCCGAAACAGGCCGAAATTTTGGCCGAGGTGGAACATGGGGGTGCCTCGTACCGGTTTGCTTGCCGGTACGAGATTTTCCGTCCGTTCCGGCCGGAACGGAACGGAATATACAACATTGACATACATCCCCCCTCCCCATTTTTCTCTTCTTCTTTTTTCCTTTCTTATTGTTGCTTCCTGAACTTTCCTTTCTTCTTTCTTTTTTTTGTCCCCTTTTGTTCTCTTTCTCATCGTCTCTCTCTTCACTTCTCTTCTTTCTCTATTTTTTTTCTTTTCCCCTTTTCTTCTCTTTCTCACTGGGACAATAACCCAGACCATTTGACACACACCATCACAAGTACCCTTCTATCTTCACAAAAAATTATTCTTACTCACAAGTATAAAAAAAAAAACTTGTGAAAAAGGATATGGCAAACCATCCGTCACACACACTCACAAGTACCCATCATTCGGAAATAAAAATCCAGTGTCACCCATCTTCAATCATGTTCCTGCTCCTACAAAAAAAACCATAACCCACTCAAACCTCTACTAACCGCTGCCGCCACAAGCCCATCCAGAGAAGCCGAGATCTGACCGCCAGCAACCTTGTATCACTTCCAGTCGTCGTCGTCGCTGTGATGAAGCCAGCCATCGTTGCCGCGAGCCTATCCTGGGTTTGTCCAATCAACGCCACATGAAGGCTGAAGCAGAGTCTTCTAAGAGAGAAGAAGGGTCGGTGTACGGGCTCTGTAATGAGCCGAGAGCAAGAGAGAGAGAAGCAGAAAAGCTTATGGAGGAGAGAGAGAAAATGGGAGAAAGAAGAAACGCGTGGCCAGTAACGGTAATAAACTGGGACCCACATGAATTCAGTCCAGATTTGAATCCGGATTGGATTCAAAAACAGGTGAAAGGCTGAACTCAAATTTGGCATGGGACCCTTATAAAATTCAAGTTGGGATTTCAATCCTCACTCAAAAATATGTACCAAACAAGTTTTTTTTGTGTGGAACCTAGTGATTTTGTATTTGAATCACAGAATCCGGATTTGAATCTGGTGTACCAAACATGCACTAGATATTTGTCTTAGTGATTGTAATTGGTCTATCGTTTTGTAAAAATTGTCTCTATAATGGCATTAATTTTGATTAAAAAAAAAAAGTAATTGATCTCATTTCCTGTAAAAAGGAATCAAATCTTTACAGTTATGACGGCTTGGGTAATTGTTAGTAACTTGTTTGTAGATGTTGGTATTTGAGTGATAACAATTGTAAACATGTTTTTAAAACTGTAATCAGTCTTAGATCTTGTAAAATGTATATTTAAAAATGAAATATAGGTGATAAAAACCATAATTTGTCTCATTTTTTGTAAAATGGAATCAATTTTGACGGTTATGATAACTTGGGTCATATTTAGTAATTATTGTGTAAATCCTAGTACTCTTTATGATAAAAAAAACATATATTTCTCTTAGTAATTGTAATTTGTCTATCATTTTGTAATTCTTTTGTTTATAATTGCAATAATGGTGATAAAAAATATAAAATAAAAAAAAAATTGTCTCATTTCTTGTAAAATAGAATCAAATTTTGATAGTTGTGATGGCTTGGGTGATTGTCAGTAACTTTTTTGTAGATGTTAGTATTTGGGTGATAACAATTGTAAACATATCCTTGAAACTGTAATCAGTCTCAGATCTTGTAAAATATTTATCTAAAAATGAAATATAAGTGATAAAAAACATAATTTGTCTCATTTCTTGTAAAATGGAATCAATTTTGACTGCTTGGATCATATTTAGTAATTTATTTATTTATTTTGAGGGAATGAGAGATGAGATAGGATTATTTTGGATGATGATAAAAGTTGAGTAAATAAGGAGTTGTGAAGTTAGTGGGAAGTTGGAAATTAGAAAGTGGAGTAGATAAGGGAAGAGAGAAAAAAAAAGGGAGACTTAAAAAACAAAGAAAAAAAAAACAATTGTAAAACATGAACGTGGAATTGTGATCATTTTAACTTTTGAATTTGAGCATATCAGTAGATTACTCTTTTAACCTTTATTTTTTATTTTAAAAGCAAATCAATTGATTTTAAGTATGTGGTATTTTAGTCTGTGTACTAAAGTGGACATTTTTCTATATTTGGATGCGATTATTATACCATTTTTGCTAATATCCATTATTATTTGAAGTTAGTGATTAAATTAGGAATATAAGAAGATGTAAGGAATATTTTTTACAGTACTTTAAAGTGGACACGAGGACATGAATCCTCTTAATAGCATTAGATTAATAGTATTAGATAATAATGCTTATCAAAAAAAAAATCATAATAATAATAATGATAAAATAATAGAGTACGTGAACTTTAACGGATCTTACAAGATCCGAGCCTTAATCCAAATCTTTAATTTTAAAATAATCTGCATTCCTTTGCCCCGGGTGTCAAAGTTCGAAGTGAATAAAGACAAGGTGATATTTATTACAATAGCTGTGTTCACATTTTTAGTCTATAACCGACGTCAAAGTGGATGTTATAGGGGGTCATTTGCATTTCGGAGCGGATTATCCGACAACCAATCTGAAGACTTTTGTATACTGCGTAAAATTAAACGGACTCATTGCGGATCCTAGATCCTATAATCATCCCAAAGGGCTTCACCGATGCATTAAATCCACTTTTGTATACCGCGTCAAATTAACCGGACTCATTGCCGAATAGTTCCTATAATCATCCCAAAGGGCTTTCCCGATACTTTCTGGCATGATATTAATTATACATCTGCGAAACTTCTACCAGGTAGTTCACTAAAGAATTTTTTATATTTTTTAAAGAAGATATTTTTATTAATAATGAGAAAGTCTACCGAGATCTTGGAGGTGTACTTGTTTTTGTTGTTGAGGATGATGGAGATGACTTATTGGCATAATCTACAGCATTTTGAATTTTGGACCTATCAAGATGAGTTGTCAACTTGTAATTTTGATATGGAGAAGTCATTTTCCCTGTAAGAATTCACAGGTTAAAAAATCAGGAATAGAATTCAATTCACCTTTAATGTATTCAATGTTAAAATCAAAAATACTTAAAATAGCTTGCCATCTTGCAAAAATTTGTTTTGAAGCTAGATTTTCAACGTCTTTGAATAAAACATCTTTTGCACTTTTGCAATCAACTCTGACTAAAAACTTTTGATTTAAAAGATCATCTTGAAATTTTGAAATACATAAAACTATTGATAAAATCTCTTTCTTGATTGTACTATAATTTTGTTGTGCAACATTCCATACACCAGAATAAAAACGGACAATTTGCTCATGGTTTATATATATATATATATATATGAAAATTATATTTCCACACCACAAATTGTTATTTCCGTATCATTGGTGCAGAAATAACAAAAATGGGTGTGAAATTCTATTTTTTCATCCTAATCTTTCTTCTATATTTCAATGTTACCTTCAAACTTTCGATTGTAACAATTTATCTCAATTGAGTAGAATTGCAAGCCCAATACCCCCTTCATCTAAATAGAAATTAAATTTGATAAAAAAACTCAGTCATGTGTAACGACAGTTAGTGCATTTTTAAGAATTTACTTTTTTCAATGAGAGAATTTTCAGAAATTCAATTTCAGTGTGATCCCGTGAGCTAGTTTTTTGTCCAATTTAACTCTAATTTTAACAAAGAGGGTACTAAGCGTGTAATTCTGTCTAATTAAGAGGTAAATTGTTACAATCAAAAGTTTATGGGAGATATTGAAAAATGGGTGACATAATAGGGTGGAAAAGTTTAATTTCCCCCCCCCCCCCCTTTTTTTTTTCTTTTTTCTTTTTTCTTTTGCTAAACATCAAACTTTTCATTAAAATGTATGGGCTGCTTAGTTCCTCAGTTGTCAGTTGCAATCAATTGTGAGAGCTAATTAGATAGAAGTTTGTTCCATCATAAATTTTGTAGTTGTTGTGGGCACTCCATTTTGTACCTACCAATATCTGGAATCTCTGGTCCCAATGACAATAATACCTAATCTCTATCAACAATCAACATCGTGAAGTAGACCTAATAGGAGACTCATAGCAAGCCCAAGCCCAAACCCAAGCCCAGCTAAAAAACCCTAATGCCCACCACTACTACCTGTTACCAAGTAGGTGTACGCCTATTCCTTGAAGGCATACGCCACACTTTATAGGCGTACGCTTCCCCCGCCTCATATAGGCGTATGCCTCCCACCTTGCAATGTACGCCCCTAAATGTAAGCATATGTCACTTTGAGACAGACATCTAAAAATCACTCAATTTTCATACCAATCTCAATCACCATTAATATGGGGTCATTTTGGTCAGCTAGGGCAATTGTAAAAATATAAGAACTCGTCAAGAGCAAACTTTAAAAATTTGTTTTTGCTTGACTATGTGGTTTGATATTCTTGAATCGGTGCCTTAATATAGTAGAACTGGAGCTTGGTGGTTTCGGTGGCGCTGGAGGCGCGTGAAGAATTTTCCAAAACTGTGGGCCGCGCATGTTGGTGCGTGCGAATGGGGAGTATAATTGGGAAAACTAGGTTTTTTTTAGCCTGAGACCAAAGACTGATCTATGTGATCAATTTGGCGAAAACTTGAAATCTTAGGATGCGAAAGGATTGGTTGAACATTGTGACAAATAGTGCCGAAGCGAAAGGATCGAGATGGCTCATGAAAGCATTAGGACTCTAATACCAGGTGGAAAAACTTAAATCTAAAATAATCTAAACAATAAAGGAGAAAGCATAAAAGAGAGATTGAAGAGATTGAGAGAGATATAGAGGCTAGGGTTTCACGTAATTCGATTATATGAATCTACGTCCATAGGATGAAGCCTAATAAGCTACATCTTTATTATATTCACTGTGTATTTTACAATATGTTGTATGGTCCTATTTATAGAACAACAATAACAATAATAAAACACTTCTAAACAATGTGAGATTCTATTCCTTAACAATTTATACTATAATTCTTAGAAATTTTTTTTGTTATTTGTGTGATTAGACATATATAATTTCCTATTGATTTTATATGATTTTTTCTTTTGTTTGTTTCTTTTATTGATGGTGAAGGAATTGTGATTTGAAACGAGATTATAATATCATATAATTAAGTTATTGGTATTGTATAAGTTATAGGTACTATGAAGAAGAATATATATAAAAACTTACCTTCGGACTACTATGTTACAAGAGAGATTCAGTGTATTGGGTTATGATCTCAATTGAAAATGAGTATTTGGATAAGTTAAATTACGATGACTTAACTGAAGAATTTTATTCAAAACATACAAGAAGAAGTTGTTTTCTTCGAATCAGATTGTACTACTTATAAAGTACTATAACTGGGGTTACATTTTTTTTTTTTTGGGTAATTCAAGTTGCACATTGTAATCTTAATTTTGCATTTTTTTTTTTTTTTTTTTTTTTTTTTTTTTTTTTTTTATGTTTTTCTTTTAATATTTAATAATAAGTAGACAACCAAAATTGATACAGATTTAGACAACTCAAACCTTGGGATAGACCTTTCTTGACCCTTGCACACTCCTACTGTCCTACATAACACAAATATTTTTATTGGACTAAAATCCTCAAAACAATCATAAGTATTTTTAAATTTATATATATTAAACAATTATAGAAGTACAGGTACTGTTTGATCTTTTAATTCCCGAATCTATGTACAATAAAGAAGATCCGACTTTCAATCCGATGACCTTTTAGACATGTGCTTTCTTGCGAGTTGCGAATCGCGTACATTTTCCTTTTTTCGCTACACTATAAATATGGCATATTTTTGCATGAGTTTCATTCAGTCTTCTTAAATCTAAAAATACATATCAACATGGACGTTGTCCGTCATCGTTTCACACATTTCCTTCTTTCTATCTTACCATTTGTGTCCCACCTCCTGCCTAAATCATCACACTCACCACCAACACAGCCACCACCTTCACAAACCACAGACCCGGAATCACAACCAGTAACTCCAGTTGTTGCTAGGCAGAACATAGAAAGGCGAAACCTAGAATGGCAAGACATAATCATGGGGTTTTGCTTCACATCAGCCCTTGGAATCGCACTCCAGTCCATGCAAACTCCGTGCCAACTTCCTCCATCTTTCCATTTGCTTTCTCTCGCTGTGGTATTCACTTTCTCTGCTCTCTTTGTGGCCAAATTTATCAGCTCCAAGTTTCCGGTCCCAGCTCAAGCAGTTGAGAAAGTTGCGGTCTTCTTTATGGCCACTGCGTTCTTCCATGCAATAGCCATTCCCTTGCCGTTGCACCTCAAGTTTTCCACTTGGGCTATTTATGTTGTCTCATTGCTCGTCGTTTTCGTATGCAGCTTCTTCTAGGTGCAGGTCTGATACGGTTATGTTGTTGTGGGGGATTCCGTGCTTTTAGTATTTTCTGTAACATTGTCATCTAATAAAATGCTTGTGTGTTTGTGATTGACAGAAAGTCATTAGTTTCTTATGGGAAAATGTCGAGGTAACTATAGAAAACTTACAAACTGATGTGATAATTAATGTGATAAGTGATACATCAATAACTAATAAAAAAATATCTGAATTACCTTTATGTGATTTGTAATATATTAGTTTATAAGATTTATATAGTAAAATTTATAGTATCTTCAACATCATATATTTGTATAGTTTGTTGCAAGCATGTTCTAAAACATTTTGTTTGCCAAAACATTATGAGATACTTATTCATGTAAAATAAGAGCTCTCTCTCACAGACACATAAATTGTGTTATTTTGATGTCAAGCCTTCAAGAAATGAATGTGTACTTGTATAGATATCCAAAGCTAAGCATTCAAGTCAATCGTTAAAGTGGTATACTTCTATGTAATTGCTTACCTCAAGACTCATTATAAGTATTTTAAAAATTAGGGTAAATTATTGTTTTCGTCGCTAAATTTTGCATGAAGTTCATTTTTCGTCCTTGAATTTTGAAAAAAAAAAAAAAATTGATTTTGACTGATTTTGAAGAGAGAAAGGAAAAAGGTGTTGACAGAGAGAATAGAGATTTCCGATCCATTAGTTTTGGTTACACGGATCTAACTTGGAACTGACATGTGTTTTAAATTGATATGGCAACATCTAATTCAGCCAGGTGTTTTACATTGTAAGAATTGCACCTAACTTAATTGCAAGAGCTGATATGCTCCTGAAATGGATGGAATGATCATTTGAAATGATATCAAACCCGTGAGACTAAAATGAAAAATAACCTAAACCTTTAATGGTCAAAAGTGTAATTTGGTCAAATTATTAAATTAAATTTACTCCAAATGAAATTATATTACCAAAGCTTTAATAAATTTAAAATACTACAGTTTTGTTGTCGCTGCCATAGTGCCATCCTAGGGTTAGCATACAATCAAATTCACACAATTCTACTTAAATTAAAGGCGTCTTGTAGTAAGATCTAACATGTGTTTTTTTTTTTTTTTAAATCATCTGACATGTGTTTTTAATTGATATGGAAACGTCTAATTCGGCCAGGTAGTTTGAATGAAAGGATTGCACCTAACTTAATTGCAGTTGATATGCTCTCGAAATGGATGGAATGATCATTTTGAAACGATATCAAACTTGTGAGACTAAAATGAAAAAAAAAAAAAAAAAAAACTTGAAAATCCAGCTGGAGCTACAGACACAAGAGGGGAGTTTCTCACGGATGGGTGACTTGGTTGATGCGATGAAGTCCTTGGCCACAATGTTTGGATGTTGTCATTTTGTTTCTGGTCAAAAATATTGTAATTGTGCGGCTCATCTTTTAGCTTTGGAGGCAAAAAATTTAAAATTCTTGTACTATTTGGAGGGATAATCTCCTCGTTGCATAGTTAGCACTATTGTTTAGATGTACTCATATTATAATTTTATCAATAAAATGTATCTTGGTTGTCCAAAAAAAATCATTTGAATTGAATGGAAAATAACACTTGTGTTGTCCTTTCTTATCAAAATTCATTGCGAATATGATAGGAAAGAAAAATTCAAAGCTTTGACCATCCCGGATTTTTGCCTTGGGCCATTGGAGGGAGAAGGAGATGGTGCTTGTTCGGTTGTTCCCACTAGTTGCTCTCTTATTTTCTTTCCTTGTTTAAATACAAAGTTTCTTATGCCGCAATAATAATAATAATAATAATGATAATAATGATAAAATAATAGAGTACGTGAACTTAAACGGATCTTACAAGATCCGAGCCTTAATCCAAATTTTTAATTTTAAAATAATGTGCATTCCTTTGCCCCGGGTGTCAAAGTTCGAAGTGAATAAAGACAAGGTGAATAAAGACAAGGTGATATTACAATAGCTGTATTGACATTTTTAGTCTATAACCGACCTCAAAGTGGATGTTATGAGATCTGAGATGCAACCCATTTATAATACTCCAACAGTAAATTGTGTGGCTAAAATGAATCTGATACTCTATAGTATGCCGTGTTTGGGGGTCATTTGCATTTCGGAGCGGATTATATCCGACAACCAATCTGAAGACTTTTGTAAAACCGGACTCATTGCGGATCCTAGATCCTATAATCATCCCAAAGGGCTTTCCCGATGCATTAAATCCACTTTTGTATACCGCGTCAAATTAACCGGACTCCTTTCTGGCATGATATTCATTATACATCTGCGAAACTCCTACCAGGTGGTTCACTAAAGGGTTTTTTATTTTTTTTAAAGAAGATATTTTTATTAATAATGAGAAAGTCTACCACACACTAAAATCTTAAAATATACATATATATATATATATATATATGGGATAAATTATATTTTTTCATCCTAATCTTTCTTCTATTTTTCAATGTTACCCTTTCAAACTTTCAATTGTAACAATTTACCTCAATTGAGCAGAATTGCACACCCAGTACCCATTTCGTCTAAATTGGGATTAAATTTGATAAAAAGCTCAGTCATGTGTAATAGCAGTGATTACATTTTTAAGAATTTACTTTTTTCGGTGAGAGTATTTTCATAAATTCAATTTCAGTGTTGTCCCGTAAGCTAGTTTTTTGTCCAATTTAACTCTAATTTTGACAAAGAGGGTACTCAAGAATCAGACAAATAATCTCTCAATCAAACCTCTATAACAAAGGGAGTAAGAGATGTCTTATTACAATAAAAGGAACAATTTTGGATGACAGGAAACTTTGGCCATTGAATCAGTCATCTGGTTTGCTTCTCTCCTTACCCAACTGAAAAAACATAAAATAAAAGTAGAGCAAAGCAACCTAGAGGCTAGAGTTCAAACAAAAAGTGTTAATCTTCCAATGCGACTATTTTCATCACCATTTAGTGCATTGAAACAAATCTATCCATCCCCCTCAACTATTATATGCTAGTATTCTTCATCTTTGGCTATTTCGAGGGCCCAAACAATGATTGATTATTCTGCCACCATAGGGTCTTCAATTTGCACAATTTTGACCAAGCTTCCAATAGATTTCCATTGTTATCTTGGGCTATCACTGCTAGAGCAACAACATTTTGTAGCAGCGTATCATCCACATTCAACTTGACAATCCCCGCATCCGGTTTGCACCATCTAATCTCCTTTCGCATTCTTTCATCAGCTTCAATTGAGGAAGATTGGAGTTGTTCCATAATTCTGAGTTCAAATGTCTTGATGCTTGTTTGAATATTCACCAATTTGTCTGTATGGGCTACTTGGTTCCTCATTTGTCAGTTGCAATCAATTGTGAGAGCTAATTGGATAGAAGTTTGTTCCTTCATAAATTTAGTAGGAGTTGTGGGCACCCCATTTTGTACTTACCAATATCCGAAATCTCCGATCCCAATAACGATAATACCTCATCTCTATCAACATTCAACATCAGGAAGTAGACGTAATAGGAGACTCATAGCAAGCCCAAGCCCAGCTAAAAAGCCCTAAGGCCCACCTCTACTACCCGTTACCAAGTAGGCGTACGCCCATTCCTTGAAGGCATACACCACACTTTATAGGCATACGCTTCCCCTGCCTCACATAGGCGTATGCCTCCCACCTTGCAACGTACACCCCTAAATGTAAACATACGTCACTTTGAGACAGACATCTAAAAATCACTCAATTTCCATACCAATCTCAATTACCATTGATAGGGGGTCATTTTGGTCAGCTAGGGCAATTGTAAAAATATAAGAACTCATCGAGGGCAAATTGTAAAAAAAAAAAAAAATTTGCTTGACTTTTCTTGAAGGAATATTATTAATATTCTCAAGTTTTATTTTTATATGTAATTTGACAATAAATTGAATAACCCCACTCAATAAATTTTCTGACTATGCCACCGAACCTGAAACTAAACTGCTCCTATCTCTCAATTTCTTATGGAAATGCCTTAACAATTTTATAAAGAGGTAACAACTAACAACATACATGGAGGAGATCTAAAAGGTTCCTTTTCAAATTCAGCTTAGCCTAGACTTGCCTAATTGCATTTCCCTTTCTCTCTTTCTCTTTCTTCTTATTTTTCTCAAAAATACCACACTTATGGTGTGTTTGGGTGAGAGATTTGGAGCCGGAATTTGGGGAGGAGCCAGAATTTGGGGGGAGAGATTTCTCAATTACTGGGTTTGGCAGCACAAAAAGGGAAAACTCTCAATTCCGGTGGGATTTATTGCTGGGATTTGTATCCCAAAAATTCCGGCTCAAAATCCCCTCAAAACACACGTTATTTCAGAAATCACCGCGCGCGGGATTTTGAAATTTTTGATGGCGCGGGACTCTTTTCACGTTTCACTATTTATCCCTCTCCTTTTTATTTTTTCTTCTCTTCTTATCACACAACGATTCAGTCTTTCTCACTCATTTTTCTCCATTTTTTTCTTCTCTTTGTATCAGATTTGGCTCAATCTATTCTCCGTCTTCAGATTCCAGGTAAGATTTTCTTTCTCTTTCTTCTTTTTGTGTTTCTCTCATATGCATACCCCTCTATTTCTCACTCTTTCTCTCTTAAAATCTGGGTATTGTGCAGATTGTATTGTTTCTCTTTCCCCACTAATTTTTTCCATCCTTTATATTCAGATCTGTCACAATCTCTCTTTGTTCAGTGTTCTCAACCATATTCAGATTTTCCAGGTAAGAGCAATCTCATAATCTAATTTAGGGATTTTTATGTTTAATGGAATTTCATATCTATTATATGTTGTTTCCTGTTCTGCACTAGAATTCATGGTGCGTAGTGCCTGTTGAAGTTTTTCTGGTTGAACTAATCTTGCTGTGTCAACAATTAAGTTTGTTTTCAAAAGGGATCCTGATAGTTGCTGAGTATAGGGAGGAATATTTTAGTGCTTATTTTGAGCTCAATATAAAATATGCAAAGTTGGGTTAAGCAGCTGGCATTTACAGGTGCCTGTAATGCCTCAGCAAGATTGAGCATACTGTAATGTCTTGTACTGTTATACATGTCTCTATATAGTACCTCAGCTATATGATATTCAAATTTCTATATAGAGGATTCAGAAGCAAGCTAATAGTTTTTTTTTTTTTTCCTCTAAAACTAAGCAGAAACATAATTGACCAAACTAAGATTGTTACTAGGGGAGAGAGTCCAAAGGTCATGATGGCTGCCCATGAGGTCATAAGTTGATGGCTTTCCTCAAGCACCAACCCTTTAAAGTGACAATTAAAGTGAAATCCATCAATAATCCGCCATAGCAACCCTACAATAGATTTGATTCCACCATTTATTAACAAACAGAGGAAATAGCAAAGCTATTTTAAGTACATTAGTAGAAGACAGGGTGAATTACTATACATTTAATATTCCATATGTTAGGTTTTAGATGTTGTTAAATTTTATGTGACGAAACTAGTGTCAAAGAGAGTGGTAATTGTTGTGTCCAAGATACATTTACGTTTGGTCATGCAAAAATTTGTCAACATACTTTGTGTGATTATTTCACCTTGTGCTTTGAAGGAAAACAAGAAAACACCCGCCTATGGTCATATATATATATATAGAGAGAGAGAGAGAGAGTTATGAACACTTACCTCTAGGTTTTGACAAAAAAACAACTGAGGCAATACAGACAATAGAGCCCCTGAAGATAGCAGCAGTGCAGAGCAACAGATGAAGATACAGATAAGAACAAGAATCCAGATAGAATAACAGATACAAAGAGTTGTGGATAAAGTGGAGATTAGATTGTTACAAGTTTTAGTTCAACCAATAACTCCTATTCATAGGAGGAATAGCTTAAATATTAGCCTGTACTCATCAGTTGATTTACTGCTATGCTCTCTTTTTCTTTCTTTTTTTCTTTATCAATTGAAATAGACATCTCATTCTACTTAATTTTAGACCAATTTAATTAACTTTAGGATTAAACTATAATTTGAAACTCGTTAACATTTGAACAGGAATGGCTGACAGTGGATTGAGAACCTTAGTTATGCGCTTAAAGAGAAAGCGTATAATAGATGAAGAGGAAAAAAGGAAAAATTTAAAAATTATTATTGGCATCACATCCATCATGTCTGTTATAGCAACTTGGTATACTGAAAAGTTTATGGTAAAAGAGTCATCACATGATTGGGATCAAGAAAGACAAAGCTACTTAAAACGTTTGTATGATGGAAGTGAAGTTGATTGCATTGAGCAACTGCGGGTTAGTAAGAGTGCATTTAAGAGTTTATGCAAAGTTTTACAAGAGAAAGGTGGGTTGGTTCAGACAAAACAAGTCACTATTGAAGAAGCTGTTGCAATGTTTCTACATATACTTGCTCACAACTTGAAGTATAGAGTGATCAAATTCGTATATTATCGTTCAAAAGAAACAATAAGTCGACAGTTCAATAGTGTGTTGCGTGCAATGATGAAAATAAGTAAGGATTACTTGAAATACCATCCATGTCTTCTTAGTGGTTCTGACAAAAACAAGTGGAAATGGTTTGAGGTACTTCCAAAACTTATATATATTTTAGCTTATTTTAGTTGTAGTTCTCGTTGGTACATAAATAATTTTTTTTATTTTTTTTTTTTTAGAATTGTCTTGGAGCTCTAGATGGGACTCATATTCCAGTAACTGTGTCATCTGATGATCGACCTAGATATCGAAACAGGAAGGGTGGTATTTCTACTAATGCGTTAGGAGTTTGTGATCCAGATCTAAAATTTATTTATGTGTTGCCTGGATGGGAAGGTTCTGCGTCTGATTCACGTGTTTTACGAGATGCTTTACGTAGGAATAATCGTTTTATTATTCCAAGTGGTAATCTATTAAGACAAATCTTATATTAGTTTTTTAGCGTACTTAGTATTATTATATAGTTTAGTATCTAATACATTTGTTACCCTTTTATTGTAGATAAGTATTATCTCGTGGATGCGGGATATACTAATGGTCCAGGTTTTTTAGCACCTTATCGAGGGACTAGATACCACTTAAATGAATGGACTGGAAACAATCCAGAAACTTATAAAAAGCTATTTAACCTTCGTCATTCTGTTGCGAGGAATGTAATTGAAAGGGCATTTGGATTGTTAAAAAAGCGGTGGAGTATACTACGCACACCATCCTTTTTCAACATCAAAACACAAATTAGGATTATCAATGCATGTTGTATGCTTCATAATTTTATTCGAGTCCAGCGACTTGTTGACCCTATCTTAGAAGATCAAGATACAGCATTTTTGGCTTCTATAGATGAGGAGATATTAAGTCAGTCAACAATGGAAGAAATTCCAAATAATTCTCAAGATAATATTACTTATGTTCATGTTAGTGATGAATGGACAACATTTCGTGATACTTTAGCATTACAGATGTTTCATGACTATCAAGCACAACGCGGTTACGTGAATCCCTCGTATTTTTTTGTAGACAAATTTATTAAAGTTGTAACTTTTTTTGGTCAGGTTTTATGATTTCAGAATGTTTTTGTTTTGTATGTTGGATATTTTACTATCTAATTTTTATGTCATGTTTCAGTTTATTGTTGCTAGTAATTGTCCTATGTTTCCAAGTATATATATATATATATCATGTTTAAGTCTCATGTTTATTATTGTTATGATTATTTCTATATAGAGAAAAAATGGTAGGAAAGAAGGAAAAACAGAGCAAAACAAAAGAAAATCAACAAACTGAAGATGAAGTAGAAGAAAAAAGTTATGTCCGTTGGTCATTGGATATGGAACGTGCTTTGGCTGATATTCTTAGAGATGAGCGCAACGTAGGCAATAAGAGTGATGCGGGATGGAAGACAGTTGCATACAATAGTGCATCATCTAAGTTATCTTCACAGCTTCACATTGATATCACTGCTGATAATGTCAAAAATCGAATTAAGACATGGAAAAAACTTTATGGAATTGTTAGTGATATACTTGGTCAAAGTGGATTCAGCTGGGATGCAACAAAGAAGATGATTACTGTTGATGATGATAATGCTTGGCAAGAGTATATTAAGGTACGGTTTTTTCTTGATATTTACTATTTTTATGAATGTAATTAATTTTTGTTATATATATTAAAATGTTGTCTTCTGTTTTCATGCTTGATAGGCCCATAAAGATGCTAGGAGTTTTCGTTGGAAAGTAATTTCAAATTGGGATGATATAGTAGATTTGTGTGGTAAGGATAGGGCAACTGGTGAAGGTGCTGAAACAGGTGAAGAAGCTGATGAGATCATGACTCCCATTGAGGAATCCAATGTTATTGATTTGGATAATTCGACTCCAGGTCAAGAAGAATTGAACATTGGTGAAGATGATCTTTCGCCTAACACTACTAATAGACAAAGGAAACGAGTTCAAGCATCAACTTCTTCTTTGGTTTCTCATGCAAAGAAAAGAATGGTGAGTAAGGATGTTCTTGCTGATTCTGTGGCTAAAATGGCTTCATCATTCCAGGAATTCATTCGTACAAGTACACAAAAGCTCGATGCAGGAGAGGTATATGATGAGATAACTGCGATACCAGATCTTAGTGAAGATGAAGAACTTAAAGCTTGTGCTTGGTTTATTGAGAATGAAAAACAATTTCAAATGTTGAAGAAAGTTCCAGCTGCAAGGAAGAAAAGCATGGTGTTGATGTTTATTTCAGAAGGAGCATAGAGATGGTTTAATTTTGATGTTGCTCTTAAAATAATTTTGCAGTTTTAATTTTAGTTTTTTATTTTATGTACGCAATATTTTTAAACTTTACAAGAAGACATGCTATTATTATTATAAAAAATAATACCATTGGAATAAATTTGTTTTATTGTCTCTTATTCATGTTTGGTGTTTTCTTCTTATTGCACATTTTACCAATTAATTTGTTTTTTTGTTTCAACCTTGAGCAAAGACAAGCTTCAATAAAATGAATTAGTATTAATGAAAGAAAAAATAATATACTTGAAATTGGAATATTTTGTGGAAACTACTTATTTAATAGAATTTTTTGTAATTGATTCAGCCAACATGTTGTATAGAGAAGGATTTTACAAATTCTGTTTTATATCCAAACTTTAAAATTTACAATTCCTGTCATTTTAAATTTCTATTCAAATTACAACCAAACAAATAAATTTATAAATGATGGGATTTTAAATGATGGGAATGTAAATCCCATCATTTGCAAAATTCTGTGTATTTAACAAATTCTTCATCCAAACACAGCATTATGGATTTGTGAAAGTGGTTGGGCCAGCTTAAGATGTATCTGAACCTCAATGGGTCATATTGTCATAACACCAACGTTAGACCTCTTATCTTATGTATTTTTTTTTTTTTTTTTTTTTAATGAAAATACCTCTTATCTTATGTTTTCGTAGTAAATGGTGATCATAGATCTTAGAGTGGCGCATAAGGTTTTACTGAATGGAACTTGGCCCAATGGGCTTTCTCTTGTAATCTCTTTGGGCACATCCCGGTTCTCTCTCTACCAATTTCTGTTCGGCCTGCAATCAAGGATATAGTTTGGGCCCTGAGCTGTTTCTTTTTGTATAAAGAGCTTTCTGTTCAGGCTACAGCAGAAACCAAAAAAGAGAGAAATATAGGGCTTAATATTTGGGCTAGACAAAAATGCCAAAATTCTTTGAGCAATACTATTCCTCTGTATTTTTTAAAATTTGTTAATGTGGCACAACTTTCATATGAATCTACTACTGACACAATTATTAATATGCACAAATTATAACAAGTATAATAGTTATGTTACTTATTAATGACCCTTTTACAAGAAAGATTACTCGGGTTTTTCTTTTGAAAAACAAAATAAAAAATGGCTAAAAATGTTTTTTCTTCTTAAAAGAAATACTATTATAATAGATGATTTAGTCATTTAGACATTTCATGTTTAAAAAATGATCTCCTCCACCACCTTACTCTGTGAAGGTGGAGTCGTGGTGGAGTTTTTTTGTAGAAGGGTCATTAGTAGTTGATTCTTTAATCACATAATAATGTCGGTGAGTATTAAAGGATTCACATAATAATGTTGGTAAGTATTAAGCACAAAGTTTAGCTATAAACTAGTCTGTAGTAATATTGCTACAGACTTACGTGAAAACTCATAAAATCATTTACTTGTTCTTTTAGTCATATGACCTATTTAATGAGTCATGTGACTTATTTAAAAAAATACATATGAATAATCTTATGAATTGTCACGTAAACGTAGTGATTTGTAGCTATATTCTATTTGTTGTTTTAAGGCTAATTGAAGTTTTTTTTTTTTTTTTTCATTCGAGAGACTTTTTTTTTTTGTGCTCTTTTATTTTGTATAAACCCCATTATTCACCTTCCTTCTATCTGTGGGGGCAATTGGAAGGTGGCACGTATGCTTGACTTGTTTCATTGACAAGACTTATAAGAGAAATCATAGGATTTTGAACAAATTTAACACAAATAAGAGACATGATGCTATTCACAAGCAGACTTTTAACAATTCTCAATGCACAAGGCCGTTTTTTTTGTTCATCTTCTTCCCTCTTTTTTATTATTATTATTTTTTAATCTATTAATCAATCCCGTTTCTTCCTTTTTACAATACCTCCATAATGAGATTATGAAATTTGACAATGAAGCCAAAAGAAAGATTTTAGATGTAGGCAGATTTCATTAGATGCTATTCACATTCATATAATTGATTCTATACTAAATATTATTTAAAAAAATTCCACTTCATGCATGGAATCAAAGAATCTGTTAAAAAACAGTCTCACATTTTCATTTCATATATGGAGCTAGCTCTCGAAGATGAGGGTGCTTTGAGGAGGTTAGAACCAGAGATGGGAGCGCAAGACACGGCAGTGCTTTGAGGTAGTCAAAACCAAAGTAGGGGTTGGGAGGGTAGTGCGGCAATGCTTGACAATGCACACGGCGAGAGGGAGAGCTTCTGGAGGTTTAGACCGTGAGAGAGATTTGTTTCCAGCGTTGCTCGGCACAAAGAGAGAGAGAGAGAGAGAGCAAAGTTGTCTAAACTCTAAAGTGATTGTCCAAAATTGGAAAGAGAGTTATTTTTATTTTTATTCTTTAAGACAAGAGTCAAAGAATTATTGGGTTGAAATACCAACACAAATTGTTGAATTGGTATTTCTTTTTCTTTTTTAGCTAAATAGTTGAGTTGGTATTTCAGAATTAGGAAAAACTTTCTCCCTTATCATTTAGCTTGAGAGTTGGTATTTCAAAAATAAGAGATACTTTCTCCCTTATGATTCAAATAGTAGACGCAAAATGGAGAAGCAGCCAATAAGTGTGAAGGCGGTGGTGTACGCATTCCCATTGTTCCAACAGAAGCTAATGAGTAGGCTATGTAAGGAACTCCCTAGTAAGATCCACCCCAAGGTTTCCAGGAACTAGCATAGTGTTTTCATTCTCCTAACTCCTAAGTCCTCTTGTTGACACTTACATGTATTTCCTTTTTTAAAAATGTTAAAATTATTACTAATTTTATCAAAAAAAAAAAAAAAAAAACTTACAAACTGACGTGATAATGAATATGAATAATTCCAATTTAACAACACAATAAATAAAATGTCTGAATTAATTTTAATTTTTTTTATTGGTGACATTAGTTCGTAAGACTTAAAATTTGTAATAGTATTTCTAACATCACTCATTTTTTTCATCTCTCTCTCTCTCTCTCTCTCTCTCTCTCTCTCTCTCTCTCTCTCTCTCTCTCTCTCTCAAAGTTAGGATTTCGCCTTTTTGTTTTCTTATTAGAGTAACCTAGTGATACAAAAATTTTGATAATATTTTTCTCACAAATGATGTAGCAAGTCATGATTGAGTTATTTTATAAGGAAAAAAAAAAAAACATGGTGAGTTGTGATTGATAGAGTATAAAGTGGTAATGTTGGTAAGTATTTAAAGGCCTTAAAAAACTATGTTGTAGTGATAGATTAAGCCATAGTATTTAACTATTCAGATTTTTCAAAGAATTCATCGAATATATGGCATGTAATACCAAAAGAACATATATAAAGAATATTACAAATTTTCAGCTTACTTTGAATGAGAAGGTGAATTCAAAGAAACCCAACATGTAAAAAAGATCCGGTACTTGAAACCGTAGTGGCTCAGCAAGTACTAGTTCAGCAATGGGACCCCAATGTTGGAGGAGTACCACGCCACCGCGAGACCGACCGTGAAGAATTGGTTTGCCCCCATCATTTTCACTTATGGGTCTTCTTCTTCTTCATACAATGACTCTAAATTTATCTTTAACCAAAACATTAAGTGTGCCTAGATGAAAAGTAAAATAATAATAATAATAAATAAAACAAACAAATTGGGGTGAAGTCGCCGTGCGCTGGGGGGGGGGGGGGGGGGGGGGCGGCGGGGTTGGCCTACCTCCAATGTTTAGTGCACTGGAGGAAGACATGGATAGGACACGTGTCCTAAATTGAACCCATGTCAATCCAATGTTCCCTCTAGTGTACTGGAGACCGGAGATAATCCATTCCCTCAGAGGATTTGACTTACTTCCAGTGTCCAGTGCATTAGAGGGAGACATGGACACGACATGTGTCTTAAATTAAACATGTGTCAGCCCAATATTCCATCTAGTGCACTAGAGAATGGAGGTAATCCTTTCCCATTAGTTTTAGAGATCAACACTATTTACACAATTATGCATATGAAACAAATGAACACTAGGACAACATAGATAGTCCAAGTGGCGTACTTGAGGACTGGCCGCAAAGGAATCGCAATTGCAAGGAAGAATGATGTGGCGGCAAAAAACACTGCAACATGCGCTAGTACTTGCGCTGTTGAGGGAGACTTTCTGCTAATATATTTGGCAACAAAGAAAGAAGAGAAAGTGAGTAAGACAGCTAGAGAGAGCCAATGAAAAGGAGTAAGATGGGCTAGCTTTTGCGTGGATTGGAGTGCTATTACCTCCAACTAACCCAAGAAAAGAATAGTTTGTGCATTAACTCCTTAGGTCAAACATCACTCGCATTTCGTCGAACTAGGCCTTGCTCACTTCAACTTTTTCTTTTTCTTTTTTTCTTTTTTTTTGAGTGTATGTTCGGTGGTGTTCCCATTCGGGTGAAAATCGATTTGTGTTTCTTTCAATTTGGGGAACTGGCATTATTCGTTGAGAAATAAAATTAAAAAATCAAATTTGTTGTAAAATAAAAGAGAAATAGCTGGAGAAAATAATTTTAAAAATGAGAATATATTATGAAAACTCTATTTGTATCAAGTGATCATCCACACATTCAAAACTTGTTAAATACAATTGATCTCAATCTTATTCTCTTCATATTACAATAATATAACTCTCACACATTTATAGACATAAGATATTTGTCTTTTAACCGTGTGTGAATTCGTAAGAGGAGACAAAGTCTTGCTCCAACTTAATGGTAAGCACGCTTTGTCTCAAACACAAAGCAATTCACCTTTCGGTGAATGTGAAAATTAATTGCATTTACCTAACATCACATGGGAAATAATCACATGTGATGCACCATACATGTGGCCAAATACAAGTCACTTTATTCACAATGTTTTCAATATTTACAACAAAATTTACATATCTTTTACTTTCTTTTCTTATTTCTTTGTTCAATTTCAAATCTCACCCGAAGCCCTTTTAAATATTTATATTTGCCTATACTTTTCTTCTTCTTCACAAGCTCAGATTTCTTTTTATGCCTTGAGTTTTTAGATTTGATTGTACATTAATTATCAAGACTTGTTCTTTAGGATTTTGGAATCTCGAAATGGAATGATAAATTTTATCTCCATATCAATTTTGAAGTAAAATTCCTCTAACCCACGACGTGGCGACTTATAAAACCATTCACGTTTACTTTTAATCATATAACTTTTTTAATGAATCATGTGACTAACTTATTTAAATAATACACGTGATGGTTTTTTGAATTGTCACACCATGGGTTCGAGATAAACTCTATCCTTAACGAAATATTAATTGATTAATAAATCAAATGCAATTTTGTAGGCTCCTAGTATATAACTGTAATCTCCCTAATTGAAGTGTGATCCCCTCCCCCCTTCAATTTTGTAAATTGATTGGAGCTTAATTACCAAAAAAATATTCCATTAGATTTTGTGTATTAGAAAAGTCAAGAAGTGAGTTGGTGGGCTTTTTTAGTAATATAATAGATCCTGTGAGATTAGTCGAGGTGTGCGTAAGTTGGCCCGAACACCCCAGGTTAAAAAAATAAATAAATAAAAATAAAAAAAACATTATTTTTCTTTTAATAAAGCATACATTTGTCCCTTAAAGTTCAAGGCTGTACCATTTTGAACTCTGAAATTTGAAATTTTTCATTTTCATCCCTCAAGTTTGATTTTTTTTTTTTTCTATTAAGTTTTCAAATTAGTCTTTTTGTCTATCTTTGTTAGCAATCTCTCAGTTAAGTGCCAAATAAACTCAAAACGATATACTTTTATTATTTGAAACTACGTCATTTTGAATAGTGTTACTTTGCCTATTTATCCTATACTCTCATTTGTATAGGATATCAAATAAGGTTTGGTTGTTGAGGATCCATAGTCGACTCCAAAAAATTGTTATTGTTTTTATAGTTACTGTCATTTGTATTGTTGTTACTATCCAATATTGTGACAACATAAGAAATTTAAACAAAAAAGGGGGGAAACAAAAAAGCACAAAAAAGTGATTGTGACTTAAGGTTTTCAAATAAATGTGATGTAGTTAGTATTATATGTGACGTTGTTACTATCAAATATAACTATATAATAATTTTTTTTCTTTTAAAAATGTGACTTAAGGTTACCAAAAATTGTGATGTGGTTATTATCCAATGTGTGGCTATATAATAAATTTAAACAAAAATTGAAAAAGCCAAAAAAAAAAAAAAAAAAAACTAAAAAATAATGTGACATAAAGTTACCAACAAATGTGATGTTAGTATTTGAAATTCCAAATCAAAAGAGATTACATTGGGGCTCACCCAACTTAAAACAAATTTGTTGTGGAAATTCGTTGTGTTCATAGATTTTCTCTTTCTCCCCCTCCCATGAAATAAAAGGCAAAAAAATGGCAAACAAGCAAGAAAAAAAATACCCAAGAAAGTAATTTTAACATAAAATCTTCTTTAAATAGTAATAACATGATACAATCTAATCCACTTATATCACAATGAAAACTTTTAGAAACACCATGGTAAAGTTACCATAAAAAAACTCTAGAAGATCCTAATCAAATTTCTTAGTTTCTCATGGGGTAAATTATTTAAAACATTCTTCAAATTATCTAATACTACCATTTTCTTTCCAAGGATAAGATTCGATCGATGTTCTTAAAAGAGACATGCCCTCCCATATAAATATTGCCAATGGGGAATCCATTACAGCAGAGCAAAACAAACCCAAGAGAAGTCATAGTTTTCCAGTTTCCACACAAACCTAGAAAATATGGAGCATACATCTTTCAAGATGACTTCTATGGTCATGATCTTATTGGTCATTGCATCTTGTTAGTCTCTTAGCCTCTCATGGATAACAAATTATAATTTTTCTACCACGTGGATGTAGCTAATGAAATAATTTTGCATGCAGGTTTGTCATTCTCAATGGTGCCAAGAGTTGAAGCAAGCAGCCAATGTCAATCTGATAAAGACTGTGAAATCTATTGTCCAGCACCATCTAAAGGCTCTTGTGTTGATGGAGTATGCAAATGTCACCAAGCCCTAAAAGCTGAGGTGCTAAGAACTGAAGCAATTACGACATGTCAATCTAATAAAGTGTCAAAAAGTTTGTGCTAATCCATCTGGTGCCTTTTGTATTGATGGAAAATGCAGTTGTAACTAGGGGGAGCCTTAAAAGAGTCTACAATCCAACCTAAAGCACATTGTTCTAAAGATGGTGGTTGTATTGCTTTTGCTATTATCAATAATTGTCTAGTGTTAATGCTAGATATATATCTCACTCTATAGTGAAGTGATATGAAATGATACATCTTGACTATTTTGTCAATTATGGTTGAAATGATTTAATTGAAAAATAAGTTATCTTCAAATTTTAAATTTTACAATATTGAAAGAAAGAACATATCATCCATGTTTTATTTTTCGCATCAAACATTAATATCTCACGTGAAACTATGATTTCCATGACTTTCTTTATAATTTGAGGTAGTGGAAATCAGAAATCTAGTCAAATTTTGAAGCTTGATTTGAAAATGGTGATGGACGGTGCTACTGGTAGACCAAGGTGGGGTCATGGCTCCCCTAGCCCACAAATTTTTTCAATATAGAGTTTAAATTTGAAGTTAAATTTTCCAAAAATATTATACCTAATTCCCCCTCAACAATTAAATTCACTCAAATAAAGAGTAGAAATAGCTAACCAACTAATCAATACTTATACCCTCTTCTAAACCAGTAAAACAAAAAAATAATAATAAATAAATACTGGTACAATCATATTGAAGCGCTAAGCACACTAACTCTTTATCATTATTCAGCAAAATGGATTAAGTAATGGTCTTATAGAGACTATTAAGCGCTCAATATGAAGTAAAAACAAGTCTTTATCATTATTCAGCCAAAACAAAGAAAGATCATTATTGCTGCTAACAATAACTCTTTAGGTGCTGACAAAGAAGTTGGTAGTCAACTAATAAATTTCTAGCTAATTCCTATTACTTTTTGTGAATACATGTTTATTTTCAAAAGAAATATAAGTTTAAATTTTCTTTTTGTCGTTATATTAACTTGGAGGTGTTTTAAGTCTTTATCTTTTATAACGTTTTATTTTAGCATTTGTTTCTTTTTCTTTTAAATAAAAAGCAATACCTTCTCATCAAGTAAAATTCGTGTCCAAAAATCTAATCACCAAAATGAAACGTTATAAAATATATTGACTAAAATGAAAACATCTATAAATATTAAAAGAGGATTTTTGCCAAATATAGTTAGTGCTTCATTTGGAATAAAGTATTAATGAATTTGGAAATTTGACACTTATAGTTATGCATGGTTTTATACAAAAATTTGACACTTGTAGCATTAAGTCAATAAAGTAGTTATATCATGTTAATGAATTTAGGGATGAAAAAAAACTTCTCTCAATTCTGTTTTTTTTTTTTTTTTTTTTTTTTTTTGGAAAGGCATTCTATCAAGTATCAATTTTGTTTCTTGAAAATGTCATGAAGCTGGATGAGTAAATTTTGTTTCAACTATAACTAATTAAATAGTATGATTGATTCTCCAGTGTAAGATCCAAAACAACCAAGACTGTAATCTTGGAGGCTCAAGATTGATTGAACCCAAATACATGGAGTTTATATCAGCTTTGGCAGCAGGAAAGCGGGCTAGATTAATGATGGAAATCACCTCAGATGGCATAACTCCATAAACAATAGCACTAGCTGTTGCGGCAAAGCAAACTGGTGGACAACTTATTTGTATTGGTCATGGAGATGATATAGAAAAAAGCAAAGCTTTGGTTATGGGAAATAGTCATGAAAATGTGATCAGATTTGAATATGGAAATCCTTGTGAAGTCATCAAGCAATACAAGAACATTGATTTTGCAGTTATTAATTGACTGCCAATTTCAAGATCACCTGAAAATATTCAAGACCATAAACCTTAATCCAAGTGGGTCTACACTGGTTGTAAACAATCTTCACCGTAGAAGAGATGGGATATCATTTGCTGAAGTTGTTGAGGGAAGGAATTGTGGAGTTAAATGTGTCACTCTTCCTATAGGAGAAGGAATGGATTTTACAAGAATTGGATCAACTAGTAAGCGAGAGATCAGCAGGAGATACAAGAGATTTCATGTAACATATGAGACTACAAGTATACGTATCTTAATATATTTTATATGTTCTTTTAATTTGAGCGGTAAATATATATTTTTAAAAATCAAGATGTACACAACCACCTACGGTGTGCAACACACTACCTAATGTGAACTTATATCCACAAATTATAGAAACCAACATTCACAAATATTCATAATTTATGAAAAAAAAAAATTTAAATGGTGTGTACAACAGTGTACATTAATAATGTACATGTATCACTACCCTATTTGACATATGTAATAACTTCAAAAGTTATCCTCACTTTTAACTCAAACTTTTATGTAAAGATATATAACTGTATAAATTAAAAAGACACGAATATATTCAGTGTATTCTTATTAATTAATTTTATTCAAAAAAGATTTGCACAACCGTACATACATTTATGAATGCACTCGTCTAAGTCGAAGAATGAGTTAAGTCACAGTTTAAGTGACACAAGAATAATACTTCATAGTTCATAGTTGGTGTAAAGGCCCATTTTTTTTACCACACCAGCCCAAGCCCCAAGGCAGCAAACCTTGCTTTGAGGGTCCAAAGCAAACAAAGCCCAGTAGTCTACGGTAACAGAGCCCAGTAGTCTACGGCAGCAGAAAACAAGAAGTAATGGCATTGGGCCATCAATTAAGCCCAAGACCCAAGCCGGCCCACTCAATTCCAGACACACATCTGCTGTGATAACATAGGACCCACCAAAACATGCTTAACCCAACAAACCAACATGGTGCTCCATGGCTAAAGCTTTGCAATATTCAGAAGTTTACACAGCAGACAAACACAACAAAACTTTGGTTTACACAGGAGACAACCCAAACTCATATCTGCTATGATAATGATGGGACCCGTCAGAATAGTCCAAAAAAGATAGGGAAAAGCACCCCCATGTGATCCCTTTTTCCCCCCTTTTTTTGGCGCGATGCTCAAGATGTTAAAAGAGCACTTTCCCAATGTAAAATGCGGATCTCTAGGCACCATAATTGTAGAAGGAGGCTGGTCTTTCTCATTGACCAGCGGTTGCGGTAGACACTTTCACAAAAACGTCTACTGCAACAACGTCTACCGCAACCACGTCTACTGCAACCACGTCTACCACAACAACGTCTACTGCAACAAGAGCTGAGATGAATGAAGTGATAGAGAAGACAAAAGCAAGCAACATATCAATCAGATGCAACAACCAATAAAGTGCACTGTTCATTGTCTTCCCCAAGAGACCAGCACAGTCCTCCATTGCTGAAGCTCCTTAATGCCCAGCCAGCCAAAGTTCTACACAGCAAATACAGTAGACTTATCAGCAGATACAGCAGACTTGTCAGCAGGTATAGCAAACTTGTCAACAGCAGAAATATTGGGAAAGATAACCCAAAATCAATAATGATTTGAATCAGAAGATGAAATGCCATCATCATCATACAAGGCTGCTGGTTTTCTCTATTAACCTTCAGATACGGTAGATTTTTTCATAAAAATGTCTGCTACAACACAAGCCATGATGGGAGAAGTGATGGAGAAGACAAAGCAAGAGCAAATGAAGCCAAGAGAGCTGCCATGGCCACCAAGGCTGCCACCACTCAAGAGCAGCGACCACCGTAGCCCAGCACTCCGGTAGTCCTTGCTCATCTTCAACATGGAATTAAGGAAGAACGGTTTGAAGGTAGAGAGATTAATTTACTGAATTTTTTTTATCTGCCATAACATGAAAAGCATTAGATCTGCTGGGGAATAATGCAACGGTAAGATCAAATTTAATCATGCAAACGTGTATGAGTCAATTCAATTACCTCAACTCCCCTTGTCAAGCATTTAATGCTCACCATCCCCAATACCAGAAATGAGAAAATTAGCTGTCTGCCGCAGCCCAAATCAAGTCTGCAGCAGATAAAGGTTATCTTTTTAACCTTAGAAAGATTGAATCAAATCCCACCCCTTTTACCTCTCGGATAAACAGTAACCATCATGATTAGGAGGGTAATGAGTGAAACCATGAGATACTAACACCACTATAAAGAGGGAGGAGAAATAGGAAATGGAGGTTGGTTGATCTTGGTCTGAAACACATCCATACTTAAGAGCTAATTCTGAAAAAGCTCAAGGGGAAGAAGACAACCAAATTCTACAGAACACTTTCTGCAAATCCGCAGTAGACTGAAACACTTTCTGTCTGAAATACTTTCTATCTGCCGTAGCCAAAAAGCCCACATTCAACCACCAAACACTCACACCAATTAATGATGTTGATTCATGCATATTTGCACAGTAAATAATCATCTTCCTACTCACCAAATCTCCCAAGTTCCATTGTTTATTATACATTTCTTGTCCGATATTATCTTTACAAGTCATGGTGAAGTCTAACTCTATTATGTTTAGTCTTTAGTCTATGGCACCAAACTTCCTGAGTTTTGTTGTTTATTACATATTTCTTACATGTTATTACCACTGCATGCCCTGGTGAAAGCAAAATCTATTGTGATTAGTTTTGATCTGCGATACTGATCCTGTCTATCTACTGCAACCTCCTTGGTGAGCATTTGTGGCCCAGCAAATCAGAAATCCCAGAGAGAAGCACCATCAGCCACCAGGCATCCCAACAAGCCTGGTGTAGAGTTTTGGGCTCAACATCCCCTTCAAACAGATCAGCCCATTCGTGAAGCGACACGTGGTGAACAAGGAAATTTTGAGCATCCACAATTGACCGTTAGAGGGCAAGAGTTGCTTTAATGGCTCTCAAGTCTCAACCACTCCATTTGCTAAATATACAAGTTTCCTTTTTTATGATTCTTTGAAAGGCTGTTTTTCTTGCTGAATGGATATTGGGAGTTACATTAATTTTCATTGTAAGAAGTCTAAACTTTTAGCCTCACTAAAGAAGATTTCCACAATAATTCAATACTTAATTTTCCTCAATTAAGAATAAGACATCTTTAGAAGAAATAACCGCAAAACAATGTTGGGGATCTCTCCAATCTCCATCTCCATCTCTTTTACAAAACAATCAAAGAGGTGTGAGAAGAGAAGAGAAGGGATGGAAACAGACCCGGAGCTTAAGAGAATACATCTGAGAGTCTATAAAAGCTTCAAGACATTGAAGCTTCTCTCAGTTCTTCTCTGGTTTCGAATGAGAATGGTGAAGGATGAAGATGTGCAAAACGCATCGTTTCATTAAAAAGAAGAATTGAAGCCCCGAGACCAAAGTGCACCGTTTCATTAAAATTGTGGAGCATCCCTGTTTGATGACGGCTGGCATATCCAATGCTCCATAGACACTCATTATTGCTATAGTGAGATCGATTTCTTTATCTCTATATGAAAGAATGAAGGCAAGCTTTTGACAAATATCAACTTTATACTTAGATGAATGTGGGGGAAACAATGGAAAGAAAAAAACTTGAATGGCTTAGACGTATGCAGAGTCTGAGCCAGAATCTATCCAAAAAAATTTCTAGGAGAAGCCAATAAGCATATTTTTATTCAATTTTATAAAATAAAATTAAAGGAAAAAAAAAAAAAAAAAATCAGGTGGCTCCCCTGCCCCGGCCCCCTATAGCACCGCTGCTGGACGTATGAATGATTCGCTGTGTTTAAGAAAATGTATTTGTTTCTGCTTAAAATGTTTGTTAATGGTTGTAAGCAAATTTGTCTGCTTGATGTAACTAAGCCAAATTTCTTGAAGTAACAAACTTGGTGAAATTTGTAATCTTTAAATGGTGCACATATATGTAAAAATAAAAAATGAATATGGAACTTATCTAACCAAAAGTTTTTTTACTTTTTTTTTTCTTTTAGTTGACTTTATAAAAAATTGACTTATTAGATTTTGAGATCTCACAATTTTACATACTGTTTTTTTTTAATTATTTTTTAATGTTTATTTTCTAGCCCGATTATCTTTCGTCCTCCCCCGACTCCTCTCTCTCATTTTCAACACCTTCTTTCTCTTAAACTCCCTAGGTCAATACCCCCGCCCGTCTCTCAGTCTTTCTCTTTCTCGGTCATCCCTCTCTTAGTTTACTCTTTCTCAGTCCCTCCCTCTCCGGCATAAATTGATCATTTCTCTGTATTTGGCGAACTAAGAAAAGGGACGCCCAACCAGTATTTTATCGGGCCAATATACGCTCTTGATTACAACAATCCAACATACTACATTTTTCTCAATCTGATATGAACTCTTCTTCTTTTTTTTGTGTCCATCTCCTTGGTTTGATAAAAAGATAAATTTTTTTTTTTTTTTTTCCTACAGACCATCGATGGTTTAAACGTTTGGTATGGTCTGTAATGGTCAATCATCAATGGTATTTCTTAAATCTCAAAGATAGCTATAAAGCAATTGGCATGGTTTGTAAGAGAACTAAGAAGGAACCACATCCAAATGTAGGTATGGTGGTGTATTCTTTATTTTCTATGTTCTAAACTTTAGTATCAATTTTAAACTATATTGGCTAAGTGTTTTTTTTTCGGTTACCTCTTAGGTATGAACTTACGCCCATGTTCATTAGTGTCCACTGTATTCTAGATGCTTAAGTGTTACTTTCTTTTTCCTTTTTCTTTTTACTAAATTCATTATAGTTCATATTAAAAAAAGAAAATCATTAGAGTTCATGAAATATATTTGAAATTTCCTTCTAGAGTTCTAGACCAATGAAATGATATTCTTTATAATAAAATGTGTGACTGTTTACGTGACGTCCCAAAATAACATAAAAGATCAACCAAAAAAGAAAAATTGAATATATTTACTACTATTATTATTTTTATTCATGGCGTTACTGGTTTAATAATTGGTCCGACTATAGAACTGAGAACCATCTTATTTGTTGATTCTTTGATTGGTCCAATTTTTTAAACCATAATCCTCACAATGCATGCTTTCACTCAATTGACCATGTTGATCACCATCTCAGATTGATAATAACCATATATTCTTTCCCTTCAAATCATGTGTATGTATAGTTTTTGTTTAATTTTGTGATTTGATTTTGACATTACAATGTCTATTTTTAAATATCAAATGATCTTTTTTTTTTGGGGGGGTTGTTATTGTTTTACAATTTTATTAATTGATATTGTACTTTCTCTTTCTTTCTTTTTTTTCTCTCCTTCTCTTAATCTTTCTATCTCTCTTTGGAACACCCAAAAGGATTTTCCTAAATTATGATAGATCATCAGCTTTTTTCTATGGTTTTCAGTTGGGGCAAATTACTTTCTTTGGTATCTCAATCCTAAGAAAGTCGTTTTTTTTTTTTTGAAAAAAACTTGAACCTACTTCATTATTTCTATTTGAAGTCCACCCCTTTAGTAATGCTTCTACCCCAAATTAATTTTCGTACTTGGTCATGTTACCTTAATTTAATTCGATTAATTCATATCATTTACCTTTAAGTCCACCCAAATTAATTCGATTAAGTCATATCATATGAATATGATGCTTTGGTTTTAAATATTAACCAAGTTATCTATGGGTATTTCCTATAAATAAAATAACATAAATTTATCTATGGGTATACCTTCTGATAAGTTGTTTACTCGTATGTTGTTCTCATCTTTCCAACAATTTTTTTTTTTTTTAATTAGTATATTGTTAACTTCATTTACTGTCTGAGAATTTTATGCATTAATTTTTCCAACTAAACTATAATAATATAATGATTGAAACAATATTTGACTTACAACATTTCAAACTACAAAGGAAAAAAGACATATTCAACATATAAAAAGAAGAAACCGAGACTTTTTTAAGATTGTTTTTCAATAGTTTTCCCGCACATCGCACGGGTTTACGACTAGTATTTATAAATAATGAAGAATTTCCTTTGAAAAGTCAATTTGGTTGGTACAAGCATTAAAAATCATGTCCTTGCTATTACGAACCATTAGGCTATCTATAATTCACTCCTTCTGACCTCACTTGTACTCGCTCGTCTCTGCTTGACGCTAACTCGAGCAAGCAAGTGTAAATTGACACTATATAAGTGTCAATATACCCTCTTGGTTTGTCGATTGCTACATCTTTCCTAGAGTTCTCGCTTGAGTGGACCTGGGTTGGCTTGAGCAAGCCACTGCAACTTTCAATGTTTCACCTAATTTATTTTCTTCATTCTTTTACTTCCAAAGTAAGATTACTCACATATATTACAACTTTAACTTGTATTTACCTATATATACAACAATCCTCCACTAGATTACACACATGAAAGCATCCTAATTTACCAGATCTTCACATATTGTTTGCATCATTATAGCTCTGTGCTACTTCGTGGAGTAATGAGCACTTATAAGAGAAACCTTAACTCTTGTTCAGAAGATGGACCACTCCTTTGATCATATAGGTGAAGTTTCTTCGATACGTCCTAGTTACACATACATTTAACAATCTATTAACTTCATTAAAAGTATTAAAACTCATCCTCCTAACGTAAAATGCTTGGGATCGGCCTGAATCAGACATGTGGGTTGAGTCCAATGGGTTATTGCCCACCCATAACCATATGAACTAAGAGGAACCCACGACACTAGTTTTATTAACACAAATCACAACACATCATTCCAGTAGTTATGAAAAACTTTGCATGTGTGGACTTATTGAGCCCAATAACCAGCGCAAAAAATAAAGAGTTTACCAGTCATGTGCATCAACACCTTTTTTCCTTTGAGTGATACATTACTAAGCTTATCTTTTCTGCGAACTTCAAAAAGGTCTTAGATGCAATCCTATCTCACTTCAACTTTTCTTTTAAGCATGTATGGTATGATGATAGTGTTCCCATTCGGGTGAAACCTAATTTGTGCCAGTTTAATTTTGGGGATCTCGTTTTAATATGGCGCTACTGGTGAAACAAGGGTGGAGATTGTTGACTGAGCCAAACTCACTTTTTTCTAGGATTTTTAAAGCTAAGTATTTCCCACAGTGCTCCTTTTTCAAAGCCAAGTTGGGGTCTAACCCCTCCTTTATCTGGCATAGTATTCTTGTTGCTCGCAAACTGCTGGTTGATGGCATCCGGTGGAAAATTGGGAATGGTATGTCGGTGAATATCTGGGATGATGACTGGGGCATTCTAGATTTAAAGCAGAGGCCAAACTCTCGTGGGTGCCAATGGGTGGGCGATCTAATCGATAGAGCCAGTGGAACCTGGAATATGCATGTGCTGAGAAAGGTATGTGATGAGCAGAGTGTTACTTTGATTTAGCGGATACCATTAACGTCCCTTAACACAGAGGATACTATACAATGGAAGGCGGAATCCATAGGCATGTTTACAGTAAAGTCGGCATATCAGTTGGCAGTAAGTGCAGCATCACCAGATAAGGAAGAGGGGTGTTCAAATATGCGAGCCAATCGTAAAACTTGGAGAGCGATATGGAAACAGAAGCTCCCCAGTAAAGTGAAGATTCATTTGTGGCGTGCTTGCTTGAATGTGCTGCCTACACGCCTTTCCCTGTGTCGTCGTCGTATTTTACAAGATTCGGCTTGCCAAGTGTGTCGAGCTGCGCCTAAATCACCGACTCATGCGCTGTGGAGCTGTCCCTATGCTGGGAGTGTGCGGGCTCTTATCCCAGGAAAAATTCAAAAGTTGCCACCGACAGAGGCAGATTTTTTTGAGCTTTTTCAAGGGCTTACTGAAAGATTGACACGTGCAGAAGTTGAGCTATGGTCTGTCATTGTGTGGGCCATCTGGTATGCTCGAAATAAGTTTCTGCATGAGAACGTGCTTATGTGTCCTCAAACAGTTCTGAAATGGGGATGAGGCTTCTTAATGATTTCCAGAGGGTCACGGCTCAGCAATCTTCTAGTGGGACTTGATGTTTTTGTTTTACTTATGTGCTGTGAGAGTGCTTTATTATGATATTTGTATCCAGTTTATATCCTGGTAGTGTCAGGATTTTTGTCCCCTTCATAGACACCAATGCAATGTTGGCTATTGAAGTTGGACCCTTTGATGTAGTTCTTTTTGGGCTTTTATGTCCTCAATAAATTTTTCTATCGATTTCAGCAAAAAAAAAAGAATTGATCTCACATTTTTTTGCACAAAAAATTTACATATCTTTTACTTTCTTTTTTTTTTTCTTTGTTCAATTTCAAATCTCAACGAAGCCCTTTAAAGATTTCTATTTGCCTATACTTTTCTTCTTCTTCACAAGCTTTAAGATTTTTTTTTCATGCCTTGGGATTTAGATTTGATTGGATATTAATCTATTAGATTTGTAATTTAGGATTTTGGAATCCCTTAACGTAACATGAATCGATCCAGTGGTAATCCCCTCCCCAAAAAGCCCCCCTCTATGAGGGTGTGGGTTCAATCCCCGGGATATTCAAAATATACGTGTGTGTGAGTTTAGATTAGAATTTCTATCATATCTAAAAAAAAAAAAAAAAAAAGCATTGTAGTTTAAATTATAATCCCTAGAAATTGCCTGATTCATGTGATAACTGTGTTTTTGTATTTTTTTTATGATATGATAACTGCGCGAGTTGAAATTTAATTATTGCTGACTAAAAAATAACTAAAATTTATTATATTCATTTATTACCCAACACTTCATTTGATTATTTGATAAACAAAATAGAGTACTTTGTTTTTCATTTGGTCATTGGGAGCAAAGAAAACTTTTCTGTTTTTACAAAACTTATATGCATTTCTTTGTTTTCTATTCTAAAGAAGCAGCAAAATGTAACTGTGGGACAAAAATAAATATAGACATTGCATAACACAAGCATATATTCAAAAACAATTCTAAAAAAAGTCAAGTACTCATTGAGACTAAGGTTTGATTGTTGAGGATGCATAGTCGACTCCAAAAATTTGTTTTTGTTTTTGTTATTGTAGTTACTGTCATTTGCATTGTTTCTACTATCCAATGTGACTACATAAGAAATTTAAACAAAAAAGGACCCAAAAAAGAGTAATGGAAAACATTTCACATTTAAGATGTTTGAACCATCGAAGATCTCTTGAATTTACCTTAAATTTGGGAGGAGTACTGGTAAGGAATTTTTTTTTTTTTGTTCACACCGGTAAGGAACCTTTAAGAAAGAGTATAGGGTCTTAAGAGTACCATGTTATTTAGAAAAATATTAAATTGTACTCATCCTAAGGCCTTTATTTCAATCATTCTTATACTTTAAAATATTTTAAAAATTCTTTTATCATCATCTAATGGATGGAAAATTTTGACATAACAGACATAATTCATGAAACCGGTGCTACTTTAATAGTGTTAAGCCTATGACGTGGCATGAATTCTGTTTGCGACGTCTGAATTTTTCATCCATAGAGAATGATTAAGAACATTTTAAAACATTTTTGAAAGTATAAAGATTAAAGTGAAACATTTTAAAGTATAAAGATGACTTTGAAACAAAGATTTGGAGATTGATAATCAAATATACAATTTATAGATTTTTTTTTTTTTAATTTTTCCCTTTTCAAAAATTGATGAAATGAAATGCTTAATTAACATTTTTCTTGACTTTTAAAACCTGAAACTGGAGGAGTCCTCTCTTGTGTCGAGGGGCAACTGCCGCATTGCCGCAAACTCTCAATTCTTATGGAAATGCAGCCTTAAAAGGTTCCTTTTCAAATTCAGCTTAGCCTAGACTTGCATAATTGCATTTCCCTTTCTCTCTTTCTCTCCTTTTATTTTTCTCAAAATTGTCACTCCTATGATGTGTTTGTGAAAATGATTGGGCCAGTTTAAGATGTATCTGAACCTCAATGGGTCATAACACCAACGTTGGACCCCTTATCTTAGGTTTTCGTAGTAAATGGTGATCATGAATCTAGAGTTAAACTTGGCCCAATGGGCTTTCTTTTGTAATCTATTTGGGCACATCCCCAGCTCTCTCTCTCTCTCTCTACCAATTTATGTTCTGCTTTCAATCAAGGATATAGTTTGGGCCCTGAGCTGTCCCTTGTTGTATAATGAACTTTCTGTTCAGGCTAAAGCAAAAACCTAAAAAGAGAGATATATACGGCTTAATATTTGGGCTAGACAAAAATGCCAAAATTCTTTGAGCAATACTATTCCACTGTATTTTTCTCACTTTGTTAAGATAGTAATTTATGATTGAAATAATATTATTTTCATATAAACCTATCATTAACACGACTTTTAATACATCAATTATAATAAGCTTATAAAAAGTTATGTTAGTTGTGAAAAAATTTGTGTCATTGGATTTATTGGAATTCTTTTACAAGAAAAACTAGTCGGTAACCCGCACAGGAAAATTTAACATAATATGATTTTTTATTTTTTTTAAATATGAAAATTGATAATTATGATAATTATTAAAAACATTATTATTATTGCGTTATATAAGAATATAATCTAGTATTAGACATTTATTATGATTATGTTTGTATATATGAATAATATATTATTTCTATTAAGGAAAATATATATTAAAATAATGAGGCGTAAAATTGTGATAATTATTAAAAGCTTATGTGCGCAATATTATGAGGTCAACCAAAAGTAAAAAAAGTTTCGGTTTTACATTATAGTATAGATACTCGAGCTTTTTTATTTTTATTTTTTTCAAAAAAAGTAAAAAGAGAGACATAATAGAGTATTTAGACATTTCATGGAGATAAGATAAAAAAAACATGGCCCATAATCTCCTCCACCACTCAACTCTTGTGAAGGTGGAGCCGTGGAGGAGTTATTTAGTGGGTCGTTAGTAGATGATACCCAACTACCCAAGTGTGAATCACATGGTAATGTTGGTAAGTTTTTAAAGGACAATAATAGAAAGAATGATTGATGATATGGTCCCCATTATTTAAAGGCCAATTGAAGTTTTTTTCACTCGAAAGACACATTTTTTTGTGAACTTTTTACTTTGTATAAACCCCATTATTCGTCTTCATACAAAGTCTTCCTTCTTTGTGTGGGGCAATTGGAATGTGGCACGCATGCTACACTTGTTTCATTGACAAGATTCACAAGGACATCATGATGCTTTTGAACTAATTTAACACAAATTAGAGACATGATGCTATTCACAAGCAAACTTTTGACAATATTCAATGCTTAGGCCATTTTTTTTCCATCTTCTTCTCTTTTATTTTTTATTTTTTATCTGATGAATAATCCCGTTTCTTCCTTCTACAATACGTCCATAATGAGAATAAAATTTGACAATGAAGCCAAAAGAAAGATTCTGGATGTCAGCATATTTCATGCTTGGGTCTAAAGTCATGTGAACTAAAAAAAATTTCTATCATTCAAAAATAAAAATATACTAAGATTCAAAACTAAATTAATATATAAAAAATTCACACTAGCATCTATTCAATATTACTAAATTATAAACAAAATAAAAAAATTATTTTTAATACATTTCAACTCAATTGTCTATTAATTAAAATGTAACTTGACATACTTTTAAATCGTGAAAATTATATATAATAAATGATGTAGTAAACTTCGTAACAATTTTCCTCTTAATGTATAAAATCAAATAATTCGTTAAAAAAACATCTTACATTTTGTTGTAATTGGTTTTCCTATTATCTACAAATCAAATATAAAAAATAAAAATAAAAAATCATATCATCTCATATATATCCAATATTCATTTAATTAAAAAAAATTATTGTTGACAATTAAAAAAATTAAAAATTAAAAAACCCAAACCATGGTTTTAAACCGGAACTGCCCAATCTAACCAGATTAACCTTGAACCGACAATCAAGCAAGTCTTTTTACTTAGAAACCCATGCATGTGAAACAATTTGACAAAACCCCTTAAACCACATGGGAGTAATTATTATTATTATTTTGTAAAATATTAAGAAATAGGTGCCGTAGGGTTTCAAAGTTGGAATGTGTAATAGGCAAGCCGAAATTCACACACATTTTCATCATCAATTTGCTTTTTTGAGTGAATATTCCAGAAGAAATTTTTTTTGCAAGAAATTCATATATTTTCATCTTCAATTTTCTTTTTATTTTTTATGTATTTCTTCTTCTTCTTCTTTTTTAGTTAAGAAATTGTTTAGATCTTTTATTTTATTTCATTTTTGATAATTTGATAGTTAAAAGAGGAGGATTTGAATCTAGATTCTCTTCATGATAAAAGAAAACATGTTAGTTGTGTTACAAGACTCTCCGTAGAAAATCTTAATTAGTTGTATAAATAATTAGACCAACTCGTTTTTGTATGTATTTCTTCATAATATTATTTCAGTTACTTGAAACACAATAGATTCCTTGATCAAGTGTATCTCAGGCTTTAAAGTTGAAAGGAGGATGCATCTACTTATGTTGCTTGAGAAAACAATTCATCAATTTTTACATCATAAAGTGTCACTTACGTGAAAGGATAACTTAATTCATTGCCAAAATTTGGAATTTTTT
>OU015765.1:22027475-22187871 GCA_907173295.1 Fagus sylvatica
GTGACGGGACAAATAAATACGACCTGTACTTGATCAAGACAGCGGTATCCTTGGTGGTTAAGAGAGTACCCCAAAAAAACACACCGCTTGGAACGAAATTGTAATTTATTTGTATTGTAAGGTCGTAAATAAGGAAAACATGCACATCCAAATACACGAAGAGTATCATATGAGGGAGATTTGTGAAATAATTTTTCATATGGACTGAGGTACTGTAAAACACGAGTTGGCAGACGATTTATTAAGTATAATGCAGTTTGAAATGCATCTACCCAATAATTTGATGACATATGAGCATGGGCAAGAAGTGTGAGCCCAGTGTCAACAATGTGACGATGTTTTCTTTCTGCGACCCCATTTTGTTCAGGATGACCTGGACAAGAGGAGCGGAATCCAATACCATTATAAGCCAAATAATTTTGAAACTTTCTTTTTGTATATTCACTCCCACCATCAGATTGAAACATTTTTATTTTGGATGAAAAGAGATTTTCAACATGTAGTTTAAATTTGAGGAAGATATCGAACACTTCATGTTTATATTGCATTGGAAAGATCCATGAGTATCGTGAAAAATCATCCACAAATAAAACATAATATTTTGATCCTTTGATTGAAATAATAGGAGAAGTCCAAACATCTGAGTGAATTAATTCCAAAGGAAATTTTGATATGGAATCCGACAATTGAAAAGGTAACTTAGTACTTTTACCCAAAGGACATGAATTACAAAATGGAATGGAATTATTACCATGCATGAGAAGACATTTATTTGAAATAAGATGTGACAAAGTGTTGTTGGTAGGATGACCCAACCGAGAATGCCAAATTGGGACGCTAACACGAACACCAACCAATGCAAATGGACGACCCGATTTTGTAGAGATTTGAGTATGAATGCGAAAGGGATAGAGACCATGTTCACTCTTCCCGCGGAAAAGCGTCTTCCCCGTCTTTACATCCTTCACATAGAAACAGTCAGAATAAAAAACAAAGTAACAGTTATTATCCCGTGTGAATTGATATATTGACAAAAGATTAGCAGCAATGGAAGGGCAATGCAAAATATTTTTCAAAGCAAAGGTTGAGGAACCACAAGTGAATTTACTAGAGCCAGTATGAGCGATAGTCAAACCTGCACCATTACCTACAGCAACATGATCTTTTCCCTGATATTCATTGTGAATGGCCAAATTTGTAAGATCAGCAGTAATATGGTTCGAGGCACCAGAATCTGAAATCCATGTGGTTGATGGAATGTTGGAGGAGGCAGTAGCAGCCATAGCCGTAAGTTTCTGAGTTGGGATTCTGCCTTCATACGCATGGTTCATGCGTTGATAGCAATCAAGGGCACTATGCCCACTGCGATTACAAATTTGACATGGAGGACGTGAAGGCATAGGACCAGAGTTACCAAAAGACACTGAACCTGATTGTGGTTGGGACCAATTTTGATTCCGACGGAAACCAGATGGTCCCCTGCCTCGCATATTGGATCCACGGTGGTGCACAGAATTACGACCACGGTTGTTGCTTTGTGTAGCTTTGGGTGTGTACATGGCAGTGGGACTTGCCTCAAGAGATGGTGTTTGTTGCGCCTTGAGCCTCATCTCTGCATTAAGCAATAAAGCGACAAGATCGTCATAAGATATAGAAGTGTCACGGGCTTGTGCAGAAGCTGACTGTAACTTCATATGCCGGGCCGACATTGTTCAGGATTATGTTGACAAGTTCATCATCGTCAACTGGTTTTCCTGCTAAGGCAAGATTATCAGCAATCTGATTTATCTTGTCCACAAAATCTGAGATGGAAAGACCTTCCCCTTTCACAGTGAGTAAGTCATGCCGGAGCTGCAAAATTCGGTTTTTCGACTGAGAAGCATATCTCTTCTCAAGTGAGGACCATGTAGCTTGTGAAGATGTGAATTGAGCCACTGTAGACAGTACAGTTGGAGAAAGAGAGTTGTTGATCCAAGTAAGGATCATTTGGTCTTGTTGATGCCAGGTAGCGTACCTAGGATCCACTTCAGTTGTTACGGTGCCTGTCAGTATTGCGTTTGAATTCTGGTGGGCAAGGATTTGTACCTGTGACAAATCCCATCAAATTCTTGCTTTTTAGAATCGGAACAATTTGAGCAAGCCATAGTGGATAGTTGGTTCTGTCAAGTTTGATAGACATGAACCCGGAATGGCTGGGAACTACAGCACCAGCAGCGGAATTGCTGGCTTCCATGGAGAGAAGAAAAGAAAAATATGTGTATAGTTGTTAGACGTATAGCTCTAATACCATGAAGGAGAATATAGATGGCAAGTATATTGGGTTTAAGACCACACCGATTGTGGTGATTCTGGTCAAGTATATATATTGACAAAGATTACATAGCATTCCCTAAATTGTAGGGATTGATAATTATGATAGAAATATACTTGGCTAAACTAAAGGAATTTACAACGGTTACAATTAAGAGAGAATCATGGTGGGATACACGGCTGGAACAGCTGGAGTTCTATTTTAGGTAGAGATCATATCTGATTGGGAGTCATAAGTGGTGGTGTTTGAATTTTATTTGAATTCTGACTTTCCATAGTTATCAGAATAGTTCTTTTAAAATATAACATTAGGCCAAACTATGTTAGAGTCGAAATTGACCATAAATGACACTTTTTATTTAAAAAGAGATCTATTGGTTAAACTATATGAGGAATACAGTAAGATTCTCTTTATACAAAAAAATATAACTTTAGTGAACGTGGTTATCCACCATTTTAAAAGGAGAATCCACATTAGATACCTATATGCATTGAATTCTTTTATGTTATTTGCAAACAAACATAAGAATGCTCAGGACTCTTTTATCATTCATAGGAATCCTAAACGAGGATAAGGATCCTCTCCATTTGGAAATCTCTCCATTTGTCCATTTCATGGTTCAGATTTTATTTCACAAATCTAACGATATATAGACTGCCTTGTCATTTAAAATTTTAAATGACATGGCAATCTGTACACTGTTAGATCTGTGATATTTAATCTAGACCATAAAATGGAGACTCTCCATTTTATTTCAAATGGAGAGGATCCTTATCCCCTAAACGATTACCTCATACCATCACTTTCATGAAACATGATCCACTTCATTAATTTTAAGTTTTCTCCATTTCGTCTATTCCGTGGGTAAGATTTTATTTCTTGAATCTAACAGTGTACAAACTGCAACGTTATTTAAAATTTTGAATGATGTGTGATTCTGTATACTGTTAGATCTATAATACTTAATCTGAAAAATGAACTGAATCCATTTCAAATGGAGAAAATCATTTTCCCACTTTCACATGGTCTCATTAATAACTATTTTTACTGTACACCAATTACAATATATCATTAAAATAGTTGTAAAAAAAGTTATGAATTTTTTCTTTTCTTTTAACTTAGTGAGGGGTGACATTTGTTCTTGAATCAAATTGGACATCAACAACAAATGCATTTCTTGATAAGCATAGAGTTACTCAAAAGTGATATTAAATGGAGTAATTATACACTATTTCTGAAGTACATTAATGTCGTATTTTCTTTTCTCACATAAATGGAGAGTTTCGCTAATTAAATTCACTAGTCGCAAACTCGTGCAATGCACGGACATTTATACCCATATTAAAAAAAATTTAAATTAAAAAAAAAAAAAAAAAACTCTTGTTAGAAGGAATTTACAATTTTGATAGTATCTTGACAGCTAACGCAAAAGTGGAAGAGATATGTTTTATAATTTCAATAGGTAAGTCGGTTTGTTGTATTTCTTTCATACCGAACCAAAATTTTGTATGGTTCATCGGTTTAAGGTTTCAACAGCTAGTTCGGTAAGGTTTTTTTTTTTAACTATGGGTAAAACGCTTATGAAAAAAAAAGAAAAAGACATGAATAGAAGGAAGTTGCAAAGTAAATAAAAAAAATTCAAAATTAATCGAAAACTAAATTGAACAAAAAATGAGGAAAATCTCACTTCACAAAAAATGAGGAAGTTGCCAATTTTGACTGTATCTTGGTAGCTACTGTACATACAAACGAAGAACCAATGGGAAGGAAAAGATGTGAAAGAATTACATTTTATTCAAATATTGATTTAATGATCATTTAAAGGGAAAAATAAAATTAGTTTTTTCATTAATGCATATCGGTTTTAATTAAAATTCAAATAAAAGTAATAATATCTTTTCATGGCATCAGTTTTTTTTCATTTTTTTTTTCGCATCAAAATTTTCTTTTCATATCTGACAGCTTATATATATATATATATATATATATATATATATATATATATATATATATATATATATAAATAATCATTGTTGACAAACATTAATTACCTACAACCACTTTTCAAATGTTAGTGCCTTAGTGGCTTATTTGATATAAAAGGAAAAGGTTAAATATCATTAATATATTGACTAATCGGATTTCATAACATATGAGACCTTGCATTTTATAAAATCTAATGGGGGTGGACTTTCGTGTGGGGTGGGAGGATTCGAAAAGGAAAATTCTGAAATAGAAATTGACGAATTAATAGGGGTGTGGATTTAATGAGAATTTTTAGTAGGGAGGTGAGGAGCCGAAGGAGAGAGAGAAAAGAGAGGAGGGGAAAAAGAAAAAGAAAAAGAAAACGAAACCTGATGGAGAGAGAGAGTATGAGGTGGAATAAATTTAAAGAAATTGAATGTTGGAATTAATTAAATGGATGGGTGAAAATATGGTTGAATTGGAGAGAGATAGTGTTAGATGAGGAGTCATGCCTTAGAGAGAGAAAAAAAAAATAATTTGATTGCTGAATTAATTGTGTTTGTATAAGAAATCCCTACAGATAAGGATAAAAATAAATTGGAAGGAATTAAAATAGTAAAAAGATTTGGAAGGCTGACTTCCTTTATGAGAAGAATTATGATTCAAATTAAGATAAAAGAAGAAGCTAGAATTCATTTTAAATTTATAGTAAGACTTATGATTTATGAAGTTGATTATAATTGTATTAACAACTACAAAGAAGTTGTTACATTGATATTTCATAACATAGTTGTAAATAGGCGATACAAAAAGACTCATTACGTGGAAGCTCTCTCACTGTAAAAATAGTATGTCTTGGTAAAGACTATTCATAAAGTATTTATAAAGAGGTATAGGTATTTAAACAACTTGGTTAATATCTCAAGCATAGTGGCCACTTTTGGGTTTCATGTCCTATTCTACCCCAAATTAACCATCTTTTATTTTATTTGTTAATTTTGTTTTGGGAAATGAGGGAAAGCCGGAAAGGCTGCAATTGGTAAATGCCTATTTTATTTTTAATTAAATTGTAATAGTGACATATAAATTTATAATTCTCATATGAATCATAAAGCGACTGAGATGGCCCAAAAGTTTATTAAATACATTAAACTTATAATTTTATAGTCTCAAATCTCAATTATCCCATTATAACGATGCTTCTTACATGCTTAGTGCATACATTTTTTATTTAACTCTACTCAATTTGATTCAAGTGAAGAATGGTGGAAGTGGAACAAACAAAGAGGTGTATGAGTTAAATTTCAAACACCCTCAAGACAAGGTAAAACCGTATCATGGCTAAAAATGCTATAAAACATGATAAAAAACATCAACTTTAAAAAGATCATATTCATATGTTCACGGGTTTAAGGAATTTCTGTAACAAATCACAGATGATTGGGACAAAGGTAATGGCAGTGATGCCTCCATTTTGCATCATCATGGATGATGGAACTGTGACTCAAGTTTACTACAACTTTCATTTTTAGAAAAATATAACAGGTAAAATATTAGAGAACTGTTTTGCACAAAGAACCAATACTTCACTTATGCATAGCATTTTTCTTAGCATGATAATTCCAAGAACACAACCTTTATGCCAACAATTCATTCTTCATCCAATTTGTGACTCAGAAAACATACCAAAATCTATTACATGAGAGGCTATCAGACCTGATCAGACTCCTCTTGATGCGCTCTTACACAGTGTAGGAAAAAAAGGAAAATAACAAAAAATTTGAAACACATAATACCATAACACATATCTAAAGGAATTTCACCAAACAATAACAATAAAATTTCAAGTAGAAAAATAGCAAACACACTTTAGGAAGTCTCAATATGAAAGAAACAAAACTCAAAGTCAAATCCAAATCCAAAATAAAGAAATAAAATCCTAGATCATAAAGCAAATAAAAAAAATAGAACTTTGAACCCACAGACCCATTGTCTCCAAGAAAGCTCTCATCTTTATGAACTACAGACTTGGCTTGGCTGAAGACGACGGTGGTTTCATGCACAACAGAGTGCTCAAAATACTGAATCCAAAACAACCAAAGCTTCATTGCATCATCACCTGAGACAGAATTCAAAAGGAAAAAAAATTTCATCTTTCCATAAAGATTTAAGCATACCCAGCCAGGATAAAACCTGAAAATTAAAATTTGGATAGTGCAGTAAATATAATAAGAAAGCAAAATAATAGTTATGCTACCAATTGGTGTGACTCGCGTACTAATCAAGAGAATTCAAAAGCAACCTGAGATTGAGATTTTAGAAGGTGTGCTTGGAAAAGGAAACGCAAAAAAGGGTTGTTGATATGGTTTGAATATTTAAACGCAAGTATAAGAGTAGTAACGGTGAACTAAATTAAATTGGGAAACTGGAAAATTTGGGAAGCATTAAATGCTAGCCATGAAGCAGAAGGGAAAAAAGGAAAGCTAGGGAGAGGAAAAGTGTAAGGATGGTTGAAGTAAATCAATGGGTTTTAATGGGGGAGAGGAATAGGCCAAAAAAGGAGGAAGAGAGTTGGAGAGCTGAATCAACGGGTGTGATGGGAGATGAGGAGTCCAATGAGGGGTTAACCGAAAAGCATGAAAGAAAGAAACAAAGAATTTTGAAACAAATAAATGGTATGAATAAAAGGAAATAATAAATACTAATCAATAGGAAGCCGCCAACATTAAAATATGAGTGTAAATGTAACGTTAGGAAGGAGTAAGTATTTAATACATATAATGGGACCAAAAATAAATAGGGGATAATTGAGTGTGGAGGAGAAAAAGGAAACTAAAAAAAAAATGAAAAAACAGGATAAACATGGAAATTTGTGGGAAGCAGAAGTCTGATGTGGCGGTATTTGGAGGAGGCTGAAAATTTTCTCTCAGCTTCCTCTTTTAGTTTATATTATAGATTATGGGACTCATCATTCATATGAGATGAGGGACTACAAGATAAATGTATTGCGAATATCTTATAATTTTCCTATTAAATGATTTAGCTCACCCATAAATTTTGGAATTCGTCTTGGTTTGTGTGTGATTATTAATACATTCATCCACTTAGTAATGATTACAGCTTCTTATCATTGTTCTAAGATTTCCAGTGTTTCTATTACAGGTTTCGTCATCAAGTCATCTGATCATGGTTCTAGTAGCAATGATGCAGAGGGGGTGAGGAGCCTAATTTGAATAAAGGAGATTCAGTTTTATGATAAGCTTGCAGCTGAGAAGGTTGCCAAGGAAATGGAGAGGATAGAGTATGAGGCCCAGTTGGCAGCAAAGGAGGCTCAACATCGTCAGGATAGGGAGCAGTATGCTGTCGAGAAGTTCGAGCTAAAGCAGCGGATCATGCATTTAGAGCTCGAGTGGCAGAAGCTGCTGTTTGAGGCCAACACAGAGAGACAATGGAACCCTCATGTTCCGCTTAATTATGGGTATCCTATACCATCACTGGCACCCTTAGTTGCTGCTTCTTAGTCGGGAGCTTCCAATCCTCCAGGATTGTGGTATAAGGGTTCATACCACTATTTAGACATCACTTTAGATATTTCATATTGTCCTGGACTGTTGTATGATTATCGGGATCAAGGTACTTCAACTTTAGTTGGGATGGAATTGGCTCGATTGAACGACGTTAGGCCTCAAACTCCGAGGACTCCAATTCCGAACACTCCAATTCCAAAGACTCCAATTCCAAATACTCCGCTGCATCAAATAGATCCGAATTTTCCACTGCAAATAGATCAGAATTTCCCACTGCAAATAGATCAGCCGAGTATCTTTTAAAGGCTGAAGCTGTTGTGGTCACTTGTTATTATTGCCAAGCAAGCTTATTGAGATACAAGAATGAAAAGAAGCCTTGGTTTGATTTGGAATTATGCAGAAGATGTTATACAAGCTGCAGATACACGACATGTAGTTTAGTAACATCTCTAGTATACAGCAGTGTATATACTACATATAGTTTAGCTTAGTTGTTTGTTGTAACTGTCTGTACACGTGTTGTAAGCTTATTAGTGATAGAGATAGTGGAGTTCGTTAGATTTTAGTAATGCTTTCTGTTATTGTGCTTTTTGTTACACAATGTATATAAGAAGCTTTGCTTCACTTCAATAAAATTAAGCAAGCATTTTATGCAACTCTCTCGATTCTTCTCTCTCTGTTTTTCTTTCTTCTTTCGTTGCTTCTTCTTCAAGCTTACATTTCTATAATGGTATTAGAGCTATAAACACCATTGATTGAGATCTTATTTCTTCTTCTTCTTCTTTGAACTCTGTTTTTAATCTGTCACTATGAGTACGACAGAAACCATTTCTGTAGAAACTCCTTCTTTTTCCCTTCCTTCATCAAATGCTATTGTTCTTGCATCCATTGATAACCCTAGAAATCCCTATTACCTTAACAATGGTGATAATCCAGGAATTTTCTTGGTGACTGAGAAGCTTATTGGAGAAAATTTTCATACTTGGCAGAGGTCTATGACTAGGGCTCTCTCTGCCAAGAACAAGTTAGGGTTTGTGAATGGGTCTATTTCACAATGTATTGATCCTCTAGATCCTCTGTTTGATATTTGGACAAGATGCAATGACCTAGTTCTGTCTTGGCTTACCAATTGCATGTCACGAGAGATTTATGCTAGTGTGATCTACGTAGTCACAGCCAAGGAGATCTGGGATGAATTGAGAGATTGTTACTCAGATAGTGATGGACCTAGAGTGTTCCATCTCAAGCAAGAAATCTGCTCTCTAAAGCAAGATCAACTGCCTGTAAGTACTTACTATACTAAACTTAAGGCTCTTTGGGATGAATACTCCAACTATAGGCCTATACCTAATTGTACTTGTGGAGCAAATTGCACATTTGGATTATACAAGATTTTGATAGATTATCAACATAAGGATTTTGTTTTGAGTTTTCTTATGGGCTTGAATGAATTCTTTCTTCAAGTTAGGGGACAGATTCTGTTGATGCAACCTCTACCACCTATGAACAAAGTCTTCTTCATGATTCAACAAGATAAGAAGCAAAGGGGATAAGGGATTCTGCCTCTACTCACTGTTGAATCCACGGCTTTGATATCTAGGTTAGATAATGCATTCATTCCTAGTAATGCATTCCTGTCAAACAATTCCACTACCAGCAATCCAAATGCTTTCTTTTCAAGAATGGAGAATGGTAGACAGTTTCAATATGGGAAGAAAGATAAGCCTACCTGTTCTCATTGTGGATATAAGGGACACACAGCAGAAAAATGCTACGAGCTTCATGGATACCCTCCTGGTTTTCATAGCAAGAATAGAGCAGCACTTGTTGCTAATCAAGTGTCTGGTACCTTTATCCATGGTACTGCTGATACAAGTCAGAATATGTCTAACCTTGCTACCCAATGCCAACAATGGATTACCTTGTTGAATACCAAAGTTCAAAGCACACCAATTGTTGGAGATTCTTGTCTCAACCATCTCATCAAGCTGCTACCAGTGTTACTGTGAAGCAACCCTCATCTCATTCTTCTTCTAGCATGGTAGGTATACCTTTATGCCTATCTTCTTTCAGTTCACCCAACCTAGATCATTCAATTTTCTCTTCCAAATTAACTGAAAAGCCTAATATTTCTTGCACTAAATGGGTTATTGACACTGGTGCCACTGACCATATGGTTATTTCTACTACATTCTTTACTACTAAAATCATTGGTCATGATGTCTCTGTCAATTTAACAAATGGCCAATCTGTTGTTGTTACACATATAGGAACAATACATCTTACATCATCCTTGATTTTACATGATGTATTATGTGTACCCTCTTTTCATTTCAACTTGATCTCAGTTTCTAAGCTTACCTCTACACTTCATTGTTGCCTTTTCTTCTTTTCCAATCTTTGTTTTCTGCAGGACCTACTGCATTGGAAGATGATTGGTTTGGGTAAGCAGAGAAATGGTCTATACATCTTGGAACAATTTGCTGATCTTAGTTTCATTTCCATTGCCAAAGCTGCTTCTACAATTCTGCATAATAAATTGTATAGTTTTCTTACTATCAAGCAGTTAGATAGCTATTTTCACACTTGGCATTGTAGACTTGGTCATCCTTCTTTGTCTAGAATGTCTTTTCTTTCAAGTGTATTGCCTCATGTTGTTCATTCTAATGAAGATGTTTCTTTGTGTACTGTTTGTCCATTGGCAAAACAGAAAAGGCTCCCATTTCCTAATAAAAATCAATTGGTTTCTTCTCCTTTTGATCTCTTGCATGTTGATATTTGGGGTCCATATCACATTGCCACTGTAGAAGATTATAGGTACTTCTTGACTTTAGTTGATGATTGCACTTGAACCACTTGGATTTATCTTATGAAACTTAAGTCAGAAGCTAGACCTTTACTTGAATCCTTCATTACAATGATCAAGACACAATTTAATTGTCAAATCAAGATTGTTAGAAGTGATAATGGTCAGGAGTTTCACATGCCAATCTTCTTTTCTTCTAAAGGTATCACACATCAACATAGTTGTGTGGAAACTCTACAACAAAATTTTGTGGTTGAAAGAAAGCATCAACACATACTTAATGTTGCTAGATCTTTATGTTTCCAATCAAATTTACCTATTCAATTTTGGGGAAATTGCATCCAAACAGCAGTTTACCTCATCAATAGATTGCCTTGTCCAATTCTGTCAAATAAGTCTTCTTATGAAGCTCTTCTTCACAAGGTTCCCACATATTCTCATTTAAAGGTCTTTGGTTGTCTTTGCTATGCTTCCACTCTCATTGCTCAAAGAACTAAATTTGATCCTAGAGCTTTTCCATGTGTTTTCTTAGGATACCCTCTTGATGTGAAAGGTTATAAGCTTCTTAATTTAGCCACACATCAGTACTTGATATCCAGGGATGTTATCTTCCATGAGAATGTATTTCCTTTTCAATACACCACTTCTACTATCTCTGATTTTCCTAATGTTGATACTTCTCAGGTTTCTGATTCATTTGAGGAGCCTATATCTTCCTCACTTCACATTCCTTCTTCACCTATTCTAGCTATTTCATCTCATTCTAATTCTTTAGATTCTTGTTCCTCCTCTTCATGTTCTAGTCCCATCATCCCTATACATCTCACTGAGTCTTCTCTCATTCCTTTAAGGATATCAAATAGACTTTCTAAACCCCCCATCTACTTTCAAGATTATCATTGTCAAATGGCCATTATAGATATTGCTTTCCCAACCATTTCATCCTCACATGCAGGTCCTTCCATGCCTTCCTCCTCAGGTAAACCTTATGCTCTTTCCTCTAGTCTTTCTTATTCTCATTTGCCACCTTCTCATAAAACTTTTGCTTCAACCCTTACTACTATGTCAGAACCCACATCCTTTGCTCAAGCATCTCAGATTCCCCATTGGAGGAAAGCTATGTTATCTAAGTTTACTACTCTTGAGGCCAATGATACATGGATTGTAACTGATCTACCAGCTAGTAAACAACCAATTAGGTGTAAGTGGGTGTATAAAGTTAAGCTCAAAGCTGATGGTACTCTAGAAAGATATAAAGCAAGGTTGGTTGCTAAGGGATATACTCAACAAGAAGGTTTATACTATTTTGAAACCTTTTCCCCTATTGCCAAATTTACCACAGTGAGAACCTTACTAGTTGTTGCCTCTGTCCATGGCTGGTCCCTTACTCAATTGGATGTTAAAAACGCATTTTTGCATGGAAAATCATGAGGAAGTTTACTTGGTTATGCCACCTGGTTTTGCTAGCAAAGGGGAGACTAATCAGGTTTGCAAGTTGAACAAGTCACTCTATGGCTTGGAGCAAGCCTCTAGGCAATGGTTTGCCAAATTTTCATTAACTATTTTGCAACATGGCTTCATACAGTCCAAATCAGATTATTCTCTTTTCACTAGAAGTCATGGTTATTCTTTTATTGCTTTGCTAGTTTATGTGGATGACATTCTGATAGCAAGCAATGATATGAAATCTGTTACCAAATTGAAGAAATCCCTTGATGCTGAATTTAAACTCAAGGACCTTGGTAACTTAAAGTATTTTCTTGGCTTGGAGGTTGCTAGATCTTCTAAAGGAATCTCTTTATGTCAAAGAAAATATGCATTGGAGATTTTGTTTGATAATGGTATGCTTGGTTCAAAACCAGTGCAAACACCTATGGAACAAAATTTGAAACTGAGTGAAATAGATGGAACTTTGCTTGATGAACCTTCTGTTCACAGAAGACTAGTTGGAAGACTTCTCTACCTCACTGTGACAAGACCAAATCTTAGTTATAGTGTTCAAAAATTGAGTCAATATATGGCCAAACCAACCACTTCCCATCTCACAGCAGCTCATAGAGTTCTAAGGTATATCAAAGGATCACCAGGGCAAGGGTTATTCTTCTCTTCTAACAATTTGCATCTAAAATCCTTCTCTGATTCAGATTGGGTAGGTTGTCCTCATACAAGAAGATCAATAACAGGGTATTGTGTGTTCCTTAGAGACTCTTTGATATCCTGGAAATCAAAGAAGCAACATACTGTTTCCAGATCCTCAGCAGAAGCTGAATTTAGAGTAATGGCATCTGTTGTCTGTGAATTGATGTGGCTGATTCCCTTACTCAAAGACTTCCAGATCACTCATTCTCAAGAAGCTTTGTTGTTTTGTGATAGTCAAGCAGTGATACACATTGCTGCAAATCCTGTATATCATGAAAGAACTAAGCATATTGAGTTAGATTGTCATTTAATTCGAGAGAAAATTTAAGAAGGATTGGTTAGAACACTTCATGTGGCTTCTCAAAACCAATTAGCTGATTTAATGACTAAGCCATTAGGATCACATCAATTTCATTCTTTGGTTAACAAGATGGGAGTCAACAACATATATGCTCCATCTTGAGGGGGAGTATTGAGATACAATAATGAAAAGAAGCCTTAGTTTGATCTGGAATTATGCAGAAGTTGATATTCAAGTTATGCAGAAGATGTTATACAAGCTGCAGATACACGACATGTAGTTTAGTAACATCTCTAGTATACAGCAGTGTATACTACATGTAGTTTAGCTTAGTTGTTTGTTGTAACTATTTGTACACGTGTTGTAAGCTTATTGGTGATAGAGATAGTGGAGTTCGTTAGATTTTAGTAGTGCTTTCTGTTACAGAGTGTATATAAGAAGCTTTGCTTCACTTTAATAAAATTAAGCAAGCATTTTATGCAACTCTCTCGATTCTTCTCTCTCTGTTTTTCTCTCTTCTTTCATTGCTTCTTCTTCAAGCTTGCATTTCTATTAAAGCTAGCTTGCCCTTCCACCCAGGCTTTATCGGTTTATCCACATTTATTTTTACCCACTCTAGTAGGGCTCTTTCCCATCTCAATTCTTGCTCATTCTGCATATTTATTACTGAAGTCTTACCAATATTTGAATATTCTGTAAACACCCTTTTGAGCTTGTCCTGAGACTTGATGAGAAGTTTATTAACTACACAAAATTTTGGATGGGATTTACATTCCTATCATTTATAAATTTCATTGTTTGACTGTAATCTATCTGTGTATATAATTTAAAATGACAGGCATTGTAAAGTAGAAGTTCTAACATAAAACATAATTTGTAAAATCCTTGTGTATACAACAAGTCGGTTGAATCAATTAAAAAATTTTAAATAAGTAGTTTCCACAAATTATTCCAATTTCAAGTATATTATTTTTTCTTTCATTAATATTGATTCATTTGATTGAAGCTTATCTTTTAAAAAGGTTGGAACAAAAAAAAAGACAATTATTAAAAGGTACAGTAACAAGAAAACACCAAACATGAATAAGAGACAAGATAACAAAATTATTCCAATGACATTATTTCCTAATAATAATAGCATTTTCTCTTGAAAAGTTTTAAAATATTGGGTACATAAAATAAAAACTAAAATTAAAATTGGAAAATTATTTTAAGAGCAACATCAATTAAACCAACTCTACATTCCTTGTGAAATAAATATCAACACCAAGCTTTTATTCCTTATAGCCGAAACTTTCTTCAACATTTGAAATTGTTTTTCATTCTCAATAAACCAATTAAGCACAAGTTTTAGGTTGTTGATCTTCACTAAGATCGATCTAGTACCTCATTATATATCTCTCCTACATCGAGCTTTTGTATACTAGTACGGATGAATTCCTCAAATGTGAAATCATTTTAGCCATAGAATCAGCAAAAACATCCTTACTCACCATTCTTTTCTTTGCATGAGCAACCATAGAAGTAGTTGATGCTTGAACTTGTTTCCTTTGACTATTAGTAGTGTTAGGTGAAAGATAATCATAACCAATATTCAATTCTTCTTGACCTTGAGTCTCACTATCCAAATCAATAACATTGGTTTCCTCAATGGGAGTCATGATCTCATCAGCTTCTACACCTGTTTTAATACCCTCATTAATTGCCCTATCTTGACCGCACAAATCTATTATATCATCCAAATTTGATATTACTTTTTTTTTTTTTTTTTTTTTTTTTTTTTTTTTTTTTTTTTTTCCATGTCTTAACTCGATTTTTGATATTATCAACATTGATATCAATGTGAAGTTATGAAGATAATTTAGAGGAAGGCATGAAGCATAATTGTATGCAACTGTCTTCCATCTCAAATCTCCCTTGTGGCTTAAGTTGCGTTTGTCTCTAAGAATATTAGCCAAACTATATCCAAAATATTAAAGAAAAAATCCACAAAAAGATTTTAAAAGCAAAGTACTTTTCGGTTATCCTGGATTATACTCCAGATCTAAGTCATGAAGAACAAATATCAATTGTTATGAGATGTGTTGATATTGAGGATGCAACTAAAGTCAAGGTAGATGAGTTCTTTCTTGGGTTGGGTTCAAGGTAAAGGTTGATACACAATTGGTAATTGGGCTTAGGCTTTTCAAGCAACTTGAAAATGCTTTGGTTGATCTCAAACTCGACATTGATGATATAAGAGGACAAGGTTATGGCAATGGTTTAAATATGAAAGGTAGACATCAAAGTGTACAAAAAAGGCTACTTGATGTAAATCTTAGAGCATTTATGTTCTATGTAGATGTCATAGCTTAAACCTTGCACTCTGTGATATGGAAAAATCTTGTGTGAAAGTAATAATTTTTTTTTTTTTGGCATATGTGCAAAAGGTTTATACTTTGTTTTTGGGTTCAACACATTAGGTGGTATGTTCTTAGAACATATGTGAAGGGTTTAACACTGAAGGCATTGTCAGTAAATCGTTGGGAAAGTCATATTAAGAGTGTTAGAGCAATATGAAGTCAAGTACCAGAATTAAGAGACGCCTTGATTAAAATTGCAAATAATGTTAAAGAGGATGGTGTGATGGCATATGCTAAAGGCTAATTGTGTTAATTGTGTTAGACAAAGTTAATTGTGTTAGTAAAGTACTTTAACAAGAAGAGATGGATATTGAGGATGCAATTACAAAAATAAAGGAGATCATTTTATATTGAAAATCTTAGATAAGATGGTTTTGAAGACTTGATGAAGGAAACCAAAGAGCATGCACATGAAGTTGGTATTGATCCGGTATTTGCAAAAAAAAAAAGAAGAAGAGTAATTTGTGTAAAGAAGTGATTTGATGAGGATGTGGGAGAGGATGTTCGATGGACGCCATCAAGCTCTTACCTACTTTCTCCACCTTTTAGAGATCAAGATCTTACATCACTTAAGGATCGGTTTGAGCAATTTGAACTTTATAAAGCAATCTTTGGATTTTTGTATAATGCAAAGTTCAAAGTGTTAGTGAAAAACAATCGATAGAGCATTGCAATAAACTATAAAGTTTCTTGGAACACAACAAACAATGTGATATTTATGGGAAATACTTATTCCAAGAACTTAAACATTTAAAAACAATATTGTTGAGAGAAGTAACAAAATCGATTGACATCCTTGATTTTATAAGGTCTTATTAAAAAGATGGTGGTTTCCAAACGGGATGGGTTGCTTATCGAATTTGGTTGAATATATTTGTTATAGTTGCTTCAGCAGAGATTAGTTTTTCTAAGTTGAAGTTGATAAAAACTTACTTTTGGACTACCATGTCACAAAAGAGATCAAATGGATTGGCTATGATCTCAATTGAAAATGAGTATTTGGATTAGTTAAAGTATGATGACTTAAATGAAGAATTTGCTTCAAAAAATCCAAGGAGAAGTTGTTTTCTTTGAATCGGATCGTGGGTAATTATAAATCACAATAATCGGGGTTACACCTTTTTGTTTTATGTAATTCAAGCTAAAAGCCCAATGTAACCTTGATTTTGCATTTTTTTTTTAATATTTAATAATAAGTGGGCAATCAAAATCAGGACGGGTTTAGGCAACCCAAACCTCAAGGCTGGTCCTGCACATCAATGCAACATGTTTGGCACCTATATTTTGTTTTGGTAACTCAAAAACAAAATCCAATTTCTACTATGCAATCCACATATTTGAGAATATATTTTTGGTGTTTTTCAGATGGCGTTTTTTCTTCTCAAAATTATTATGCACACAAAAAATAATAGTATAATAATTTTTTATATATATTTTTTCTCATCTCTTTGTCGATGGATCTATTTTTCTCTGGATCAAGATCCTTCAAGAGAACTCTAGCACAAAGAGTTCCTTTAATCCTAACTGTTATTTTAAAATAAATGGTCCAGATTATTCCAACTCATCAATCCACCAACAAGATCCCTAAAATAATGGTTTTCAAAAACACTGATAAAAGTCTTATATATGTTTTCTTCTTCTTCTTCTTCTTCAAAGACAGTTATCTAAGCTTTGATTTATAAATAACTTTGTCTCATGCCTCAATGTATTTTTCGCTCAAAGATTTTCAAGTTCACTGTACTTCTATGGTAGGAGCTCCCTGATGTAGGAAAGAAGAAGTGGACTCTCCAAAAGAGAAGAAGTTGAATCTCCCCTGATGTGCAATGCAACTGATGCGTTCATCTCCTTTGCAAGAGTCTTGGGTCATGTGACTGACGGAGGACGGGGTAGGGGTGAAGATGTTAGGTTAATGAGATCATTATTTTACACTCCGTTTGGGAGGGGGGAATGGAATGGAAAAAAAAGAAGAAGAATATTTTAAGAATATTATTTCATTTTCCTTGTTTGGAAGTTTAAGTATCAGGGAATGAGAAGGAATGAAAAGATCATTCATTTGTTTGGGAGTTTAAGTGAAGGGAATGGAATGGAACACTCATTTCTCCATATTCTCTCCAAACCCCAATTTTCATTCCCCTCAAAATTGGGAGGAATAGGAGGGAATTAAATTTTGTTTAATGAAATTTTCACCAAAACTCCTAAAATGCCCTTAATATTTTTCTTAAATACTAGATTACCCTTGATTCCTCCACCTTCATCTTCTCACATCTTCTTGTGCTATTACTATCATCTCAAACCTCGGAGTTTTTTATTTTTATTTTTTTATTTATTTTATTTTTGGATACTTTCAACACAATAGCAAAATTAACAAAAATATATAGGCAAAGGCTATTCTTTATATATATATATATCATGTTTTTTTTTTTTTAGTTAATGTGAATTTATATTCATTATGTTCTGCATTGTTGTGTTCGCAAAAGGGAAGCATACTACTATATGCTAAATCTCAAACATTATTCTTACGGTGTTTAAACTAGATTAAAATGAAGGGCATAATAGTAATTTTGTTGAAAAATAATTCATTTTTATTCCTTCAAATATTACTTCTAAACAAGGTTACTTACATTCCATTTCATTCTATTCATTTATTTTAAAACATCCAAACAAGATTACTTAGTTCCATTACATTCTATTCCGTTCTATTCCATTACTTTCCTTTATATTCATTAAACGCATTCCATTCCATTCTTTTCCTTTCCTTTAAAATTTAGGGTTTTTGTTAGTGGAATGATGAACTAGAATAATCTTGACCATTCCTTTAAAAGGAAAGATAATGATTACAAGAAATCTATGTGGTAGAGTTCCTTAGAAACTCTAGAGGATTCTAATCCTTTTTTCTCTCTCTTTGTCTCGTTAAACTCACTCTCTCTCAACGGATCTTTTAGTGAGGGTGCGAGAGGGAGAAAAGTGGCTTGCAGACTGAATCAGTGGGTGGCGGAACTGCGAAGTGGCTCAGTGTATGCGATTTGCCGTCGCTAGTGGTTCGCAGTGGTTACGGCGAGTGGGGCTCGTGGATTTGCTTGTGATCTCCGCCATTCGAGCTCCTGATCTTTGTCTTTTGAGCTCGCGATTTCCGCCGCTGTTTGGTCTTGAATCTCACTCTCTTCGCCGAACAGATTTGGTTTTTTTTTGTTTGTTAATTTGTCTTTTTTGTTTTGTGGGTTATGAGTATGGATTTGGACTGATTTATTTGATTGGAGGTTGTGGTTGTTAGTTTGAGAGTTGAATTGAAAGATCTGTGATTTGTTGTGCTTGAAGGATTTGCTATGATTGCAAAAATTGCTTTTGTGATTTGCTTGAAGGATATCTGTGGGTTTGCTCTTGTGGTGATGGATCAATGGGTTTGCTGTTGTGGTGAAGGATTTATTTTTTGTATTGGTTGCAAAATAATAATAATAAAAATGATAAAAAAATAAAAAAAAATCATTGATTCTTTGATTTTGATATAGATTCTTTATTTCTAATTTATTCAATAAGGTAAATACTGGAAAGAGTGTTAACCTGCTCTTGAGCAGTAGCATTTCCGCTGCTATTCTCTATGGCAATATCTTTAGTCTTTCATGCAACCTATATCTCCAAATTCTATTCAGATCTACAAATCAATTACCAAAATTTTCAAGCGAACAAATATAAATGCCTGAGTAATAAACTTTGGCTTTCATAACAGTTTGTTACAGACATAATAGACTTTGAAAACAAATCAAAGTCGGCAACAATCTCCACAATTCAAAAGGAATGTGGTAACAAACACATCATGAAAATTATTCCCATGAGATGCATTATGGTGCTTAAGGAGCACTTAAATTCAAGCCAGGCATTAACAACAACACCTATGACATAATGCAGCTCATTTTTGTTAAGCAATCATGATCTTCCATAGTTATGAAAAAATATGGTAGTTTCCTCATAAATTATAGTACAAATGCATTTTATAGCATCACATAACCGTGATGAATTTGTACACTGTTCTATCTGAAGTTCTGTACAGATTAGGCTTATGCTATCTAAAAATTTGACGTCCTAAGTACCCTGAGATCCTTTTCCAAGGTAAGCTAAAATTGAATGCCTCTAAGCATTTTACGTTTGGAGGATGAGTTTTGATACTTTTAATGAAGTTAATAGTGAGTTAAATGTATGTGTAACAAGGACGTATAGAAGAAACTTCACCTATATGATCATAGGAGTGGTGCATCTTCTAAACAATAGCTAAGGTTTCTCTTATAAGTGCTCATTAATCCACGAAGTAGCACAGAGCTATAAATATGCAAACAAGATGTGAATTTCTGGTGATTTAGGCTTCGTTCATGTGTGTGTTTCACCGGTTTTCAGGCCAAGAATTTGGTTTATGTTTCGGCCACTATTAACTTGTTAGAGTCTTGAGATTACTACACTAAGGGAAGGTTTAAGGTGAAATTAAGTCACATTCTTTTATGCATGATTAAGTGTCAACGAATATTGGATATGGATATTACAACCTAGTGGAGGATTGTTGTATATATAAATATATACAAGTGAAAGTTGTAATATATGTGAGTAATCTTACTTTGGAAGTAAAAGAATGAAGAAAATAAATTAAGTGAAACATTGACAGTTGCAGTGGCTCGCTCATGCCAGCTCAGGTCCACTCAAGCTAGACCTCTAGGATAGATGTAGCAATTGACAAATTAACCAAGAGAGTATATCGACACTTATAGAGTGTCAATTGAAACTTAGTCAATTTTGCTCAAGTTAGCGTCAAGCAGAGACGAGCAAGTACAAGCATGGTTAAGAGGAGTGAGGTTAGTCTCGCTCAAGAGAGAGAGTTACAGATAGCGTGTGGCTAGTTACAGCAAGGACACAATTTTTAATGCTTGTACCAACCAAAGTGACTTTTCAAAGGAAATTCTTCATTATTTATAAATACTAGTCGTAAACCAGTACGATGTATGGGAAAGCTATTGAAAAACAATTTAAAAAAATCTTGGTTTCTTCTTTTTATATGTTGAATATGTCTTGTTTTCTTTGTAGTTTGAAATGTTGTAAGTCAAAAATTGTTTCAATCATTGTATTATTACAGTTTAGTTGGAAAAATTAATGCATAAAATTTTTAGAGAGTAAATGAAGTTAATAATATACCAATTATAGAAATTTTGCAAATTTTAATTTAAATTAAAAAAAAAATGCCAGAAAGATGAGAACAACATAGGAGTAAACAACTTTTTAGAAGATATATCCATAGAGAAATTTATGTTATTTTATTTATAGGAAATACCCATAGATAACTTGGTAAATAATTGAGACCAAATCTTCATATTCATATGATAGGACTTAATTGAATTAAAGGTAACATGACCAAGTACGAAAATTAATTCGGGGTAGGTGCAGTACTAAAGGGGTGGACTTCAAATAGAAATAATGAAGTAGGTTCAAGTTTTTTTCATTAAAAAAAAAACGACTTTCTTAGGATTGAGATACCAAAGACAGTAATTTGCCCGAACTGAAAACCATAGAAAAAAGCTGATGATCTATCATAAATTCATAATCTAGGAAAATCCTTTTGGTTGTTTCAAAGAGAGATAGAAAGATAACGAGAAGGAGAGAGAAAAAAGAAAGAGAAAGTATATACAATATCAATTAATAAAATTGTAAAACAAAACAAGCCCAAACAAAAAAAAAAAAAATTTTTTTGATATTTAAAAATAGACATTGTAATATCAAAATCCAATCACTAAATTAAACAAAAATTATTTATACACATAATTTGAAGGGAAAGAATATATGGTTATTATCAATCTGAGATGGTGATCAACATGGTCAATTGAGTGAAAGCATGCATTGTGAGGATTATGGTTTAAAAAATTGGACCAATCAAAGAATCAACAAATAAGATGGTTCTCAGTTCTATAGTCGGACCAATGATTAAACCAGTAACGCCATAAATTAATAAAATAATATATATTTAATAATAATAATAATAGTAGTAAATATATACTATTTTTCTTTTGCGTTGATCTTTTAGGTTATTTTGGGATGTCACATAAAACGGTCACACATTTTATTATAAAGAATATTCTTTCATGGTCTATAACTTTATTTATTGAAGGAAATTTGAAATATATGTCATGAACTATAATGATTTTCTTTTTTAATAATGAACTATAATGAATTTAGTAAAAGGAAAAAGGAAAAAGAAAGTAACACTTAAGCATCTAGAATACAGTGGACACTAATGAACATGGGCGTAAGTTCATACCTAAGAGGTAACCGAAAAAAAAAAAAAAACTTAAGCCAATATTAGTTTAAAATTTATAATAAAGTTTTAGAACATAGAAAATAAAGAACACACCACCACACCAACATGTGGTCGGTTCCTTCTTAGTTCTCTTACAAACCATGCCAAGTGGTTAAGAAATACCATTGATGATTGACCATTACAGACCATACCAAACATCCAAACCATCAATGGTCTGATTGAACAAAAAAATACAATTTATCATTTTATCATACCAAAGAGACGGACACAAAAAAACAAGCCAACGAAAACAAAAAATGAGTTCATTGCGTATTAAGAAAAAGCTAGTTTCGTTGCAGATCAAGAAAAGCTAGTTTTATGGTCTAACTGTGTTCAGCCTTCATAGCAGATTGAGAAAAATGGAGTTTGTTGGATTGTTGTAATCAAGAACGTATATTGGTCCGGTACATATCCATAACCTCTCAAAACCCATATAGCAGCTCATAAACACATATAATAGAGAGAAAAATACAGAAAAATATATCTAGCAACTACAAAATACCTCAACAGCTCCACAAAACTACATTCAACATATGGGATAAACAAATGAGTGCACAAATGGGAAAGTCTCTTTTTTCCTCCATTCTACACTCTTAATATCCTCTTTTATGAGTTAATGTTGAATGCTTTTTGTTGATATAAATTCTTTGGAAACTCTTATTTTCTCTCTTTTGTTGTTTACAGAGTAGTTGAATATCCTCAAAATGCACCGCTAGCTTTTGCCATTACCATGGTGATGCGAGTAGCGAACTCGACTTTCCCAAACTAGAACCGGGTCAATGAAGATGCTCAATTGAACCTCGACACGTGGTGCAGCAAAAAATGACCCAATAGTATTCAAACACAAAATTAACTCATTTTGACACTAACAAAACCGACATCAGAACATCTTCCTTTTACGAATGCAAAACCCCACTCAAAGACAACAAATTTTACACTCAGATGTGAGAGAGAATATTGCACATATAGAGTTGGGGAAATTCTTAGGTCCCGCAGTGGGACCGTCCCGCCAAAGGTGTAAAAAATTGTAATATTTGTGTGTGTTTTGCTAAAATGTCTCTCAGTTGTTGTAAAATATGTGTAGTTTTGTAGTAAAGTTAACTTTATTACAAATATCACTAATTCTATCCGAATTCACGCATTTTATTTTTACAACAATAAACATATATTTATCAATACGGACACAACATTGACCACAAAACACACAAATTTTATTAAAATCAACACGGGTCCGTGACGAGACCTAAGTGTTCCCCATAGCGTTGAAGCCACCGTCAAATTTGAGAGAAATATATTTGCACACTTGCAAGGATGGTGTCGGAGCAGCTTCAAAAAAGAGATAGAGAGAGAAAGTATGAGATGTTGAATTTTAAGATCTATTTAGATTTTGAGGGGGTGAGGGTGGGGGTGTACCTGATGTATCATTATGTGTGTTTAATGGTGTTAGGTGAGAGTTAAGTGAGAGTTGGGTATTGGGTGCCGTGTGTGTATTGGGTACTGTGTGTGTTTAATGGTGTTTATTAGGTTGATTCTTTTTTTAGTCTTTTTTTTTTTTTTTTTTTTTTTTCTTTTTTTTTTTTACTTAATTTTATTATATGTTTCTTTTAATGTTTTAAGTATGATTATTTTTATAATGTTAATAAGTTTAATTACATTTTATTATTTTTATTTTCTTAAGATGTGAAAACTCACATAAAAATATTAAAAAAATGTAGATATTTTTAGTATATATTATTTGTTATAATTATTTATTTTATTTTTATAATTATTAATTAATTCATTTATGACGTCATCAGTTCGATCACCAGTCCGATCCCAATCGGACTAATGAACTTTGAACCACTCTCTTTTCCGATTTTTTATTCGGTCTGGTTTTTAAAACCATAGTCATAAAGCCAACTAAAAGAAAACGAAGTAAAAAAAAAAAGTTTTGGTTTTACATTATAATATGTATTAGTTACATATTCCATTATTATGTTTACATATGTGTGCACAATATTAAGAATTCACAGACTTCTCCAAGTTTTTTATTTGAAGAAATTTGGCTCACTCGTATCATGAAGAAAAATTTGCCTACAACCATTGACAAACTCTTTAAGTAGAAACAAATATATTGTCTTAAAGACAAGAAATCATTCATACGTCTAAGCCATTCAAGTTTTGTTCTTTCCATTGTTTCCCCATATTCATCAAGTATTAAGTTAATTGTCAAAAGCTTGCCTTCATTCTTTCACATAGATATAAAGAAATCGATCTCACAATTGCAATAATGATTGTATGTGGATAATCTGGATGGATCAAGATCCTCTAGAGTTCCTAGGGTACTCTACCACATAGAGGTCTCTAAATCCTAACCTTTCTTTTTATAATAAATGGTTCAGATTATGCCACGTCATCTTTTCACTAACAAAACCCCTAAAATATTGGTTTTTACTTTTTATCACTTAAAGTGTTAACACTTATCCATTAACATCAATATTTTAGGGGTTTTGTTAGTTGAAAGATAACGTGGCATAATCTGAACCATTTATTATAAAAAGAAAGGTTAGGATTTAAAGAACTCTATGTGGTAGAGTACCCTAAGAACTCTAGAGGATCTTTATCCTGATTGGATATGCCGGCTGTCATCAAAACAGGGATGCTCCACCATTTTTATTAATAATTTTTTGGCACACAAAATGACTTATAAACCGGCTTCCAAGTTCCAACAAAACTATACAAATATGGGATAATTTACTGATCACTTCCTCACACATACAAGAGGAAAAATATATAATATATATATATATATATATATATATATATAAATAAAATAAAAATTGTTGACCACACCGACTTGTGTATACGCAATAACTATTTACAGAATTATGCATATGGAAACAATGAACACTAGGACAACATAGATAGACCAAGTGGCGAACTGGAGGAGAGGCGGCAAAGATGGAGGAAGTTAGAATTGCTTTTGCGTGGACTGGAGTGCTATTCCAAGGGCTGTAGTGGGGCAAAATGCCATGATTATGTTTTGCCATTCTATATTCTTTGTAGTAACATCTGAATTAACTGGGGGTGATTCTGGGTCGTCCATGATGGGTTTTGAAGATGGTGGCTGCACTGAAATCACATGTCGTGATTCTGGGTCCATGATGGATTGTACGTGAGAAGGTGGTGTCTGCATTGACGACGGTGAGTCTTGGGACATTAATGCCTAATTAATTTCTTGTATCACATACATGGGGGCTTACACACACTATATATATATATATATATATATATATATATATGTGTGTGTGTGTGTGAGAGAGAGAGATTGTATGTCTACGTATGTGTGGGGGGCCTATAAATTTTGCATATAGTTTTTTTTCTTTTTGATCTGCCATGACATAAAAGGCATTAAATTTGCTGGGGAATAATGCTAAAAATGGTAAGATCAAATTTAATTAATGCAAAATGTATATGAGTCAAGTCAGTTCAATTACTTCAACCCATTGTAAAGCATTTAATGTTCACCACCTCCAACATCATAAATGAGTTGAAGATCAGCTGTCTGTCGCAGATCAAATCAAGTCTGCAGCAGATGAAAACCATCATCTTGATCTCAAACAGATTTTTGTCAAATCCCGCCCCTTTATCTCTCGGATAAACAGTGATGCTCATGATTAAGAGTGCAATGAGTGAAACCACAAGACATTAACACCACTATAAAGAGGGGTGAGAAAGAGGAAGAAGGGGTTGGTTGGTTTTAAGTCTGAAATTAATTCCTCCATAAGAGCTGACTTCAAAAAGCTTAAAAAGAATGAGGAAAACAACCAAAACTCTGTAAGACACTTCCTGCAGACCTACGGTAGATTGAATACTTTCAGTCTGCCACAGCCAAAAGACTCTCTCTCACCCACCAAACACTTACCTAAGTAATGACATTGACTCATGTATGTTTGCACAGTAGATGATTCTCTTCCTACTCACCAAACCTCCTGAGTTTCATGTTTTACTATATATATTACTTATCTGTTACTATCTTTGCAAGTCACGTAAGAGGCTAACCATTTCGTGTTCAGTTTCTTAGTCTGTGGCACCGACTCCTAAGTTCTGCTATTTGTAATATGTATTGTTTAAATGTTGTTACTACTGGATGTCTTGGTAAAAGCAGAGTGTATGGTTACTAGTATGTTTTGATTTGCGGTGCTGATTCTACTTATCTACTGCGACTGTCTCCATAAATATTGTGGCTCGGTAGATCAGAAGTATCAGAGTGAAGCACCATTAGCCATCAGGTGACCCAACGGGCCTGGTGTGGAGTTTTGGGCTCAACATCCCTTCCAAGCAAACCAGCCCACGTTCGGACCATTCACAAAGCGACACGTGGCCTACAAAGAAATTTTGAGCATCCACAACAAGGAAATAAAAATAATTACAAAACTCCTTGAATCTCCACAGGGACTTCCTCTAACCAAACTTTGGTCTGCTTAAGCGAGGAGCCTAGAATGGTAAGCACCCATGCTCTCATGTGTAAGAAAGTATCAGAGGGAAGCACCATTAGCCATCAGGTGACCCAACGGGCTTGGTGTGGAGTTTTGGGCTCAACATCCCTTCCAAGCAGACCAGCCCACGTTCAGACCATTCACAAAGCGACACATGGCCTACAAAGAAATTTTGAGCATCCACAACAAGGAAATAAAAATAATTACAAAACTCCTTGAATCTCCACAGGGACTTCCTCTAACCAAACTTTGGTCTGCTTAAGCGAGGAGCCTAGAATGGTAAGCACCCATGCTCTCTTGTGTAAGAAAGTCAATAACTTGGGAGAGATGGGAAAAAAAAAAAAAAAATCAATAAAAAGTTTATAGTTAGAATAGTATTTAACCTATAATGTTAGCTAAGTTTTTGAGAGGATTAATTTAGCTAACTGAAATCCATTCAATGTAGCGCAATAGTATTTGACAGTTATAAAAAGTTTTTATGAATGTTTCCTAATGTAAACTCACATCATATACCACTTAGGAGATATATATGTCCAAAAATTATACACATCAACATAGATAAATAATAATGAACCATTATAATCGATTCAATAAACTTGATAATTGATTTATCAAAATAATAATAATAAAAACCATTAATCATCGAGCCACTAGTATTTCAATATTTTATTTTCGCACTTGGTTTATGTGATCGTTGGTATGAGTTGGTCCACGAACACATGCAAAAGAGAGAAAAAGGGAGTAGAGGTCTGTCTAGGTATGCCGGGAAGGACTCAAACAAAAATGCATAGTGGAAAAGGTTATCTTCTTGAGGAAGATAACTTTGAGACAAAGAGATGGAAAAGAGAATTCCCTATTCACTGTGTTAATTAAAATTACAGTGTGATTACATATATATACTCAAGATGAAAACAGAGCACTAAAGCATTATTTCTGTTTCTGCATCCACTACCAAAACTAAAAGACCTGTTTACACTAAAGTAACTAACTTCCTTGTTAATGTGGGAGAGACTTTAATGAAACGGTGTGTTTCATTGTTTGTTGAAAGCTTTAATGAAACGGTGCACTTTGGTCTCGGGGCTTCAATTCTTCTTATTAATGAAACGATGCGTTTTGCACATCTTCATCCTTCATCATTCTCATTCGAAACCAGAGAAGAACTGAGAGAAGCTTCAATGTCTTGAAGCTTTAATAGACTCTCAGATGTATTCTCTTAAGCTCAAGGTCTGCTTACATCCTTTCTCTTCTCTTCTCACACCTCTTTGATTGTTTTGTAAAAGAGATGGCGATGGAGATTGGAGAGATCCCCGACATTGTTTTGCGGTTATTTCTTCTAAAGATGTCTTATTCTTAATTGAGGAAAATTAAGTATTGAATTATTGTGGAAATCTTCTCTAGTGAGGCTAAAAGTTTAGACTTCTTACAATGAAAATTAATGTAACTCCCAATATCCATTCAGCAAGAAAAACAGCCTTTCAAAGAATCATAAAAAAGGAAACCTGTATATTTAGCAAATGGAGTGGTTGAGACTTGAGAGCCATTAAAGCAACTCTTGCCCTCCAACGGCCAAGCTATGAACTATGAATTATTATTCTTGTGTCACTTAAACTGTGACTTAACTCATTCTTCGACTTAGACGAGTGCATTCATCAATGTACGTACGGTTGTGCAATTCTTTTTTGAATAAAATTAATTAATAAGAATACACTGAATATATTCGTGCCTTTTTAATTTATACAGTTATATATCTTTACATAAAAGTTTGAGTTAAAAGTGAGGATAACTTTTGAAGTTATTACATATGTCAAATAGGCAGTTATAGGTGGTGTGTGCACATCTTAATTTTAAAAAATATATATTTACTGCTCAAATTAAAAAAACATATAAAATATATTAAGATACGTATACTTGTGGTCACATATGTAATTTTTCATCCAACTAGGACTCTTACTTGTACCAATATTAAATAGATTAGGCAAATTAGTCCCAGTTATTTATAAAAAAAAAAAAAGGGGTAAACTATTCCCAGCATCCCATAAACATAATAGTCTTTCCATTCTCCTTTTCTACAATGGGAAATTGTCACAATGAATTTTCAGTTCTCATATGTTACATAAAATCTCTTGTATCTCCTGCTGATCTCTGTCGCTTACTAGTTGATCCAATTCTTGTAAAATCCATTCCTTCTCCTATAGGAAGAGTGACACATTTAACTCCACAATTCCTTCCCTCAACAACTTCAGCAAATGATATCCCATCTCTTCTACGGTGAAGATTGTTTACAACCAGTGTAGACCCACTTGGATTAAGGTTTATGGTCTTGAATATTTTCAGGTGATCTTGAAATTGGCAGTCAATTAATAACTGCAAAATCAATGTTCTTGTATTGCTTGATGACTTCACAAGGATTTCCATATTCAAATCTGATCACATTTTCATGACTATTTCCCATAACCAAAGCTTTGCTTTTTTCTATATCATCTTCATGACCAATACAAATAAGTTGTCCACCAGTTTGCTTTGCCGCAACAGCTACTGCTATTGTTAATGGAGTTATGCCATCTGAGGTGATTTCCATCATTAATCTAGCCCGCTTTCCAGCTGCCAAAGCTGATATAAACTCCATATATTTGGGTTCAATCAATCTTGAGCCTCCAAGATTACAGTCTTGGTTGTTTTGGATCTTACACTGGAGAATCAATCATTCTATTGAATTAGTTATAGTTGAAGCAAAATTTACTCATCCAGCTTCATGACATTTACAAGAAACAAAATTGATACTTGATAGAATGCCTTTCCAAAAAAAAAAAAAAACAAAAAAAAAAAAAAATTGAGAGAAGTTTTTTTTCTTCCCTAAATTCATTAACATGATATAGCTACTTTATTGACTTAATGCTACAAGTGTCAAATTTTTGTATAAAACCATGTATAACTATAAGTGTCAAATTTCCAAATTCATTAATACTTTATTCCGAATGAAGCACTAACTATACATATTTGTCAAAAATCCTCTTTTAATATTTATAGATGTTTTCATTTTAGTCCATATATTTTATAACGTTTCATTTTGGTGATTAGATTTTTGGACACGAATTTTACTTGATGAGAAGGTATTGTTTTTTATTTAAAAGAAAAAGAATCAAATGCTAAAATAAAACGTTATAAAAGATAAAGACCAAAATTAAAACACCTCCAAGTTAATATAACGACAAAAAGAAAATTTAAACTTATATTTCTTTTGAAAATAAACATGTATTCACAAAAAGTAATAGGAATTAGCTAGAAATTTACCAGCTGAAGAGTGTGTAGGTAAGCTTTCATGGCATCTTGAGGAAACCATTCCATTGTCAAAGAAACCATTCCATCTTGAGGAATAAATTATTAGTTGACTACCAACTTCTTTGTCAGCACCTAAAGAGTTATTGTTAGCAGCAATAATGATCTTTCTTTGTTTTGGCTGAATAATGATAAAGACTTGTTTTTACTTCATATTGAGCGCTTAATAGTCTCTATAAGACCATTACTTAATCCATTTTGCTGAATAATGATAAAGAGTTAGTGTGCTTAACGCTTCAATATGATAGTACCAGTATTTATTTATTATTATTTTTTTGTTTTACTGGTTTTAGAAGAGGGTATAAGTATTGATTAGTTGGTTAGCTATTTCTACTCTTTAGGATCTCTTTGAGTGAATTTAATTGTTGAGGGGGAATTAGGTATAATATTTTTTGAAAATTTAACTTCAAATTTAAACTCTATATTGAAAAAATTTGTGGGCTAGGGGAGCCATGACCCCACCTTGGTCTACCAGTAGCACCGTCCATCACCATTTTCAAATCAAGCTTCAAAATTTGACTAGATTTCCGATTTCCACTACCTCAAATTATAAAGAAAGTCATGGAAATCATAGTTTCATGTGAGATATTAATGTTTGATGCGAAAAATAAAACATGGATGATATGTTCTTTCTTTCAATATTGTAAAATTTAAAATTTGAAGATAACTTATTTTTCAATTAAATCATTTCAACCATAATTGACAAAATAGTCAAGATGTATTATTTCATATCACTTCACTATAGGGTGAGATATATATCTAGCATTAACACTAGACAATTATTGATAACAGCAATAGCAGTACAACCACCATCTTTAGAACAATGTGCTTTAGGTTGGATTGTAGACTCTTTTAAGGCTCCCCCTAATTACAACTGCATTTTCCATCAATACAAAAGGCACCAGATGGATTATCACAAACTTTTTGACACTCACTATTAGATTGACATGTTGTAATTGCTTCAGTTCTTAGCACCTCAGCTTTTAGGGCTGCGTGACATTTGCATACTCCATCAACACAAGAGCCTTTAGATGGTGCTGGACAATAGATTTCACAGTCTTTATCAGATTGACATTGGCTGCTTGCTTCAACTTTTGGCACCATTGAGAATGACAAACCTGCATGCAAAATTATTTCATTAGCTACATCCACGTGGTAGAAAAATTATAATTTGTTATCCATGAGAGGCTAAGAGACTAACAAGATGCAATGACCAATAAGATCATGACCATAGAAGTCATCTTGAAAGATGTATGCTCCATATTTTCTAGGTTTGTGTGGAAACTGGAAAACTATTACTTCTCTTGGGTTTGTTTTGCTCTGCTGTAATGGATTCCCCATTGGCAATATTTATATGGGAGGGCATGTCTCTTCAAGAACATCGATCGAATCTTACACTTGGAAAGAAAATGGTAGTATTAGATAATTAGAAGAATGTTTTAAATAATTTACCCTCATGAGAAACTAAGAAATTTGATTAGGATCTTCTAGAGTTTTTTTATGGTAACTTTACCATGGTGTTTCTAAAAGTTTTCATTGTGATATAAGTGGATTAGATTTTATCATGTTATTACTATCTAAAGAAGATTTTATGTTAAAATTACTTTCTTGGTATTTTTTTTTTCTTGCTTGTTTGCCATTTTTTTGCCTTTTATTTCATGGGAGGGGGAGAAAGAGAAAATCTATGAACACAATGAATTTCCACAACAAATTTGTTTTAAGTTGGGTGAGCCCCAATGTAATCTCTTTTGATTTGGAATTTCAAATACTAACATCACATTTGTTGGTAACTTTATGTCACATTATTTTTTAGTTTTTTTGGGACTTTTTCAATTTTTGTTTAAATTTATTATATAGCCACACATTGGATAATAACCACATCACAATTTTTGGTAACCTTAAGTCACATTTTTAAAAGAAAAAAAATTATTATATAATTATATTTGATAGTAACAACGTCACATATAATACTAACTACATCACATTTATTTGAAAACCTTAAGTCACAATCACTTTTTTGTGCTTTTTTGTTTCCCCCCTTTTTTGTTTAAATTTCTTATGTTGTCACAATATTGGATAGTAACAACAATACAAATGACAGTAACTATAAAAACAATAACAATTTTTTGGAGTCGACTATGGATCCTCAACAACCAAACCTTATTTGATATCCTATACAAATGACAGTAAGCTATAAATGTAGTCGAATTTACTCTTCTATTTTTGGGTAAATGCATATATGCCTCAGATTAGTTGAAATATATATATATATATATATATATATATATATATATATATATATATATATATATTTCATGATGAACCACTTCTTCTAAGAACAGATTTTGAAAAAGACTCAAATGGCAAATAATTTTAAAATATTATTAAGAATAGTTCTTTAAAATATAACATTAGGCCAAACTATGTTAGAGTCGAAATTGACCATAAATGACACTTTTTATTTAAAAAGAGATCTATTGGTTAAAGTATATGAGGAATGCAGTAAGATTGTCTCTTTATACAAAAAAATATAACTTTAGTGAACGTGGTTGTCCACCATTTTAAAAGGAGAATCCACATTAGATACCTATATGCCATGATTATGTTTTGCCATTCTATATTCTTGTAGTAACATCTGAATTAACTGGGGGTGATTCTGGGTCGTCCACGATGGGTTTTGAAGATGGTGGCTGCACTGAAATCACACGTCGTGATCCTGGGTCGATGACGGATTGTACGTGAGAAGGTGGTGTCTGCATTGTCGACGGTGAGTCTTGGGACATTAATGCCTAATTAATTTCTTGTATCACATACATGGGGGCTTACACACACACACGTATATATATATATATATATATATATGTGTGTGTGTGTGTGTGTGAGAGAGAAGAGAGATATTGTTTGTCTACGTATGTGTGGGGGTCTATAAATTTTGCATATAGTTTTTTTTTAATATAAAAAATTATATGTTGAAGGGGGTTTAAAAAAAAAAAGAAAAAAAGGTCAAGGATAACCATGGGAATGTGTGTATGCGTGCATGGAATAAAAATCTTCTATTGATGGTTGATGAAGGATTTTTTTTTTGGCGTACCCAATAATTAACTTAGCATGAGTTATGACGTGTCTTAATTATCGAATAGTCAATACAATTGAGGAAATTCTCGAGAGGATTAATTTAGTCAAACTCTCTTGGAAGAATTTTGCTCGATGACTTATATTTTAAAAGTATTTTGTAAAAAAATTACTATTTTAAAATTATTAAGAAAAATAGTATTTTGTTGGAACTCATCTTTGTGTAAAGACAAGTTCTAATTGAAACTCGTCTCTTCAACAGACAAGTTCCTAAAAAAAATCTAACATTTTAAGATATTAAAGTGAAACTCATTTCTTGTAAAGACGAGTTTCAATTGAAACTTACAAAAAATGTTAGATACTTCAATAATTTTCAAATAATAATTTTTTTTTGCAAAATAGTATTAAAAATAATATTATTATTAAGCAAAAAACACTCCCTCTCTTGCTTCGTGGTGAAAAGTGTAAAGTGAAAATGCACTTTCTAGAATGGGTTAATGTTCCACTTCTCTCCCCGCCAGCAACAAGCTCGTAAAACAATTAAAAAAAAAAAAGAAAAGTACTTTCTGTTTGGGAGCAGCATATATAACAGTATTGGCGGATTGATAGTCAATAACTTGGCCATAACTTTTTTATTATTTTTGTATAAGAAAGTCAATTATTTTTTTTTGGAATAAAATGGTAGATATTTTATTGAGAAAACGAAAAGATGCAAGGAAATAAAAATAATTACAAAACTCCTTGAATCTCCACAGGGACTTCCTCTAACCAAACTTTGGTCTGCTTAAGCGAGGAGCCTAGATTGGTAAGCACCCATGCTCCCTTGTATAAGAAAGTCAATAACTTGGGAGAGATGGGAAAAAAAAAAAAATGAAAATCAATAAAAAGTTTATAGTTAGAATAGTATTTAACCTATAATGTTAGCTAAGTTTTCGAGAGGATTAATTTAGCTAACTGAAATTCACTGAATGTAGCGCAATAGTATTTGACAGTTAAAAAAAGTTTTTATGAATGTTTCCTGATGTAAACCCATATCACATACCACTTAGGAGATATATACGTCCACAAATTATATACATCAACATAGATAAATAATAATGAACCATTACAATCAGTTCAATAAACTTGATAATTGATTTATCATAATAATAATAATAAAAACCATTAATCATCGAACTACTAGTATTTCAATATATTATTTTCGCACTTGGTTTATGTGATCGTTGGTATGAGTTGGTCCACGAACACATGCAAAAGAGAGAAAAAGGGAGTAGAGGTCTATCCAGGTGTGCCGGGAAGGACTCAAACAAAAATGCACAATGGAAAAGGTTATCTTCTTGAGAAAGATAACTTTGAGACAAAGAGATGGAAAAGAGAATTCTCTATTCAGTGTGTTAATTAAAATTACAGTATAATTACATATATATATATACTCAAGATGAAAACAGAGCTCTGAAACATTAGTGAAACTAAAAGACCAATAAGCTATATACACGTGTAAAGATAACCTAACAAACTACAATACAGAAACGCTGCATTTTGCTTGTTAGGCTCCGTTTGTTTCGCTGTAAATTATTTTCCACCATAAAATGTTTGCAAATGTAAATGATTTCAGGGAAAATAATTTTTTTCCTGTGTTTGGTTGCATTCCAAAAAATAGTTTGAAAAATATTTTACAGTGTTTGAGCAATGTAAAATGAAAAAAAAAAAAAAAAACAAAACAACCCACCACCGCAAACCACCATAAAAAAACCCACAAACCCACCATCACAGCACGTCCGAGCTCAAGTCCCACCACGCCGCTCAAACGCCTCGTCGGGTCCGGTTCTGGGGCGGCGTCAATCGCAGAGGCGTGACACAGTCAAGCGAAGCCCAATGACCAGATCGGCGAAGCCTCAGTGCGAGAAAGTCTAGAGTGACCAGATTGGCGAAGCCCCAGTGCGAGAAAGTTGAGAGTGACTAGATCAGCGAAGCTCCAGTGCGAGAAAGTCGAGAGAGGGGGGTGGGTTTGTATGAGAGAGAATTTAGGGGGTGGGTTTGTGCGACAGAGATGAGAGAGGGGGTCAGGAGTCTGTGCGAATGAGTTTTGGAAAATGGTTTACGGAAAATTTTTACGTAAACCGTTTTCCTAAATTTTCTTAAGGTTTTTTCGGTCAACAACAAACGTTTTCCTGTTGACTTTGATTTTACAGTGAAACAAACATCCGCAAATGATGAAAACATTTTACGAAAAATGTTTTACGTTGAAACAAATGGAGCCTTAATGTGGAAGAGACTTTAATGAAACGGTGTGTTTCATTGTTTGTTGATAGGCTTTAATGAAATGGTGCACTTTGGTCTCAGGGCTTCAATTCTTCTTATTAATGAAACGATTCGTTTTGCACATCTTCATCCTTCATCATTCTCATTCTAAACCATAGAAGAACTGAGAGAAGCTTCAATGTCTTGAAGCTTTAATAGACTCTCAGATGTATTCTCTTCAGCTCCGGGTTTGTTTCCATCCCTACTCTTCTCTTCTCACACCTCTTTGATTGTTTTGTAAAAGAGATGGAGATGGAGATTGGAGAGATCCCCAACATTGTTTTGCGGTTATTTCTTCTAAAGATGTCTTATTCTTAATTGAGGAAAATTAAGTACTGAATTATTGTGGAAATCTTCTTTAGTGAGGCTAAAAGTTTAGACTTCTTACAATGAAAGTACTGAATATATTCGTGTCTTTTTAGTTTATACAATTATATATCTTTACATAAACGTTTGAGTTAAAAGTGAGGATAACTTTCGAAGTTATTACATATGTCAAATAGGGCAGTGATACATGTACATTATTAATGCACACCGTTGTACACACTGTTACCCAAATATCAACCTAAGAGGGGGGGTGATTTAGGTTGAGGAAAACTTTTTCGATTTAAATGCGGAATTAAAAACTATTTTCAATTAGCAAAAATTGATTAAACAAATTTAAGAACACAATTCAATTGCAATATAGATATGATAGGAAATCAAGCACAAGCATATATAAGCAATTGAATAAGTAAGAGATAGAGATAGAGAAAATCAAACACAATGATTGTTATCGAGGTTCGGCTTCCCCGCCTACGTCCCCGCCTCAAGAACACTTCTTGAGGATTCCCAAATCCACTATTTGACAATCTTCTTTCGGGTGAAGATCAAAACCGTTACAAATCTTCCTTACACGGTGAAGAGTAACCACCGAGTGAAAAATCCTTTTCACTCCTTAGGATTTATACCAAAACCCACAAATCTTCCTTACACGGTGAAGAGTAACCACCCAGTGAAAAATCATTTTCACTACTTAGGATTTATACCAAAACCCTAACAAAAACACTCAATAGTTTCAACAAAGGATTGTTGTACAAAATATGGCTCTCTCAAAGAGTAGTTGTACACAATATGCTCACTCTAATAGTATATCAAAGATTTGATCAATATGGCTCAAAAAGTGTTTAGAGGAATTTGATTTTCAATCAAAGATTTTGAATGATATGAAAATATAAGCTTGAGAAAGGATAGATTGATGTATAAGATGTTATCTTTTCTATTTCTGATTTCTCTTGTATGCTCTGTTATTTTTTGTTTCTCTCTTCTATTCTCTTTATATATTGTTCAATCAATCGACTAAAGGAAATTTGAATTTGAAAATTTTTGTTCGTTAGAAAACACAATCATGATTCTATATAATTTTAAATAATAAAGTGCCAATGTCAGAAGATTGCTTTAAACCGACAATTGAAAATGGCAATCAGCCTTTTGAATAATTGGCATGACTTTTTAAAATAAACGGTGCCAATGTCAGAAGATGGCTTTAACCGACAATTGAAAATGGCAATCAGCCTTTTGAATAATTGGCATGACTTTTTAAAATTCAAATAAACGGTGCCAATGTATGCCAGCTTATATTCATTGCTTTTCTGCACCAAACTTTGCTGCAAGTCTTTGGCAGAGCTTTGATTCTCCAACGGACACAGACTTAATTCAATCAATCAAACCGTTTTTTTTTATTTTGAAAAACTTTTCTGCTTAAGAAATTTTTCAGCCGTAATTGATATGTTTGCGTTCACATTGCTGTTTTTGAATTTCAAAAATATCTAGCCATTAATTTTGACTTTGTCAATATTTTGAAAAACTTTTATGTTTCAGAAATTTTTCATCCGTAATTGATTTCATGGTTGTCTTTAAATATCAATCTAGCCATTAATGTTGACTTTGTCAATATTTTGAAAAACTTTTATGTTTCAGAAATTTTTCATCCGTAATTGATTTCATGGTTGTCTTTAAATATCAATCTAGCCATTAATGTTGACTTTGTCAATATTTTTGAAAATCAATTTAAGTTGTTTTTAAAGTTGAGCCATAAATATCAAATCTTAATAAACTTTACAAAATCTAACTCTTACTTCTCATATGTCTCGGAACATGATCTTTGAGCTTGATTTCTTTGTCTTGAGACTTGATGACTTTGATCTTCAGCAACTTGTCGACTTTGCATTTGCTTGATATTTGAATTGGCCATGTTGGTCCAATTAAATTAATAATCAACATTATGCTTTAAACATAAATCATTAGTTCATATGCAAATATCATTAATAAATAACTTAAAATCATGGTTATCATCAAAACTACATGAATGTCCTTGGATTAATTAGCCAATTAATAATTATTGAAACCTTGAGGCTAACACGCACTATTTAAAAAAATATATATATTGTTAAATTATGAATATTTATAAATGTTGGTATCCACAATTTGTGAATATAAGTTCATATTAGGTGGTGTGTTGCACACCGTAGGTGGTGTATGCACATCTTAATTTTTAAAAATATATATTTACTGCTCAAATTAAAAAAACATATAAAATATATTAAGATACGTATACTTGTGGTCACAAATGTAATTTTTCATCCAACTATGACTCTTACTTTTACTAATATTACATAGATTAGGTAAATTAGTCCCAGTTATTTATAAAAAAGGGGGTAAACTATTCCCAGCATCCCATAAACATAATAGTCTTTCCATTCTCCTTTTCTACAATGGGAAATTGTCACAATGAATTTTCAGTTCTCATATGTTACATAAAATCTCTTGTATCTCCTGCTGATCTGTCGCTTACTAGTTGATCCAATTCTTGTAAAATCCATTCCTTCTCCTATAGGAAGAGTGACACATTTAACTCCACAATTCCTTCCCTCAACAACTCCAGCAAATGATATCCCATCTCTTCTACGGTGAAGATTGTTTACAACCAGTGTAGACCCACTTGGATTAAGGTTTATGGTCTTGAATATTTTCAGGTGATCTTGAAATTTGCAGTCAATAACTGCAAAATCAATGTTCTTGTATTGCTTGATGACTTCACAAGGATTTCCATATTCAAATCTGATCACATTTTCAAGACTATTTCCCATAACCAAAGCTTTGCTTTTTTCTATATCATCTCCATGACCAATACAAATAAGTTGTCCACCAGTTTGCTTTGTCGCAACAGCTAGTGCTATTGTTAATGGAGTTATGCCATCTGAGGTGATTTCCATCATTAATCTAGCCCGCTTTCCAGCTGCCAAAGCTGATAGAAACTCCATATATTTGGGTTCAATCAATCTTGAGCCTCCAAGATTACAGTTTTGGTTGTTTTGGATCTTTCACTGGATAATCAATCATACTATTGAATTACTTATAGTTGAAACAAAATTTTCTCATCCAGCTTCACATTTACAAGAAACAAAATTGATACTTGATAGAATGCCTTTCAAAAAAAAAAGTGAGATATAGAATGCCTTTCAAACAAAATTATGCCTTTCAACCATAATTGACAAAATAGTTAAGATGTATAATTTCGTATCACTTCACTATAGAGTGAGATATATATCTAACATTAACACCAGACAATTATTGATAACAGCAAAAGTAGTACAACCACCATCTTTAGAACAATGTGCTTCAGGCTGGATTTTAGACTCTTTTAAGGCTCCCCCTAAGTTACAACTGCATTTTCCATCAATACAAACGGCACCAGATACATCATCACAAGCTCTTTGACAGTCTCTTTTAGATTGACATGTCGTAATTGCTTCAGCTCTTAGCACCTCAGCTTTTAGGGCTTCGTGACATTTGCATACTCCATCAAAACAAGAGCCTTTAGATGGTGCTGGACAATAGATTTCACAGTCTTTATCAGATTGACATTGGCTGCTTGCTTCAGCTCTTGGCACCATTGAGAATGAGAAACCTGCATGCAAAATTATTTCATTACCTACATTCACATGGTAGAAAAATTATAAATTTTTATCCATGAGAGGCTAAGAGACTAACAAGATGCAATGACCAATAAGATCATGACCATAGAAGTCATCTTGAAAGATGTATGCTCCATATTTTCTAGGTTTGTGTGGAAACTGGAAAACTATGACTTCTCTTGGGTTTGTTTTGCTCTGCTGTAATGGATTCCCCATTGGCAATATTTATATGGGAGGGCATGTCTCTTTTTAAGAACATCGATCGAATCTTATCCTTGGAAAGAAAATGGTAGTATTAGATAATTTGAAGAATGTTTTAAATAATTTACCCCATGAGAAACTAAGAAATTTGATTAGGATTTTCTGGAGTTTTTTTTTATGGTAACTCTACCATGGTATTTCTAAAAGTTTTAATTGTGATATAAGTGGATCAGATTGTATCATGTTATTACTATTTAAAGAAGATTTTATATTAAAATTACTTTCTTGGGTATTTTTTTTCTTGCTTGTTTGCCATTTTTTTGCCTTTTATTTCATGGGAGGGGGAGAAAGAGAAAATCTATGAACACAACGAATTTCCACAACAAATTTGTTTTAAGTTGGGTGAGCCCCAATGTAATCTCTTTTGATTTGGAATTTCAAATACTAACATCACATTTGTTGGTAACTTTATGTCACATTTTTTAGTTTTTTTTTTTTTTTTTTTTTTTTCAATTTTCAATTTTTGTTTAAATTTCTTATATAGCCACACATTGGATAATAACCACATCACAATTTTTGGTAACCTTAAGTCACATTTTTAAAAGAAAAAAAATTATTATATAGTTATATTTGATAGTAACAATGTCACATATGATACTAACTACATCACATTTTTTTTATAACCTTAAGTCAAAATCTCTTTTTCTTTTTCTTTTTTTGGTTTAAATTTCTTATGTTGTCACAATACTGGATAGTAACAACAATACAAATGACAGTAACTATAAAAAATAATAACAATTTTTTGGAGTCAACTATGGATCCTCAACAACCAAACCTTAGACTCAATGAGTACTTGACTTTTTTTAGAACTGTCTCTGAATATATCATTGTATTATGCAATTTCTATATCTTTTTTTCTTTTGTCCCACAGTTACATTTTGCTTCTTCTTTAGTATAGAAAACAAAGAAACACATACAAGTTATGAAAAAACAAGAAGTTATATTTTCTTTGCTACCAATGACCAAATGAAAAATAAGGTACTCTGTTTGTTTATCCAATAATCAAACGTTGTGTTAGGAAATAAATGAATATTCTAAATTTTAGTTATTTTTTTAGTCAGTAAAAATTAAATTTCAACTCACGCAGTTATCATATCATAAAAAAAATACAAACTAACACAGTTATCACATGAGGCCTATTTCTAGGGGGATTACAGTGATACACCAGGAGCCTACAAAACTGCGTTTGATTTCATTGGTCGATTCATATTTCGTTAAGGAATTCTAATATCCTAAAGAACAAATCTAATAGATTAATATCCAATCAAATCTAAAACCCAAGGCATCAAAAAACATTTCTTAGAGCTTGTGAAGAAGAAGAAAAGTATAGGCAAATAGAAATCTTTTAAAGGGCTTCAAGTGAGATTTGAAATTGAACAAAGAAATAAGAAAAGAAAGATCAAAAAAAAAAAAAAAAAAAAAAAATAATGAAAATTTGATTTTTCTTTTTCGTGCTAGCAAATAAGGTCAGATCCCCAAAATTAAACTAGCACAAATCGGGTTTCACCCGAATGGGAACACCACCATCATAACATACATGCTTAAAAAAAAGTTGAGTGAGCAAGGCCTAGTGTTGAAAGGTCATAGGAATGCATCTCAGACCTTTTTGAAGTTGGCTGAAAAGATAAGGTTAGTAATGTTTCACTCAAAGGAAAAAGGAGTAAATGCACATGATTGGTAAAATCTGTTGTTGGGTTCAACAAGTCCACACATACAAAGTTCTTCACAACTACTGGGATGATGAGTTATGATTGGTGTTAATAAAACTAGTATCGTGGGTTCCACTTAGTTCATATGGTTATGGGTGGGAAACAACCCATTGGACTCGACCCACAATGTCTGATTCAGGCCGATCCTAAGCATTTTACATTTGGAGGATGAGTTTTAATACTCTTAATGAAGTTAATATATAGTTAAATGTATGTGTAATAAGGACGTATAGAAGAAACTTCACCTCTATGATCATAGGAGTGGTGTCGCTTCTTAAAAAAGGTTAAGGTTTCTCTTATAAGTGCTCATTAATCCACGAAGTAGAGTACAAAGCTATAACGATGCGAACAAGATGTGAATTTATGGTAATTTAGGATGCTTTCATGTGTGTGTTTTCTCTCGTTCTGAGGCAAAGAGTTTTAGTTTAAGTTTCGGCCACCATTAACTTGTTAGAGTCTTGAGATTACTAAACTAAGGGAAGGTTAAAGTTGAAAGTCAAATTCTTTTATGCATGATTAAGTGTCAACCAAAATTGGATATGGATATTACAACCTAGTGGAGGATTGTTGTATATATATGTATATGCAAGTGAAAGTTGTAATATATGTGAGTAATCTTACTTTGGAAGTAAAAGAATGAACAAAATAAATTAGGTGAAACATTGAAAGTTGCAGTGGCTCGCTCAAGCCTACCCAGGTTTGCTCAAGCGAAACGTCTAGGAAAGATGTAGCAATTGACAAACTGAGAGGGTATATCGACACTTATATAGTGTCGATTGGCATTTTGTCAAGCTTGCTCGAGTTATCTTTTTTTATTTTTTATTTTATTTTTTAGATAATTCAAAACCTTTTATTAGATGACCAATTGTCAAGAAAGAAACAAACAAGCCAAAAGGCCAACAACCCCCAATGCAGAACTCTAACACATCAGACACAACAAGCAACAAGCTTTGCAATCACAAAAAAAAACCAAATCTACCCCAAAACAAACCCAAAGCTAAACAGAAACATCTCTTCTTAATACCCGAGTAGCACTAATACCCCAGTTACAACAGAGAATTCTATTTAAAATGGTATCTCTGAAACCATTCTTGCTATGAAATCGATTCTTTACATCTCTCTTAATAATATTTGTTAAAGTCCAATGAACCTAACTCAATTTCAAAAGACGCCTTAAGAGATGAGGATTGCCCATGGCCTTATATGCCCATTACTCACTCCAACTATTTCCAATGTGGGATAATAATATCCAACACCCCCCCTAAAACTCAAGCAAGGAGGTGGAGGCTTGAGTTTGGAATGTAGTGATGTCTTGACCAACGATATACCGGGTTTGTACTACAACATTTGAGAGGAGAAGTTGTATAATGGGCTTAAGAGAAGAAAGTCTAACTAACGGTATACCGGGTTTGTATTACAACATTTGGGGGAGTTGTATTATTGGAAGTTGGAGTGAGTAACCTAGCTCTGATACCATGTCAAAGTCCAGTGGGCCTAACTCAATCTCAAAAGACGCCTTAAGCTTGTGAGAAAAGGATTGTCCATGGCCTTATATGCCCATTACTCACTCCAATTATTTCTAATGTGGGATAATAATATCCAACAATATTGAGGAGTTGATCTTCAGATTTAATCTGTCCAGCATGAATAACAGCATTTCTTTGTGACCATATAGAATACACAGTGGCCCACCAAGCCACCTTACACACAATAGCTCTCATTTCTATTCCTTTCAAGTGCACAACACCCCACTCCAATAAATCCTCCTAGCAGAAACAAGGATTAGAGACAAGGCAAAGAGCCATAATTTTCCTCCTAAATCTCTTAGAAAATGAGCATTCAAAGAAAATATGGTTTCTAGTTTCAAGAGAGTTTCTACAGAATACACAATTACCATCCACAGTAAATCCCCATTTTAGCATCCTCTCCTTCATGGGAAGTTTATTGTGCAAAGCTAACCACCCAATAAAAGAATGACGAGGAATAGTAAGAGAGAACCAGAGAAGCTTCCACCAACTTACCTCATTCCCTTTAGATCACAGTTCATTCCAAGTGGCTGCACAACTAAATTTTCCTAAATTGGAAGCAGACCACACAAATCTATCTTCCTCCCCCAAAGTGATTAGACACAACTTACTTTGAATGAAAACCAGTTCCTCATATCGAGCAGGCCTCCATTGCCATTCTTGATCCTTGAAAACAGAGGCAACACGAGCATCACTCCTGCTGACGGCATCATACACAACTCTATGCCCATACTTGAGATACAAAATCCCATCAGGGTGCCAATGATCATGCCACAAAAAAATCTTCCTTCCATCCCCCACTTCATACTTCAGAAATAACCTAGCATCCTCCTTCAATTTTAACAAGGTTCTCCATCCCCAGGTACAATCTAAAGTCTTCTTTATAGTCCAAAAGCATTTATCTTTGATCAAGTGTCTATGAATCCAAGCCACCCACAGAGAACCCAATTGGGTAAAAAGGCTCCAAATGTGTTTAAGGATGGCAGCCCTATTCCAATCCTCTACTCTCTTCAAACCAAGACCTCCTTCTCTCTTTGGAAGACAAACTTTATCCCAAGTAACCCTTATCCCACCCCTGCCAGTACATTTCCCTTGCCAAAGATAGTGATTTAAGTGATATTCTATAGCTTTAATCACTTTCTTAGGAAAGATGAAGTAACTAGACCAATACATCTGAATACTATATAGAATAGACTGAATTAACTGCAATCTACCAGGAAATGAGAGATGTTTTGCAGACCAAGTATGAATTATGTTCACTATTTTGTCAATAAGAGGTTGACAATCCTTGGAAGTCAATTAACATGATATTAGAGGCATACCAAGATATCTAACAGGGAGATTACCTTCCTTAAATTGGAGACATGACAGAATTTGCTCTTTAACATCATCAGGGACAACAGCAAAAAATACTTCACTTTTATTGGGATTAAGAGCCAAGCTTGATATATCTTTAAATTCTTCAAGAACTGACTTGATTAACCGGATTGAGGGGAGATTAGCTAATGAAAATAGCAAGAGATCATTTGCAAAAATAAGGTGAGTGATTTGAAGTTGCTTACACTGAGGATGGAAGTTAAAATTTCTGAACTCAAGAACTCTTCTTTTCAATAAACGAGTGAAACCCTCCATAGAAATCACAAACAAATATGGAGAAATCGGATCACCTTGCCTCAAACCTTTACCTCTTTGAAAATAACCTACAAGGCTACCATTAAGAGCAATGGTGAACCTAGAGTTTGTGATACTTTCCTTGATCCAGTTCACAAATTTAGGAGGGTAGCCAACTGCTAGAAGACACATTAAAATAAAATTCCAATCAACTGAATCATAAGCTTTCCTCAAATCTGCTTTAATTGCACATCTGCTAGATCCCTTGCTGATATGGTAATTCCTTACAAGCTCATGAGCTAACAATATATTTTCTGAGATGCTCCTCCCTTTAATAAAGGTTGACTGATTAGAACTCACCAAGCTACCAAGGTAAAGTTGCAATCTATTGGCTAGGATTTTTGTGATACACTTATAAATCACATTGCAACAAGTAATGGGTCTAAAATCAAATACAGTAATGGAATTAGGGACTTTGGGGATTAGGGAAATAATAGTTGAGTTGACCTCTTTAAGAAGTTTTGCAGGGATGAAGAACTATTGAATTGCTTCCGTAACTGAACCATGGATAATAGGCCATGATTTCTTGAAAAATAGAGCTGTGAAGCCATCAGGTCCAGGTGCCTTATCATTCCCCATTACAAAAGTAACATCCTTGATTTCCTAATCAGACACAGGCTGCTTCAAATGACATTTAATATCTTTTGGCATCTCATCCTGAAAAAGCTCAGTAACAATTTGAATCATGTGCTGCTCATGAACCTCAGTGGCAAACCTCAATAAATTTTTATAAAAACTAACCACCAGCTGCTTGAGATCCTTTGTGTTAGCATATGTATATACCGTTATTATTATATTAGTCTAGGGTTTCCTAGGGTTTACTATGTATTTACTATACCGTACACTAGACTAGACCTATATATATTCTCTTATTTGTACATGATTATTCAGAATACTCAATACATAGTTTATTCTCTTTGTCTCTCTGTACTTCCCTTCTCTAAAGTTAACATGGTATCAGAGCCAAATTAATCTTTTGGCATTGTGATTCTTAAAACCTCCCGTAGCACTTGAAAATAGCTTTTCCTCTCCAAAAACAGCCGTGCCTTTCTTCTCCCACTATTGCTTCCAGAGACCTTTGTTCATCATGTTCTGCCTACCGCTCTGATCGTCAGAGCTCAATTTCCAAAACCTGAAAATTGCATCGCCAGAAACCTCACCACACACCGCCACACGCCTCGTCTGTCTCCGGCAAACCCGCCAGTTCTTATCTTTGCCGCTACCGTTAGGCTGCTCCGTTTATCTTGTGCGAAACATCCAAGGATTCGTCTCGTCAAGACGAATCTCCACCAGAAATCTCGCCACCAGAAACCTCCCCACGCGCCGCCATGCGCCGGTGAAGCTTCCGGTGTGCTTTTGTACTTAGATCCACTCGCCCCAACCCGCAATCTGACCCGCGCGCAACCCGCACTCACAGCTAATGTTAGCCCTACCTATTGTTGATGTCAGCCCTAGCAAAAAAAAAAAAAGAGTAAAAGAAAGAAAAGCTTACCCATTATTTGTTTTTTCTCATTTGTTCTTTTCAGGTATTTTCCGATGGATAAAAGTGAACTTCCTAAGACTGTTACCACCACCATGGGCCAATTATTCTCAATGGGCACAATTATGTTCTGTGGTCCCAAGACATGTGCAGCTTCCTCAAAGGCCATTGTTTATGGCGCTATGTCACAGGTGAAATCCAAGCTCCTGTTCGTTCTAAGGATGAAGAAGACACGAAATTTGCTGATTGTCTTGAAGATTGGGATTGCAAGAATCACCAAATCATCACTTGGTTTCGCCACGCTACTGTACCTTCCATTCATCAGCAATTTGGTCGCTATGAAAATACTAAGGATGTTTGGGATCTTTTGAGTCGTCATTATACCACTGCTGGCTTCTCTCACGAGTATCAACTTTGGGTCTTCTTGTCAATATGAAAAAAGCGCCTAGGCAACCGATAAATGAGTTCCTTTCTGGTATGCAGTCTATTTGGGATCAGATGGAGAAGTCTACCCATATTGTCAAGGATCCTGCAGATGCAACAATGTTAGCTACCAAACGAGATCAGTTTCATCTTATCTAGTTCCTGATAGCCTTGACATCCGAGTTTGAACCAGTTCGTGCTGCTTTGCTTCAGCAGGTCCCTCTCCCTACTCTAGAATTTGCTATAAGTCAGCTTTTCTCTCATGAGACCCGTCTTCGCACTCTTCAACCCCATCACCCTGATGCGGTCCTTGCTACTGTTGCACGTCCTTTAAACTCTTCCTCATCTAGGAATGGTTCGAAATACTGCAAAAACTGTCATAAGCAGGGACATCTTTTGTTTGAATGCCCGTCCATCCAATGTCGGTATTGTCACAAGATTGGTCATATTGTCTACAACTGTCCTACCAAACCTCCCAAGCTAGGTCAATCAGGCATTCTTCCAAGGCCTGTTAATCACTCTGTTGCTACTGCTACTAAAGATTCACACTCTGATCCCTCTCTCTTATCTGTTCCGGTTAGTGAGTTAGGACCATTGGTCTTTACCATGGTCAAACAATTTTTTTCTACCTCTGATAATGTTTCCTCTGCTGTCTCAGGTAACACTTGGTATTTTGATTCTGCCAGTTGTAATCATATGTCTTCTGATTCTCAGCTATTTTCTTCTGTTATTCCTACTACTCATGCTCCCCTTATTCAAACTGCTAATGGCTCCCATATTACTGCCATTCATACTGGTTCTGTTTCCACCCTTACACTATCTCTATCTGACACATATCTTATTCCTAACCTTACTCTTAATCTCATCTTTGTTGGTCAATTATGTGAACTTGGTTTTGACTTATGATTTGGTTCTTCTGGTTGTCGTGTGCGGGATCCTTGGACGAATCAGGTTGTTGGGACAGGCCATAGAGTGGGACGGATGTTCGAGCTCACTTCACTTCACCTACCTTCCACACCGACACCTCCTCCGTTCTCATATTGCTCAAACTGCTTCTATTTTTCCTTTGAAGTCTTTGGCATTTACGTTTAGGTCATATGTCAGTTCAAAAACTTCACTATTTAATTTCTAGTGGTTTCTTGGGTAAAGTCAAACATGATTCAGTTGACTGTGTATCCTGTCAGTTGGCTAAACAACCAGCTTTATCTTTTAATAATAGTGACTCTTTTTCTCATGCCTCTTTTGACTTGATTCACTCTAATATTTAGGGACCTAGCCCCACTACTACTTTAGGTGGTTCTAAATATTTTGTCATATTTGTTGATGATTTCTCTCGATACATATGGATCTACCTTATGCATAATCGCTCTGAATTAGCTCAAATTTATCGCACCTTTGCCCAAATGATCTCAACACAGTTTTCAAAAACAATTAAAATTTTTCGCACTGATAATGTCATGGAATATAGAGACTCTCAATTCCTTGATTTCATTCATACACAAGGCACCATTATTCAACATTCCTGTGCAGGAACATCTTAGCAAAATGGTCGGGCTGAACGCAAATACCGCCACATACTTGACTCTGTTAGGGCTTTCCTCCTTTCTGCTTCATGTCCTGAACATTTTTGGGGGGAAGCTGCCCTCACCGCTATCTACACCATCAACCGTCTTCCATCCTTAGCTCTCCAAAATGTGACTCCCTTTGAATGTCTCTATGGTACTCCAGCCTCATATTCTTCTCTTCGCATCTTTGGTTGTACATGCTTTGTTTTACTTCAGCCGCACAAACATTCCAAATTAGAACCTCGATCTCGTCTATATTGTTTTCTTGGGTATGGGATTGAACACAAAGGTTATCGTTGTTGGGATCCTATCTCTCAACGTCTTCGCATTTCTCGTCATGTTGTTTTCTGGGAACATACCACATTCAATTCCCTCTCCAAGTTTAAAACTTGTTCCACCCCTTCCTTCTTTACTAATCCATCACTGCCTTTGTTTCCTCATGCTACCTCTCCAGACCTTTCTACAACTCTTCCTATACCCCCTGCTGATTCTCCAGTTTCTCCTCTAGCACCCTCACCAGATGTGGATCCTGTCCTTGCTCAGACTTCTAACCTTCCTTTTGCTGCTCCTCCTGCTGACTCTCCAGTTCCTCCCTAAGAACCTGCACCACCTGTGGATCATGTCACTGATCAGACTCCTCCCCTCCCTCTTTGTCGCTTTAACCGGGTAGGAGCCTCTCCTGCTCATTTGCGTGATTATTCTTGTTTTTCAGCTGTACTTTCCCTTCATGAGCTTCACACCTATTGTGAGGCATGTACTAATCCTCTTTGGCAGCAAGCAATGACAGAGGAACTTCAGGCTTTGGAGAAAACACACACTTGTGATTTGGTGATTTGCCTCGTGGTAAATCTACCATTGGTTGCAAATGGGTCTACAAGATCAAAACCAAATCTGATGGCACTATTGAACAGTATAAGGCTCGTCTTGTCGCTAAGGGATATGCTCAGGAATATGGGATTGACTATGAGGAGACTTTTGCCCCTTTGCTCGTATTACCTCTGTTCGCAGTCTTTTTGCTATTGCTGCAGTTCATCAGTGGCCTTTCTTTTAGATGGATGTTAAGAATGCCTTTTTAAATGGTGATCTCACTGAAGAAGTCTATATGCAGGCACCTCCAGGTTATTCAAACTGTCCTAACAAAGTTTGCCTTCTTCGACGTGCTCTTTATGGTCTTAAGCAAGCTCCTCGAGCCTGGTTTGCCAAGTTTAGCACCACTGTGCATCAGTTTGGCTTCTCCTCCAGTCTTCATGATACAACATTGTTTATCCGCCGATCTAATCAGGGTATGATTCTTCTTCTCCTATATGTTGATGACATGATCATTACTGGGGATGATCATTCTGACATTTCTAATTTCAAGCAATTTCTCCACCAACAATTTGAGATGAAGGATCTTGGTCGTTTGGGTTACTTTCTAGGCCTTGAGATCTCTTCGGATTCCACTGGCTATTATCTCTCTCAGGCCAAGTATGCCTCTGATTTTTTATCTCGTGCTGGTCTGACTGACACTAAAGTGGTTTCTACACTACTTGAGATGAATGCTCGCCTTACTCCCTTGGATGGCACACCTTTCAGTGATGCCACTCTTTATCGTCAGCTTGTTGGCAGCTTAGTCTATCTCATTGTAACCCGCCCTGATATTGCTCATGCTGTCCATTTGGTGAGTCAATTCTTGGCTGCTCCTCACTCTACACACTATGCTGCAGTGATTCACATTCTCCGCTACATCAAGTGTACAATGTTTCATGGTCTTCACTTCTTTACTCACTCCACCCTTGACCTCTGTGCTTACTCTGATGCTGATTGGGCCAGGGATCCTACTGACCACCGCTTTACTACTGGCTTTTGTTTCTTTTTAGGGGACTCTCTTATTTCTTGGCGCAGTAAGAAACAACATATTGTGTCTCGCTCCAGCACTGAGGCAGAGTACCGTGCTCTAGCTGATACTACCTCTAAACTTCTCGCTCTTCGCTGGCTGTTGGAAGATATGGGTCTTACACATTCTTCACCGACTGTCATACATTGTGACAATCATAGTGCTATTCAGATTGAGCATAATGATGTTTTCCATTAACGCACCAAGCATATTGAGATTGATTGTCATCTTGTACGTCATCATCTGTCTGCTGGTATCTGTGTTTTCTTCTAATTAGCTCATCTGATCAGACTGCTGATATCTTTACTAAGACCTTTCCTCCTGGTCGCTTTCGTGATCTTGTTTCCAAACTCAAGATGGCTTCAGTTAGACCACCTTGAGTTTGAGGGGGGATATTAGCATATGTATACCATTATTATTATATTAGTCTAGGGTTTCCTAGGGTTTACTATGTATTTACTATACTGTACACTAGACTAGGCCTATATATATTCTCTTATTTGTACATGATTATTTAGAATACTCAATACACAGTTTATTCTCTCTGTCTCTCTGTACTTCCCTCTCTAAAGTTAACACTCTGGATTATCAATCCTCTTGCCATCTTCATCCACCAAACATCTAATGGATGAGTTATCATCAAGTAGAGATGAGCGAGTACAAGCAAGGTCAGGCGGTGCGATATTAGTCTCGCTCAAGAGAGACAATTAGAGATAGCCTAATGGCTAGTTATAGCAAGGACACGAATTTTAATGCTTGTACCAATCAAAGTGACTTTTCAAAGGAAATTATTCATTATTTATAAACACTAGTCGTAAATCCGTGCGATACACGAGAAAGCTATTGAAAATCGGCTTGGACATCCTTCCCACAAATCTGAGCTTTGTTCAAAAAGTTGGCTTTGGAGATCCTATATGTCTTTTATGTCATGTTGAAGAAGAATCTCTCACCCATTTATCCTTTCAATGCACTGTTTCTAGAGCTGTGTGGTTTGGCCAAGGGATGGGCCTGTATACGGATTGTCTACCCATTCACTGCTGCGCTGATATTGTAAACATGGCCGTGAACCCCCATGACTATGTTGGTGACTTAATCCGTGGGAAATAGACTTCCCCTATGTTTTCCATTAAACTTGCTCTTACTCTTGGATGTATTTGGACACTAAGGAAAAAAGCAGCGCATAAGGACTCACATTTCAACATTCCCATTGCTATCCAGGGTCTTGAACTTAGATTCTCTGAGCATCTATCTATTCTTGACTGTAATGAAGCTCATCCTAAAGCTCCAAGTGCAAGATGGTGTCCTCCTCCCACTCAAGTCTTCAAGTTTAATTCTGATGCAGCCATGCGAAATAGCTTCTCATCCATTGCTGTAATGGCCTGTGATGCTACTGGTAATATCCATTCCGCTTGGACCAACACATAGCAATGGTAGACCCGAAAATAGCAGAAGCTTCGGCAATTCTTTGGGCCATTCAGTTGGCTAAGCTGGAAGATTTTTCACAACGTTATCATTGAGAGTGACTCCAAGACCTGCATTGATTCTATCACTGGAAACTCGGATTAGGCCAATTGCAAGATCTATTAGTTCGGATGTTAATTTTCTGTCTTTTGATTTTGTTTCTTGTTTTTTTTCTTGGGTTAAGAGAGAGACAAATATGATAGCCCACGAGCTGACCAAATTTGCTGTCACTCTCAACTCAAAGTTTAGTTGTAATGCAACATCCCTTCCTCCCCCTGTTAAAGGGAAAATGACCCTCTACATTTGAAATGAAATGGAAATAGTCCATTTCATACTACAAATTAAATATTACAAATCTAACACTATACAGATTACCACATCATTTAAAATTCAAAATTTTGTGGCAGACTATACATTGTTAGATTCAGAAAATAAAATATGAACCATGAAATAGACAAATGAAGAGATTTCAAATGGAGATAGTCCTATTCATAGTTAAAGAGGCTTGGTAAAGGGATGTTTTGGGTGTTTCCTAGTTTTCCATTAATGAAAAGCTTCTTATTTATAAAAAATAAAATAAAAATAAAAACTTTGGAAGTTATTACATATGTCAAATTAGTGCAGTAATACATGCACCTTATCAATGCACATCATTCGCACACCATTTAAAAAACAAAATCCATAAATTATATATATTTGTGAATGTTGTTGTCCACAATTTATGAACATTAATGTCCACACTTTGTGGATATATGTTCACATTAAGTGATGTGTTGCATGCTGTATGTACACACTACCTAAAATGTGAATATATATTCACGAATCATAGACATTTGTAAATATTGATATTCATAATTTGTGAACATTAATGTCCACAATTTATGAATATATGTCCATATTAAGTGATGTGTGCACTGCAGACCTTGGTGTGAAACAATATTTACCCCTTAAATTATAAGCAAACATAAAGATACATATACTTCTAGGCACATATGTCATTCTTCATCCAAAGCTGTGGCTCTTACTTTTACTACTATCACATAGATTAGGTAAACTATTCCCAATTATTTATCAAAAAAAAAAAAAGAGGTAAACTATTCCTAGCATCCCAGAAACATATAATAGTTTTTCCATTCTCCTTAATTTTCTCTACAATGGGAAATTGTCATTGTGAAATTTCATTTTTCATATGTTACATGAAATCTCTTGTAACTCTTGTTGATCTCTCACTTACTAGTTGACCCAATTCTTGTAAATCCATTTCATCTCCTATAGGAAGAGTGACACATTTAACTCCACAATTTATTCCCTCAACAACTTCAGCAAATGAAATCCCATCTCTTCTATGGTGAAAATTGTTTACAACCATTGTAGACCTACTTGGATTAAGGTATAAGGTCTTGAATATTTTCAGGTGATCTTGAAATTTGCAGTCAATAACTGCAAAATCAATGTTCTTGTATTGCTTGATCACTTCACAAGAATTTCCATATTCAATTTTGATCACGTTTTCAAGACTATTTCTCGTAACCAAAGCTTTGCTTTTTTCAATATCATATTCTTCATTACCAATACAAATAAGTTGTCCACCAGTTTGCTTTGTTGCAACAGCCAGTGCAATTGTTGATGGAGTTATGCCATCTAAGGTAATTTCCATCATCAATTCAGCCCACTTTCCAGCTGCCAATGCTAATATAAACTCCATATATTTGGATTCAATCAATCTTGAGCCCAGGGCCGACCCAATCATTTTGGAGGCCTAAAGCAAAAAATATAAATGAGGCTTTATTCTTTTCCTTTTTTTTTACTAAAAAGAATTGACCCTTTACAAAAAAGTTTTGAATAGACTATATCTCTTTTATAGAAATTAGTTTAACAAAAAGGAAAGTTTTGAATATGCTTTATTATAGAAATTATAGACTTTCTTATAATATTGTGTATAAAGACGTTCTATTTACACATGAAGGGAGAAGAACTCCAATCCTAAGTAATGAAGACTCTAACATTAGCTTTTATTTATACAAAATAGTAGAACAATTTCTTCATCTAAGCAATGTGAGACTTGTGAGGCCTTTTATTTAATTTTTATTTTAAATGTGGGGCCTCTTTTATATGGGATTTTTTTTTTCTTGCCTGAGGCCTTAAGCATTTGCTTGTTTGGCTTAATAAATGAGCCGGCAGTGCTTGAGCCTCCAAGATTACAGTCTTGATTGTTGTGGATCTTATGCCAGAGAATCAATCATACTATTGAATTAGTTATTCTTTAAACAAAATTACTCAAATAACTTCCCATCTCCAAGAAACAAAATTGATAGAATGCTTGTTACAAAAAAAAAAAAAAAAAAAAAAATTGAGAGAAGTTTTTTTTCTTCCCTAAATTCATTAACATGATATACCAACTTTATTGACTTAACAAGTGTCAAATTTTTGTATAAAACTATGCATCCCCATGAGTGTCAGATTTCCATAATCATTATTACTTCATTCCGAATGAAGCACTAACTATATATGTTTGGCAAAAATCCTCTTTTAGTCCTTATATTTTAGAGATATTTTTTATTTTCATCATTGATATTTTAGACACGAGTTATATTTGATAAGAGGATTTTTTTCTTTTTCTTTTTTAATAAAAAACTAATAAAAAACTAAAATAAAACGTTATAAAAATAGAGACTAAAATAAAATATCCCAAAATATAACGATTAAAAGAAATTTTTTACCTATATTTCTTTTGAAAATGGACATGTATTCACAAAAAATAATTGGAGGTAGCTAGAAATTTACCTGCTGAAGAGTGTGTGTAGTTAAGCTTCCATGGCATCTTGAGGAAACCATTCCATAGTCAAAGAAAACTGCAAATATAGACGACTATCAGAATGGTCAAGCCTAAGATTGCTTCAACCAAATTTTATGGACTTGGGGTTGAAACAAAGGTGGTGGGTATATTTTATAGCATTTGGATTATCTTACAACCAATTAGTTGAAGCCTGACACATATCTTATCACATTAAGACAAGTGGACTATATTGTAAAGAACTTGAGGTTATGATCATTTACATGTAGGTGAAGTCGTGGCAGGTTTTGAGCACTTTCATGTGGCCAATCTGGCTACAAAAATTCCAAAGAATATGATTTGCTTCTTTCTACGTTATTCACTAATGGATCACGGACATGCGCTGCCAGACATACTTGAGGCACTTGGCGCTACCAGAGTACCAGACATGCCGGCAAATGATACATGGAGAGCATGATTTTCTAAATATTGAATAATGAAGCTAGCTAAGAGTAGCTAAGAACTTGGCAAAAACACTATTGATTATCCAAGAAAATGAAAGAAATTGCTAGTCCAAAGGCATGCAAACACGTAATAACGTTTCATGTAAAACTTACCCAGCACCACCCCACTTTTTTCAATAAATCAAGTCCCCAATAATCGACAATTATTGTGTAATGTACAATATTCCTCTCATATTTATTACATCATAAATTTAATTAATGAAGCTCATATATTATTATGTTAGAGCATTCCTAATGACTTGTGTAAAATTTAAGCCAAATTTTGGCTAAAAGAGCTACTTTTTCTATTTTCTTCAATCACTTTTCAAAACAACTTCCATCCGATTCTCTATTTCTAACTTTATTTTATTTAAATATTATTTCTTCATAAATTTTTTATTATTATTTTCTACTCAACTGAAACCAAACAGAGACACCCAAAAAAAAAACCCACACCAATTTCATCAACAGAGCCCAGCAACTTCAGCAAATTTACAAACTTTCACAGCAATATTACAGATAATTAGTACATTTACATACTTTCACAGAAATATTACAAAATATTATCAAAACCAGAAGAAGAAGCCGAAGAAGAAGAAAAAGAAAGAGAAGAGAGAGAGACAGCAGCCAGTGAAAGAGAAGAGAGAAAGAGAGAGGGCCGGTGAGAGAGAAGAGAATAAACAAATGGTTTAAAACAAAAGAAATAATAAAATATTCATTTGCCCAATGAACAGTGTAAGGCATAAATGCATTGACACTGTAACATTTTTCTATTTTACCTAATGTGTATCTCATCCATTGGAAGCCATTTTTTGAATTTATTAGCCATATTTGAGTTGATTTTGGCTTTTGGCATACCCATTGGGAATGCTCTGAGAAGCTATCCAAGGACAAGTAATGAAAAAATGGAACAATGAAAACAGGCATGTCATGGTCATTGTTGTCAATTAAGGGTTAAGATACTTACGAACGACAAAGATACAATGGATCCTCTTCCATTACTTTCAACATGCCAGAGAGGTTTTTACCTAGATCAGCTTCTTGAAATGGTTAACGATTATTTTCTAATCGTGGAATTGGTTCAATCAGAAATTGCAAATTTGTCTCATTCATCATGCAACTGACATGTTCAATGCATGGCTGCATTTAATGATAAACTTTACATTTTTGGGAAAAAAAGATATTACATCTTTTTAAATTTTCCAATCTCAAGGAGATTAGTGTCTTATTTGAATCAAGGATAAAATGTAGTGTAATTTCTTTAAACTTTGAGAAAGGTCAAAGTGATTTTCTTATATATTTATTTATTTATTAAATGTAAAACCTATAAATTTTTATATTTTAAGAAAGACTGAGGGTGAGACTTGAAAAAAGTTTAGAAACTTACATTTAAAAAAAAATGACACTACATGTCCTAGGGGATAAGATTGCTATTTTTATTAATGTACGACCATAATTTATTTAATTCTTGAATTATTTTTATAATTATTTTATAAATATACACGAACACATTATGTCGCACTTCAATACTTTAGAAATGTAGTTCCAAACTTTTTATTTTTATTTTTATAATATCTTGCAATGTTTCCAAAATTTTATTTTAATGAATCTATAAAGTATGATCTTATTTTATAATATTGGTCAAGGATGTAGAACAAGATTTACAAGAAAGTTGGGGGTTTTGTTACTATTTAAGGTTAATATAATGTTTTAAAATTTTATTAGTATCTTTTATTAATGATTTCCTCTTATATATATTTTATTTCTACAATTAATTTACAATTTCGTTGTTTTTTCAACTTTCCAATGATACATTTAAATAATTATCTTAAATCATTTATTTCAAGTTCAATTATTACTCTCATTGTCAAGAACCTTATATTTAGTGGTATTGTCAGTTTTCATTTATGAAGAAAAATAAGGTTTAAATTGTCTCATCCATCATAGTATGAATTATCAAAAAAAAAAAAATACTACTCTCATGTCTCATTTCATTGATTTGTTTTATTTATAAAAATTGTTTATTGCAACGAATTAGTATCAATTTCATGTCGAAAATACATGATGCATGTGTATTTGCTCACCATAATTAATTGCAATCACAATATTGGCTGACTTTTCCTTTTGTATGGACTCTCTAAGTAATACTACGATAAAAAAAGAAAAGAAAAAAGATAGGATAATATTGTTTTCCTCTCATGGAAATCATATATGTTTTCTCACAAAAAATTACATTGAACTCTTTCCAGATTATGCAATATTATACCACGTTTTCTTTTATTTTGAAAAAGACAATTTTTTTTAAACTAAAATAATTAGACACTAAATTATCATAAATTGAAAATATTTTACAAATATCACTTTTAAGATTTCGACATCTAGTAAACAACCTAACTGAAATGTTTATAAAAAAATAAAACAAACTAACTGAAATAATTTATTTGATGAAAAAAATGAAAATTAGGAATTTGTAAAAACACTTAAATGCTATTTATGCATTTGAATGTGTGAATGCTATATAATATCTTCCACGCGGAGTCTCAAGAGATTAGTGTCTTATTTAAATCATGGAGGGAATATAGTATATTTAAAAATAAAAAATAAAAACTTTGAGAGAAGTCAAAGTAATTGTCTAATTTTTTTAATTTTTTAAATGTTAAATCCAAAAATTTAATAGGAATAATTACACCAACCCAGATCCTAATTTGAAAAAAGCATTAGAAACTCATATTTTATTATAAAAATAAAACTACAACCCCTAGGGTTTATATTTTAGAAAATAACACTCTGTCCCTTTACATTTGTTAAAAAATTACATTTCATCCCATCATTTTTTTGAAAAGTCTAGTTTATACTAAGGATAAAAACCTCTCTTAAAAGGGTGAAATGTCTTTTAAAAAAAAAAAATAAGAGGGGCATTGTTAAGTCGCAAAATCTCAAGAGAGATTGTTATAATTTGTCCTTAAAATTATATTGAAATTTCTGAAACATTTTGTTTCTTGTGAGGGAGGAAATCAATAACTCCAAATTAAGGACATGTAATTTTTATAATAAAAATATGAAGTCAATGACTTCAATTTTTATTTTTTACTTTTAGGACAAACTATTTCTTTATTTTTAATACTAGTTGTGTGAATGATATATTATCTTCCACTCTCACGAGGTTACTGTCTTATTTAAATCAAGGAGGGAATATATTATAATTTTTATTTTTTTATAAACAAAAATTGAGAGAAGTCAAAGTAATGTTCTTATATATTTATTAATTTTTAAATATAAAATCCAAAAGTTTAATAGGAATATATTACACCAACCCCGATCCTATTTGAAAAAAGCATTAGAAACTCATATTAATTTTATTATAAAAATAAAACTACAACCCCTAGGGTTTTTCTACTTTTATTTATCATTTTTTTATCACCTAATAGTTCATTAATCATTTAAGTTATGTTTTATGAGAATTTAATTTTGAAAAAATATTTTAGCTCAATTTTGAAATGAGATCCTTTCTATTAGTTCAAAAATGTTTTCACATATTTTCTCATGTAACTAAAAATTCTGTTTTCATGCATTTTTGTATTTTTTTCATATTTTCTGCAAGTGTTTTTTATAAACATAATTAAAAAGAGAGAGAGAGAGAGGAGAGGTTCAGGCACAGTGATTTGGCTTAATGGGAATTGCCGCAAGAACCCATGTAGATTCCTTCATTGTGAAACTGGAACTGAAACAAAAACAAAAAAATACTACTCTCATCTCATTGATTTCTTTCATTTATAAAAGTGCCGTATTAGAACAAAGCAAGGGTTATCAGCATCAATTTCATGTCCTAAACTTTACATACATGCCGTGTATTTGCCGACCATAAATGCAACCACAATATTGGCTGGCTTTTCCTTTTGTACGTACTCTCTAAGTAATACTACGATAAAAGGGAAAAGATAAGAAAAAGAAAAAAGATAAAATAAGATAATGCTGTTTTCCTTTAGACACTAATTTATCATAAATTATAAATATTATACAACAATTACTTTTAAGATTCCGACATCTAATCTAGTAAACAAACAAACTAAAATATTTTATTTCATGTAAAAAATAAAATAAATTAAATTAAATGCTATTCATACATTTGAAAGTGCAACAACTAGTGACTTTATCTATATAGATTATTAGAATATGATATTTTTTTCGTGTCTATTTTTTATTAGGTCAAAATTAACCTCACTGAATAAGTATTTCAAAATCCCTTTGATTGTAATACATATTTCTGCTACATGTTTAGTAAACCATCTTCACTCAACTTCCAAGTTATAAGTTCCAATTCCAGTGCACCATTTTTTTTCCTTTATTTTCTATACATTCCTCTTTTATTTAATTAAATATGTTCCCACATATACTAACATAATTTCTTTTTAAATAATTTTTAAAATGAAAGAAAAAACGTTACATGCACTTGTGTCCACATCTAGTATTTAATAACTTCCAACCAGGGCAGACCAAGAATTTATTTTAGGGTGGGCTATAATTGGACTAAGTTAGGACTAAGATTTGTGATTAGAATTCAGACTGAACTAAGGTTAGGATTATTTTAAAAAAAAAAAAATTAGCTATAAATTTATTTTTTTATTTTTTAAAAAGCTTGATTGGATTACACATTGACTTCGCCCTGCCTCCAACAAATTAGACTACTGCTATATATTTTTAATTTTTCACAAACCCACTTCTTCATATAAAGTTGAGAAGTTTAAATTGAAATTTCTGAAACATTTTTTGTTTCTTGTGAGGGAGGAATAACTTAAGAAATTAGGACAGGTAATTTAAAAAAAAAAAAAATGAAGTCAAAGACTTAAATTTTTTATTTTTTACTCATAGGACAAATAATTTTCTTTGTTTTTAATACTAGTTGTGTGAAATGTAAATGCAAGAGATGAGTGCCTTATATGAGAGAAGTCAAAGTAATTTTCTTATTTATTTATTTTTTAAATATAAAATCCAAAAATTTAATAGGAATATATTACACCAACTCCATTAATTTTAAATCCCCCTAGGGTTTCTATTTTTGATTTTGTAAAAATATTTTGATCACATTTATGATTATGTTTTCATGCTTTCTAGCTAAGTAAAAAAGAAAAAAAGAAAAAAAGGAAGAAAGTAAACAAATAGCAGGCGAGAGAGGAAACGGTCTCTTCTGTGTGTTTGTGTGTGTCAATGCTAAATGGTGAGGGAGGAGCTTCCTCTCTTATTATTCTTGTACCTACCTCTCTCTGAAATTTCAGAGATCTCCAACTTTCTCTTACGTTAGGTAATTCTCTCTCTCTCTTTCTCCGTCAATATTTATTTTTCTATATATATATTTTGTATGAATTGCGGTTCCATCAATGATCCGATCACCGTTTGATTCGATTCAATCATTTCCACGTTAATTTTCGTATTTTTGTTCGTTGATTTCAGAATTCTCAACCATTTTTTTTTTTTAATTTGTAACAAAGAGTGATTTTACTCGCGGTTTCCATTTCTTGTTGTATCGAATTGATTTTTGCGTTTATTGTATTTTGTAATTTGTGAAAGGTTTCAGAGAGAGAGAGAGAGGAAGAGAGAGCGAGAGAGGGGGTTGTGGGGTGTGTGATGTCGTTTGGGGGAGAGGAGGACAGGCGATGGAGTTGCGGGAAATCCGGTGCGGTGAATTTGCAGAAAGTGAGTTCGATCGTCGAGCCTTGCCTCTCTCAATCTCCCATAAAGGTTGTTATTACTGTAAGAATCTCTTCAACTTACTTTTGGACTATAATCCACTTCCTTTTTTTGATTTTTCACTTTTTATGCATAATTGAATTAACTTGTGCTTTTAGGAATATCAATATTTAGTAGCGAGTTGTGTATTATTGAATCGGCTATGTATATAATAATGTTGGGTTTTAGTGGTGAGTTGTACATTGTTGAATTGAACTATGCCTACAGTAGTGTTGATTTCAGTAGCGAGTTTATTGTAACATAATTTGTAAGAATTTTTTTTTTTTTTTTGACCAGCTTGAATGGTTTATGTGACGAATTAATTGCGCAAATTACTCTTTACAATGATGCTATAGGGAATTATTAGGAGTATCTACTGTTTTTTTTAATTATTTTATTATTATTTTTTTTTTTTGCTTTGTGTGCATTATTGAATCGACTATAGTTATAGTAATGTCAATTTTTTTTAGTGGCAAGTTGTGCATTGTTGGATTGATTATGCTTATAGTAGCGAGTTGTGCTAGGAATTGGACGATAAATGATAGCTTAGTATAAAGCAACATGGTTGGAAGATTGTTTATCGTAATATAAGTGGCAAGACCAGCTTGAATGGTTTCTGTGATGAATTAGCTGCACAAATTACTTTGTTCAATGATGCTATAGGGGAAATAAGAGAAATATTTAAAGTGGACGATGATGATAAGTTAGATAACAAAATACTTATATTCCACGAATCAATGTTATGTTAGAATAATAGGTTTTCCAACATTATGTTAAGTAAAATGACAAATTTGTAATGTTGTGAAGCCACATAGGCTAACCTCATTATTCTCCCCCACCCAAAATAAGAAAAAGAAAAAAAAAAATGTTGTAGGCAATGAGTAGCGGAGAATCCAAAAAAAATATAAGAGAAAATATTTCACAAGATTTCTGCTTTATCTTTTATCAAAAAAGCTTTCTGCTTCATTGAAAAGGAGAAAGAAATTAACATGGGAAATGGAAATAGGTTTTTCTATTTGTTTTCTTGAGAAAATTACGTGATTAAGATTTAGGTCTCATTTTTCTGGAGAAGGATGGTTTCTTGATATGTCCTATCAGATGCTTTTTTGGGAGCAAATTTGCTTCTGAGCATATCTGCTTATGCTTTAGCTTTGAGAATGTGAGAAATGTTTTTATTTTTTATATTTTTGTTATAATTAAAGGTATTTTCTTGATATAGTTGATTACTTCATGTCACAACAATGACGAGTATCCCGTAACCTAAAAGAATCACAAAAGAATTATCCATAAAAGTTAAGTGAATATGTAAAATCTAATAGGGAGGTGCTATTGTAAAACCCCACTTAGGAGACCAGTCTAACAAAGTGCATAACAACAATTATTCCAACTGATACTTTGATCTTTCTGTATCTTCAAATGTGAAACCATTCCGCTCCCTCCACAATAACCACATCAAACACAATGAGATGAAATTTCAAATATCTGATGGGTGCTTCCTGAACCAATTCCTCCATCCAAACAAGAGATCAATCACCTCCTTGGTAACACCCAATTAATCCCAAAAGCCCTAAATACTACCCCATAAAGCGCAAGCAATATCATAATGAATCAACAAATGATCTACCGTTTCCCCATCACATTGACACATGCAACACCAGCCAACTAAAGAGAAACCTCACTTGATAAGATTATCACAAGAAAGAATCTTTCCCCAGGTTGTTGTCCACACAAAGAATGAGACCCTCTTTGGGGCCTTAACACCATATACTACCAAGGGAAGGAAATAGTCAGTGTGGTGTTCATCGGATAGCCTGGTCTAAAGAGTGAACAACAAAGTCACCACTCCCTTTCAATCTCCATCTCACAACCCTCCTTCCTATGGATATTAGAGTGTAAAAGATCTAGGAAAGAATGCACTGGCTCCAACTCCCAATCATAAAAATATCTATGAAATCTCATTTTCCATCTCCTCTCCTCCCCATCTAATTGGCTTTCCAAGAGAAAACAACTACTTTTGTCCTTGACCCTCCAAATACATTTCCACGGAAAAGTTGAAGTATTTCCATCTTGTAGAACTCTATAAAAGGATTTTACCTCAAACATACTGCTCCTTGTTGGCATCCAGCACATCCGGTCTTCTCCATTCCCTTTGATCTTGATAGAATAGATAAGATCAAGGAAAGATGTTAGAATTTCCAACTCCCAGTCATGAAAAGCTTTACTAAAGGTGATATCCCAATGAATACCATTATTCCAGTGCATAGACTCTGCCGCATAAGCCTCTTTAGCTCAAGCAATGTGAAACAACTCTGGAATGCATTCTTAAGTATCACATCCCCACACCATATGTAATGGCAAAAGTGAATATGATGACCATTACCAACATCAAAACTAATGAATCTCTAGAAATTTCCCCATCTACTTATAAATGTTTGAAGAGGCTTACACCATGTGATTCATTTATCATCCCTGAATACCATCACCTCACTAACTCCCATACTTTCTATCTACTACTATTTACCATAATGTATCTCTCTCTGAAGCATAACGTCAAAGCCATTTCCCCAATAAAGCATAGTTAAAACTTACCAAACTTATCAGCATTCTCCATACTGCATCTCTCTCCGTACTAAGTCATTTCCCCAATAAAGCGTGGTTAAAATGTACCAAACTTCTTATACCCAAACCTGTATGTTGAATTGGCTCACAATTTGTTTACCAATTAATCAAATGGAATTTAAATTCATCTCTTAAAGCACCCCAAAGAAAGTCCCATTGTAATTTCTAAATGCGATTAGCAATGCTAACAAGAAGGGGAAATAAATAGAGGAGATACGTTGGAATATGTTGGAAAGCTTGACAAAGTGCTCTTTTTTCAAAGTGTTTCTTCCTCCCTTCGATAACTAAAGCCTCTTCCATCCTACTAATATTCTTTCCACAAAAACTGAATCCCATATCGCTCGACTTATATTTAACACCCAGAGGCAAACCCAAATTTTTCATGGGTAAAGTAGAAATCTTACTACCAAGGATATTACAATTTTTTCCACCTCTGACCTATAGGAATCAGCTCAGAGTTTCCTAAATTAATATTTAATCCAACCTATCAAAAAAAATTAATCTTTAATCTGGATACTGCTTTGAAAGACAGCAAAACACATTTCAAATAGCCAAGTTGTATTGAATTGTTCCCATAAAATGTCAAAGAATTATCCACAAATGAAAGATGTGATACCATGAACAAACTGTTGGTTCTACTCCCCGCTGTGAAACCATTCAAATAAGGCCCGTCTACTGCCTTTGTTAACAACCTTCGCAAGAATAGTTGCTTGATGGTGTCAAAGCAGTGATCTTGGAGCATAGTAAGCAAGAGGTCGGCAACCAAGACCTATGATATTTTGGGTTTGTAATTTGTCATGTGAGACACTTGATGATGCTTACAGTTAATTGTGTTGGGCATCAGTTTGGTCAGTCTTAAAATATTTTTTGTTTTTACCATAAAAAGTTTAGAAAAAAGAGTAGCTAAAGAGGAAATGTGCAGCGGGAAACTGGAAAAAGGAAAAACTTGCAGAGTAATGAAGGTGTTAATGCATTTTTTTGAAGAAAGCTATACATTGTTGTTATCTTCAGGAATTTTTTTTTTTTTTTTTTCTTATTTGCCTGGCACTCCATGTCTGTATTGAAGCATGCACATATTCCAATGTCCACAAATTATAAGTTATAAATAAAATTTGATAGTGCTACAGGACAGTGGCTGCAACTATGGCTTGGGGACCTTTTTAGATTTCCTTTTTCCCCCAACTTTTAAGAATTTGAAGAGTGAGGGATGTCAACTTTGTTTGGGTAATCTGGTATTGACATAGAAATATTCTTTTGTTCATTTACAATTTTTATTTTTTATTTTTTATTTTTTCCTTTGATTAGAATTCTAGTCATTATTATTTTGAATTATGGAATAGTTTGGTTATGAGACCCATTATTCTCAATGGTGCAGGTAAACAAAATGCTTAAGCCAGAAAAGTGGCAGGCAACTTTTGATAGTGATGGGAAAGTTTATGGATTCCAAAAGGCACTCAAGTTGATTGTTTTGGGGGTATGTTGTTTCACCATTATTATATTTCCATCGTTTGTAGTGTGTTTTAATTGTAATTTTTTTGGTTTACTCCTTTCAGAATGGTATGCAATTTTTTTTTTTTCTTATTGTAAGTAGGAACTAGCAATGGGGAGCATGATTCTGGTTTTACAAGGCATCAGTAGGCTCGAAGGCTAGGATCTATTTTTAATTACCATTCACAATGGACTTAATTCTGACTAAGTTTTAGTGTCTTCAGAATTAAATGTCAGTTATTTTTGTTGACTAAGGATGGTATACTTGAAGAAGTTTTGAGTTACTTATAATTATAATCCATCTTCATTTGCTGTGTGATAGGGTGTGGATCCATCTATAAGGCCAGAAGTTTGGGAATTTCTACTTGGTTGTTATGCGCTGAGCAGCACTGCCGAGTATCGAAGTCAACTGCGGACGGCCCGGAGGTCTAGGCTCTTTTTCTTTTAATTTCAATGCCGATAAGTTTCCATGTTAACTGCCTTCCCCTTTGGCAACTATGCTTGCAAAAAAAACTGATTGATTTTTCTGGGTAAATTAAATATATTCATGCTTGAATTTTAATAGTACTCCACCTCCAGGCCAATGAGCTCTAGCTGAAATGGAAACTCCTTCCCTTGTAAGAGCATGGTGGAGGGTGAGGCCGTGGGTTCAAAACCCATCTAGTGCGTGTGTAACATAGCAATAAAAAAAATAGTACTCCACCTTTGGGCATGTGGATGAGCTTGATCTTCCAAATTCTTTGTATTATCTGCATAGTCCATCTTTCAGTTTAGTCTTATTGTGTTATGCTTCTTATGTTAATCTTTGGATGTCTAGAATTTAACTATTTGTAAGAATAGTCATCTGTGGTTCAAATCATTGTGTTTATCTTTGGCCCTTTCCCCATTGGATGGCGTGGTCTATTGCTAAGAAAGTCAATGTGATAACCTTTTATCAACTAGGTAACTATGTTGTCGTGCATGTTCTCTTCACATCATTGTCAATATGGAATATAGATTGATGCAGAACTGTAGATACAATCTTTTGGTTCCCCCCCCCCCCCCCCCCCCGACCCTCTCTCTCTCTCAAATACTTGTATTGTAAGGTGTTTGATAAATTTAATAAAGTGTTAGGCTTGTTAGTTGAGGTATTTAAAGCAATTGTAGTTGTTTCAATTATTACAATCTCTTGTAAAGTTAAAACTTTTAATTATATATGGCCTTATGACACTTTTCATGCAGGGAACGTTACAAGGACCTGATTAAGCAATGCCAAATGATGCATTCAAGTATAGGAACTGGTTCGCTTGCCTATATTGTGGGTTCCAAAGTTATGGACATGAGGACTTCTGCTAAAGATGAAGGGAGTAGGGAAGCAAAAGAGGAAAGTAGAAAAGCTTCTACTGATAATACTAACAATTTAGAGAATCACTGCGATTGGAATAATAATTGTACAGATACATCATATGATTGCCAAAGGGTAAGCTCTAGCAATTCAGCCGATGTTGTCAGTGTGAGGGGAAGCACAGATAGTGGAGCATATGACTCGTCTTGTTATATACCTAATTCTGGTCAATACAACAGCAGTTCCCCAAAAATAGGGAGAGAAGCAGATGGATCACACTATGTACCTGAAGATTGTTTTGATTTTCCTCATTTACCTGTCACTGATTTGTTTGAGAAGAGTGGAGAAAATACAAAATCATGTGAATTGCATGACAATAAACCTTGTACACAACGTAAACAGAGATTTGAAGATGACAGAATGCACAGTTTTCAAATTAATAACAATGTAGATCTAATTATAGAATCAAATGGCTCGCCATCTAGCAATGTCTCGCATCTCATTGACTCTGAAATTGAAATGGTCCAACCTGATGATGCTCATGAATCAATAGCAGTGTCCAATAATCTGCTGAAAAAAACAGAAATGGTAAGTCGATTGAGAATATCAGATGTACCAGAAATGATGATAAATTCAACATCTAAACATGGGAAAGCCAGTGAAGAAAAAGTATCCGAATGGCTTTGGACTCTGCATCGAATAGGTAACTCATGCAATTTGCCTCCTCAGTTTGAACAGAAGGCAGTTTAGTTCTGTTTATGTCAGAATTAGATATTCTTTACTTGTCTGAGATATATTCTTCTTCAGCTACGTGTCTGAGCTGAAAAAACTTTGTTCTTCTACAGTTGTTGATGTTGTAAGAACAGATAGTCATCTTGAATTCTATGAGGATACAAGAAACTTAGCAAGGATGTCAGATATCCTTGCTGTTTATGCATGGGTTGATCCTGCAACTGGTTATTGTCAAGGTTGTGGCTTTTTCTTTTTGTAGTTTATGTGATCATTGTTTTAAGTATTCAATTTAATGTAATCTTTAAGCACTGATTAATACATTTTTTGCTTGAAACCTGGTTTTAGGCATGAGTGACCTGCTGTCTCCTTTTGTTGTTCTCTTCGAGGATAATGCAGATGCTTTTTGGTGCTTTGAGATGCTTTTGAGAAGAATGGTATTACTAAACTTGGCAAAGATGTTGAGGTACATAATTTTACTTTCTTTTACTGACATGCTTTTCAAAACTCTCCAGCGTGAAAATTTCCTGATGGAAGGTCCAACTGGAGTGATGAAGCAGTTGCAATCATTATGGCTTATCTTGGAACTCACAGATAGGGAAATGTTTGCACACCTGTCCCATATAGGTGCCGAAAGCCTTCATTTTGCATTCCGAATGCTGCTGGTACTCTTCCGTCGGGAGTTGTCTTTTAATGAGGCTCTTTCTATGTGGGAGGTTTGTACTCTTTAGTTGTTCTCTCTGACTAAATGCAGTAAGCAGAAGTGTAAATTTATGGTAATTGTCACATCATAATAAATCTAGGAAACAACCAATGAGCTCTAGCTCAAATGGCACTTCCCTCATTAGAATGGGATGGAGGGCTAGGTGGTTCAAGACCCATCGGGTGTATGTTTAACTTTCCAATAAAAAAAGTAAGGGGAAAATACACAAAACCCCACTTGTGGTTTTCTCGTAAAATATGGAACCCCTTTGAAGTTTTGAGTGTAACTCCTAACCTCCCTATGGTATTGTTTTGTGTTTAAATTGTTAAACATCCGTGAAAACAAACAGTGAGTTGCTCATGTGATGACATGTGTCCATATTATTTTCACATAAAACAGTATCATAGGGGGTTTTTGTGTTACACTCAAAACCCCAAGGGGGTTAATTGTTACACTCAAAAACCTCAAGGGGGTTTAAGTGTTACACATAAAACAATACCACAGGTGATGAAGTGTTACACTTAAAACTTTTGGGAGGTTTCACATTTTAAGAAGAAACCACAGAGGGGTTTTGTATATTTTTCCCTAAAAATAATATATCTAGGAAACAGTGAAATAGGAGTATTGTTATTGACGGTTGCGTTTAGCAAAACACCTGGCAGCTTGACACAAATCCAATTACAATGTAGAAGACTCTACATTGTAATCAGAAATTTCCCTAAGAAGACTTGTGGGACTGGTTAGGTGCATGGTTCAAGTTCTCTCTGTTGCTCGTTACATACCATGTGGTGGTAGGGCAGATTGTTTTCATGTAGGCCAGCCCTTAAATTCAAAGATTAGGTGCTCTATGATCCATATGTGGGCTTCAGGTTTTATTGTATGCTTTAATTATAGGTGGTCACCGGGGTTTGATTGTAAGGTTAAAAAGACTTGAAACCAGTTGGAAGTAGGAAAAAAAAAAAAAGCAGAAAGAAAGAAATAGGAGACCATAGAATCTCATTGATTCTAAGGCCTTCTTGGAGTCTCACTGTCTTTTTTTTTCCTTGGTTAGGACTTATGGGAGAAGTGTCACCAATTTATAGAAAAATATAGTTAAACAAACCACTGGCTTATTAATTAAAGAAATATAAAAACAACACCCTTAAAATACTAGAATAGCTTAGGAAGGTCTCCAATCAGGCCTCATGTCGAATAATTCAAGATATCTTTGGTCTTTAAGCTTGGTATTTTTTGGGCATAGACTTGTGGAGTTTTTATATGGGAAACTTATACATAATAATATCAACTTGTAGCCAGTGAATGTATATGACAAAAAAACTTGTAAGTGTATGTGATAATAGAACTATAAAAAATCTGACTGATATGTGATCCTGTGCCCTAGTTGTGTTCACATGTCACGTAAATATGGTTGATGGTTTCAGAAGAATACTGAATGCTTTTTTACCATTATTTAGATTGGAGTTATAAGACTTTGTCCTTTTTATTTTTACAAAAAAATTATTTTAATGTTCTCTGAATTGAACACAATATATCCCTTATCCAAATTCTGGTACTTGTATTTGGCAAAGAACGTCTGGCATGCAGAATGAGGTAGTATTAGCACAAGTTGAAAATTAGAACCCTTAATGTTGGATAAGATTTCAATTGATAGAATAACTGCATGCACCAAAAAGAAAATATAAACAAAAGAAAAAACATACCATCTGCTCGACAGGGCAGTTGGTGAGCAAGGTTTCGTCAGATATGCATTGGAATTCTGGATTTAGAAGTACCATGATTGGTGAAAAATAATAAATTATATTCATGTTTACGATAAATTAGAATTAATATACTGTTTTCTCATTTATTAAGCCCTACATGATCCTGTATTTTCTTTTTAATTTTTGTATTCACGTTTATAATTTTTTTCCTCAATGCAGATGATATGGGCTGCTGATTTTGATGAATCATTTACCTACAATTTAGAGGAGAACTGTCTGGAAGCATTAGTAATGCAGCTTCCAAGGGATTCTGGAGTGGAAATGAGAGAAGAAAACACAGAAAATGGTCATGGTAGTGTGAAGGGCAGTGGCTCACAATCAAACCATGTAATTGTTGACCGCTCCATGCCTGACAACTCTGGATTGAAATCAGTATCACCCCGTCCCCTTTGTGGCTTGACGAGGAATTTCTGGTCAAAGAGTGAACATATGCAAATCTGCACTTTCGTCTCATCAACAAGGAATGGAGATAATGAGTTGCCAGTCTTCTGTGTGGCAGCAATTCTTATTATGAACCGTCAAAAAATCATCAGAGGAACCCATTCATTTGACGATATGATAAAGGCAGGTGCATTATACTGTTTTTTTAGGTCATGCATGTGCAGCGGTTCCCCCCCCCCCCCCCCCTCTCTTTTTTAAATAAGAAATAAAAATAAATTGTCTGTTACATTTTAATTTACATTGCCTAAATACTAGTTTAATCAGGTGATTTGAACTGGATGATGAGAAGAAGTTTCTATTTAATTTCTTATGATTCAAATTGTCTATATTATGTGCATCAAACTTCTTTATTTTTTTCACTTGGGTACCTGGGATAACAAAAAACCTGTCCTTTACGTTTGATTAGTGGATCCTAAAATTGCTTGCTGTTTTTTTATATATATTAGGAAACTGAATGGAAGCTATGATGTGCCAATAAATGCGAATTTGGGCCTTACCTTTTTACTAGTGACTCTGCTTTATTTTGATGCAGATTTGTATATGAAATATAGGGGTTTGTTTGCATTGCATTGAATTGATCTCTTATTTGGTAAATCTTATGATTTGTCCTCTTCAGAATTTCTGTGCCAAATTTTACTTTCACCAAACTTAACCTCATGAAAATGTAGGACTTGAGTGAATAGGTTTGTAGATGGCAGTAGTTGAAAAGAAAATCCTGGGCCAAAAATTTCTCCTCAAACATTTCTGTCTATTTGCTCTTTGCACTTGCAAGGCTATTATCTTTTTCTTTTTATTGATCCCCTCACGAGTTTCCCCCCTTCAAGTTTGAATTGCTCCTGAGAGGTTAGAGTTTCATGTTTTGGTAGTTCCTTTTCGGTTTGTTTTGCATCAGTGACAACTTCTAGGGATTGACTTAATTTTGAGTTTTTTTTTTATTTTTTATTTTTAGACATAAGACACTGTAAAACTAAATTTGAACATAATAGCAATTATTATTATGATTATTATTATAATATCAATATCAATATTATTTTCATTGTTGTCACTATAGTGTGTTTGCAGATGGAGAAAATAAAGGAAAAAATGTTTTAGAGGAATTTTCTTTAAGTTGACTCACAAATTCTATGCATTGCAGATTTTCAATGATAACATGCTGAAGATCAATGTCAAAAGATGTGTACGAACAGCAATCAAACTTAGGAAGAAGTATTTCTACAAGGTTTGTTGCTCGTTCAGTTGCTCTATGACCTCCTGATATAATGATTTCTGCATTTTTCTTTTCTATGTTTTTTTTGTTACTATATCAATGGTGGTGGCCGAACTGTCTGATTTTTTTCTCAGAGCAAAATACTTTTATTTAATAAAAATATATAAATTGACAGATGATATGAGATTGAAGATAAATTTATGTCAAATAAGACTTGTTTATTCAATGGTGGTTTAATGTGTCTAATTAGTGCTTTTTAGTTTTGTCGAAATGATAAAAAATTTGTCTGCGATTGTACTTGGGTCAGCATTTAACATAAAATTGTTCAGTGATGACCATAGACGTGACATGGCTATTTATCTTGGGCATTCAAGGTGCCACCAATTTTTTATTTTTTTGATAGGTAATAGTCAAAATTTTATTAAAAAAGGAAACTCTTAGTGTGCATGAAGCATGCATGATAAGAGTATTAAGGATTTAAGGAAAGGAAATATGAGAAATTAGAGACTAGGATGAAATAAAATTGAAAACAGAAATACTAGTAGTGAAACCCCAAACTTGTGACCATTCGAATAAAGAATTAGTAAATCCATCCAGCAGCTGACTCTCAGATTTCTCCTTGTCCTCGGAAGTACGGCCATTGCGTTCCCTCCATATCATCCACATTAAACAAAGAGGGACTTTATTCCAAATATCTGAGGAATGTCTCCCAAGCATTTAGTGCTAAATATCCTATCATATCTTTTGTTTAATGTATGCCATTTCTGAAACCTGTCTTGTTTGAATCAGTTAATCAAGAGAAAGATTCCTGCAGCTCGAAATAAGGAATAGGGTTTTTCCATTTTGCAAATGGGCAAATACCCTCATAGCAAAAGCACATAAATGGCACTCTATGAGTTAGTATTTATAGACTGGGATTTCAAGTTGGAGTATGTGTGACAAAATGCTGTTCTTTGGATTTTCTGCAATGGAAGATTTCAAAAAAGTGCTTTTGAATTTGAAGTTTCACCCAGTTGTTTGTACCTGCACATCTCATCCTTTGCAAGGTAATTACTACATGTTCTACTTTTCTTTTTCTGTGGTGATAATATTGCATTATTTAAGAAAATGTATGTATTTGTGTATAATAATCTCAGTATTGAGCTAAATTGATATTATTTGCTGTGTTTCTTTGCTTTTGAACTTTATTTTTTTGTTGTATATTATAAAATGCAAATTGAAATATCAAACACGGTTTTGTTTGATAATAAAGTTTAAAAGTATGATAAAGTGATAGTTTATGTAGTGGTAAGACTGGTGGAAGAACTCTTAATGATCGCACAACAAGTTGTAGAAGTATTTTTTCCTGGCTGATTAGATGAATTCTTCTTCAGGGTTTGATTTCCAGCCAGTGTACAGAAACTTAATCTGCTTGTCACTTTTAAATGGGCGTGTATATTTTGTTTTCCCCTTCTTTGGTTGGAGTGGGGTAGTTCATGGGCACCTGTTTGCAGTTTGGGTCAGGTTTGTGACTTTCATATATCATTTTAATGAAGGATGAAATGGAGTTGATTCAGATGAAAACGGAAGAAATAATTGGGAAAAATTATATAATGATTCAAATATTTATGACTTGCTCTTTCTCAGATGGGTTTTGTTTAGTGTACATTATATTTTATAGACAATGTAGATTTATAGTGGTTTTGTTCAAATCCATTTATCTAACTCAAAATTTCTTGTTCCAATCTGAACATATGGTTTGTCTGCACTGTTCTTGCTCCTGTCCCCTTCTCTTATAATCTTTTAAATGGATTTAGGGTACAAAGGCATAATGTCTCTCTAATATTTACAAGAACTAGTTTCTAAGCTATGTGAAATGGACCTTTTTTGCTTTTTGTATCTTTTTCTTTCCCTGGGTGGTGGTGGTGGTGGTGGTGGGGTCAAACATGCAATCCTTTTTTAAAAGAATTTGTCAACCTGCTTTTCAATAAAACTCTCTTCTTCTTTTTTCTTCTTTTTTTTTTTTTTTTAACTTTTTCCCCCCCCCCCCCACCCTTCCCCCCCCCCCCCCCCCCCCCCCCCACGGTTCCCCCTCTTGAGAAGCTTTCATTTATTTATTTTGTGATGACCCATTTAGCAGATTTTGAAGACTCCTTTCTTTCTCATTTTCCTGGAGATTCGTTGCTTGGTTTCAGTGTCATACTATAATATTCCATTTCTAATAAAATAGTTTATTACTTGCTCCCAATAAAAGAAGAGAGCTAGAAGAGAGCTCCACTTACTATTTACGTGGTGTCCTTTAGAAAAGAGGTTCTTGAGATCAATGCCAATGAATTTTAATAAATTATCTAAACTTATCACAATGTTTACTAGAGGGCTTTGGGACTTTTTACAAAATAATAAGTTTATACATCATGCTCTTCATGTTTCATAGCATAGACCATGCCACGATTTAAATGATGTCATTACTTTTCAATCATCTATTCCCCCAATTTCTGTTTTTTTTTTTTTTTTTTTTTTTTTGTTTCTTTGTACTATTTTTCTTGGGCTATGAATCCATTAATCATTACAGGTTTCTCATAAATTCATTCTACAAGATGTATGCGTTTATGCAAATATTAGGAAAAAGATGATTAGAAGTGGCTCTTATTTCTTTGTTTAGTCTTTGATTTATGCCATTGCTTACATTTGTTCTCTTTGTTTACCCTTCCTTTGAAGCAGTGGAATGATTGAAAGTGGGAAGAAGTACCTTGGTTTGGTGCCTCCCAAATGTGATCATATAGCTATCATCGATCTCACAGGTTAGGCGAACACAATTTTTTTTTTATACTTAATTTTTACCATAGCATAGATTTGGAGAGGAAAGTATGTATCAGCAATTTTGATTGCATATGCTTTTGAGAACATGGATTTGGAGGAAAATATTTTTCCCTCCGCCTCGGGCTGTCTCGCAAGAAAATATAAAAGAAAAATCAAAGTTATTGGAATTTTATTCTTTAGCATTTTAATTGTGCGAGTACTAAAATTAGGAAGATGTTATATAATTTTATTGTAAATAGAAAAATAGATATATCTTTTGTTCTTATTTATGGATTATTCATCTTTGTCCGGACCATAAACAATTACCATTTATATGAAGATGCTGTCCTATAACTTTGATGACTAATCCACCCTCATAAATAGCACATTGGATTCCTTCTACATCTAATTTGTAAGTCGACAATTTCGGCGTATCTCTCCCTCTTTTGCTGTTAAAACATTGATATTTCCCATCCTACTCATTGACAGAGCAAATGACTTTCGTAAATCTTCGAAACCAGCAGCAAATTCGTCAGTGATTTGTGCAGTGTCATTACCAAAGAGTAGTTGCTGATCTACTTCAAGGACAGCTTTATGGGATTTAATTCTAGAGTAGTAGGACTGGGTGAATTTGTAATTCGATCCAGATTCTGGGTTTAGGAACACTAGTGGGTCAATTTGGCCTTTCTTCAACCTTTGTGGGCATAACCTTTTCATTTCAGTTATAAAAGATGCATCCATGCTTGGGTCTGGCTTTCCGGTACCATTGAAATTGTATAACCGGTCAACGACGTAGCTACAATGTGTTCTGCCCAGTGAGTGTGCTCCTAATAAAGAGAGAACCAAATTTTCAGCAAAGGTTTATATTCTGTGCCATTAAACCTAATGAGCTTACTCGAACCTTAGACCAGGCAAGTTGGCTAAATTATGTTTTAGAACAGAAGGCTGGATTGAAAATTATATTAAAACATAAAAATAGGGCAAGGAAGCTAACCAAGCTTTTTTAGTACTTCTAAATAAATTTTTGAAGTCGATGCAAATATGTAATATCTTAACTTATCTTGTTAGTCTTTTGCAAGTCATGTTGATGAAGAATAAGGGACTTGAAGAATTTAATCTCAGGAATGAAGGTTATATGGGAGGTTATTCTAGGCATTATCATATTTTAGTCCATGTAGCAGTTTACCTAGGAGTGTTGCCAAGTCCAATACATCTAAGCCCTTTGATCTGAAGTGTGCTAATGCTGTTTCCCATGAGGTGGATGGTGATGGTAGGTCCACCGATGCAGCGCTTGATAACCTTCCATCCCTTCGTCCTGTGAAAACAGGATATGACGGTGCTCCTGCCTGTGAATTTATTAAAATACACATCAGTAATTTAGTCATAAATGTTTGTTATGCCTATAATTTAGATGTGTCCTTTATCAATTTCACCAAAATACATCCAAGGTACTGATTATTGGAGTCTTATTGATCGTGATTCAATAACAGTTGTGATTTTGCTATAGAAAAAGGGATAGAGGGAGATGGTAGCACTCCCTAGCCACGGTCCTAGGAAGGTAGGGTAAGAAAACACCCAGCTGATCCCATACAGTTAGGAACGGTCAGATCCTATCACATTACATAATAGGGGATTTAGATTTGAACTAAGTATTGCATGTGCAATGATCTCAATCCCATAATGGGATATGAACCTAAGCATGGAGAAAGGAGAACGAGTCAATTTACTAGTCGTTGACCTGTTGCTAGATTAGATAGATATGGAGGGTCAAAGCAAAGGTCATACCAAATGAACAGCATCCCTGGTGGCGAGGTTGAGAATATCAGCACAAGAGACCACTCCTGGACACCGTTTCTCCAGAACAGTTTTGATCTTGTCGATTACTACGAATCCTCCAAGCCCCCTATTCTGTGGTGCTGCTTTCTCTGAATTTGGTCCATCAAGGAGGATAGATGCATCACAGCCCTAGTTTGCAGTAGTCAATATGGGTAAGCAAAACACACGTACCCCAAAATTTGAAAATATGTATGTGCACGTAATTTCACAACTTGAAAATTTTGTATTAATGGTAAACTTGTATGAAAGTGATAGATTAATCATAACTTAGAACTTCAACAAGCTGTGAATATAAGTGTATATAGTATAGTAATGCACATTGTCGTGGTACTCTAAATTAGTAAAGCTAATCTTATTTTGATATGGGTTTTGCTGCTCTTAGAGCACATGTTAAGGTGTATTTAATGCTTAATGAATTATTCTTCTTATATATTTTTCAAAAAATAAAGTCAAATTGTACACAGGTATTATGAAAAACACAAACAACCACAATAGATTTATGCATGTAAACTAATAAATTATTAATACATGTATTTTTTTTTCTTTTCAAAAAAGTGTGTTCTACTTTTTGAGAAATTGTTACATCCTCCGGGAGTATGGTACTCTCTACTTTAAAGGTTTTGGGCTCCACTCATGGGTCTGTGAGTAGGGAGGACTACACTCTAATGGATGTAATAATTCCTCTTACTTTTTTATATTTATTATTCCTTAACTTGTTCGTTTAGCTCACTTGACTCTCTTTTAATATCTATGGCCATTGCATCTTTCGGTTAGAAGACCTGTCAAAAACCTTGACTTTAAACCAATCCCAAAAAGCTCAAGAAAACAAACTTGGTTTACTCTTCCAATGAGGAAGCAATCCCAAGTACCTTTTTTTTTTTCTTTATTAGAAAGCTTTTCTCATTACGGATTTCAACTTCGAGACGAATAAAGATATAAAGTTAGCTCCGAAAAACCATACTCCTTGTCCCTTCTTCTACTCATGTAATTAGACATTTTTCTAGGAAAACAGACTGCATTTAATTTAAATGCACTGTCTCATCAAAAGAAAAATTTAAATGCACTCTTCTTCCACATACACAAGCCTTTACGGTGAAGGAACTTTGATTTAAAAAACTGGTTATGGACCAAGTGAGCCGGCGAGTCTACCCTTTTCAAACCTATATAATTTATCCCTATATTTAAATCAGATTGTAGAGATTTTTGCCTGACATAAGATAAGGTCATGCAACGTTTATTTATTGTGGAAATTGGAAATTAAGTAGGCGACTTTCTCTCTTTCATTTTTTTTTTTTTTTTTTTTAGTTATTATTTTTATAATCTTTTATTTTAATAGAGAACTCTAACGTTTTTTTCTTCCAAACATAAGCAAAATTTAAACTTCTTTGGGGTTGTCTTAATGTCTTATAAGTTAATGTCATAGAAATGATATGCACAGTGGAATGCTGTTAAAATTTTGCAAATTATAAAATTATGCTGTTTGGTCTAGTTCTTGTAAATCTCTAAAAGTAATCCAAATTACAAAGTTAGTAAAAGGCCCAAACAAGTTGAGTTGCTTCAAAATCCTATATTGAATTCAGTTGATCTTTAATTTGTACTATAGACTAAAACTAAAATATAGATAATATTACATAAAAGGATAAATATTTTAAAATGTCCCCATAAACATTTGACTAATACATAGTTAAAATTTGACTAATACACAAAACTATAAGCAAATATTGAGAAGATGTGTAAGGAAGCACATACAGTGACAAAGCAGTCTGAATAGAGCAACCGGAGGAGCTTAGGAGTTATGCTTTTATCTTTGTTCCAAAGCTCCTTCACTTGGTACTGGATGTACACCTCTGCATCATCACATGTATTGTGAACCTTGTAATAATGCCAAATCAATTTCACCGGTGGTTGAAGCGATGAAGCCGCGTCCACATAACTTAGACACAAGCTCAGTGCAAGAGCTAATAGTGGAAAAACCACACAATTTCCTCTTCTCATTTTCTCTGCCCCACTATGAAATGCACCAAAATGCACTAAGCTTGTGTCTAGCTAGCTACTATTGAAATACTTGTGTGATGCAAGATCATTGTTGCTTTAGCTAGGTTTATATAGACAAGGATTTTGGGTTTTCTACGTGGCATAACAGAGAATGCCAAGCTGGATTAATTCAATAATATTATTTATTAAATGGGTTTTGTATTTTGGCCAAAATAAAAATTCTTTCAAACTCACAACCAAGTATTAATTACGGCACCGTGTGACGGAAGTGTGGGGCATTAATAAGCTGTTCACATGCAGCAAAGTTGTTTCAACATTCTTCTACGCCATGTAATGTTAACGTCGTTAGCAAGTAACGTGCATGCATGTGATATATGCCTTGGATCTAGGGTTTTCAATCTTACATTTAGAAATTTTGTGATCCAAAATTGCTTTCAGAAATCCAAAGTGTGGTGGGATGCGGGTTCTCGTTAACCAAAGTCTAACTGGTCATAAGTGGTTATTAATTAAAATCATGGGATTTTGTTATTTCTTTGGTAAGTGGGATTTTGTTTAGAATATTGGATTAATTACAATGTTGTAACTTGTGATGCTCTTATAAATGATCAGTGATACAATTAGCCTTATCTCTATTAAATACTCATTGTTGCATTAAAAAATTGACAACTTGGAATTATTTTATTGATGTTAGGAGGTTGTTAAGATTTTGGAGTGACTTTTCACCAAAGGTATAGCTTACTTGTTTTTTTTTGCTAAACAAGGTATAGCTTACTTAATTATGGAACTTGTTGACTTAGCAAAAAGGGAAGTTCTTCCAATTGACTGCTTGACAGTGCTCATTAGACTTCATAAACTAGTGTCCTCTTATTAAAGAAATTAACAAGTTGGACCTATTTTATCGGTGTGAAAAGTATGTTAACACTTGTAGATGCTCAAAATTTCCTTGTAAGCCACGTGTCACCTCAGGAGTGGGCTGAACATGGGCTGGTCTGTTTGGAGGGGATGTTGAGCCCAAAACTCTACACCAGGCCCGTTGGGTCACCTGATGGTTGATGGTGCTTCTCTCTGGTACTTCTGATCTACTGGGCCATAACATTCATGGGTAAGGTCACGGTAGACAGACGGATTTAGCACCGCAGATCAAAACCATAAACCTTGCTTTCACCAGGATATCCAGTAACAACAACATATGAGGAGTATATTTCGAACAACAGAACCCAAGAGTCAATGTCATAGATTAAAAACTAAACATAATATACTTAGCTTTCACCGTGACTTGCAAAGATAGTAATAGATAAAAAATATATAGTAAATCATAGAACTTAGGAGATTTGGTGAATAAGAAGAGAATTATTTACTGTGCAAACGTACATGAGTCAACATCATTAATTGGGGTAAGTGTTTGGTGGGTGAGAATAAGTCTTTTAGCTGTGGCAGACTAAAAGTGTTTTAGTCTGCCGCGGATCTGTAGGAAGTGTCTGACAGAACTTTGGTTGTCTCCTCCCTTGAAGCTTTTTGAATCAGCTCTCATGAAGGAATTAATTTCAGACCAAGATTCACCAACCCCCCTTCCCTCTTTCTCACCCCTCTTTATAGTGGTGTTAATATCTCGTAGTTTCACTTATTGCCCTCTTAATAATGAGGATTACTATTTACCCGAGAGATAAAAGGGGTGGGATTTGACAAAATCTGTTCGAGATTAAGAAGATAATTTTCATCTGCTGCAGACCTGATTTGGGCTGCGGCAGACAGCTGATCTCTCACTCATTTCTGGTGTTGGGGGTGGTGAGTATTAAATGTTTGACAAGGGGAGTTGAGGTAATTGAATTGACTCATATACGTTTTGCATAATTAAGTTTGATCTTACCATTTTTGCATTATTCCCCAGCAGATCTAATGCTTTTTATGTCACGGCAAATCAAAGAAATTCAGTAAATTAATTCCCTTACCTCCAAACCGTTCTTCCCAAGTTCCATGTTGAGGATAAGCAGGGACCACCGGAGTGCTGGGCTACGATGGTCGTTGCCCTTGAGTGGTGTTAGCTTCGGCGGCCATGGCAGCTTTCTCGGCCTCCCTAACTCTTGTTTCGTCTTTCCCATCATCTCTTTTCTCTGCTGATGTTGCGGCAGATGCTTTATGGAATCGATCTACCGCAACTGATGGTCCAAGAGAAGAAGCGATTATTGTGTTGTAATAATATGTCTTGGAGACCCGTGATTCTCATTAGGAAGGTGCCCTTTTATTGTCTTGAGCTCCGCGCTGAAAATAAAGGGGGGAAAAGAGAGCATCACGTGGGTGCTTCTACTTCTCCCTTTTTGGACTGTTCTGGAGGGTTTTCCCTCTCTTTTTTGGATTATTCTAACAAGTTCCATATCATAGCAGCAGATGTGAGTTTGGGGTTGAGTGGGCCGGCTTGGGTCTTGGACTTAATTAATAGCCTGAGACCATTGCCCCTTATTTTCTGTTGCCGTAGATCACTGGGCTCAATTTGCTTTGGGCCCTCAAAGCAGAAATTTGGGATTTTAGGCCTGGTCTAGTCGTGGTAGAAAAAATGGGCCTCTACAACACTTATAAGTTTTGACTGTCAATTCCCTCAACCCTGCAAAAACTTGTTTAGAGAACGCTTCAATTAAACTGCTACTGCTTCTCTCTCACTCTTCTTGTTGTTAAGAGAACTTTCCCACCCACCAAACCAAGATTTTTTTAATATTGATTTCTATGTATGTGGGACAGTGGGAATTTTACTCTATAGGGGAGATATATAGTTGAGCTGATTTATTTTATAGAATCCTTTACCGGCCATCACGTGGGAAATTGGCAGCCATGTTGAGTTTACTTCATTTTATTGGTCCAATCGAGCCAACCATAAATGATTCTAAACCATAAATTCTTCTAATATAATATGAGGAGTCCAAGTTTATTGTAATAGAGGATGGTTTAAAACTTTAAATAATAATTAAGTTCGAGAAAAAATAATTTAGCTGTAGTTTATAAGTTGTATAGTAGCTCAACCGTAAGAATTCAATGCTGAAACCAATCTTCTATGTTTTTTTTTTGTCCTCCACCCTTTAGTTTTTAAAGTGGGCTAAAAACAAAGAAAAAGAAACTAGATACTAGCTCCATCAAACCCACCCCATTCACTTAGTGAGCGTTACACTAGCTAGGTCCCCCAGTTCATTTTAGAAAAAGTCTCGTAGTGCCTACCAGAATTTCAAGTAGGAATCAACTATCCCTTGTCGTAGGACCCAGAAATCATTGGCAAGGTATTTTGACTATTTTCTAGTAGGTTGAATTTGTAAGGCACAAAATTGATTAAGCCAGCTTCAAAATAATCTAATCAACATTCTCTTTTGCCCACGTTGCCAAAATGGTTTGGCCCATTTTATTGCTTATTGAGTCTCTTTTTTGTAAAATTTGGGAAAATCCATCCTATCTCTTCCATCTCTTCTTGGGTTTTGTTAGAGGAGCCTGATGGGACGCTGGTTCCCCTTGTCCCCCATTCATCTTCTCAATAAAATTAGTCATTCACCAAAAGAAGAAGAAAAAAAAAAAAAAGTTATTAACTACAAATACTAGCTTGTATGAATTATTATCCATGATGTAGAATTTTAAGGACAGTCGCGGTTGTCTATCAGCACTTTGTGTACCTATGGTCCTATCTCTTTGCATGTCATGAAACTTTTGAAGCTTATGTACCTATGCTTTATTGAGATACACTTTAATTGTGGATAATTGTAATTGTTCGTACCACTCCTCTCTTAATTGATGATGATTCTCTCTTAGTTGATGATGATTATTGTCCATACAAATCGTCAACCACAGTTTTTTTGTTTTTTTTGGTTAGAAAGGGAATATTATAAATTAACTGCAAACCATACGTATATAAAAAAGCTCAGCTTTATCAAAAGCTAGTAGGTTTGCCACCACAAACGGTGGATTAGAAAAGTATTAAAAGGGACAATCTAGAGTAAGTCCTAAGTTAGCTAAAGCGTCCGTATATTGATTGGCTTCACAGAATACATGCTTCATCACTAGGTTGGTAAACATCAATAGAAAGTTCCTGCAATCAGATAACAAAGGTTCGATTATTAGATTAATCGTCAACCACAATTGTGATAACCCACCAAATACCTATGATATATAACGGAAACACTTAAAAGTATATTTAACTTTAAAAATATTAACAATATTAAAATGTTTGGAAATTTTATACAAATTTAATTCTGTCTTTTCAAAGATTTGGATTAGACATTATTAAAACGCTTTACCCAAATTCTATTTGACTTTTGGCTGCACGTGTATTCTAAGCGTTTTTTTTGTGCTAAATACGTGTATTGTAAGCATGCAGTGCCATGATGATGACCCGGCCACTTGTGCAGTTGGATATGGCTATATACAAATACAAGCCTACAACTGTAAAGAAATATATGAAATTGGGTTTAGCTTATAAAGACAAACTTAATTAAATGGTCAAAGAATAAGACATTCATCACGAAATTAGTAAATGAAGCAACTCGTTGGCTAGCGACCGACCACTGCAGGACTATGTCTACATGCCCTATTCCATATCAATATTGCACGTTATTTAATTACACTCCATTTGGGAGGAGGAAAGAAATGAAATGGTATAGAAAAAAATAATAATAATAAATAAAAATTTAAATTTAAGAATATTCTCTCATTTTCCTTGTTTGGAAGTTTAAGTAAGAGGGAATGCAAGGGAATGGTAAGTTTGGGAGTTTAAGTGAAGGAAATGGAATAGAACACTCATTCCTCTGTATTCCCTCCAAATCCCAAATTTTCATTCCCCCAAAAATTGGGAGGAATAGGAGAGAACGGATTTAGGTTTAATGATTTTTTCACCAAACGTCTCAAAATGCCCTTAGTATTTTTGTAAAATCCTAAATTACCCTTATAGATTTGATCTTTTATTTTTCTCAGTTCCCATGGTATTTCTATAATATTGTATTTCTAAATGACCATGCATAGACCTTTAACAATGTCAATTTTCTTTTAAAAGTTTATTTTGTTGACAATGAATTTCGAATTTCCATTTATTGAGATTATATTTTAGTTTATATAGCTTAGATTTTGTTCTTGTTTATAATTAAGTAGATTTTATACCACATGTTGTCTTGTATTGATTTCTCTCTCTGTTAGCAAGGGTTAGAAAAATAGAAATAAGCTCCTATAATATTTCTATAATATTATTGTGACACCACAAGGTGTCATATATGGTGTGCTAATTCTATAGATTAATCCTACATTTTATAAAAATAAAGGATATTATAGTAATGTTGTTATAAAATAATTCATTTTCATTCCTTCTAATATTACTTCCAAACAAGGTTACTTACATTCCATTCCATTCCTCTATTTTAAAACATCCAAACAAGATTATTTAGTTTCATTTCATTTCATTCCATTCCATTTCATTTCATTCCCTTATAATTTATTCATTTCATTCCCCTCTAAACTCCCAAACGAAGTCTTAGTTGTGAGCCAAAAAAGTTGCACTTCGAAAAACATGAGAAGTGTGCCAAAAGGTAAACAAAAGCAATCGGCCAATTTGGAGGCATACTTTAGGGCCTCTTGTTAAGTAGTTTTGTGTTTATAATAGCCATGTACTCATTGGAGGTGGCTTTGGTGTTAAAATAACACACACACAATCACAATTAATATTCTTTAAACATTTTAAATCAAGTTTAAAAAAAAAAAAAAATTAAAGATTAAACATTAGAGTGTAGTAATAGTTTTAAATAAACATAAGACATATGCAAATCAATTATTTTTAGAAAAATCAAATAATGCATGTCACTTTTATTGGCATTAACATATACCATGTATGAATATTTTTAACCTTATTGATAATAAAAACCTGATTTAAAAACATAAATTAACCTTATTGATCAACAACTACAAAAGTAACACTAATTTATCACAAACATTAACTAAAAGGAGTGATTAATAGACTATTGATAGCATCTTAGATGTCCACGTTAATATTAGCATTGAATTAAGATTTTTTTTTTCCAATGTCTACAATTCAAATTGCAACCTAATTTCCAATAAATAATTGAAAAAAAAAATACACAGGTCTAGAAAAAAAAATAAAAATTGCACAACAAATCAGATATATATGTTTAGTAGACACATCATATGAGAGAGAGAGAGTGTGTGTGAGATTTTCGAGATCTAATACATAAATGCTAATATTAACGTAAAGGTTAATTCAATATCAGCATTTTTAAATAAAATTTATGTATAAATGCTAATATTAACGTAAATATTTATGTATAGACCCGTAAATTAATATTAATATAATTTAACTTATTGTGGCCTTTTAAAGAAAAAAAAAATGCTGATATACCCGTTCTTTAATCTTTAGTGGTGCTATAAGCAGACTATTGGGGCGGTTTCTCCGAAAATGGATTTTTTATAGTTAACTTACATTTTCCCTAAAAACTTGTGCTATAATATTTGCAATTAAAAATATTTTTGCTATAATATTTAGCAATTAAAAAATTTTGTTTTACTTTTTTGTTTTATTTTATTGTTTTACTTTTTTTTTTGAACTTTTTTTTTTTTTTTTTTTTTTTTTTTTTTGATATATGATAGAAATTCTAATCTAAACTCACACACACGTATATTTTGAAGATCACGGGGATCGAACCCACACCCTCATAGATGGGTGGAAATTTTGGGAAGAAGGATTACTACTAGGCCGAATACTCAAGTGACTCGGTATTACTGTTGAGTGTTGAGTATTTGTTTTAAATTAATATTAACAAATATAAGATGAGGTTATTTTGAAATATTCGAATAGCTTACATTAAAAAGTACTTTAATTATAATACTTTAGATATAGATTTTATGCCCTTATTAAAAAAATAAAAAAATAAAAAAATAAAAATCGTCACAGGTTATATCATTTTATCAGCATTCCACCTTTTTTGATATCTACGGTGGAAATCTTGAGCACACACAGCATAGGCTTTATCACTTCTGCGAGAAATTTGGTGACTATATCTTTCCAACGGTTTAGTGCTAGAAAGGGTTGCTGCCAAATTTTTATAGCACATTCTTCCCGTAGCGCGAAGACTTAAGCAGCATTTGTGGTCCAAGTTGTTTTGCGAAAGGAAAACAAAACCCTATATTTGTTGCAAACATCCGAGAGTAATTGCTTTAAAGGGGCATGCCCTTAAAACTTGAGTGGATGGTCTAAAAGGTCGTGGAGAAAGTTGTGTCCGACCCTCTGATGCTACAAAGACCATTGCTACATATACTGACAAGATTGCCAAAATGGCAGGGTGCTTGCAAAGCTGCTTTGCCATAATGTTAATTACTTGGCAAAGCTTCCTTATGGTTATATGGATGCATCGTGTGTGGTTTAGGGTATTTATATATATGATTTGTGCGTGAGATAGAAAGAAACTGCATGTCTTTGTATATGTTGTCATCAAAATGCATTTATGTTATGTTTCATCTATGTGGTTTAATGTAAACTTCTAACTTCATGAATAAATGCAAAGTAATCAATATGCTTTATTGATTGAAACTCATATGCATAATATTGACATATGATTAGGGACATCCTGGCATATTCGAACCTCTGACTTGAGACCAATTATACCATGTATCTGTAAGGAATGTGATCTCACAATTAAATATCGCCCCACTAGTTACTATTGACATATCACAAGCAAGAATCTTAATGTCAAAGATTTAGACGGAATGACTCTTTTGAAAACGACTCAAACTTAAGATACTTGAATAAAAACTTTCAAAATTAAGGGATTAAAATGAAAATTACACCAAACTTAGGGGGTCAAATGCTGACTTTGGTCCTTATTTAGAAAGTTCTTTAATAAATTTAGGGCTAAAATTATACTCTTAAAACAATACCGACCTAAAACCCAAAAATAAATAAATAAATAAGAGAAAAAAATAAATAAAAGAAACCTATATAATTCAATCATGATGGTTGTAAGTTGCAACATGGGCCTCATATGAAGTCACGACAAAAATTAAAATCATTGTGGCCATGATATAGGACAACGACAGCACTAGGAGCTCTTACAAGGGGGTCAAGTAAATACAAATCTTTTATTAATTTAAATCTGAATGCATAAGAGGGTGTGGACCAACCTGTTAGGATTCCGATTGCAAATCATTTGAGCATCTTTATTAGTTAATGTCTTCCACCATGAAAACTACAAGTCCTTTTCAACAAGATATATATAATGTGTCTATGTTCTTGCTCGAAAACTCTCATGCGGTAATAAATTAAATCCTAGAAGTAAGAGAAGATTATTATTTTTCCTTTAAATTACACTTTACTCTCTTGAGCTATGAGATTAGACTGTCAGCATCACATTGAACCCCCCTCCTCCTTCGTAAATTTGAATGATTCAATATGTCCCTGTGGTCCTGTGGACAACGAATATAAAACAACCTATTACCTTTAATTCTTGTAAACACAATTACACTTATATTATTTTAAATAAAAGATATGATAGTTCATTTCCATAGATACATTTACCCCTATCTAATTGTCGGTGCCATGGTTACCATGTCTTAATCCCTTTCCTTAATTGTGCCTGAGTTGTTCATGGGGTGTTCAGAATTCATAGTGAATTACCCCAAAAAGGGCTGCCCCTTTATATTCTCCTTGTAAGGTGAAATAGGTTCGGTTTTCCCTCATTATATGCAGAGATCCCATATATATATATATATATATATATATATATATCTAGTATTTATTGATTGACTTTGATCGTCAGCCCAGGTAAGACCATGGCTACTGCAGTAGTGAGAAACAAGACCAATAGGCAATATATGACAGTGAAGCTATTTGACCATGCCATGGCAATTATAGGAGAGGCTGTTGGGATGGTCTAATTCCCTTAAAATTAATTTTAATGCATGACTCGAAGCAGGGAAAAAAAAGAAAAAAGGCAGCTCATAGAAAATGTGTCATACTCATATACCTCCTACGTACCCAAATGAGCTACCCTATGAATTTTGTACAACTTTTTGGGCCAGGTTACTAGGTTCAAAATCTATAGATTGGCCAACAAACAACATTAATTTAAGTAACACAACTCAACAAGGTTGCATATGCCCATTTCCAATTTGAAAAACAAAAGACCTCACTACAATAAATTTCATCTTCAGCGACAACTCAAAGTCGTTGTTGATGCTTTAAAAGTCGTCGTTAATGTCACCCACGACCACAATGTCATTGTTAATAGTGGTTGCGTGATTGCGTTTGCTTTGTTGCTATTCGATTTTCTGGAGCGATATTTTGTGGACGCTAATACGATACCATCAATTGTCGTCCTTAATGGTGACTCTAATTGTTGTAAATAATTGAAAATTCCATTATTCAAAATCTCAATTTCCTCCATTTTCTTTCAACTATATGCGTTTGGATGAGTTTATTTTGTATATTTTATCTATTGTTAATGTATAGATGTACCCTAAAAGGAGTTATATATATATATATATATATATATATATATATAGAAATATTTTAATTTACAGGAAAAGATTTTTGTTTTACTTTTAAAATGTGTCAGTGTTGAATATTTGTTTTAAATCAATATTAACAAATAATATGAGGATATTTGAAAACCTAAAAAAAAAAAAAAATACTTTAAATTATAAGAGTTTAGATATAGAATTTTTATGCCACTATAAAAAATGATAATCACAGGTTACATGATATCATTTTAATGGAATCCGTGGGGTTTTAGAAAATTTGTTAACACACTTATAATAGACTTCATTGCTTCTTTTGTAAATATTTCCACTCCATCTTTCGTAGTACTGTTTGATTTGAGAAAGTATACATGACAATTGTTTGAGCCTCAGGCAGCATTTGTTGTCCAAGTCCTCTCGCCTGTGAAAAATATAATCATACATTTGTTGTGCACATTTGTTGGTAATACCGCCAATGCATATACCCAAGAAAATTTTGTAGTTTCCTTTTCAAGTTTGTGGAGGTAATAGCTAGGTAGCCATTCCAATATAATTGTTTTTTTCTTTACATATCTTCTGGTGCAGTTGGTGTCCGACCCTCTGATGCTACAAAGAGCACAAAAGGAATTCTCTCTATTTTGAAATCCCTACATTTGATTAATTTTATAATTCAGATTAAATATTACAAATTTAACCATGTACAAACTGTCACGTCATTTAAAATTTTATGTGGCAGTATGTATACGGTTAGATTCAAGAAATAAAATCTAAAACATAAAATGAAGCAAATTAAGAGGTTTTGAAATGAATAGTATCTTATTCCAAAAATTCCCAAAGAGCATTGCTACATATTGTTTGAATAAAACAGATTTGTATTAATTAAATTACGTACTCAAAGTTTTATTCAAACTACAATTTAATTAATTATCTGACTTCTTAAGTTTAAAAGGGTGTGCTTGGTCAGAATTATGCCTTAATGACAAAAACTTTTTACGTTCTAAACCAATAAGCACTAACTTATTGAATTCCAAATCAAACAATAAACAAATCAGATTATCTCTAAGTAAAATTTGAACACGGATTTACCATCCTCGATATGAATTCTGTAGTATTTATAATAAAATTAACTTCGAATAAGAATGTACAATCAGATACAATTAAACAAAATAATAGTATAATATTATATTCAAGTACATACACTTTGGATGTGAATATGAACAACAGAAACTTACGATAGGAGAAGTTTCATGTTACTCGTAGACACTTCAAGAACTCGAATTGTAGAAATCACACTTAGCAAATCTAGATACACACTTAAAATACACTTTAGAACACTCAAACACAATGTTTAACACCCTCATGAACACTTTGAACACACTTTGATCACAATTTGATCTCCTGTACTATGGAAAACTCGTGCGCGGGGATTAACTGTCTTCTTTGTCTTCTTTTATACCTTCATCGAGCACCAATTTCTTCAATCAAACAGTTATCTTCCATTTCAAATTTCAAATCCTTGCGAGATTGATTCAAGGCAAAGAGATATTCTTCAAGGCAGTGATTACACGTGTCTTGTAATTATACAGATCATAAATAAACCGTTATTTAGCAGTTTCTTAAAATGAAACTGTCAGTAATTGATTTTCAGATAAGAAAGGTACACCTCGAGGTGACCTCGGGCTCACAATTTGGGCTTACTGTTTATAATAAAATGAATCCACCAATTGGGCTTTATCTTGGGCTTAAATGGTAGTCTTAATTTAATAAATAATTTATCTAAACCCAGGCCCATCTGGGTCAAAAATTATTTAAAGTGCAAACTGCAAACACATATATTAGGAAGTATGAACATTGCCAAAATGGCAGCTGGGTGATTGCCAATCTGCTTTGCCATGATGTTAATCACTCGGCATCGGCAAAGCATAGAAAAAGTTTCTTTAGATGGGTATGCAATTGCATGCTTGCTTTATGGTATTGAGTTTTTATATGGTTTGTGAGTGAATTAGAAAGAAACTGCCTTTTATTTATGTTTCCATCGAAATGCATTTATGCTTCATCCATGTGGCTTTCTGTAAACTTCTAACTTGACTAATTAAATGCAAAGTAAATAATATGCTTTTTTGAAAATTCAATTAATACGTGCTATGTTGCATTTTTTTCCCCTTACAAAACAGTGGAGAAATGAGGATTCAATTCTAGGGATAATTTGATCGAGTTACAAGCATAGTTATCAACTAGTTACAAACCCGTGCGATACAAGGAAAAATTACTTAAAATGAAATCTAAAGAATTATTGGTCTAAATATGATTTTTTTTATCTTTTATATTTTATCTAAATATGAAAATTGATAATTATTAAAAGACATTTATTATTATTGTGTTTATATATAAAATATATTATAGTATCCGACATTTATTATGATTGTGTTTATATATATGGAACAATATATTATTTCTATTAAAGAAAATATAATGTGTCAAGATTCTAATGAGATGTTTAATTATAGAATAAAATTTTCAATTTGAAAAATATATATTAAAATAATAAGGTGTAAAATTGTGAGAGTAGCTCATGTGGCGCAATAATATGAAATCAACCAAAAGTAAAAAAAACTTCAATTTTACATTATAGTATAGATTCCATTTTGTTCCGTTTCGGCAGGAATTTCTCGTATCGGAATGAGAAACCCCACACCCCCCATTTCATCTTGGCCCAAATTCCGGTCTGTTCGGCCAATACCGGCCCGTTTCGGCCAATACCGACCAAATATTGGTCGGTATGCAAAAAAGCCTTTTTTTTTCTTTTTTTTTTCTTTCAATCTTGAAAAAAAAAAAAAAAGCTCTCAAACAAATTGTAGTTTTAATAGTCTATATCTCAATAAAGTTATCATCATTTATTATGTGATAGTATTTTATATAATAGTTGTAATTTTATTTATATTTCTTATTTTATTTTGTTCTTTACAATTAGAATAGATGTGAAGTATATCATAAAATATATATGAAGTTAACAAAATAATAAATTGGATCTACCAACAAAACATATTAAAAAAAAAAAATCTTTTATCATAAAATGATGTTAAAAAAGTTTTAATACTTGGTTTTAAATTAATATGTTATAAATTTGATAAATAGTTAGATATATACAGGCCTGGCCCTAGCCTTAAGCGAAATAAGCAATCGCTTAAGGCCTCAGCCCAGAGGAAGGCCCCATTTTTTAAAAAAGCAAGCAAGTATTATTTTTTCCTCTTCTCTTTTGAATTCTGATATTTTTTCCTCTTCAGCAGCTCTCTTTGACCCTCTCACCGAATCTCTCTTACTCTCTCGCTCCAAGGCTCCAGTTCACTTTGTTTCTCCATCTCTTCTCTATAACAGGCACTACCCCTCTTGTTTTTTCTTTGTTTCTTTCGCTCTCTCTCCGTCTCCCCTTCTCTGTTGTCTTCTCATCTCGACGCATGGACATATCTGTGGGCTGAGCTCAATTGCTTAGATATGTGGTCGTGGCTTAGTCGAAGCTTCAACTCTCCCTTTCAAGCATTTTGGTTCTTTTTTTTGTCTCCCTTGTAATTTTCTGAAATGGGCTTCACTCCTAATTTTTATCTTTTGTTTTTTCCGGATTTGTGGCCTATCCATAGCTTCTACCAATGATCTCCATTTTTTTTTTCTTCAGGTCCTCTTTTCTTTTTAGTTTTTTGGTTTGTGATAGTTATTTAATAAAATATGTTTGTGGTAAGAGATATTTTATATTAAATTTTAGGAGTATAATATAAAATTTGTGTATGAAGTTATGTGAAATTTGATTTGAAGATGAAGTTATGACCTTTGAGATTAATAATTTACCCACAATTGTTTGAAGCTTTACTTGATAATCAGAAAGTTAATGACAGTAAAGACACCAAATCAAATTCAAACACTCTCAATAGAGAGACCACCAAATATCAACCCCTTGATTCTCTCTAAACCATTTAGAGTGTATCGTTGTACATCCCTTAAATTTATTAGCATAACTGATTTTTTTTGCTGTAATTATAAATCCCTACATTTTAGGGAATTGTTCTTGCAATATTTAGTATATATACAATACCAAAATCACCACAGATTGTGTGGTTTTCAAGCCAATATATTTTTCCTATTTAAGTATTTTGTACTCTTTCAAAACTCTATGCATTTTGTGCAAATAATTTTGGAATCATAGCCAATAATGCAAAAAAAAAAAAAAAAATAAACTTATAATATATATATATATTTTTAAAAGACCCCAATTTGAAATTGACTTGAGACCCCCAAATGATTGATCGGCCTTAGATATATATATATATCATATTACTAATATATAGATATTAGCGATAAACCCAAAATGGAATGCCGGAATTAAGTGGTACCGAAATATTCCATTCCAGTGAACAAACTGGATCGGCACTGAAACGGTATTCATAAATTCTCTTGACTCATTATTGCTGGTCATAGAATTCAAAATTTAAAGACAATTTTATATTCCTTTATCTTACATCTATACTAAAAGACAATTTTTATATTCCTTTATCTTACATCTATACTAAATTTTATATTAGCAATTGCTTTCAGGAAGTGACACTTCTGAAGGAATTATTGCCCTCCAAAAGGGAACTTGAGTGATTTTATTTTATTATTTTTTTTATTTTTAAATGAATGCTCTGGAAGTTCTTCTGGAATTAGAAAGGCAAATGTGAAAGCACAGCTGGTCGGATGTGATGCACTATGTCTACATACATCTCATTTGTTTCCATTTGGGTGTAAATTCATTTCACGCTAGGCCCAATTCATTACTCATCCCCACTTTCTACACACTATATAAATTCACTTTATACCATTTTTTGGTTAAGTAATTTTCGTTTTGTACCTAGATATATAATGTGAAAGCAATTAATTTTCTCAAACTTGATCTTGAATGAAAAAGAAGGTCCGAAGTAAAGTGTAAAAACATTATTTCCACTTTTCTCCAATTTTCCTTTACAAATGGTTCCAGGGTGTCTATGGCCCTCTAAGATGTGGAAAGTGGAAAACCCCTCTTTAATCTTCATATTGCTAACAGGGACAGGGATGTTGATCCTTTCATTCTTTTCTTCTTTTGGATGAATTTTTAGATCTACCTCGAGCTTACTTTGGCACTGCAAAGTATATTTTGGTGCAAAACCATTGGCAGAAAAAGAGGTGCAGAAAGGCAAAAGTGAGAGCTAGGAATGATTTATGGTCTAGATTCTAAAATAATGCTATATGCTTGTGACTTTTGTATTTGTAATATGTACACAATTTTAACTCTATCATTTCTCATATGGGTTAAGTGTAAGTAATTGTCTTATTTTGTTTATTGTGTAAATATATATATATTTATATATATATATATATATATAAATAAGTCTTTTTAAAAAGGGGAATATAAGAAATAAGCAAAATAAACTAACAGAAATAAACTCGTCCAAATAGACAAAAAGAATATTAATGCCTATAGCAAAACCGTACAAAAATTGATAATTTGGTTTGGAAACATGTTGCACTGAGAGAAAATAGAAAAGATAATTAATGCCTAAAAGGAAAAAGAAGAATATTAGTTATGTGACCCACCACTTCATGATGAGACCTATCATTTTTGTGAGAGGAGGGAGTACGTATTTTATGTACTTTCAGAGTATTATATATCCCACTATTTCTGTGATAGGAAGAAATATACATTTAATATACTCCTGGAATATTATATAATTTTTAGTTATGGTACAATACATTTAAGAAAGCTGCAAATCAAATCCCTCAGTACAAATTGTACAATTAAGTCCTTTGGTTTACTTAATACTATAATGTCAATAGGGAATGATAATATGTCATGCTGAACAGAATATAACAAACAATGAGTTAATAATGATTGGGATATAGGAAGTGCACAAATAAAGACAAGAAGATGAGGAAGACAAGTTGCCAACTTATTATTGTTAAGTGAAGAAATTCTTTGGGCCGTTGTGGGGATGGTCCCATGGTGGGGAAGATGCAATGAGATGCGTGTCATTGAATATTAATTAATAGACTGTTAATGTAGGATTAATTATTAAATTTTTTACATAATAAAAATTGGGACAAAATATTTTCATTCTATTAGTAGGTCTTAAAAATTAGATTTATGATAAAATTTATCATTCATATAAGAAGATGGAGTACTACAATTTTACTCTAAGATTGAGAGTAACTCATAATTTTCTAAAATATAATTAAAAAAAAAAAAAATCAGAGAGATGACAAAGTGGAGTAGGATTTTAGAGGAAAATTAGGATACCATGAGAAGGAGGAGTAAATATGGGATTTAACAGTTGTGTCCTAGAAAAACACTACTTTCTTTTTTTCCTTTTTTGGTAAATGAAAAAGCATTACTTTCTCAATTTTTACGTACGGACAAATTATATAATATTTTGAAAATACATTATATATATATTTTTTTTCATAAAAATAGTGGATCTTATTATGAATTTAATTAACGGGACTCATGATTTTTGTAAAATTAGAAAATACGCATTTAATATACTTTCGAAGAATAATATAATTACCCTACGGGGATTTATCAATCAAATCCGCATTAATTGTTCTCATCTATAAAATATAATTAAAATTTTTAAAAGTTACATGGAATATTCGGTCACAATCCCATCAGATGAACTACAAATATCAAACTCAGAATAAAAAATATTTTTAGATATGGATAGGCATGCCACCTTTTTAATTTTGGACGAAAATATCGAAACCAGTTCATCGCAGGTTTCCCATGCCCTTGTTCGGTGCAGGAACAAGTTGCATTAAAAAAAAAAAAAAGGTACAATACATCGAGAAAAGTTAACCTTACCTATAATGAATAAATATTTAGTGCTCAAGAGTAATATTCACTCCTAAATCCTAATGATAATTTCTACTATTTATATGAGATGAATGATCAAGAAGGTATGTTTTTACTATAGTATTAAATAATTTTCCACATGTCATAAATATAGTTAATAAGGAGAAAAAAAAAAAAACATAATATAACTTTTAGGGATTAACAATGAAAAATCGACAAAAGAAGGTAATTATAAGAGAAGGAGACAAAGGCTAGAAGAGGAAGAACACTAGTAGAAGGAAGTTTATCAAACAATTTAAGCAACAAATAAGTTTACGTGGTGTTGCACTTACCAAATCACTATATTATTATTATTTTATCTAATGTAAAAATTATATTTTAAACATATATTATTTTATCTAATGTAAAAATTATATTTTAAACATATAGAGGGAATATATGAATATCAACCAAATCATTATCAAACCTGTATCAATCTATTTTATAATAACCTCTTTAACATAAGTTATATGACACATTATTTATTGAACACGGTTTGGTTACAAATCAGTTTGCTACAACCCATTATGTGATAACTTATAAGATCATTCACATGTATTATTTAAAGAAGTCACATGACTAATTAAATAGGTTATGTGACTAAAGTACACGTAGATGATCTTATTAATTGACACTTAATGGGTTATAATAAACTAGTTACAAACCAGTTTGTAACCAAACTTTGTTCTTATCTATTAAAATGAAAAATAAATAAGCTTATGTGGACTTGGTGTTCCCCAATCATCCTTAGTGTTGTCAAATCATTATTAAGTTGTACTTTCATCATGTAATTAAGGTTTTTAACTTAACACATTAATGAAGAAGATGTCAAATATAATAAATTAAAAAAGAAATATTAACAAAGGTAGAGAGAGATCTGATAGGCTGATTTCCAAACTTAATTCTTAATTCAAAAGAAAATGTACAATACATGTACAACCTTTTAAAGCACAAACTCAAAGCAAATATGGGAATTGAGTCCTAGTCTCCTAGAAAAACACTACTTTCTCAACTTTAATCTTGATTAATTAATTATTTGTTACTCATCTATAACTATAAGATAATCCCTCTCTCATGAGTTGCCACGTAGGAAACTAGAAATATGAAAGTGAGATCTTAGTAAAATACTAAACAAAACAAAACATAGTAAAAAAAACATATGGATAAACATAGTAATAGCACACAAATTTCCTTATTCGGTGCGAGAACCAAGTTGCTTCGGAGATCAAATAAAATAAAATAAATAAAAGGAAATTAAATCCAAAAAAGAAAAAAGAAAAAAGGAAAAAGAAAAAAAGGAATATTAATTGAAGTACAAAAGAACTATACCTTCAAACGCAAAAACTATCTCTCTCTTTCTCTCTCTACCTGGTTTCCGTACACCTTTCTTTCTCTTTCTCAAGAATTATCAGTTCTGAAAGAGCTCCCTTCAGTCTCATAATAATATATATATGTGCAGCTCCACTGTGTGTGTGTCTGTGTAAATATATTTATTTTTATATAATTTCTTACTCTCTCTCTCTCTCTCTCTCTCTCTCTCTCTTTCTTTCTCTGTGTCTATTTGTATCTGACCCAAATATTTGTTTTTTCAATTAATTTTTTTTTTAATTTTCTATCTGGGGTTCTTGGTATTTCTGTGGCGGGAAGGAGTTAAATTGGCGGGAACCAACGGTCATTTCCGAGGTTCTGGGAATTGGGTTTTGCTGGGATTTGGGTTTTGGAATTGAGAATTTTTGTTGGTGGGGTTTTTGGGAATTTGATTGGGATTTAGATGGCAAACCCATCTGGGACTCATCAAGAAGCGTCGTCTTCTTCTTTCAATGGACACGTGGCGGCAGCCGGAGGGAACCCGAGCAACGGGAACTCAGGGGCGGCGCCGGAGAACTCGGCCATGAAGCACAACCCGGGTATCTCTTTGGACTGGACCTCGGAGGAGCAAGCTGTACTTGAAGAAGGGCTAGCTAAGTGAGTAAAAGATTAGCTTTTTTTATTGTGTGTTTTCTTTGTTGGGTTATGAATGGATTTTGGGTTGTGAGTGGTAACTTGTTTTGTTGTTGGGTTATTTGAGGTTTTTGTAGTTATAGTTCAATTGGGTTTTGAGAATTTTGATTGGATTCTGGGTTGTGAGTGGTAATTTGAGTTATTGTTGGGTTATGTGAGGTTCTTGAGTGAGATGGGTTTTGAGAATTAGGATTGGCTTTTGGGTTATGAGTTGTAATTTGAGTTTTTGTTGGGTTATTTGAGATTCTTGTAGTTATTGTTCAATTAGGTTTTGAGGATTTTGATTGGATTTCGAGTTGTGACTGGAAAGTTGGATTTTTTGTTGGTTTATTTGAGGTTATTGTACGTTGAATTCAGTTGGTCCTGAGAAATATTATGGTTTTGGGTTCATGAGTTTTGAAAATTTTTATTTTCTGTAATCTTTATTAACTATCCGTGTCATTTGGGTTTATGTAGTTCAAAATTTAATTTGGTTTTGAGAATTGATTTCTTGGATTGAATTTTGAATTTTCAGTTTTGCTATTTGTTTTTTTTTTTTTTTTATTCCTTCTTGGGTTATTGGTCAAAGTGAAAGTTATTAATTGTAGTTTGTGTAATCTAATGAAGCATTTGTGAGCTTTTAATATATTTTTCATGTTAATTCCAGTTCATGTGTGATTCTTTCATCCAAATAATATAGTTGTGTTACTTACCTTGCAGATTTTCCTCGGAATCAAACATTATTCGATATGCAAAGGTAGCTATGCAACTGCAAAATAAGACAGTCCGAGATGTGGCTTTGCGTTGCAGATGGATGACTGTAAGTTCTATTGCTGTTCTTGCTCACTTCTTTTCTTAATAACCATCAAATTAGTGTTTCTTAGAATTTCTGGAAAAAAAATGCAGGTGCTTTAGTCAAAAAAGCGAATTAATAACCTGCAACAATAGTCAAGTGGGCTGAGGTAATGGCTTCTCCATCTGTAGGGAATTAGTCTCAACTAGAAATGGGTTGGGGACACCCTTTTGTAAATTAAAAAAAAAGAAAAAAAGAGAGAAATAAAATGAATAGACCTAAATCTTTTAGAAGATTGCGCTAGGAAATGTGTTAGGTTCAATAAATTTTCTAATTTTTGTTATGAGATATCTTTCAGTTCAAATAACATCGTCCAATTGTGTACGCAGTACACACATGGTATCTTATTGTATGCGAGCCATCTTTTGTCCGTGATCATCTAAGAATTTGGTTCTTGCACCAATTGAAAGTAGGTGTGTCAACTTATCCCAATGAGGGGACGAGGTGGGGGCAGGTGAAGAATGGTAAACTGAGGGTGGGTCAGACTTCCCTCCTACTGTCTTTCTTTCTTTCCATTTCCACCAACAATCTAATTTACAGAGTTCCATCCCATTAGTCAGCAGCACCATTTTAATTGGAATCTGGGCCTCGGATCACATAATTTCTTTTGTGTGAGTGTTGACTCTGTTTTTTCTCCTTTTTTTTTGGTTAATTATTGCACAAGGTGGGGCTGGTCAGTGTGGGAGATTTTTTTTTCAAAGTAGTGAAGGGAAGGGGAACCCGTACCTTTCCCCATTGCCATTCCTAATTGAAAGTCTTGATTCTATTAATGGGCCCTTTTGATCAGCTTTAGTGTCCATGATTCTTACTTGGGTCATAGTAGTTTTGAGATCTAGTTTTATTTATCGTTAGGGTATATTATGCAGCTAGGCCTATTTTGGATTTAAGGGTTAAAATTAGGTTTTCTTAGGGTTACTTAATGTATAGAGGGTTGTAATTGTATTTGCATTCATCAGTTGGGCAGTACGAGTGGGATGTTTCTTAAATAACATGCTAAGGCATGCCTTGGTGGATTTTAGGTGACAGTGGCTGAAGCATCCTAGTGTAAGGAGGGTGAAGAAAGAGTGTCCAAAAGGGCTAGTCCTTGAAAATGCCCAGTTTTTTTTTTGGTCATTTGTAAGGAATCTTAGAAAAGATCGATTGGGACTTTCTCCCATAGAGTTAGTCTCTTTTCAAAGGGTATAACTTTGAGTAAGAGTAAGTTGTTTTCCCTAGGAGAGATTGAGGAGATTTTGGATCCGGTGGAAGTGTTGGTATGTAAGGTTAGTTCTTTACCTATGTCTTCTCCGAGGCTGTGACTTGGTTCATATTTTAAGGCCCAGGGGGTGTGGAATGCTATCATTGAGAAGATGGAGAGGAGGTTAGCTAGCTGTAAAAATTGTATCTGTTTAAGGAACTGACCCAAAATGAGCGATTCCTACCCCTGGATGTCTACCACCTCTTACAGATAAAAATGGGTTCGGGCAGGAGAGTTACGTTGATCAAAGCACTTTTTTGAGCATTCCTATATACTTCATCTCTCTTCACTGGCTAACATGAGTAAGATGTACAGGGATTTGTTATAGGGAAGCAGTGAAGGTGAATTTAAATTTCATCTGGTAGATTGGTAAATTGAATTGTGGTGTGCTGTTCTTTTGAAAAACTTTGAGAGAGATGGTTATGGTGTTATGGTAAGAAACATCATTATCTTTGATGCTGAGTTACTGCTTGTGAAATATTGAGGTGAAGCGTGTGTTCATCGGTCGTCAAAATGGGTGAGAGGATCTGATGACCAAGCCAATGGAAAAGCATTAGGGGCAAGTGGGAATTTTTCTTTTTCAAGGTTGTTTGCTTTGAGTTAAGTGATGGCAGAAAGGTTCAGTTTTGTGATGTTTGGTGTGGTGATTTAGTGCTGAAGGATTGGTTTCCAGACTAGTTTGATAGCTGTAACTGAAAATGCGTGGAGAAAGCGCTCAGCATTGGAGTATCAAATTTATGAGTTGATACATCTCTGTACTTGTTCTCTTTTGTTTGAATATAGTATTTTATAGTCTTCTGATTAGTTCTTTTTGTTTCCTCCAGAAAAAGGAAAATAGCAAGAGAAGGAAGGAAGACCATAACTTAAACAGGAAAAACAAAGATAAAAAGGTATGAATTACAGTTATTTTGGGCTATCTATTATATGATGTTTTGGTAAGTTGTTAAAACTCTAATTTGTTTGATTTATTCTTATTAGTTCCCTTGCTTAATCAGTGTATCTATGCATCTTGTGTTGAGAATTTTCTAAAACTAATAATGTTCCATCTCTCTCTCTCAAGGGGGAAGCACAACCGAATTTTATGAGCTTGAGAATTGTTGTAAAATAGAAAGGCAAGAATAATGTAAAAGGTAGAGAGAAAAGAAATTGGAAACAAATGGTTCGGTCATGAAGACCTACGTCCACGCACGAAAGCCCTTGACGGCTACACTTTTACTATCTTCTCTTAGTGTTACAACATACCCAATGTAGGGTTTATATATATATATATATATTTTTTGATAGTTCAATGTAGGGTTTATATAGAAACCTAAAACTAGGTTTACATACAAGTATATGGGCCTACACTAACTTTGGGCCTCATGGGCCACACATAATATCTCTAACAAGAATGAATAAGCCATTTATTGATATATGACATCAACATGGCTTTATTACATCAGATCCTTTTTTTTTTGGGGGTTGGGGAACTACATTGTCTTTGGGGAATATGACATTGTTATTTGATCTTGAGTTTTGGAACTGAAGTTTTTGCTGATTCTGGAAGCTGAATTTATCAGATTGCAGCAGATTTAGCCCAAACGGAACTGCAAATATTATATTTAATACCCTAAATATGAATTGCACCACATCCCTGAATATTGTGTTGAAATATCTTTACATGTAGAGTAGTAACTGTAAACTTAATTGTTAGTGGAATTTGCATCCTTGTGAAGTAAATGGAAATATTATGCCACGAAAGCTCGGCTACCATTTTTTCTTGCCTTTTGGAAAATGCCTTTCTGTGTATTGAAGAATAATCAGAAGGTAATTCATCTTTTGTGATGTTCATGCTATTATATTTGCGTGTTCCCTATGTTATAAAAAATATTTGCGAGTAGGATTGATTAGTGGAAAGGCTTAATGTTTTGTTTAGAACAACGTAATCTTAAATTGACATTTCTTTTTTGGCACTAGCCCGAGGATTATAATGCTTTTCTCATCACCTGAATGAAATGAGGCTCTGAATGTTTAGATTACCCAGTTTTATTTACAGCATTTTTTTTTCTTCCATTAGAACAATGTAGTCTTGGATTGACATTTTTTTTTTTTTTTTCACTAGCCCGAGGATTATAATTGTTCTCATCACCTGAATGAAATGAGGCTCAAGTGTTTGGAATACCAGTCTTTTTTTCTTCTTTTTTGCTGAATAAAAAGAACTTTATTGAAATCAAAACAAGGGAACACTTCTGCTCGACCGAAATGTGAAAAACAGGTAAATTAGCCAAATAGGAAGGGATCCAATGTGATTACACAACAAAGCCCCGAACCCTACATCGAGGGCGGCTAAAATGACATACATCATGGAACAAAACCCTACAACAAGGGTGGCAAAAACAACAACAAGAATAACAACAGTAACAACACAACAACAGAAATCTCATCAAACAACAAAACACAAGCAACACAAAACACAAGTTTTATTGACAGAATTTTTATCTTCTTCTATAATCCTTTGAAGATAGGGGTGTATACACATGTATATCTTGCTGCAATATTTTGGTTCTTCTTATCTGTTGAGTACCTGTTTCTTCAATCACCGAATGCTCATTAATTACTTTTGTATTTGTTTCTCAGGAAAGAGTCAATGATCCTTCAGCTAAGTCGTCTCACTTTGCGGCACGACCCAATGTTCCACCATATGCTCCACCAATGATTCCTGTGGATAATGACGATGGAATCTCATTCAAAGGTCAGGTTATATAGTTTGTTTCTATTTGCTGTATAGGTCTCAATAGTTCCAGTGCACGGCATCATATGCTTGCTCGTTTCATGGATGCTTTTATTGCTACATAAACTCATTTCTATAGTTTGTATACACTTGTGCTTATATCTCTTTATAACCAGTGCTTCTCTATTCTGTCATCAACTTGTCTGATCTGAACTCAAATTTAAAATGAGTACTAGCATTGAATTAACATTATCAGTTCCATAATTGGGTGGGTTGAAGATAATGGAATCATACATATGATTGTTGCAATTATGTAGCTGGCAGTTGTTTCCTACGCTCAATTGTCATTTGGACTTGCAATGTAAGTCTTTTGCATGTGTTTGAAAGTAAACTGGGAGTCTATTGTGTCTGGGCCTGAAATTGAATGCTGAATGCAACATATTATTTTCTATACATAATACATGTATCATGCTCCTAAGTTAAGTCGGTGGATGACTTATTTTTTTAACGATGTAAAAGAATTGATTTAATGTGGCCGTTGGTTTACTCCTTTATCTATAAAGGCATCACCTCTTTATTGTTAAGTTTTTCAGGCAATTATTAAGGATATAATATTTTCCCTTTATTGATGACACTAGTTGATATAAAAATGCATCAAGGACACTAGACGTGTACTTGAAGAATAAAAGGGTCAACATATTTAATTTCAATGTCTTTGGATAAAAAAAAATGGTAACAAAAAATATTTCTTTATTATCTAGTGTTTGTAATATTAATTTCTATATTGACTAGAAAAATGTGTTTAAGTGAAGAAAATGAACGAACTTACCAGATTGTGAAAATTTGGGTATTGAGAGACAAGTTTATCATGTTTTCAATTGTGTGATCCAAGATTACATTTGCACTAGGATTGCAGTAAATAATGGTAAGTTGTTGGAAACGGATTCTAGTTTAAAGTTTATGGACATGGATTTTGGATATGGTAACTTCAAATACATTAAGTCACGAGGACTCAGTTACATATGATATCTTTGTGAATATATAATATGAAGAATAAATATATTTGACACTCTAGGCTAATACTCTTAGAATTGTGCTCCTTTGTTATTCCACTAAATGAAAGGTTTTTTATTTAGTGTCAAAACAAGTGTCAAACATAGATTGTCACAAGTATCGAGTCCTTGAGCATTTGACACACCTAACATTCGGTGTGTAAACTTTCCTACCAATAATAGGTTATAATATGTGTTTTGAAGCAGAGACTGTTTTCTTTGCAACAAACAAAACTTCATTTTTGTAATTTGTATGGCCTCTTTTTTGACAAGCATGTTTGGAAGCAGAGTTTGTTTTGTTTGCAAGGCACAAAGCCTTATTGTATAAATTTGTATATCCTTCTTTTTGGCAAGTTTTCTATGTTCTTATTGGTACAGTAATATTATTTTGAATTTGGATTATGCTGTTCGCAGCTATTGGTGGTCCTACAGGAGAGCTTCTTGAGCAAAACGCTCAGGCCTTAAATCAAATTTCTGCAAACCTTCAAGCTTTACAGGTGAGGAAGAACTTACACCATATGGTTGATTTTACATTATTCTAGCTATTATATTAGTATGGGAAGCATGTATGAAAGTAAAGCTACAACCCCAGAGATGTCATTATTCATTGATGATGAAAATTAGCAGCCCTTTCTGGAGGATCTTGATATACTTTTTGTGTAATGTTATTAAAGGAAATTTTAAATTTCTATGCTTGAATCAACATTGTACAATTCAAGCAGTTTGGACTAAACATTTTGAAATGGTTGCATTTTTCCATTATTCTTATGGTGAATTCTTGCTAATTATCTAACTAAATTGGGCTTATTTTCTTTTTGTTTTCAGATACCGGAGAACATCAATCTTCTCTGTCAAACTCGCGATAACATTCACAAAATCATGAATGAGTATGTTTCATGTGATTAATGTTTCGTTAGTTTATACTGTTTTTTGCATGGATTGAGATGGATGTGTGCATGTATGTAGTTCTTCATGTGCATGTAAATATATGTTTCTTAAATGATCTTGGAGTGCATGTTTATATGGCCAACAGTTGAGAGCCTTCGTCACTAATCCTGTAACTGTTATTTGTACTTCATTTTTTCAGTGTATCAGGGCACATTTGGTTTTGGGTTATTGGCTCATTTGCATACATTCGCTTCAATGACACTACCAACCATTGGCCTCTGTCTTAGTAGACCTACATGTTATTGGCCTTCTCTAATCTGCATGTGCCAAAATCACCTTGATAGTATATGGACAGACATTTGTATTAGACATCATTATAAGATTGTGTGCTGAATATATAATACTAGTGTTTGCATTCTGAATGTTGTTAGTTTAAAGTCTAGAACATCAGGCTCTAGCAACATATAATTGGCTATGGCTCTTGTCAGCTTTGAGAAAAGAACGTCTTCTTCTCTCTCTTTTAGCCAGTGGATCTGACCTGAGCTCACCCCCTGGAGGTGCCACTAGGCCAAGAGGCCTTTGGCAAGATAAGAAAGTCTACAATTAGTCATATAGTTGCACTTTAATGCCTTCCGTCTGGGAGGCTGGAAAAGTAAAACACTGCAATTTATGAAAACTTGAAGACCATTTTTTGTATGGTCTCAAACAATTGTATTGTTATGGTTACAGAACACTCGATAACTGACAAGATCTCCAATCTCTAATCATACTGACTTTAGCTTAGAGGTCAAAGACCACTTTTGACTCCTTTCATTGAAAAGAAACTGTTATGCACTTATGAATTATCTTTTACAAAATCTGAGATGGTTTTGTTTGCATTTTCTGTTGAAAGAGTTTTGGTACTCAAATTTGTGCTAGAATCGCCAAATATAAGAATGATATTCAATTGTTCATGCATATCTAAAGTCTCATACGTTGCTTTATCTTCTTCAGCTTGAATGACACACCAGAAGTAATGAAGCAAATGCCACCACTTCCTGTGAAGGTGAATGAAGAGCTAGCTAATACCATCCTTCCTCACACAAACCATCCCATGCAATCATGATCCAGCATCTATCATTATCTAGGCCTTGGATCTGTTCTCAAAGCATGATCCAACTTCTCAAGTCCAACAATGGTCCTGCCTCATATGGGATTTCTCAATGAAACCCTGACCTCCAAACAAGGAAAATAACTCTGCCAAGTTGACCCCCCTGGTCCTGATTCAAAAATTGTCTGACCCAATTGTTTCAGTATGCAGAAGTCAGTTTTTATTTTTTATTTTTAGCTGTTCATGTTTCATTCTAAAATTAGCATAGTAGATTGTGACTTAGATGTTGATTAGAAATTAGGGAATAAGGATTCTTTTTTTGTCACTTTTTTCGTAAAAATTGTTACGCATCTTGATTAATGTTATTGTGTTGATGTTAATAGTGCTTTTATCTTCTAATACTATGTAATGGTACTGACTGAACTATGATTTTATGTAGTACTCTGAAAACTAAACTTGAGCAATTTCAGATGAAGTATTACCAAGTGAGTGACATGTGATTATGTAGTACTTTGAAAAACTTGATTAGTTTGTATCCACCTAATTTTTCTTTTCAAGAACCCTTTTCCCTTATTTATGGTTTTGCTTGGCAGTTATTTTTCCTTAGAAGGTCAAAATTTGCTCTCAGAAGCATAGATAGTGTTGCTGTTTTGGGAATAGAGAAGGATAATCTAATCATTAGCTATTGTGCAATAATTGCATTACTCAATGGGTTTTTAACTTTTGACCATGTGACTATCTCACTATTTTATTTTATCTGGGTGTTCTTTAAGTAATGTTAGGGATTCAAATTATTATTATTATTATTTTTTTTTTTTCCCCACGGGAGCAATATTTTTTTTCATTTGGGTTTATCACTGATATTATTTTTAAGGGCAAATTGTACTTTCTCCCTTTTATCTATGGGTTAATTTTAATTTTCCCTTTTATCTATTCAACTGAGTAATGTCTTCATATATCTATTAGAATTGTATAACTTACCCCAAAACGTCTATTTTGCTGTTAAATCTTAATAAAACCTATACAAAATGTCTAAAATACCCCTATTTTAAGTCTCTTTCATGAAAATTTCATTCTCAACGAAAGAGAAGAACAAAGACCACATAGGGCATCTAAAAGCTCACCTGGTATTGTACTTGTTTATACTTTACTGTTAGTAATGTTCGCTGTCTTCTTCCTAATCAATCAGGTTCAAACCCCTAATTCTTGATATATTGTTGTAATTCCTTCCGGTGTTTCATACATACTCTTGAAAAATTGCACAACTATTTGGTTACTGGGAAAAGTTGAGAGAAAATGAAGAAATGCTAAGTTTTAACCGATATTATGCAGTATTGTTATGCGGGCTCCATTAATTATCTATTTTTTTTATTTAATTTAATTTTTCTCTAAATAAATGTAATTTAAGGTTTAATAATTAGAAACTAGCGTGCCGTTTAGTTGATGAGTAAATCGAAGGTAAATAAAGGAGATTGAATCATTGAAATATTGAGTCATATGCTCTGTACTGCAATAACGCTAAAAAGATAATCGAAAAAATGGCTTAATATAGGCTCAGGTCAGGTCCTAAAAAATGAAATTTTAGTTGTTTTGGTCATCATACCATGGTATCGGTTTTTGTTATTATTAAATTTTTATTTATATGTTTTTTTAATTTCTGGGTTTTGTAGAGCAAAGGTGTAAAACTAGAACTCCAATTTTCATGGAGGGACAAGAAAGTGATTTGACCATAGTTAGGTTAAATGAGTTAAAATATAAGTATCTTAGACATTTCGCATATGTTCTGTTAGGATTTAACAGAAAAATAGATGTTTGAAGTAAGTTGCATAATTTCAATAGATAAAGGGCATATTGCTTAGTTCAATAAATAAATGGGGAGATTGAAACTAACCCTATAGATAAAGGGAAAAAACTGTAATTTGCCCTATTTTTAATCACCTTAAATCATATAGCGATTGTAAAAAAATTGTCCTTTTTGTTATTTTATTTTTATTCTCCACGTGTGTAAACTGTAATATTCTAAGTCCTAACTTCACTGTTTCGGTTTCATTTTTGGCGGTTTAGCAGCCGGCGGCGATGTCAAAAATTGTGACAAGTTTAAATTTTTTTTTTTTTTTTTTTCCAAGTATTGTCATCTAGAAGATAAATGTCAATTTAATTGAATAAAAATGCTACAGATTTATATAAAAAAAAAATCTATTAAATGTTAAAAATATAACCAATGGCACGTCTTTTTTTTTTTTTTTTTTTTTTTATTTTAAGGCTCACTGTAAATTGTTTCCAACAGATAAAAAATTTGGAGCGAATAATTTGCTTTACTGTGATCTTTATACGTCAAGCATGAATAGAAAAACAATAGAGAGGATAATGTAAAATGTTTTCAATAAAAAATCAAAAACTTGTCTGCATGAATTAGAATAGTTTCTAAATTTGCATCCATCCATGACAAATTAAATATACTTACAAGTTTCAAATTATATATGTATTCAAACTGCTAAATATTTTGTGTTTCTTATTTTTCATTCTTGAAAGTCATGTATTGCGTAAGCTTTGCCTCACATCTGACCTGATGTCGACCCAAGCAGCCGTTTGACTTGAATAAATTTGCCATTAAAGCAAATTATCTTGACTAATAAGAGATATCATGAGGCGCATAGCAAATGCTTCTTGTTGTGTGTGTATAATACATTAATACGGATCCAAGTATTGTCACAAATTTCCACGATACCTAATCTTTTAGGTCCTTGACGGGACTACAGACTATAGTCTATAGTACACGTTCTTTGAATTTGGTTTGGGCTGGCGAAGGACGAAATTGGCATGAAGCTAGGATAAAAGAGACAACAAAATCTAACCCAAGTGGTACGTCTTAATTCAACAATGATAGTATGCACTAACTTGTATATATATATATATATATATTAATTAAAAATCGGAGAGTGAAGTTGTAAACACATTAGATAATGAATTTTATTAATCTTTCATTAAAAAGATTAGGAAATTATTCATGTTTCATATTACAAAAAAAAAAAATAATCTCTTAATGGACTAGCTCTCAATTCTGATACAATTTGTCCAAATAAGTTTATCCTCACTTACCAAGAACAGGTGGGGAGTAGGCTTTTGATCATTATTAGTGGGTATGGATGTAGAACATGTTTTATGCATTCGAGTATAAAGCTATCAGCATAATAATTTCACAATAATATTGATGTGTTAAACTGTGAATGATAAATAATAAAATGGTATTAGTAATGGATCAATATGAGAACTAATAAAAACTTACCAACTTAATATCGTTATGAAATTATTGTACTTATAACATTACTCATACAGTTATACCTTTTTAAAGACACTACTATCAAATATGACTGTATAATTTTCCATGGAGTTTTAAAGTTACCATTTCACCCATTTATTCATACACCAAATAAGAAATTAGCATATATGCTAATAGAAGGGTATTTGTCACTATTAACAATTGATGGTCCTAATTCATGATTTACTTGTTTAACATTTGCCCACTTGCCACTATGCTTAGCGGGACCAAACCGTAGACCTTTTACCCATTAATTAACCAACTTAATAAGCACCATAGATTACGCCGGATGATTGCACACGAAATTAGTTGACTTGCTTTCTAGAAAATGTGCCATTATCGTAAATAAATAGAGGTTTATGACCATTCCTTTATTAGCATATGAAGTTGATTGTATTAGGGTGGTCTCCAAGATACTTTTTATTGGTTTATTTAGCTCTCGGGTTCATCTACCGACTTGACAATGCAAACAATGTGCACAAAGACCTTATTAGCTTTGAAAATCTATATCTACTAGTCGCAAACCTGCGCAATGCACAGGAAAATTATTAAAAATAAAATCTAAATTAATTTTGATTCCTTTTACTTCTTTTGTTGAAGGACAAGATTTAACTACAAACCAGTTTGTAGCTCGTTTGCTACAACTCACTACGTGGTAGCTTATAAGACCATCCATATGTATTATTTAAAGAAGTTACATGACTTATTAAATAGGTCATGTAATTAAAATACATATGGATGATCTTATTAATTGCCATGTAGTGAGTTGTAGCAAGCTAACAATAAACCAGTTTGTAGCCAAACTCTGTCCTTTGTTGAATATGTTTTTTTTTTTTTTTTTTTTGTAGTTCAAAATGTTGTAGGCAAGATCGATAAAGAGACTTTATGATTCGGATTTAGGATAAATCCTGCTTTTTGGTTTAAAAAAATAACTAAGAAAGTATTTACCATAGGATAATTAAAATTTAATATAATGTAATTTTTCTTTTAGCATAAGTTGAATATAGTCAAATTTTTATAAAACACGATTCATGTTTATATTTACCATATGGATTATGTTCCATCCAAAAATAAAATAAAGGATACTTAAAATAAGAAGAAGGACAAATAAATACATGGACATGCATGATTATATGATCAAACCTAAATAATTTTCATAACTCATTTCAAGCTCATATGGTTTCATTATAACAAATCCATCCATCTTTCTCCATTGTCAGAAACAAAATTAAATGAAATACATAAGAAAAAAAAAAGAATTCTAAAAATATGGATGAAAATTGATAATTATGATTATTATTAAAAGATATTTATATTGTGTTTATATATGGAATATATTTTAGTATTAGACATTAATTATGATTGTGTTTTATATATGAAATATATATTCTTATATTAAAGAAAATATGATGTGTCAAAATTCTAACGGAAGGTTTAATAATAGAATAAAATTTAAATTTAATTAGAAAATATATATTAAAACAATGAGGTGTAAAATTGTGAGATTTCAAAAGCTTATGTGACGCAACATGATGAGGTCAACCAAAAGTCAAAAAGTTTCGGTTTTATATTATAGTATAGATTAAGAAGTTGTTAGCAGGGCCGGCCATACACCTTAAGGCCTTTTTTTTTTTTTGGGCTATAAAAAAAATGACCATTTTTTACTATAGACCTTTTTATAATATTGTTTAAGGATATTTTATTTATACATAAAAGGATGAGACCAAACTTCACTTTTAAACAATACAAGACAATGGATGGATAACAATGAATTTTTTTGGTGTCGTTGTTGACTTTATCCTATGGCTTTGATAATGAGATGGCTGTGGTCCAGATTAGACTAATTCATGATAGGTAAGAGGTGGAATATCTTTTATGGTTTTCCAAAACCACATGGTTATGTATTCCTTATATCCAATCTCGGGCTAGTTGTCGTGCACCACAGTTCCCACCCCTTTAGTTGTTGGATTGTAGAAATTGTATTCCTTATATTCCAATCTCGGGCTAGTTGTCGTGCACGCATTCAGTTCCCACCCCTTTAGTTGTCGTGCACGCATTAAGTTGTGATGCACAAACTCAAACTTTGTTTAGGCTGACACCGGGAGAAAGTGAATGCAAGATATTTCCCAGAAGGTGGATGGATCTTGAGGTGCAACTACAAAGTTGGTTGAGAATGTCGTGTTAGATTAATGCTTTAAAGATTTCATAGCAATACATATGACTATTTTATTTCTATTAAAGAAAATATAATATGTTAAGATTCTAATGTGATGTTTAATTATAGAATAAAATTTAAATTCAATTAAAAAATATATATATTAAAATAATGAGGTGTAAAATTGTGAGAACTCAAAAGCTTTTGTGGCGCAATACTATGAGGTCAACCAAAAGTCAAAAAGTCTCGGTTTTATATTATAGTATAGATATATAAATTAAAGCAGAAAACGTTGACACCTTTTTGTCACGTGGCATCTAAGGCAATATCTTCTACTTGACACGTAGCATCTTAGGTGGCACATGAATTAAATAAACTAAATTAAATACGAACTACCTCATAATAAAAACTACACCATTAATAAATTAAATACTCACTACTCAATTAAATGCTCATATTTAATAAATTAAATAGTCTTATTAATTAATTCAGATATAATTAATTAAATAAACTAAATTAAATACCCATTACCCCATAATAAAAACTACACCATTAATAAATTAAATATCCACTACCTAATTAAATGCTCATATTTAATAATTATTATGTTATTAAAATAATATTTTTTTTATTTTTTATTTTTTTTTTACCATTTCTGATACTATCTAACTGCATATAAAATATAGTTTGACTTGATTATTTTATTTTTATACAATTGGATATGCTAAGTAACTTGACAACTGTCTGTTTAATATATTTTTGGGGAGTAAGTGTTAAGTATAAATTATTTTCCAACACTCATATTAGAATTGATGAGGCAACATTCAAATTATCTGAGATTTAGGACATCAATGGACTATCATTTAAAGATAACCAAAAGAAGTAATTGTGTTGATTTATTTATTTATTTTAGGGGTAGAGGGAATAACATCTTAACAATTTTATTTTATTTTATTTTTTATTTTTTTCTATGTGTTAAATTTTCCTAAGAGATATGTGTTAGAGTTCAGATGATATTGTTCTTTTTATTTCATTTGGTGTAGTTTTTATTATGGGGTAGTGGGTATAAAATTTAGTTTATTTAATTCATGTGCCACCTAAAATTCTACGTGCTAAGCAGAAGACGTTGCCCTAGATACCACGTGGCAGAAAGATGGCAACGTCTTCTTATTAATTAATTCAGATATAATTAATTAAATAAACTAAATTAAATACCCACTACCCCATGATAAAAACTACACCATTAATAAATTAAATACCCACTACCCAATTAAATGCTCATATTTAATAATTATTATGTTATTAAAATAATATTTTTTTTATTTTTATTTTTACAATTTCTGATACTATCTAACTGCATATAAAATATAGTTTGACTTGATCATTTTATTTTTATACAATTAGATATGCTAAGTAACTTGACAACTATCTGTTTAATATATTTTTGGGGAGTAAGTGTTAAGTATAAATTATTTTCCAACACTCATATTAGAATTGATGAGGCAACATTCAAATTATTTGAGATTTAGGACATCAATAGACTATCATTTAAAGATAACCAAAAGAGGCAATTGTGTTGATTTTTTTATTTTTTTTTTAGGGGTAGAGGGAATAACATCTTAACATTTTTTTTTTTCTATGTGTTAAATTTTCCTAAGAGATACGTGTTAGACTTAAGATGATATTATCCTTTTTGTTTCATTTGGTGTAAATTATTAAGGGGTAATGGATATTTAATTTAGTTTATTTAATTCATGTGCCACATAAGATGCTATGTATCAAGCAGAAGACGTTGCCTTAGAAGCCACATGGTAGAAAGATGACAACGTCTTCTGCTTTAATTTATATATATAGATACCCACTATCCAATTAAATACTCATATTTAATAAATTAAATAGTCTTATTAATTAATTCAGATATAAATAGATATATTCCAGCTAAATTTGTTAAACACAATATATGTTATTTCAAATATGCATTTAAATTTCAACTTGGACATTCACCCCAATGATTCTCTCCCCAAAAAGTTCCACCCCTTTGTGAGTACTTGGGTTTGATCCTTGGGTTTGTATCAATTTATATTATATTATATTTTTGTTTGCGACTAATTTATTTACTATTGTATAATTATTTTTTAATATTTAATATTTAAGTAGAAATAAGAGCTTGGGCAAGATAAAGTTTACATAAGTATTGCCTTCATTTTCGTCTTTTCTCAGGTAAAGTTTACATAAGAATTGCCTTCATTTTTGTCTTTTCTCAAGTTAAGTTTCTATGTGTTTGCTATGTTGATAATTGCATATTTGAAAATTATATTTTTTTTATTTAAAGAGTAAAGATTTGTTTAAATTATAAACTGTTACAATTAGGTTGGGTTTTTTTTTTCCAAGTTGAATGCTAAATAGCTTTTAATACTTGCAGATATGTCGAAAAGTGATACTTTAATCATATATATGGTTTGACCACAAAAGTTTCATTTCCTTTTTGCTTTAAAAATTAAATCAATGATAATAGTCATTGTATGACAATATACCTTTGTGAAAACTGAAAAGGAGCATGAGGCAGAACCTCATGTTTTTAAAATATTTATTTGAATTATTATATGAAATTCTTTCGTGAGTTATATGACTTTAGTTATAATTATGTAAAGGATGTCCTTTTGTCATGAGATACCTTAATGAATTAATATTAAAGGGTGGAGTAAAATGTGTCTCATTGTTATTAGCAATCTCAATTGATTCTAATCATATGATTTTTTTTTTTTTTTTTTTCATGCATGCAGATGCATTAGCTGAGTTGGTCTTGAAGAGAGTGGAGGATATAGTTAGGATGAGTTTTTCTACGCAATATGCAATATGTATATTTTACATTCGAAGTATTTTTGCTTGGTTAAGTTGTAGTCCTCTATTTTTTGCAACCAAAAATGTTTTTTTTTTTTTTTTTATTTTGATACTATTTAACTGCATATAAAATTTAGTTTGACTTGATCTTTTTATTTTTATACAATTGGATATATTCGAAGTATTTTTGCTTAGTTAAGTTGTAGTCCTCTATTTTTGCAACCAAAAATGTTTTTTTTTTTTTTTTACAATTTCTGATACTATCTAACTGCATATAAAATATAGTTTGACTTGATTCATTTTATTTTTATACAATTAGATATGCTAAATAACTTGATAACTATCTGTTTAATATATTCATAAACGATATGAAGTGAGTTTTTTTTTTTTTTTTTGCTAAGTGAATACAACCCCGGGATATAAACCCCAATTGAAAGGAATTCGATGCAACTAGGCTAGAAAGTCATTTGTAGTTATCTTATAGACTTAGTATAATACATTTGATGAGATATAATAAAAATGATCATTTCTATTTTTAAGCGCAAAGAAAAATTATTTACACTTTCTAGTTTACATTTTTTTTTTTTTACTTTCATTATTGTTATTATTTTTTCCTTCTTCTTAGTTAAGTTGCTTTGTTAAAAACATATTTTTAGAAAAATAATAAAAAATAGCTGCCTATTGTGTGGTTTATAGTCTAGTTTGTCATGAAAACTAAGCTTGGATTGTGACATGCTCTTAATGTGATAGGACTGCCCAAAAAGCTTTTTTTTTTTTGGGTAAACTTATGAAATAGACAAACCAAATTGCTATACGCTTCTGATTCCCTCATAAAGTTGAAGATTGAAAACATATTATATATGCACTCAATATGGCATGAAAGTGCAAAATACACTAATAAAGCCTCTTTTTTCTACTTTCTTCAAGCCGAAAGAAAAAAGTATATGTTAGCTTCTAAAATACATTAGCCACTTTTTTAGGATAGCTTTTACGACTTATTAAGTTTTGTAATTTGACAATAATAATAATCCTCATTATCTTTTTCAAATTAGTACAAAAGTACCCAAATATTCTCAACTTCTGGATACACATTCCTTTATGCAAATAGCATATTGGCATGGCCTAGATTTATTTATTTATTTATTTTTGTCTTTTACCCAACCCAGGTATAAGTGTATAACTCCAAAATTCCTGGTATTTATAAAAAAAAAAAAAAAAAAATCCCCAATTTCTGACAGCATGAAATTTGCATGCAAACCACCAATCCCGAGATCGTCAAATCTTTTGTCGTGAGGCCATAACTCTACAATAACTTTACCAATTCAAACAATTCCTTGACTGTCACGCTTTGACTATGCTTTTCTCTTACCAAAAAATGTGAAAAGTGAAAAATCATAACACTCTTATCTTATTTTATTTTACAATAAGTCTAGAGAAAATATTTTTTTATAATGGTTAATATGACAGGTTGTAATTGACACATAATAAAAATGATACATATTAGATTCAAGTTAAAAATGAAAATGATATTACTTTAATCACAACAAATCATATTGGTAGTTATGAAAAATATTATATCTTTAACTTCCATCAGAGTAGGCCATGTTACTTTTATTTTAATGTGAAAGAAGCTCGTTTGCTTTTATAATCTAAGATGCATGTCACACCTGACACCAAGTTAAGAAAATAAAAAATAAATAAAAAAATCATAGACTCCATGACGAAATTGTCGTTAAAAAGAGATTTGCCGTTTTTGACTTTGAAGAAGAAAGAGAAAGAGAGGTTTGGTTGGAATCAGATACATGTCAGACAACCCCACTAGAATTAATTCAGTGATATATATAATTAGAAAGCTTTAATTTGGAGTAGTTGCATATCAGAAAGTGGAGTAAGTTGAAAAAAACTCTCCCTCCCTTTTTCAATTTCTATGATATCTATGGGAGTGTTTGACACGATTTTGTTGGTCATTAGAGTTTGGACGCGACCAGAAGTTGGAGGTCTGAAATGGGTTCTGGTGTTTGAAATAAAATAAAGGTTGTTGAGAGGAATAAGGAATTCTCTCTATATATATAGGTGTTTCAGTTGAGGTTCTTGACTTTGCTTTTGCTAAATAAGCTTTCAAGAGTCCAAGCTTTCTAGATAGTATTTGCACTTGAAGAATATATCTTTTAAAGCCTCCTCCTAGAGCAGAGAAACCTCTGCTAAAGTTTTGATCAAGTATTTAAGCTCAGCTTTTTAGGATTATTGAGAATTTTTTTCATATTGGTTTTCATTGTTTGTGAATGTAAGGCATTGGAAATTATAAAATTTTGAGAGGCTCAAGTTATATGCATCAAAGAGAAGTCTTAGGAAGAACCCTTTATCCAAATTCATGCAGAGAACAACTTGCCATTGAAGCTTTTTGCAGGTCATTGGAAGAACTTTCATCTATTAGTTCAGGTAATTAATTTCATGGAAGAACTAATTCCTTGAATGGTTTTTCTATATTTGTTTGTATAAGAAGTAAGAACTCTCTCTTGCTTAAATTTGATAAACCTGCATTTATCTATATTTAAACTTTAGTCTTGAGAAAAGTAAGGCTGCTCAGATTTCTGTTGGCTTAAAATGTTCTTTACTTGCAAAGAACTCAATCTATACAAATGAGGTTGCTTCTGAAAATTTGTCTCCATAAAAAATCTATCTGAGTTTACTTGTAACAGAAATTCTTCTTTATGAGTAATATGTAGTCAAAGTTTCCTTGTTTGTAGCTTTGTTTGCTAATATAAGCATCCAACCGTGTCCCTAACTTAAGAATGAAAAGCTCCATCTTTCTCTCTCCCTCTCTCTGAATGGTTAGGTTCCTGTTGAGTTTTAGTTTCTCTTTTTAACTTGTTTGATGGGTATGAATTTTCTTCTCTAGTTTGGTTCTGAAGCACTTTTAATTAGTAATGGGTTAGTTAGAAAAGAAAATAACTCAGCTTTGATACAATTTGTTGACTATTGTAAACTTATTTGACAGTTTAGATATGGGCTCCACACATGGAATACAAGTGGTCCTGTCCCTGATTTTCTTGATGGTCATTTTAGCCCTGAGTATCCCAGAAATTGCTGGACAGTCAATCTCATCTAGTGGCCACATAACATTAACAGGTGAGGTTGATATTTTTATGACTTTTAAAATTTTATTGAAAGTAATTTTTGAGCACTGCAATGAGTTTTTGAGGGTGAGAAAATTTATGCTTGTTAAGAAGGAAGTTGCCATATCAGAAGTTGCCAGCTTATTATAACCCACTACGTAACAACTAATAAGATCATCCACGTGCACATTAGTCATATGACCTATTTAATGAAGTCATGTAACTTCTTTAAATAATACACGTGGATGGTCTTAGAAGTTGTTACGTAGTGGGTTGTAGAAAACCGATTACAAATTGGTTTGTAGCCAACCCTTGTCCTATTAAATATTACTAATTTGATAACTTAGATGCCAATTATATTTTATATTGCAATGATGCACATGACATCAGGGGAATTTGTAGTAGGGTTTATAGCCATTAAATAAGTATATCATCAATCTCTAAGAGTGATTTACCAAAAAAATAATACTAAAACTATTACTATGATAACGAGTGTGATTAGTCAATTCAACAACATAATAAATAAAATAATTAATTAATTTTTTGTTCTTTGTTGAAAAGTTGACACATAATTTATGTAATTAAAATATGTAATAAAATTTATAGTAACTTAGTATAACTCTTTCTTTTGGAAAATACTAAAAACTATTATCAAATTTATTAAGAAATTGTTACAAACTGACGTGACAATGAATATGATTGGTGTCACATTAAACACTAGGAGGATAGTCATGTGAATGGTATACCCATCCACCTACTGGTTTAGCTCCTAAAAGTTAGGACTTAGGACTTAACTAAAAAAAAAAAAAAAATCTTTAAAATTCAAATGTTAGGAGCAAAGTGGGAAAGAACTAAGAAGGGACACATGAGCACAAACATATATAATCAGTGCAAGAAGCCAAGAGTAGAATGGTATTGGGTTAAAATATCTTCCTCTTTTTTCCAACGTCTGCTCATACTAGTCACCTTAATTGAACTAACTATTTTTTTTTTTTTTTTTGTGTAATCAACTAATGTTTCTTTTACCTGGTTTCATAGGGAGAAATTTGCTTCAGACAGACAATGTCTCAGAACCCATTAGACAGTCAGATGATACTGTGAGAGTGGATCCTTCAGATAGTTTTAAGAAATACAGAGGAGGATATAACATCACCAACAAGCATTATTGGAGTGTAAGTGTGTAACTCTCTCTCTCCCTAAATTATGATGTAAATTGTAACTTGGTATTTAGAAATGGTATTTATTTTGTGCAGTCAACTATATTCACTGGAATTTATGGATATTGCATTGGGGTGTTGTTGCTTTTGTGCGGACTTGTATATGGAGGCTTTCTGTTAGCAAGTATTTATTGTGGTAAAAGTAGAAAGAGTGGAAAGCTGAGGAAAAGAACACCTTGTTATAGCCAGTGTTACCTCTGGCATATTATCGTGGTCATATCCTTCACAATCTTGGCAATGTAAGTCATTCAATTTTGTAGTCTACACACAATACTATGCTAGAAATGTTACACCAAAATTAGCATAAATCTATGAAAATAATTTCAAGTATGAAACTGTACCATCTTTTAAATTTCGGAAAATAAAATATGACTATAAAAGACAATTGTTTAATTTCATTCTCAGATTCTGAATAGTCACTAGAGTGTTTGCATTTCTAATTGTATAAACAAACTAACAACAAAATTTGGTCTCCATGATGTGAAAGTTCAAAGAACTTGGCAAGGGTCTTAGGATAGCCATATTTGGTTGGAGATAATTTGATGAACAACTATATAATTATAATTGCATAGATGATCAAAAGCAAATAGATGATTGAAAACAAAACAAGTTTACAACTTTGTTGTCCACTGAATCATCCACAGTATTAGACATCCTGCCGTGGTCCAAGTATAATTGTGGTTATCTTTATATTATATGCAGAGCTGCATCTGGGTTAGTTCTGGGGGGCAATGCGAAATTTCACTCAAAAGCAAAAACCGTGGTGAACATTATCATTAACACAGCAAATCAGGCATCGAAAACTATATACAACACAACTGGGGCAATGAATGGCATTGCAACTAACTTAGAAACATCCAATGGAAATAGTGACACTTCTAGCTTCCTTACCTCCACGTCCGAGAAACTTGATGTTCAAGCTGCAAACATTCAAAGGCAGGCTGAGAAAAACAGGCGTTTAATTAACAACGGTCTGAGGATAGTGTAATTCTCTCACTCACTCACTCTCTCTCTCTTTCTCTCTTTATTGGATATCAAAAATGACAATTTTATGCTTGCAGGTACATAATAACCACGGTTATTATTTCGTTGAACCTGGTTGCAGTCATAGCTTTATCAGGTGAGGGCCTATGCGTGTTTTTTGCAAGTATTAGTGATTCAGAGCAATATAGTTAATAGGTTCAACTTTGGTTAAGTTCTAAGGTTTGCTTGGGACATTACTGACCTGCTCAAAGTAAAAAAAGAATCCAAAAACTCCAAGTATACATAAAATTACCTGGAACAGAGAATTTTGTACTAAAAACAGTGAAATTTCTAAACATCTAGTGTCTAGACTTGAATTTAGTAACATAAACATTTCAGTAGTTGCAGTCCATCATCAATGGACTAAAATCACTGAAGTCAAAATTCTTCCTGTTTGCAGTATCTGGAATGCTGAGGTTTCGCCGTGCACTTCGCTTGTGAGTATACAGAACCATTTGAACATGGACACACTAGTCACAATGTATTTAGAGATATATGGCTTATTGTTCAACTTCTTCTGTTACAGATTCATTATATTATGCTGGTTCCTGACGGTTCTGTGCTGGTTGTTCTTTGGAATTTACTTCTTCTTGGAAAAGTGAGTTCTTTGCCTTTTCTCATGTGTTTTATCTTTACAAAATATGCCCAAAGTAAGAAAGCAACATAGGACAAGAAGTTTGTGCATAATAATTATAAGGAAAATCAATTTCAGGTTCTCAGGTGATACTTGCACAGCTCTTGAAAACTTCCAACAAAATCCCAACAACAACAGCTTAAGCTCAATCCTTCCTTGTGATGAATTGCTCTCAGCTAAATCGATTCTCTTTGATGTCAGTGCAAAGATATACAACCTTGTTAATGAGGTAAAATGATTAGTTTCCTTTTGTTACAAAATTAATGGAAAATTGTTTTAAGTTGCTAAGTAAATGTTTCCTTTTCTAGGGTTAGTTGCATAATAAGCCCCAAAAATTTGATCTTGGTGTAAAATTTCTAGGGTCTACAATTCCTTCTCGCCAATTATCTGCCACTTATTATGAAATTGATGTGCTACCTATTATGAAATTTTCAAACAAATTACATACCAGTCAGTGGAATCCATTATTGATATAGAAAATAGAAACTAGGCACAATCCCAAAATGATTTAGTTCAAGACATATATTGTGCAAATCATGACAATCCCAAAACCTGGGAAACAATTATCCTAAAATAGTATCTATTCAAAATGCATGATTTACAATCATAAATTAGAAAAAGAGGATAAAGGCAAGGCAAAGAAAGAGGCCAATGCTCTAATTGATTCAACCTTTTTGTAATGTAGCCTCTTCATATTGTGCCCTTTCAAGAATGATCTCTCACCATCACTAAGTAAATAATCAATTGGAAGAGCACACTAATTTAACAAAATATCACATACTTACCTATCCAAATTCAAGTTGAGCCTCATTTGCTTCATCCTGCACACAAAATACTTAAAATTCATAGTTTTCTTCTATTGGTAAATCTCTCTCCAGGTCAACACGAACTTATCGGTTCTACAGGCAACATCATATCCAAATCTTGTTTCTGTCTGCAATCCTTTCTCTGCACCACCAGAGTACAACTACCAGCCAGACAACTGTCCGGCTAATACTGTTCGAATAGGAGACATCCCAAAGGTATGCCAGTTGAAATTGAGAAACCTTTATGTTTTCTTGATTTACTAGTTATCTCTACTATTCAGAAAAAAATTGAATTATGAATCCCAAGTATCTTGTCTTATTAGTGACAAAATCTGTCTAATCCATATCTCTGATTATTTCTATTTATTTTGTATTGGAAGGTATTGAAGGTATTTACTTGCTCTGATCCCAACAATGGGACATGTGAAAACGAATTGATATCCAGTAGCAATTATAAGACAGTGGAGTCTTACTCAAATTCAGTACAAAGTCTGCTAAATGCCTATCCGGGTATGGAAAGTCTGCTAGAATGTCAGTCAGTGAAGGATGCCTTTTCTGAGATCCTACTAAAGCATTGCAAACCTTTGAAGAGAAATGTTCAAATGGTTTGGGTGTCAATGGTCTTTCTGTCAATGATCATGGTGTTTTTGGTTCTGACATGGATAGCACAAGCTAATCATGAGCAGAAACATCATTTTTCAGATGGTTCTGTGAAACCCAATTTGGCAACAGCAAACATGCTGGATGCAGGAGCAGCTAAAGAAGTTAACAGTGACACAAATTCTAGTGTAGTCTAGAGCTAGCAATTAGTTTCAAGGAAAATACTGGAAGACAAATGCGCAAGCGACTTCCAAAAACTTTAGAATAGGATAGGATTATTATATACAAGATTATATATGTAGATTAAGAAAGCAGAGGGCAAGAAGAAGTAAGGATTGATAAAGCTCAGTGGGGAGTTTGGTTCTGGTTAACAGAATTATTGTACTAGTAAACTGAAACACAATTCTTTCCTTCTTTGATATAGTGTAAGACCAAAGCAGGGGACTCAACCCCATACTGAAATGTAAGGAAATATGTCAAGCAATACCAACATAGTAAACACAATATGCATTTCTATTCCACCATTTGTGAAGGACTACTTCTCCAATCAAACTTTTGGTGAGTTTTCAACAATGAAGACCAGTTCCAACACTAAACTATTTCAACAACTTATTCTGTTGCAATTAAATTATCGTTGGAAAGATAATATGTAGTGTGAATATAAACTTTATAATAAAGCCTGATTGGAAAACATGGAAAATGATATGTGCATAGGTATACATTACCTATTGCATACCTTCTGTACACACTACTTAAAATGTGGATATATATCCATAAACTGTAAACATTTGTGAATTTTATTTCCAGAATTTTTGGATATATGTGGACATTTGTAATAATATTGTAAGTAAAGTAGTAAGTTGGGATGGAACTACTTTGTGATGGGTGGGGGCCATAGCCTACATGTATCATGTATGTATACCTATATATACAACAGTGCGTACAAAAATAATTATTCTAGCAGCATTTCCGCAACAATGATCGGCTCTTCTCTATCATTGTTGCCAAATGAGCCAATATATCCTACTGATGAATTGCTTGTAGCATTGTGCTGTATGTGAAGAGAGTTCCTATTCCTAAACTTGTCATAAAAACATTCCTTCACATTTTCAATTACCAAAACAATCTGGGTGTATCGTGCAATATAAAACAACAAAACCCTTAATTGTAGGTATTCATCAAGCCAACTGAAACTATCTATTAAAATTCTGTAACCTTTCCAAAATTGTAAAGAGAACATTTCAGGTATTGTACGAAAAAAGTATTTCTAAACTCAAACCTTTTAAATAAAACTCATCTTATTTATATTCAAAAAATCTAAACCCTTTTCAAGCTGTCCATTTATTTAACCATGTGTTGGAACGAATACATATCGAATAAGGTCATATCAACTTATTGAACACCTAAATAAGCATTTTTACACTAAATTAAACAATACCTAATGAGAGAAAGAGAGACTAACTATTAGCAAGCATCTTTACACTAAATTAAACAATATTATATGAGAGAAAGAGAGATACATATACTTTAAATTGTTATGAAAACTCTGAATTTTCTATAAATAAAATTAAGAATGGGGGTATATAGAGTAATTTAAAGACGGTTTTGGGTACTTAAGATGCAAACTTATCCTATCGAGTTTAATTAGAATCTAACTCTTAACTCAAACTTATTTAAAAAATTCCAAATCCGAACTATATTAAGGTTGAGTTGGGCGGAAAAGACCCACTAAGCCTAAACTATTTCCATCCTATTGAAAGTTTTCTTAGAGAGAAGTAATGATCTAAGAACTAAGAGAGAGAGAGAGTGAATCAAAGAAGGAATATTGTTGTAATGGCTTAGATAATCATCATTAAGCCTTTGATTAATATATATAGCTGTAGTTACAAGCTTTGACAGCTTTAACAACTTCAACAGAATAACAAATTACAACTGAATCAAGTATAACAGTTTCTATTCTTTAAGGGCACGTGCTTGACACATGCTATTTTAAGTTATCAACTCCTTGCACCAAAGCTATAGTCATATGAGCAAGACTAAAGCCTGAACAATAGGCACTCTGTGTAGTCCTAGAAGCTGCAAAAGTTTATGGCAAGACTTGCTAAAACGACATGCATCTTGTGTAGTTGATCTGTATCTTCAACATCTCCCCTCAATCACAGGGATAGAGACCGTGAGATTGCGTTGGAGATCAATGAAGCGTTGTGTGGGTAGACTTTTGGTGAAGATGTCAGCGAGTTGATCAACAGTGGAAACAAATTTAACTTTGAGATCTTTGCGAAACACTCTCTCTCGAACAAAGTGGAAATTAACCTCAATGTGTTTTGTTTGAGCATGAAACACTGGGTTAGAGGCAATTGCAAGTGCGGAGACGTTATCATACCAAAGGATTGGTGTATGGGAGAGAAAAATGCCAAGGTCTTTAAGGAGTGTTCGAATCCAACAGAGTTTTGCTGAGGCGATGGCAAGGGCCCTGTATTCTGACTCAGTGGATGATCTAGAGATTGTGGGTTGCTTTTTGGCTAACCAGGTAATGGGATTAGAACCAATGTAGACAAGACAGCCTGAGGTGGAACGCCTGTCATCAGGGTCTGCAGCCCAGTCTGCATCAGTGTAGGCAGAGAGATGCAGTGGACCTGGTGTAAAAGCAATGCCATGATTGAGAGTACCTTGAAGGTATCTAAGTATTCGTTTTGCTACAACAAGATGAACTGTGGTAGGGGCAGACATATATTGGCACACTTGGTGAATTGAGAAGGAAATGTCTGGCCTTGTAAATGTGAGGTAGTGAAGGGCTCCAACAAGACTTCTGTAACCATTAGGATCTGGCAGGGGATCACCTTCATGATGACAAAGTCTTGTGTTTGGACAACTAGGAGACTTAGCTGGTTTGGATGTCAACATATTATGCTTCTTGAGTAGATCATGAGCATACTTTGCTTGGTTAAGATATAAACCAGAACTGCTCCTAGTAACCTGGAGACCCAAGAAATAATGCAAGGGACCCAAGTCTTTCAAGTCAAAAACTGTGGACAGTTGTTTAATCAAATGATCAAGATAGGCTGGTGTGTTGCTGGTGAGGACTTTGTCATCCACATAGAGTAGGAGGTAGGCAATCACAGTCTTGTTTTTGTAGACAAACAATGAGGAGTCTGCTGTGGAAGCTATGAAGCCCAAGTGAAGGAGTTGACTGGTGAAGCTCTCAAACCAGGCTCTTGGGGCCTGTTTTAGCCCATAAATAGACTTAAGCAGCTTGCAGACATGAGATGGGTGACTTGGATCAGTGTACCCTTGGGGTTGGACCATATAAACCTCTTCCTTGAGTTCCAAGCAAGAATGCATTCTTGACATCTAACTGTCTCAAAGGCCAGTTGAGAGAAACAGCCAGTAAGAGTATTAACCTGACTGTAGGTGGTTTAACCACAGGGCTAAAAGTCTCATCAAAATCCACTCCATATTGCTGGTGAAACCCCTTAGCAACAAGTCTTGCTTTATACCTGGAGATAGTGCCATCACTGATGTATTTGAGTTTATAAACCCACTTGCATCCCACTATGTTTTTGGTGGAAGAAGCAGGTACCAAAGCCCATGTGCCTTGGTTTTGGAGTGCTTGGAACTCCTCATCCATTGCATTACACCACTGTGGATGTTTAGAGGCAGTAGAATAGGTAGTGGGTTCTGTAAGACTGTAGTCAATATGGGCTATGCAACCAAGTTTAGGTTTAAAAATACCATTTTTGCTCCTGGTTTGCATTGGATGAGTAATAGGAGGAACTTGAGGTACTGGTAAAGGTGAGGTAGGCAGTAGGGTTACAGTGGTAGAAGTAGGGATAGATTTAGTAGGTGCAGGGGGTAAAGGTGAATGAGATTGAGGAGATACATGTCTCTGAGATTGTTGACTTTTTGTAGATGATATTGGTGATGGTAGGGGACTGTTGGGTAAAGGTAAAGGTAAAGGTATATTTGTAGGAGAGGCAGTGTTTGACTCAGTGGATAAAGGAGGGATTGGAGGAGTATGAGTGCATGTGTGAAAAGAAGTGAGAGTAGTTATCCAAGCATCAGATGATATGTTGTGTTTATCAGATGGATGAAGTGCATCTATGGAGTGTGTAAGGCCAGGATAAATGTTTTCATTGAACAAAACATGCCTAGATGTGTAGAGTCTTTTGGTGATAGGATCAAGACACAAATAGCCTTTTGTATGAGAGGGATAACCAAGGAATACACAGGGAGTAGTTTTAGGATGCAACTTGTGTGCTGTGTATGGTGTAAGAAGAGGAAAACATTGACAACCAAATGACTTTAGCATCTGTGGAGTGTGTAAGGCCAGGATAAATGTTTTCATTGAACAAAACATGCCTAGATGTGTAAAGTCTTTTGGTGATAGGATCAAGACACAAATAGCCTTTTGTATGAGAGGGATAACCAAGGAATACACAGGGGGTAGTTTTAGGATGCAACTTGTGTGTTGTGTATGGTGTAAGAAGAGGAAAACATTGACAACCAAATGACTTTGGGTAAGTGAGATCAGGTTGTTTATGAAAGACCATTTCCCAAGGGGTTTTGTGACTCAGATTAGGTGTAGGCAACCTATTAATGAGGTGTGTAGCAGTAGAGACTACATGAGACCAGTATGACATGGGGAGTTTTAACTCAGACAAGAGAGCTAAAGCACATTGAATGAGATGCCTATGCTTCCTTTTTGCAACACCATTTTGTTGTGGTGTATGGGGATAAGACAGTTGATGGATGATGCCTTTGTTAGCACAGAATTGGTTAAATGCATTAAAGGTGAATTCACCCCCATAATCAATACGAATTACTTGTATTGGGAGTGAGAATTGAGTGTTCACCATAGCTTGAAACTGAGTAAAAATCTTATATGTATCTGATTTGTGTTTAAGCAAGTATGTCCAAGTGAACTTAGTAAAATCATCAACAAGGACAAGATAGAATCTAAAACCAGTAGAAGATGTAATAGGAGCTGGTCCCCACAAATCAGCATGAACTAAAGCAAATGGTGTAGTAGAAGTTTTATTAGAGACTGGAAATGGCAATTGGTGCATTTTACCAGCCAGACAATGTTTACAATGCATTGAAGCAACAAAAGAATTACATTGCAAAGAAGGAAATAGATTGGAAAGAACCTTATTGCTAGGGTGACCTAATCTGGAATGCCATAACTACCATTTGTGTGAAGAAATAGAATGTGCAGTGCAGGCTGTCTTATTGGAGGCAGAATTGAAAAGAGTGGAGGATTGAATGGGATAGACTCCATTTCTATTCAAGCCCTTGTAGAGTAGCCTCCCCGTAGGTAAATCCTGAATTAGAAACTTATTAGCATCAAATAACAACTACAGTAATTATGCAGACACAGTTTATGCACTGACAAAAGGTTGGATGCAATTCTTGGTACATGCAGAACATTACTAAGTTGAAATTTATGGAACTTAGTATGAAGTTGAGAGTTACCTATGTTTTGGATTGGAAGGTTTTGACCATTACCTACAGAGACTTGTTCTGGACCTTGGTAAGGTGCTTGAGGGTTAAGATTATGGGATGAGGCTGTGATGTGGTCAGAGGCACCAGAATCAGTAAGCCAAGTTTCTGCATTCTGAGTGTGTTGAACATTAGAGGCACTGGCCATGGTAGCTAGTTTGGTTGTTGGATTTTTGCCTTGATAAGCAAAATCCATTCTGTGATAACAATCAATGGCATAATGACCTTGTTTCCAACAGATTTGACAAGTAGGTCTTTCTGATTTCCCTGAGGATGCAAACTGAGATTGCTGGTTTTGCTGTTGTTGAGGCTGTGGTGAAGTAAAGCTTGGATTGAAGCATTGATTGTTGAAGCCTGGAGATTTGCCACCTCTGCCTCTGGAGAAGGAGTTTCTACCTCTTCCTCAATTGTTATTGTAGCCTTGATTAACATTGTAGCCATTGGAGGGTTTGTTGTGAGACACAAACATAGCCAGAGCAGAGTTAGAGAATGGATCATTGGTTTCTTGTATGGACTGCTCCTTAGTTTGAAGAAGTACTGAGAGCTTTTCCAATGAAAGAATCCCATCTCTTGTCCTAATTGCAGAAGCAAAAGGAGCATACTCTTTGGGCAAGCCCTTGAGGATCACATGGAGAAGCTCCTCATGATTAGAGTGCACTCCTACTATAGAGAGTTTATCTCTAACAGTTTTGATCCTTTGGAGGTAAGAGCTTACAGTCTCATTACCTTTCTTGATTGATTGAAGCTCCAACTTGAGGTTGAGCACATTGGCTCGTGCAGTACAGGTAAACCTTTCTTCAAGTTTGTCCCATACTTCTTGAGAAGTGCTTAGGCCTACTACCATAGCAAGCACTGGTGAAGATAAGGTAGAGTATAGCAGAGTGAGAAGAGCTTTGTCTCTCTTCTGCCAGATCAAAAAGGCTGGATTGACTGATTGAATTCCAGCTTCTGGAACCAAAACTTGACTTGGTTGTGTTGTTGAACCATCCAAGTGATCAATCATTGAATAAGCATCCAGGATTGCCGAGATTTGGAGTTTCCAAATCATGTAGTTCGTGCTATCAAGTTTGGTTGACATAAGATTTGACATGTTGTTGAGCAATGACAACGGTGACTGATTAGTTGCAGCAGCAGAGGTTGTTGATGACTCCATTGTAGACGATCAAAGCTCTGATACCATGAAAGTTTTCTTAGAGAGAAGTAATGATCTAAGAACTAAGAGAGAGAGAGAGAGTGAATCAAAGAAGGAATATTGTTGTAATGGCTTAGATAATCATCATTAAGCCTTTGATTAATATATATATAGCTATAGTTACAAGCTTTGACAGCTTTAACAACTTCAACAGAATAACAAATTACAACTGAATCAAGTATAACAGTTTCCATTCTTTAAGGGCACGTGCTTGACACATGTTGTTTTAAGTTATCAACTCCTTGCACCAAAGCTATAGTCGTATGAGCAAGACTAAGGCCTGAACGACAAGCACTTTGTGTAGTCCTAGAAGCTGCAGTCGTTTATGGCAGGACTTGCTAAAACGACATGCATATTGTGTAGTTGATCTATATCTTCAACACCTACAAACATCTGAAGGTAGTGCATTAGCTAAAAAGTTAATGTTCACGATATTTGATGGTCTTGTGAGTAGGCGTAGCAATGGCATGCTTAAGTTTGACAAAATTGTTTGTCCTTCTAGTCTCTAGATGCACGGTGAGACTTGAGAGGTCCATAAAATTCTTTACTAAAATATGGCAAGAGCAGTTATTGGCCTGTGAGCGAGTGGCAGATAGTTTCCTCAACGTACAACAATTGAGATGTATTGCAAGCCAATTTGCATGGATCATATATTTATACTTCTAAATTGAATTTCACACGTTTGTTTGTTATTAAAACAAACGGGATGCATCATGCATGCATACTGAAATATAAAACAACTAAACTAATCCTTGATCGGGTTACAAGTGTTACAAATAACCAATTTTTCAATAGGTATTTGGTTAACTTTTACCCAAAATAAATGTGGGATCCACACTTCTTTGGAGGCAGCTCCACATTGGTTTGTGTTCACCGACATGAGTAGAATAACACCATATGGTTGCTTGCTCAAAACTCATATAGAATGAATAAGAAAACATTTGGTGCGAATCATGGGACAAAATGTAGTGACGTTCTTTGCCAATGCTAATGAAAAAAATTTGGCATACTGAAATCCATATTATAATGATCATAACCTATTCCTCTAGTCTCTTTGTGATATGGTGGGGAATCTATTTTAGTCATAGGAAGAGTGTATTAATTTAGATTTTAGTCACGTTTCTCAACTCTGATTCGGCCGTTTAGTAAGTTTAACCTTTTTCTTTACCATCAACTTAAGTTTATTATATAGTTTTTATTTGACGAAAGTCATCATGGTATAATATCTTTGTATCATATATAGTTTTTATTTGACGAAAGTCATCATGGTATAATATCTTTGTATCATATATGATATGAATTGACCGCCTTAAGTCCAAAAGTTATGCTTTTTTTTTTTTTTTTTTAATAAGTGTACTATCATTAAAAGGAACAGGACAAAACCAATCAGTTAAGATGGCTTTGGTTTGAACAACAAACATTAAGAAAGCACTGAGGCCCAGAACCAAAAAATACAGGCCCCCATAGCTTATTCCTAAGAGACCACCTAGCAAGCATGTGGGGAGCAACATTAGCCTCCCTCTTAGAGCATTTTTATCAGACTCCTCAAAATTTTAGTCAAATGGGTTCTAAAAAACCCACTTTTTCTAGTTTAGCTAAAACACAACTATATCAGACTCCCTATTTTATTTCACTATTTTATTTTTTAATATATTTTTATTATTTTTATTTTTATTTATTTATTTTTTTCACAACTCCCAAAATACCTTTCTTTTCCATTTTCCTCCTTCCTCTTCCTCTGTTCCCGTTGTATATTCTCCCCCTCCCTCTTTTTCTTTCCTTTTTCTTCCCCACCACCCACGTATCCCCCTCCTTCTTTCTTTTACATTTTCCTCCTCCCTCTCCCTCTCTTCCCGTTCTCCCCCAGCAACTCCGATCTGTGGTCCTTGCGCTAGGTGGGTTTTGTCGGCTTCACTCGCTTTATCTCTAGCCTCTCTCAAAGCCACAACCATCTGGGTCTTCTTCTTCAACGACTTCGTCATCGGCTTGGGCTCTGTTCCTGTCGATGATCTCCAAGCCGCCGGCAAAGTGGGGAAAAGACGAGGTTCATCTCTCACTCTCACTTCTCTCAATTGGTTTGTGGGTTTTTGTTTGGGGTATTGAAGATTTAGATCTGTATCGTTACTATGTTTTTGTTGTTGTTGTTGTTGTTGTTTCCATTATTCTTGGCATGAGAGACAGAATGCAAGAGAGAGAAAAAAAGATTATTTAATGCCTTAGCAGATGAACAGTTGCTCCTCCAACTCAAGGAGCTACTGTTCATCAGCTTCAGTATTTCGGCTGAATGGGAAGGCTGCTGTGAGGTGTTTTGGTGAATTTTTTTGCTATATTTGGGCTTTTTATACGGTTTGAGTCTTCTAATGTGAGTGCTCTTAGTCCAAGAAAAAGACCAGCTAGGATTGGTCTCCGAATACAAAAGAATGCGACTAATACAACCAAAGATCCTCCAAGAATAATTCAGGGACTTGCCACGCAGGGCATCAATACAAATTAGAGAATCACTTTCAAATATTACCAAAGGCCAACAATTGTTCCCAGCTAGTTGGATTGCCCAAAGGATGGCTTCAGCCTCTGCTTGGAGAGGGATTGTGGTTTTAGCTTTTTTGGATAAGGCCAAAACCAAATTCCCTCTCCAGTCTTAAGCAACCACAGCGATTGATGAAAAGTTTGGACCTATTGCTGCATCACTATTTACTTTAATGGTGCCAAGAGTAGGTGCTGCCCATGAAGTCTTGATTGGCTGATGAACAAATGAGGGGAGGGTTTCAAATTTGAGCTTCCTACCAGCCCAATATTCTTTGAAGCGAGAATAGATTTGCTGGTTTATAATGGCTGCATCTGCATCTTTAGCTTCATGAATTTTAGCATTGCGTATCTTCCACAGTTGGTCAAATATAATTGCCCCCATAATAATAAATTGCTCCACTTCTACTATCTCCAATTTAAAATAATCTGGAGGGGTGATTAGAGTTTCTATAAGCTGGATGGCACTTGTCACCTAAATTAAGTCCGTTCTAATACACCATTTACATCCATACCACAAAACTCTAGCCAAAGAGCATTCCCAAAACAAATGAGTGATAGGGTGAGGTATTGCACAAGCTATACATGATATCAGCAGAGGAACTGAAAGTAGAAGTAACTACTTTAGTGGGAAGAATATTAGAAGCAATACGCCATAAATGCATTTTAAGCCTTTCATGAAGAGAGAGTTTCCATATTTTGCCCAAAACTGGAGAACTAACCTGCCCATAATTGTTGTTTAATTCTTTGAATGCTGACTTAACAGTGAGTTGGCCATTAGGATCATGAAGCCATATCCACGAGTCTTGGATGTCCCAATTGTTGCTAGGAATATTAAGAATGGCAGCCACAGTATTATCATCAAAATAGAGTGATAGTTTATCCATGTCCCACCCATTTATCCTATCATCCATAAGCTAAGCCACTACCAAACTAGAGGGGGGATCATTTGAATTTCTAGGTAGAGGGACAAACCCCGGGAGATCAGGGATCCAGGGATCTTCCCAAACAAGCGTATTCACCCCATTACCCACTAGATGACAAGCACCTTTTGCTAATAAGGATCGTGTACTTTCGATGCCTTTCCAAGCAAAAGAGAAGGATTTGGCTGGGCTGCAACGTAACCAGTTGGACCTCACTTTATACTTCCCTCTTAACACTTTCACACAAAAGCTGTCACGGTCGGAAAGAATCCACCAAGCCAACTTGGATAGCATAGCTTAATTGAAGCGTTCAAATTTGCGGAAACCTAGCCCTCCATCCGAAAAAGGCTTACACAAAGAAGATCAAGCAATAAGAATGAAGAAACTGTTGCCCTCTGTGCGAGGATTCCACCAAAATTTTCTCACAATGGCATCAAGGTCCGCACATATCCCCTTTGGAAGTTTAAAAATAGACATTCCATAAATAAGAGTAGCTTAAGCAACTGATTTGATTAGAGTAGCACGCCCCGCCCAAGAAAGGCATTTACTCTTCCACCCAAAGACACAAGATCTTAATTTGTCCTTCAAGAAAGAGAAATCTTTAACTTTACTAAAAGAGAGAAACATAGGCAGGCCAAGGTACTTTACTTCTCGAGATAATTGCTTGAAACCCCACATATTTCTGATTTGGCGAAAGAATTGAGAATGAACTCCTTTAGAAGAGAACATAATTGATTTGTCTATATTGATGGATAGCTTTGACCAACTACAAAAAGTATTTACACAAGTCATCAAAGCTACCACATTAGCAACTTTAGCACCGCAGAACAAAATCACATCATCAGCATAGCTGAGCATAGAGATACTAGGGCCACCAGGAGATAGCCTTACCCCACTAAAAAGACCCTCAGATATAGATTTATTGATCAATCTAACCATGATTTCACTGCAGAGAATGAAAAGATATGGTGAGAGGGGGTCCCCTTGTCGAATGCCTCTGGAAGGAGTAAAAGAGGTGCTTGTTGAGCCATTAAGAAGCAGAGTGAATTTCGTAGAGGATATGCATTGATAAATTAGCTTAGTAAAAGATGGACTGAATCCGAAGGCTTTTAAAGTAGAGGTGATGAATTCCCACTCCAATCAATCATATGCTTTATGAAAGTCGAGTTTAAAACCGACATAACCTTTTTTCCTTTTTGTCTGCTTAAAAGAATGAATCACCTCTTGAAGAAGAACTACATTCTCAGCTATCTATCTATTGGGCATAAAGGCTGTTTGAGCTGGGTCTATAATCTTGGACAGAAGAGGTCTCATCCTGTTCACAATGATTTTTGCAATGATTTTATAATAAAAGTTGCACAGGTGTAGACACCTCATTTTGCCACCTACATTTCAATTATAACATGCATGGGGCTTTACGAACTAAAAATCCAAAAACGGACCCTGACACGAAAATCTATGCACATTTAGGGTTTTCTGTCCCTATTTATTATGGGCATCCGATTGACATGAAAATGCATTCACACGAGTTCTTAGGTCAACGCGATCACAATGACACGACTTTCACTCAATTTGGACTCTGGGCGTTTTGGCACGGAAATCCTTGCATTTCTAGGGTTTCGGCCCGATTTTTCTCGGGACATCTGATCGACCCCAAAATAATTTTAAATGAGTTCTTAGGTCAGCAGGATCAAAACGACGCATCACACACTCAAATTGGACCACAAATGAGAAAGTTATCGCTAACCGAAATTTTAACATTTCGGGTCTGCGTTAGCTTAAATGTGCATGCATACATAGGATTATATCTCACTCATGCATGCCAAAAATGCTTTTGGAAGGGCAGAAAAATCAGTTTTTCTGCCCATGCACGTTCCACAATGTATGGCCAAAAGAGGTAAGTTGAAAAAAGTCAAAAAAAGAATGTTTTTAAATAACCCAAAATGGAGTGCCGGACGGCACTCTAATTTTTCAAAATAGTGCCGGCCGGCACTCCAATTTTTAAGCCGGCACTCAAAAATTTAATCCTAGGGCTGGCCGGCACTAGGATTTTAAAACACAGTGCCGGCCGGCACTGTGTTCCTGGACCATTTTCTGCACAATTTTTGTTTTTTTCCAGCACGTGAAATGGACTTTCCACAGCCTTTTCCACCCATTATGACAACCCATGGGGGGCTGGAAAACACTCCCACATTGACCTAGTCTTACCTCTTCCTCTATAAATACAACATCAAGCCTCCATACAAAGGGGTTGGAAAGTGTAGGGAAAAATTAGAGAGAAATAGGGAGAGTTTTCAAGAGTGTTTTGAGCAGAAAAATTCTTTGAAGCAAACCCTCCTCTTCAAGGTTCTAAAGCTCTTGAAGGTTGAGAAATCTTTTAGATTTAACTCACCCTTCATTATCTTTGGAACCAAGACTTGGAAAATATTTGCACTTAAGCTTTCTTAAACCAAAATTCCTCTCCAAAAGTCTTAAAGGTTTTGAAGGTTGAAAAAATCATTTTGATTTTGTTCACCCTTCATTATCTTTACCACTTAGGTTTGGAATTATTTTTCCACCAACCCACATACTCAAACACTTCTTAGGATTACCCATACAACCCACAAATTGTATACACATCCTTAAAGTCATTGAGTCACAAAGCTCACAACCACACTAGTTGTGAAGCACATACTTGATTTTAATTTTGTTTTGCATGCGGGTTAGTTCTCTAACCTTTATGCTTTAATTTTTTTTTCTTACATTATGTTTTAATTTCTTGTGTTTATATTTACAAGTTCATTATGATTATGTGTTTAAGCTTACAACTATAACATGAACATCATATTGCAACCAACATAATAACAACACGGACAATTAAAATTAATTTGTTTGCACAACATACACACACATGCATTGACATTACAACATGCTTGGCCATTTTTAATATAAGAGGACCGATGTAAATCGGGCAAAATGGGGTGCCTAACACCTTCCCATTTTGTAACCAAGCCTCCGAACCAAAACCTTGGTTTGCATACATAGTGCCTTACAACAACATTTTATTTTCTTTTTACATAGATTGTAACTAGGAAATTCATACAATATTATTTTCTTAGATTGTATTCTAGGAGAATTTTATTTGTAACACATTTACACACATTATTTCATTTAGCAATTGTACAAATTCTAAAATGGAATAAAAGGGGATTACATTACTCTTGTCTTTGGAATTTCTTAATTTGTCCTTTAAAATAAATTAAGTGGCGACTCCACAAACAACATGTCACATTGACTTTCAACCTCGAGGGTCGATTAAAACATTAAATTTTTCATCCCATCATTTGAGACACGCTACCAATTTAATTTCCAAACCGAAACCTAAAATCACATTAAACCAATTTTGGGGTTGTCGCTTCAGGTTTGAGAAAAAGGGCGAGGTTCTCACAGTGGCGACTCCACTGGGGATATTAGAGGGCTTAACTTTATAAAATATATTAAGCTTGGCCAAGCTTTGTCATGTCTTTGCATTTTTGTGATTTATTGCTTTCCATAAAAATTGTTCATGCACCATGTAGTTGCATATGTTGGCAAGTAAATAAATGCATAAAGCCTGGAAGCCCCGATAGCCTAGTCATGGATCACGGTCTTCATGAGACTCGGGTACCCTTGATGAAGTTACCACCCCATAGCATAGTATCGATTTTGATCATTTCTTAATCGATATGTTAACGGATAAACCGTATCGTTTGAACCAACGTGATGCTCATGGCATCACAAGTTGGGAGATACAACGTCCTAGCTTGTGGGTTCCCCCTTTGCCTACCTTCTACCCATGTAGAAAAACCATAGAACTTTTCAATAGGCTTGACCCGGTAAAGATATGTTCATGCCTTGTTTGATTATAACGTCTTGTTGTTTGAACATTGGTTTGTTGTTTGCTATATGATATATTGCTTACACCATTAAAAATATTCAACACATAAATCAAATGAGTAAACATTTTTTTTACGCCGTAAGGCCTGACAAGGCTTTATCAAAATGATCAAATGTTTTCTATACCGTAAGACCCTACAAGGTCCAAACGAATGAGCGTTTTTTTAACATAAGGTCCAACAAGGCCTAGTTATAACAAATGACATTTTGGAAAATTAAAATGCATGTTTTAAGTAATACCTTGAGTGGTTAAAATTTAATATACACGATGCATTACATTTTTTGAAAAAAATACACGTTATAAAACACCTTAAATGGTTAAAATATAACGTATCACATATTCATAATTGAAAAATTAAAATGCATGTTTTAAATAATACCTTGAGTGGTTAAAATTTAATACACACGATGCATTACATTTTTTGAAAAAAATACACGTTGTAAAACACTTTAAATGGTTAAAATATAACGTATCACATATACATAGTTGAAAAATTAAAATGCATAATTTAAATAATACCTTGAATGGTTAAAATTTAATATACACGATGCATTACATTTTTGAAAAAATACACGTTGTAAAACACCTTAAATGGTTAAAATATAACGTATCACATATTCATAATTGAAAATTTTAAATGCATATTTTAAATAATACCTTAAATGATTAAAATTTAATACACACTATGCATTACATTTTTTTAAAAAAAATTACACGTTGTAAAACACCTTAAATGGTTAAAGTATAATGTATAACATATACATACTTGAAAAAATTAAAATGCATGTTTTAAATAATACCTTAAATGGTTAAAATTTAATACACACTATGCATTACATTTTTTAAAAAATTACACGTTGTAAAAGACCTTAAAAGGTTAAAGTATAACGTATGACATATACATAGTTGAAAAATTTAAATGCATATTTTAAATAATACTTTAAATGGTTAAAATTTAATACACACTATGCATTACATTTTTTAAAAAAAATTTCACGTTGTAAAATACCTTAAATGGTTAAAATATAACGCATCACATATACATAGTTGAAAAATTAAAATGCATAATTTAAATAATTCCTTGAATGGTTAAAATTTAATATACACGATGCATTACATTTTTGAAAAAATACACGTTGTAAAACACCTTAAATGGTTAAAATATAACGTATCACATATACATAGTTGAAAAATTTAAATACATATTTTAAATAATACCTTAAATGGTTAAAATTTAATACACACTATGCATTACATTTTAAATAAAAAAAAATTACACATTGTAAAACACCTTAAATGGTTAAAGTATAACGTATGACATATACATACTTGAAAAAAAAAAAAATTTAAATGCATTTTTAAAAACATCTTAAATGGTTAATGTTACCCAAATATCAACCTAAGAGGGGGGGTGATTTAGGTTGAGGCAAACTTTTTCGATTTAAATGCGGAATTAAAAACTATTTTCAATTAGCAAAAACAAATTTAAGAACACAATTCAATTGCAATAAGATATGATAGAAAATCAAACACAAGCATATATAAGCAATTGAATAAGTAAGAGATAGAGATAGAGAAAATCAAACACAGTGATTGTTATCGAGGTTCGGCTTCCCCGCCTACGTCCCCGCCTCAAGATCACTTCTCGAGGATTCCCAAATTCACTAATTTGACAATCTTCTTTCGGGTGAAGATCAAAACCGTTACAAATCTTCTTTACACGGTGAAGAGTAACCACCGAGTGAAAAATCCTTTTCACTCTTAGGATTTATACCAAGACCCACAAATCTTCCTTACAAGGTGAAGAGTAACCACCCAGTGAAAAATCCTTTTCACTACTTAGGATTTATACCAAAACCCTAACAAAAACACTCAATGGTTTCAACAAAGTATTTGTTGTACAAGATAAGGCTCTCTCAAAGAGTAATTGTACACAATATGCTCACTCTAATAGTATATCAAGGATTTGATCAATATGGCTCAAAAAGTGTTTAGAGAAATTTTCAATCAAGGATTTTGAATGATATGAAAATATAAGCTTGAGAAGGATGGATTGATGTATAAGATGTTATCTTTTCTATCTTTGATTTCTCTTGTATGCTTGATGTTTAGAAATGAAGAAAGGGTAGTATTTATAGCCATCATGTTGTCTTGCATTCTTCTTGATTTTCAATCAATCAATTTGCTTTCTTTGAAAACTTTTCTTCTTAAGATTTTTCAACCATAATTGATATGGTTGTCTTGCATGTGAATTTCAATCAATTAAGTTTGTCTTTGAAGACTTTAAGAGATTTTTCAATTGATATTGTTGTCTTATATTTGAATTTCAACCAATCAAGTTGTCTTTGAAAGACTTTAAGAGATTTTTCAATTGATATGGTTGTCTTATATTTGAATTTCAACTAATCAAATTTGTCTTTGAAGACTTTAAGAGATTTTTCAATTGATATGGTTGTCTTATATTTGAATTTCAACCAATCAAGTTGTCTTTGAAAACTTTAAGAGATTTTTCAATTGATATGGTTGTCTTATATTTGAATTTCAACCAATCAAGTTTGTCTTTGAAAACTTTAAGAGATTTTTCAATTGATATGGTTGTCTTATATTTGAATTTCAACCAATCAAGTTGTCTTTGAAAACTTTAAGAGATTTTTCAATTGATATGGTTGTCTTATATTTGAATTTCAACCAATCAAGTTGTCTTTGAAAACTTTAAGAGATTTTTCAATTGATATGGTTGTCTTATATTTGAATTTCAACCAATCAAGTTGTCTTTGAAAACTTTAAGAGATTTTTCAATTGATATGGTTGTCTTATATTTGAATTTCAACCAATCAAGTTTGTCTTTGAAAACTTTAAGAGATTTTTCAATTGAAGTTGGTTTTAAAGTTGAGCCTTAAAGATCAAATCTTAATAAACTTTACAAAACCTAACTCTTACTTCTCATATGTCTCGGATCATTGTCTTTGAGCTTGATTTCTTTGTCTTGAGTCTTGATGACTTTGATCTTCAATGAATTTGCAACTTATCAACTTTGCATTTGCTTGATATTTGAATTGGCCATCTTGGTCCAATTAAATCAATAGTCAAAATTAAGCTTTAAAACATAAATCATTAGTTCATATGAAAATATCATTAATGAACAACTTAAAATCATGGTTATCATCAAAACTACATGAATGTCCTTGGATTAATTAGCCAATTAATAATTATTGAAACCTTGAGGCTAACAATCTCCCCCTTTTTGATGATGACACATATGATATGATATTTTTATACGATTTATGATTTTGAAGCTTTTCTTGAAAAGCTCCCCCTAAAATAATGCATATCTTTATATTAGAGATTTTTAAATCTCCCCCTATCTTTATGCATAGATCAATTTTTCATTTAAGCATTATCAAGCAATCAATATATATGCGCATTTTTGTTAATTATTGCAAGATGCTAATTATTGCAAGATATGATAATTCACTAATAGATACAAAAAAATGTCATGTCTTTCTCCCCCTTGGCATCATCAAAAAATAAATATTAGATTCAATATCTCCAAACATCACTCAACATTTTAAACAACCAAAATTGAACAAAAAATATATTTTTCCCTTTTGGTTTCTACCCCAACATATCATATTTTTCTCCTATTTGGCATAAAGAAATAAAACAAATATATTCATATTTGTAAGATTCTTCATCCTAGTGGTTCGGTTGGATTGAGGGTTCGGTTGAAGATGCTTCAAGAAAGGATATGATGTCCCTTGCCATATGCCTAAAATGCTGATGATTTAAGCAATCTGGAAAGGACATGGGATGATGCCCATATATTACGTACTCTCTCTCTTCTGTCATACAAAGCTTCAGGTGTATCAACAGTTGTATGAACGGGATGATTTCGGATGAGGAAGATATATTTGGAGTGTATGCTAAAGATCTTCCCATCAACCTGGTGTATGAGAGAGGTACTTCAACCGAGAAGCATGATCAATAATAATCTTGCTTCGTGGAAACTTGATCAATAATAATTTTGCTTCTATCTGAGAAGATCAAGTATTTGATTTTATGAATCTCTAAATGATGCTGCATCCTCTTAGAGTTGTTATCTAAAGAATGAGAGAAAATATTATCGGAGAGGTGTGAGTATGTAGTGGAGAGGTGAAGCGAATTTATAGGACAGACGCGCTGTTTGAAAGAATGGTTCAGATTTTGCTACGTGTCATAAGTGTGAATGAATGGTTCAGATTTTGCTATGTGTCATAAGTGTGAATGAATGGTTCAGATTTTGCTACGTGTCGTAAGTGTGAATGAAGGGTTCAGATTTTGCTATGTGTCAGACTTATCCAATTACGCACGCCATAGACACCGATAAATCAGGAAGTTTGAAAAAAAAATATCTGCTTTTTCAGAAAAAAGATTTTTGTCGACGCATCGAGTTCTGAGTCAGTGATATTTCCGTATACGTTAAATCTCGAGATTTGAACGTTGAATTTTGAAGAAAAATCTCGGGAGTCGGGTGATAGGTACAGGCTGGTGTTCAAAAATCTGAGGTTTATTTAACACACACTAATTTTCGATGAACTTCATCATTTTCAAACTCTTAGCTTAATCTCTTATTAGATTTTCTAGAATGGCTTCCTCTTCTTCTCAAAACAAACCAGAAACAATTAATCTAAATGATACGCCTAGTGTGATGCCAGAAGTCTGGCGTCCTTACTTCCTTTCAATTAATGGCCCTGTATCAGTAACTGATTCAGTGATATTGAATGGTGAGACTGCCACCGCAGTAGCTGCCAGGTCTTTGTACTCCGGAGGATGCAAAGGTTTTAGCTGGGAGGACTGACCCACAAATAATAAATGAACTCATTGGCACTCACGATTCAGTCTGCTGCCACTGTTTCTAACATGGGACGTCGTCTTCATGTTAGGAAATCTTGAAGTGAAAAGCGCTGCGTTCTCAAGTCACCATTTTACAAAGGTTGCTGAAGGAGAGTAAGAAGAAAGTAGGGGAGGTCAAGGAGGAGAACAAAAGGCTGAAGGCGCTCGTGGATTCTTATGCCGATGATTTGGTAATCCGGTCCACAGAGCAGAGCAAGACCACTAATAAGCTGCAGAAGCAGTACGAGAAGCTACTAGCTGAGGTGAAGGAATTGACTTCTCGCTCTATCCCCAAATAAATGTAGTGGGAAGTGTAGTGGTTTTTCCTTTTGTGGTGACTTCTCCTTTATGGCTTTCTTTTTAATAAACTCAAGTTTGTTTAAATGATGAGTTTTATTTCTTATTTTATGCATGAACATATACGCAAATATACATAGAACTGGACATATAATTTAATGTTCAAACAATATAACTAGGAAGATATAAAATGAACAATTTTATGAACATGATATGCATAAACATCATTTTATATTCATTCTTAAGAGAAAGATAATAAGTTTAAACTCATTTGATATCAACGTATCTAGCCATACCTATTTCACGTCGAATTGTGCAAAATCGTTCTTCAATGAGAGGTTTCGTGAGAATATCCGCCCATTGACTATCGGTGCTTACAAATTCAAGTTCAATGTCCCCTTTTTGCACATGATCTCTTATAAAATGGTATCTAATTTCAATGTGCTTTGTGCGAGAGTGTTGGATAGGATTTTTACTTAAACTTATGGCACTTGTGTTATCACACCTTATGGGAATATGATCAAAAAGAATTTTAAAATCCTCTAGTTGTTGTTTTATGTAGAGAGATTGAGCACAACAACTACCGGCCGCTACATATTCGGCTTCCGCCGTTGATAAGGCCACAGAATTTTGCTTTTTACTAAACCATGATACTAGTGAGTGTCCTAGAAAGTGACAAGTACCACTAGTGCTTTTGCGATCAATTTTGCAACCAGCAAAATCCGCATCCGTGTAGCTTATTAAGTCAAATGAATTTGACTTAGGGTACCATAATCCTAAATCAATGGTTCCAAGCAAATATCGAAATATTCGTTTGACTGCAATTAAGTGTGATTCTTTAGGACAAGATTGAAATCGGGCGCAAAGACATACACTAAACATTATATCGGGTCTACTTGCGGTTAAATAAAGTAAACTACCAATCATACCTCGATATAGCTTAACGTCCACCGGTTTACCTTTCTCATCTTTGTCAAGCTTTGTTGAAGGACTCATGGGAGTTCCATATGCTTTAGCATTTGTCAATCCAAATCTTTTTAGTAAGTCTATGACATATTTGGATTGATTTAAGAATATCCCATCTTCGGTTTGCTTTATTTGAAGTCCGAGAAAGAATTTTAGCTCACCCATCATACTCATTTCGAATTCATCCTGCATAGTCTTAGAGAATTCTTTGCACAAGTTTTCATTAGTAGAACCAAATATAATATCATCAACATAGATTTGCACAATAAGCATGTCTTTTCCATCAAACATTAGAAATAATGTTGTGTCAAGTTTTCCACGTGTAAAACCCTTTTCAATAAGGAAACCACTTAGTCGTTCATACCAAGCTCTTGGAGCTTGTTTTAAACCATATAAAGCTTTTGATAATTTAAAAACGTGGTTTGGAAATTCATGATTTTCAAATCCAGGAGGTTGTTCTACATAAACTTCTTCGGCAATAAAACCATTTAAAAAGGCACTTTTGACATCCATTTGAAATAATTTAAAATTTTTAAAACATGCAAAAGCAAGTAACATGCGTATAGCTTCTAATCTAGCAACTGGAGCATAAGTCTCTCCATAATCAATACCTTCCTCTTGATTATAACCTTGAGCGACTAACCTTGCTTTGTTCCTTACTATTATACCTTCTTCATCCTTTTTGTTTCGGAATACCCATTTTGTACCAATGACGGAGTGGTCCTTGGGTCTAGGTGCAAGAGTCCATACCTTGTTTCTTTCAAATTGGTTTAGCTCTTCTTGCATGGCCAAGATCCATGATTCATCTTCAATAGCTTCATTTATGTTCTTTGGTTCAATTCTGTGAGAGAAACGCCATGTTGTTGCAGATGTTCTTGAGCTTTGATCTTGTGCTTACTCCACGTTCAACTTCACCAATGATTAATTCTTTAGGATGACTATGGACTACGTTCCAACTTTTTGGTAATTCTTCATTTTTGGTTGGAGGAAGCGCTTTTTCTTCATCTTTTGGTTCATCTACTTGATCTTTGACTTTTTCACTTAAATCAACTTGGATTAGATGAACTAGCTTTATTTTCAAGAGAAATTGGCTCATCATCACAATTATTTTTGATATGGAATGGATTAGTTTCATCAAAAACAACATGCATAGATTCATCAACAACCATGGTTCGTTTATTGAACACTCTATATGCTTTACTATTTGTAGAATAACCAAGGAATATACCTTCATCGGATTTAGCATCGAATTTACCAAGATTATCTCTATCATTCAATACAAAGCACTTACATCCAAAAACTTTGAAATATCCAATGTTAGGTTTTCGATTATTCCATAGTTCATAAGGAGTTTTATTTAAAGTGTTTCTAATGATGGTTCTATTTATAACATAGCAAGCGGTGTTAACAGCTTCAGCCCAAAAGTATTGAGGTAAATTATGTTCATTAAGCATAGTTCTAGACATTTCTTGAAGTGATCTATTTTTACGTTCTACTACTCCATTTTGTTGAGGAGTACGAGGTGCCGAGAAATTGTGTCCAAAACCATTTTGATCACAATATAGTTCAATATCTTGATTATCAAATTCTCTACCTCTATCACTTCTAACATTGTTAATTGTATAACCTTTTTCATTTTGAATTCTTCTACAATGTTTAACAAATGCTTTATGAGCTTCATTTTTGTGAGCAAGAAATAATACCCATGTATAGCGAGAGTAATCATCAACAATTACAAATGCATACAATTTGCCACTTAAGCTAGCGGTTCTAATAGGACCAAATAAATCCATATGCAAGAGTTCTAGAGGTCTTGAAGTAGAAATGACTTTCTTTTTCTTAAATGATGATTTAGTTTGTTTACCTAGTTGACATGCATCACATATTTTATCTTTAACAAATTTAGTAACCGGCAAGCCTTTTACTAAATCAAGTTTAGACAATTTTGAGAGTAATTCCATATTGACATGTCCTAATCTTCTATGCCACAACCAACTATTTTCATTTATGGCAGCAAGGCAAATTGATTCTTTTGAAGTCATATTATCAAAATCAATAGTGTAGACATTTTCATTTCTAAATGCCACAAATAAAACTTGATTATCAATTTCATTTACTATAATGCACATGATTGATTTGAATATTACATTATAGCCTTTATCACACAATTGGCTAATACTTAGCAAGTTATGTTTCAAACCATCAACCAAGAGAACATCTTCAATAACAAGAGAATGTGTTTTACCAATATTACCTATACCGATGATCTTTCCTTTTGAGTTATCACCGAATTTGACATTTCCTCCATCTTTTAGAGTAAGAGAAGTGAACTTGTTTTTGTCACCTGTCATATGCCTTGAACATCCACTGTCAAGAAACCACTTATCCTTGGTAGATTTGGATATCAAGCATACCTACAAAACAATTTCAAAGTAACTCTTCTTTGGTACCCAAATTTTCTTGGGTCCACTAGGGTTAGCTTTGGTGGTGAGTAGTTCCTTTAACTAATCCAAATCATATTTTTCATGGGACATGTATGAATATTATGCCCTAATTTTTCCACAATGTTTACATATGGGAGATTTCAAGAAGGTTTTCATTAATGAAAAATTTTTGATAGTGTTTTTCTTTTATTTTCGGGTTATATCCAATACCCGCTTTGTCAAAAACACATCTTTGACTACCTAACAAATTATCCAAATTTTTCTTTCCATTTGTAAAGTTAGTCAAAATTTTGTTTAAGTTTTCAACTTTGAGTTTTAAGTTCTTTATTTTCATTTACTAAGAGATTTGAATCATTGTAAGCTATTTGTGATGATGTTTCCACATCTTTTGCTTTCATTTTCTCAATGAAGCTTTTGTGACTTAACTTCCAACTTAATTATTTCTTTTTAAAAACAGATTTTTATTTCTTTTTCTAAAGATAGATTTTTCAAAGAATAAAGAAATAATTTGTTTTTCTAAGAATTTCATTTTTGCTTTTGAAATCATCTAATTCGTTTGAAAGAGATGTGACTTTCTTTTTAAAAACTTTATTTTTCAAAACATTCTTCTCAAATTCTTCAACCAATTCTTCAAAAGCATTTTGTAATTCATCATAGCTATAAGATTCATCTTCTAAAGAATTAAGTTTAGAAGTTACCTCATCTTCATATGCCATTAAGCAAAAAGCTTCGGTAGAATCTTCTTCATCGTTGGATGTTTGAGGGCTAATGCTTGTACATTCATCTTTCTCTATTTGAGGCAATTTGTGATCATGAACAAGCATGCTCATCTTTGATTCTTGACTTGCTTCTTCATATGTAGCTTCAAGTCTTTCCCAAATTTCTTTAGCTGAATTACAACTTGAAATTTCATCAAATTCCTTTGAGTCAAACGCACAATATAAACAATTCATAGCTTTATAATTTAATTCAATGAGTTTGACATCATTTTCATCCCATTCAGTTTCTTGTTTGGGTATTTCTTGTTCTTCTACTATTTTAGTAGGAACATGAGGACCATTTACAATGATTTTCCATATGAGATAATCTTGACCTTTAATGTACGTAGTCATTCTAGTTTTCCAATAACTATAATCACTACTATTGAACAAGGGTGGTCTATTTGTAGATTGACCTTCAACCATTTGAGGTCTAAATGTGTTTGCCATGATCTTAACTCTAAGATTGTTAAATCTATATGTAGAGCCTTGGCTCTGATACCAATTGTTACCCAAATATCAACCTAAGAGGGGGGGTGATTTAGGTTGAGGCAAACTTTTTCGATTTAAATGCGGAATTAAAAACTATTTTCAATTAGCAAAAACAAATTTAAGAACACAATTCAATTGCAATAAGATATGATAGAAAATCAAACACAAGCATATATAAGCAATTGAATAAGTAAGAGATAGAGATAGAGAAAATCAAACACAGTGATTGTTATCGAGGTTCGGCTTCCCCGCCTACGTCCCCGCCTCAAGATCACTTCTCGAGGATTCCCAAATTCACTAATTTGACAATCTTCTTTCGGGTGAAGATCAAAACCGTTACAAATCTTCTTTACACGGTGAAGAGTAACCACCGAGTGAAAAATCCTTTTCACTCTTAGGATTTATACCAAGACCCACAAATCTTCCTTACAAGGTGAAGAGTAACCACCCAGTGAAAAATCCTTTTCACTACTTAGGATTTATACCAAAACCCTAACAAAAACACTCAATGGTTTCAACAAAGTATTTGTTGTACAAGATAAGGCTCTCTCAAAGAGTAATTGTACACAATATGCTCACTCTAATAGTATATCAAGGATTTGATCAATATGGCTCAAAAAGTGTTTAGAGAAATTTTCAATCAAGGATTTTGAATGATATGAAAATATAAGCTTGAGAAGGATGGATTGATGTATAAGATGTTATCTTTTCTATCTTTGATTTCTCTTGTATGCTTGATGTTTAGAAATGAAGAAAGGGTAGTATTTATAGCCATCATGTTGTCTTGCATTCTTCTTGATTTTCAATCAATCAATTTGCTTTCTTTGAAAACTTTTCTTCTTAAGATTTTTCAACCATAATTGATATGGTTGTCTTGCATGTGAATTTCAATCAATTAAGTTTGTCTTTGAAGACTTTAAGAGATTTTTCAATTGATATTGTTGTCTTATATTTGAATTTCAACCAATCAAGTTGTCTTTGAAGACTTTAAGAGATTTTTCAATTGATATGGTTGTCTTATATTTGAATTTCAACTAATCAAATTTGTCTTTGAAGACTTTAAGAGATTTTTCAATTGATATGGTTGTCTTATATTTGAATTTCAACCAATCAAGTTGTCTTTGAAAACTTTAAGAGATTTTTCAATTGATATGGTTGTCTTATATTTGAATTTCAACCAATCAAGTTTGTCTTTGAAAACTTTAAGAGATTTTTCAATTGATATGGTTGTCTTATATTTGAATTTCAACCAATCAAGTTTGTCTTTGAAAACTTTAAGAGATTTTTCAATTGATATGGTTGTCTTATATTTGAATTTCAACCAATCAAGTTGTCTTTGAAAACTTTAAGAGATTTTTCAATTGATATGGTTGTCTTATATTTGAATTTCAACCAATCAAGTTGTCTTTGAAAACTTTAAGAGATTTTTCAATTGATATGGTTGTCTTATATTTGAATTTCAACCAATCAAGTTTGTCTTTGAAAACTTTAAGAGATTTTTCAATTGAAGTTGGTTTTAAAGTTGAGCCTTAAAGATCAAATCTTAATAAACTTTACAAAACCTAACTCTTACTTCTCATATGTCTCGGATCATTGTCTTTGAGCTTGATTTCTTTGTCTTGAGTCTTGATGACTTTGATCTTCAATGAATTTGCAATTTATCAACTTTGCATTTGCTTGATATTTGAATTGGCCATCTTGGTCCAATTAAATCAATAGTCAAAATTAAGCTTTAAAACATAAATCATTAGTTCATATGAAAATATCATTAATGAACAACTTAAAATCATGGTTATCATCAAAACTACATGAATGTCCTTGGATTAATTAGCCAATTAATAATTATTGAAACCTTGAGGCTAACAGTTAAAATATAACAGATCACATATACATAATTGAAAAATTAAAATTCATGTCCTTAGTTACACCTTAAGTGGTTGCAATTTAACTTACATATAGAATTACATTTTTTTAAAAAAAACTTTTTGAATAACACCTTAAATGGTTAAAATTTAAATATATCATGAATTACATCTTAATTGATTAAAATTCACCAAATTTTTTTATAACACCTTAAATGGTTCACATCTTGAATTACATCTTAATTGATTAAAATTCACCACATTTTTTAAATAACACCTTAAATGGTTGAAATTTAAACATATCATGAATTACATCTTAATTGATTAAAATTCGCCATATTTTTTAAATAACACCTTAAATGGTTAAAATTTAAACATATCATGAGTTATATCTTAATTGATTAAAATTCACCACACTTTTTAAATAACACCTTAAAGGGTTAAAATTTAAATACATCATGAATTACATCTTAATGGATTAAAATTCACTGCATCTTTAAATAACACCTTAACGGTTAAAATTTAAATACATCTTGAATTATATCTTAACGGATCAAAATTTACTACATTTTCAATAAAACGGCTCACATCTTGAATTACATCTTCATGGATTAAAATTCACTACATTTTTTAATAACACCTTAAATGGTTAAAATTTAATCACATATTGAATTACATCTTAATGGATTAATTCACCGCATCTTTTAAATAACACCTTAAAGGTTAAAATTTAAATACATCATGTTAAAATTTAAATACATCATGAATTACATCTTAATTGAGTAAAATTCACCACATTTGAATAACACCTTAAATGGTTAAAATTTAAACATATCATGAATTACATCTTCAACAGATTAAAATTCACATTTTGGATTACACTTTAAATAGTTGAAATTCATTATTTCATCGTACAATGAATAACATCCTTAAAGGATTAAAATTCACATTTTTGAATTACACTTTGATTAGTCAAAATTCATCAATTTTATCATACATTGGGTAATACTCTTAATGTATAAAAAAAAAAAGGCCTAAAGTTTAGGTTGTCGCTTGACATGAAATTTTCCTAAAGTTTGAAAGAACAACATTTTTAACATGTCATTAGGTCCAACAAGACCTACGAAAAATAACACGTTTTTGTTTGGTCCAACAAGGCCTAAATAAAAAAGAATAATATTTTTCAACACATCGTTAGGCCCAACAAGGCTTAAAGAAAATAACATTTTCTCACCTGCCGTTAGGCCCAACAAGCCTTAGGTAAAACTTTTTTTCGGTAAGGCCCAACAAGGTCTAAACCAATTATCATTGCCTGTTAGGTCCAACATGGCCTAAGTAAATAATCATTTTTGTTAAGGCCCAATAAAGCGTAATCAAATTGAATAACATGAGTCTAAAATGAGAGTCTTAAAGTATGCAGGATCAGGTTTGGACTCGTGAAGAGAGGGGACGTTTGGAAGATTGTTCTTCACCATCTTCGAAGTTGAAGAGATTGTTGTTCAGTGATAGTCCAAGCCCAAGTGACTCCAAGTCCAAACAAGAATCACCAGTTTCTTCCAAGAGCCCGTCTTTTGCCATGGGGGAAAGTAGTAATTCGAAATCCAATGAGTTGAAAGAATTGTTGCACACTTTGGTCGTGGGACAATTGAAAGAAGACATACAACAAATTTTCCAATATTTGCTATCTAGAGAACCTCAAGTTACGCCAGGGGGGTCCAACACCGAGAACAAAGTATTGGTTACAACGAGTTCGCCTATGACCGAGTTCCGAGAAGAGGCTGCTCCAAAGGGTGGAGCAAATGGAGAAAGTTATCAAAAGGACCTGTAGATTTGACGAGGTGGTGGATCTACAATCATTATCTCTTTTCCCCAAAGTTCGACTACCTCTGAAGTTCAAGATGCCATCACTAGACAAGTTTAATGGCATAGGTTGTCCAGTAACCCATCTGAAAATGTATACAAGGGCCATGCACCCGTTGGGAGCCGATGACGAGATTTTGGCACAACCATTTCAAAACACCCTTACAGGAGTGGCTTTGAAGTGGTTTCTCAATTTGAAAGACTCCCACACCAATACGTGGGAAGACATTTGCTCGGAATTTTTCAAGCAATATCGGTTCAACAATGAAATGGATGTTACAAGGAGAGATCTCGAGACTACCAAACAAGGTGCCAAGGAGACCTTTTCATCTTTCATTACAAGATGGAGGGCAAAAGCCGTCCAAATGACCTCTCGACCTAGTGAGGAGGATCAGTTGCAAATGGTAGTTAAGAATTTGTTACCTACCTACAACAAACACTTGTTTGCGCAATACTTCCCAACCTTCAAAGCCCTAGTTGCAGCTGGTACCCAAATTGAGGATGCTTTACAGACAGGTACAAAACAAGATTGAAGTTCAAAGCCTCTCAAATGGCAGCCCACAACACTTGAGCTTCAAGGCCATATAAGCCCAAACAATCACCCATGCTACAAAAGGCCACACAAGCCCAGACAGTCACTCACTCCACCAAAAAGCCACACAAGCTTCACCATTCCCCATACTCCACAAAAGGCCACACAAGCCCAAACAGTCACTTACTCCACCAAAAGGCCACACAACCTTCACCATTCCCTATACTCCACAAAAGGCCTTACAAGCCCAATTTCCCAAACACTTACCCATATTTGCCAAAGGTCCCACAAGCCCAATTTCACCATAACCCATACTCCACAAAAGGTCATACAAAACCCAAACTCCTAAACAGTTAATCATTAAGCTTCAAGATTCAAGTTCAAGGCCACATAAGCCAGCCGTTCTACAAAGACCATATAAATCTTCAAGTCTTCAAAATTCAAGCTCGAGGTCATGCAAGCCAACCATTCTATAAAGACCACACAAGTCTTCAAGTCTTCAAAATTCAAGCTCAAGGTCACGCAAGCCAACGATTCTACAAAGATCATACAAGTTTTCAAGTCTTCAAAATTCAAGCTCAAGGTCACGTAAGCCAACCATTGTATAAAGACCATACAAGTCTTTAAGTGTCAAGATTCAAGCTCAAGGCCACTCAAGCCGGCCATTCCACAAAGACCTCACAAGTCTCTTCCTCCGACAAGGTTCACCCATGGGCTTCCCCCTACATCAACATCCCACAAGGACAAACAACATTACTCATGCATGAAAACTTCATCAATCCATCATTTGGTTTTACATTGAATGTTGAATGTTTTGTTTGAATTGCTTTGTCTGTCTTATTGATGTGTAGTGTGAAATTTTGGGATCAAGAAAGACATCTTTTAAGATGACACATTTCTCAAGCTACGAAAAATCATAAATTGAATCACACCTCAATGGTTAAAATTTCACATTTTTGAATTACACCTCAACGGTTAAAATTCATTTGCTCAAAATTTGATCACAATCATCAAAAGGAATTTCAACAAACAACATTCTTCAAGACTCGCACTTCTTCATATCATTTTAAGAAAAAATTCAAAATTCTTTTTGAAAAATACTTCTGATAAGAAAATAAGTTCTTGGGTAACAATGACAAGCCGTGAGGTCACATAACTCGACCAATCAATTTACACTGGTAATGGGATCATTTTCATTCAATTCATATAAAAATTGTCGCCAAACACTTGGAACAATAAAAGAATAGATCCAAAAAGGCAATCAAGGAAATTAAGTCATCGACGAATCTCGAGTCACTTCTTCCAAAATTCCTTCTTCTACATCCAGTCATGATCTTCACATTATTGCACATTCATTCAAAAGTGTGTCCTAATAATAGGGCTTACAATGGACCATCCATGCAAAAAAGAAATGAAAGCCCGTTAGGTTGAAAACCTGAAAGGGCGACCTAAGCAAAAATTAGGGCTCCATAAAGAAAAAAATATTCCAAGAAGGAACTCATCAAAAGAGCTCAAACGCTTCATGACAAAAGCAAGCTCTACCGAAGATAGGAGACCATTTTTCATTGAACCCAAAATCATCCTTGTCAATCCATGACAAATACAATCCATTACGAGCCAACTTGGGCCTTTAAAAAAAAAAGAATGAGCCTTTTCTTTCTTGAAACCCAAAAACCAAACCTGGGGTGGGAATTCTAGATGTGCACAAAAAGGAGATTATGGTTTCTATTCACAAGATCAAAATGTCAAAGAAAGAAGAACAAAAGAACATAGACGTCTATCTTCAACAAGGTAGAAAGGCAAGAGAACACTTGACATAGACGTCAACATACAAAAAAAAAAAAAAGTCTGACAAAGACGTCACATAGATACAAGAAATGTCAAAAGTGTCAACACAAATACAAAGAATGCGTGATGGATTAAAGCAAAGAGAAGAAGTCACAAGGCAAGATTCAATCCTTGGAATGCACACTAGAGGTACAATTGGGGAATTTGAGCCTGTATATCATTCTTTTTCAAAGCCTAAACCTGGCCTACATTACAACCGATAAACCAAGCCCTCCTTGAGGTTCTGCTTGCTCAAGACATGAAGTTAGCTCTTCCATTGGAAGTAAAAACAAAATACAAAACGCTCGTTAGGTTGAAAACCCGAAAAGGGCGGCTTAGGCAAAAGTTAGGGCAAAAAAAAAAAAAAATTGATGGATGGTCCAAACACCAATCAAATTTGCCTTGGAAATAGGAATTGTCGCAAAAAGTTCAAACCCGAGGCACACTTTCTTGTTGCAGTCATTCAAGTCTCTCTCCAAGACTTTGACCACGCATCTCCAAACTAGGGGCATTCTCCCTAGTTTGTCGAATCCTCACTCAATATGATCTACACAAGATCATACATCTCCAAACTAGGGGCATTCTCCCCAGTTTGTCGATTCTCTCTTTAACACGATCTATACAAGATTACATATCTCCAAATTAGGGGCATTCACCCTCGTTTGTCAATTCTCTCAATATGATCTACACAAGATCGTATATCTCCAAACTAAGGGCATTCTCCCCAGTTTGTCGATTCTCTCTTCAACATAATCTATACAAGATCACACATCTCCAAACTAAGGGCATTCACCCTAGTTTGTCGATTAAACAGTCCTCCCTCAACATGGCCCACACAAGATCACATGTCTTCGAAACTAAGGGCATTCGCCCTCGTTTCTCAATTGGTTAGATTTTCAAGTTAAAGGGTATACCTCCATCATTGTCCCTAAAAATATTGATTAGCAAAGTCATCCAAAACCTTTCAAGAGGTCATTGCTCTTTCATAAATTTGTTGACTCAAGAAAACTTTCAATCGCTTCATCTCTTTAATTGCCTTTAAAGGATTTGGCCTTACAAGCTTAAAGTGAAAGGCGAAAGTGTTTATAAGGGTTTAATGACTTTAATTCCTTTAAAGTGGAAGAGAACGGTTTTGTTTTGCAACCTTGGGTCTATCAAACATGTCTTCCCAAGAAAACAATGTTTTCTCAAAATTCTCATTTACATAACGGAATTGCATCATTAAAAAAAAAAAAAAGTTTTCAAAATGGTTTAGAAAAATCCATCTTTTCAATCTTGAAAAATCAAGGTACACAACCAAGATCACAAGTCAAGGTACAAACCAAAGACACACAACAACAATAACAACAACGACAAACATTTTCGGGTTGTTTGTTAGAACATAAAATCTTTCCCGACATACTGTTTTTGGGTTGTTGCAAACACTTGAAAACTTTCCCAATTAAATATTTCTGAACTTCCACACAAGAGATTCACAACCACATATTTCGAACTTCTAAATAAGAAGTCCACACACATATTTTGAATTTCTAAACAAGAAGTTCACTTTTTGAACTACGTTTGGACCTGATCCTCTCGGATAGAGGTACGTAGGCAGTCTTCCATAAGGCTCGGTCCCACATCCGCTTACACACATCCCCATCTACACATCTCATAGCCCAAAGGTTTTTGTTTTAAAGAAATCAAGCCCAAAAATTTCATTTTTCAAAATGGATAAAAAACATGGTCAAGCCCATTACATTTTGGACCTGATTTACAAAAATTTCTGAAACCACGCTTTTTTAGCTAAAAATTCCTGGCATAACTCTATACAAGAATTTTCACAACAACAAATCAAATTGGGTTTTTCTGTAGCAATGTAAAATTAATCCCATGACTTACAAATTTTTCTGGGTTGTTTTCTGCAACATAAAATTTTTCCCAGTTAAAAATTCTCGAATTCTAACAAGAATTTTCACAACAACAAATCAAATTGGGTTTTTCTGTAGCAATGTAAAATTAATCCCATGACTTACAAATTTTTCTGGGTTGTTTTCTGCAACATAAAATTTTTCCCAGTTAAAAATTCTCGAATTCTAACAAGAATTTTCACAACAACAAATCAAATTGGGTTTTTCTGTAGCAATGTAAAATTAATCCCATGACTTACAAATTTTTCTGGGTTGTTTTCTGCAACATAAAATTTTTCCCAGTTAAAAATTCTCGAATTCTAACAAGAATTTTCACAACACCAAATCAAATTGGGTTTTTCTGTAGCAATGTAAAATTAATCCCACAATTTACAAATTTTTCTAGGTTGTTTTCCGCAACATAAAAATTTTCCCGGTAAAAATTCTCGAATTTCCACACAAGAAATTCACAACACTTTTCGAAATTTCTCATAAGAAATTTCTTCCTTTTGGAACTACGGCAAACCTTGATCTTCCCAAAAGGAGGTACATAGGCGGCCCCATAAAGGCTCGGTTGCAAACAATTCAAAGTAATTCTTTTTGCTGACTTGTTTTTGGATTGGGTTTACAAACTCGTCCCCCATTAATTCCTTGACAGAATTTCTTCGAAATCACGCTTCTGGCTAAAATTCCCGACACAACAACACACAACTTCAAGTTGTTTAAACTCGTAAAAATTTTCCTGAATACATTTTAATTCTTGGGTTGTTAAGACACTTAAAAAATTCCCCAACGAATTTATTCGAACTTCCCCACAAGAAGCCTGAAACACATTACATTCTGATGGCAAAAACTGGTGTCTTTCTCATACATTGACATTCACTTTACAAGCTCTGTCAATGAGGGGCATTCTGTAGACACTTCATTTTGCCACCTACATTTCAATTATAATGTGCATGGGGCTTTATGGACTAAAAATCCAAAAAACAGACCCTGACACAGAAATCTGTGCACATTTAGGGTTTTCGGTCCCAATTTGTTCTGGGCATCCAATTGACCTAAAAATACATTCACACGAGTCGTCAGGTCAACACGATCACAACGACACGATTTTCACTCGATTTGGACTCCGGGCATTTCGGCACGGAAATCCGTGCATTTCTAGGGTTTCGGACCCGATTTTTCTCGGGACATCCGATCGAACCCAAAATAATTTTGAAATGAGTCCTTAGGTCAGCACGATCAAAACGACGCGTCACACACTCAAATCGGACCACAAACGAGAAAGTTATCGCTAATCGAAGTTTTAACGTTTCGGGTCCGCGTTAGCTTAAATGTGCATGCATACATAGGATTATATCTCACTCATGCATGCCAAAAATGCTTTTGGAAGGGCAGAAAAATCAGTTTTTTCTGCCCATGCACGTTCCACAATGTATGGCCAAAAGAGGTAAGTTGAAAAAAGTCAAAAAAAGAATGTTTTAAATAACCCAAAATGGAGTGCCGGATGGCACTCTAATTTTTCAAAATAGTGCCGGCCGGCACTCAAATATTTAATCCAAGTGCCAGCCGGCACTCAAATATTTAATCCAAGTACCGACCGACACTGTGTTCCTGGACCACTTTCTGCACAATTTTTGTTTTTTTCCAGCACGTGAAATGGACTTTCCACAGCCCTTTCCACCCATTATGACAGCCCATGGGGGGCTGGAAAACACTCCCACCTACCCACATTGACCTAGTTTTGCCTCTCCCTCTATAAATACAACATCAAGCCTCCATACAAAGGGGTTGGAAAGATAGAGAAAAATTGGTAGAGAGAAGTAGGAAGTTTTCAAGAGTGCTGAAAATTCACTTGAAGCAAAACTCTCCTCTTCAAAATTCTAAAGCCCTTGAAGGTTGAGAAATCTTTTAATTTAACTCACCCTTCATTGTCTTTGGAATCAAGATTTGGAAAACATTTGCACTTAAATTTTCTTAAACCAAAATTCCTTCCCAAAAGTCTTAAAGCTTTTGGAGGTTGATAAAATCAATTTGATTTTGTTCACCCTTCATTATCTTTACCACTTAGGTTTGGAATTATTTTTCCACCAACCCACATACTCAAACACTTCTTAGGATTACCCATACAACCCACAAATTGTATACACATCCTTAAAGTCATTGAGTTACAAAGCTCACAACCACACAAGTTGTGAAGCACATACTTGATTTTAATTTTGTTTTGCATGCGGGTTAGTTCTCTAACCCTTATGATTTAATTTTTGTGTGCTTACATTATGCTTTAATTTATTGTTCTTACATTATGTTTTAATTTCTTGTGTTTATATTTACAAGTTCATTATGATTATGTGTTTAAGCTTACAACTATAACATGAACATCATATTGCAACCAACATAATAACAACACGGACAATTAAAATTAATTTATTTGCACAACATACACATACATGCATTGACATTACAACATGCTTGGCCATTTTTAATATAAGAGGACCTGATGTAAATCGGGCAAAATGGGGTGCCTAACACCTTCCCATTTTGTAACCAAGCCTCCGAACCAAAACCTTGGTTTGCATACATAGTGCCTTACAACAACATTTTATTTTCTTTTTACATAGATTGTAACTAGGAAATTCATACAATATTATTTTCTTAGATTGTATTCTAGGGGAATTTTATTCTGTAACATTTACACACACTATTTCATTTAGCAATTGTACAAATTCTAAAATGGAATAAAATGGGATTACATTACTCTTGTCTTTGGAATTTCTTAATTTGTCCTTTAAAATAAATTAAGTGGCGACTCCACAAACAACATGTCACATCGACTTTCAACCTCAAGGGTCGATTAAAACATTAAATTTTTCATCCCATCATTTGAGACACGCTACCAATTTAATTTCCAAACCGAAACCAAAATCACATTAAACAAATTTTGGGGTTTTCGCTTCGGGTTTGAGAAAAGGGGCGAGGTTCTCACACTATATAATATATGATACCACAAATTATTAATTGAATATATCCTAAGTTTGTAACAATTATGTCTTATATATTTATACTTTATTAAAAAGCATTTATTTATCATACAGCACGCAATATGAATTGATCAATATAGTTTTGGTTGCTTGTAACATTTTCTTTATGTTGCCTCTCTCTCTCTCTCTCTCACACACACACACACACACACATTCTCACATCAAGAATCATGTTTTTCCAAGACCTTTTTGGCTTGGTGATATTGCTCAATTCTTTCCATTTGAAGAACGTTCGTTCGAATCCTCAATCCCCCACTTTTTGTTAGGAATGATAGCGGGTAGCGTTTGGGGTGGACGAAGCTTTTCCTAACCCAAAACCTATTAAATTTTAGCAATTTCATCTCAAACCCTTCCCATTTAAATTTGTAAGACCCAAACTTGCTTGTTTATCTTACCATACATTTGGTCAAATGAGTCAAGTTAGATTAGATTAACCTGAATTTAAATAACTAAAATTTTGTTTGATTAATTTTAATAATTAGTAAGACTTTTAAATTAAATTAATTAGAAGTATTATAACCACTTGATTGTCATAACAATTTATAATTTTGAAACTACTAAAAAAATACTAAATATCCTATTACATCCTAAATGTTTACATAACATTCCAAATACCAAACTTTATTATAAAACCCTAATTTTTTGTTTAAATAAAATTAACAATAAGAGTATTTTAATAATTTAAATGCATAATTGAATCGGGTTTAGGAGACTAAGTGTTAAACCCAAACCCTTCCCAAACGTTAAGAAATTTGAAACCAAACCCTCCCCAAACCCATTTAATTAAATTCTAAACTGTTATCTTTAGTGTCAGGTCAGTTCGAAAAGCCCTCAAAATCCAACACATTGTTATCCATAGAGAAGGCTTTCAAACCCTCCCCAAAATCATTAAATTAAATTCCAAACTCTTATCTTTAGTGTCGAGTCAATTCGAAAAGCCCTCAAAATCCAACGCATTGTCATCCATAGGGGAGGCTCCAGAAATCATTCACGCATTGCATTTTGAATAAAATTTATTTGTTGGAACTTTGCTACAATTTGGTGATGATTCCAAACATCCTATAGTTGATAAAGCCTAAGGTTTGTGACCTGTTCTATGTTTCCCCGTTATTTCTATTTTCTACTCTACTGGTACTGCATAAAAAAAAATGTAATAAAAGTTGGTCAACTAGTTTTTTTTCTAGATAGTCAACTTCAACTCATGAACATAAAACTCAGAATTACAAAATAATCGGGAATCGAAGGAAAATATCAAATAAAATCTTGATATTCAAGAAGGGAATAAACAGAGCCCATTTTCGATTGCTTTCTCCATATTTGGATAAAGTTTGGCATGCATGTCTTCCTTCTCATGTACGCCAAGTTGAGCAGTATCTCAAGTCTCAACTTGTTAAAACTTAAAATGCATTCCATAAGCACATAAGCTTCATCCGAAATTACTAAACTCAACAATTAAAATTGGCTTTTAACTTTCAAATTAAGATGTGTTCAATAAGTTTAATGGTGTGTCAGAAGAAAGAATACTGTAGCTACACATGGTTTGGAAATAAATAGCACAAAAAGAATTGATTACTATAAATTATACTCATGAAATAGACAAATTTGTCGGGAATCTAAGCCTATGCAGAAATATCAAGTCCCATCATGGGGAAATTTAAAACAAAGAAATGAAACTAAGGATAAGTTCAAAAATAATTAGAATCAAATGGGTGGCTTTCTAATCTCAATTAATATCTTCCTGGAATCAGCTATCTTTGTATGCTCAATTTTTCCTAAGGAACCTTACACTTTCCCATCAAGTTCAGTAGATTCTGATAAACCACTGTGTTTTTGTTGTCTGGTAGTGGGGAGTGAGTGGCTCCGACGCTCCTTTCCCCCAGGCTTAGAAGAGGCATTGCCGTACCATATCATTCCAACTACAGCTATGACCATTCCCAAAACCACATGCAAATTGAGACCCTCCTTCCCGAAAAAAAAGAATCCCATAATCAAAACAAGGATTGTCTTCATATGACCAAGTACTTGAAAAGACACAGCCGTAAATCTGCCGATGCAAATGAACTGGCTGAGGTTGGTCCCCACGGCAATAGTGCACGAAAGAATTATAAACATCTGATAAGAGCAAGTTAAAGCTGAACTGTGAGTTACTATTCTATTAAAAACAGATAATGTAAGACAGAAGCCAGAAGACATTCACCCCGTTATGCATGTAAATAAAAGGGGTGCACAAATGTTATGCATACCAACACCACCACATTGAGATGTAGTAAAAAGACATTATAGGAGCCACCATAGTCATTTTAAATAAGAACTGCTACAAACAATTTATACTCAAAAGGTTCGCTTAATATAAACTAGACAGAAAAAAAAATTAGAAAGTGTTTTATGGATCATTCTTGCTTGAAACAATCAAGAGAGAGATAGTTAGGTTTGGAATGTTGAGCAAACAACATTTGACGTTCAATTTGGATGCCATGAACAGTAAATTTTTTTAATTCCCTCTCTCCACTGGGGAAACCAGTTGAGGAAATATAAATACTTTTTAATTGCATAAAGGCAAATGACAGTATATGCCCACTTACTGATGTTGTGTCTATAAAAGGATAGTTTAAAACTGTACATAGACTTTTCATTTGCATATCATGAGGATAAAATAACAATCAATTTGTATAAGAATCACAGAAGACAGACCATAAATTGCTGCTGTACTTACCAAAGACACTATATTATAGTCATACGCGTCAACTCTTTTGTTTGTCAACCAATAATCAAGAAAGGGGCCTATTAACAGCAATGAAAAAGCCTGTGCTGGAGCAGTATGTCCCAACAGGTTGAAAGAGCTAAGTGAATACTTCCGTTGAAGAAAATGAACATACTGCACGCAGAGATTTGACACAACAATAAGATAAGCCTTTGAACAATATAAACAGAATTTCAGAGAGAGAGAGGGACAATTCTTTTATGAGTTTGACAATAGAGTACTAGATTATTAAGATTTAGAATATATATATATATATACATATGTGTGTGTGTGTGTGTGCGCTCAATTCAATATGATGTCTATCTAAATCTAGCAGACTCCAACATATGATACTACACACATGCAGAAATCTTGATAGTTATGTATGGACTACTTACATATTGTTGCAGAGAAGTGCTCCATACAGCAATAAAGGCTGCAATGAAGCCTCTGGCATTAACGCTCACATCGGTGATAGTGCAAACACCAACACCCAATAGAACAACTCCTATGCTCAGCTTTGTGTCTCTAGAGTATCGAATTTTGTCCAGCACAACTTCCAAAAGGCAGGATACAGGGATCATACTCAACTTAGCAATCTGCAAATATATCAGAGAATAAGTAATATTCAAAATCAGCCAATAGGTTTCCAGAATGAAAGCCAAAACCAGATCATACAGAAGCTGACCTGATAGAATCCAACTGAGTTCCACATTAGACTAACGTTCATTCCAACAATAGAAAAGTTAGCAAAGATAACAAATCTTAGAAGCTCCGAGAATGGTAAATGAGAGGATTGGACATATCCCAGCCACCGTAGGACAACCGTCATCAGAGTTGTAGTCGCAAAATGCATACCAGTTAATGTTGTAGCTGCAAAAGACAGCAACCACTGAGGACTGCGAACAGACAAATGATGAGCAGCATCCTTATACTATAAGATTTTGTCAAAATGCTTACCAATGAAAACAAAATCACTGATTTATGAACTCAAAGGTCATTAAAGAGAGCATCATTGCCATTACCAACCAACCACCACCACCATACAAGCCTCACAAAAACTATTTTAGGGTAAACTGCAGTACTATTGATTAACTGTCTATGTTAACAATTACTTACAATCACTTAAATCATTTCTCTGTGGTTCAACCCATTTCTTATAATTTCCTGCCTCAACTGTTAGTGATCCCAAATCTAAAACAAAAGCTGTCACTGTACCTTAGTCATGCTTGGATATTCAATATGCTTTCAGCACCACACCTGCTATTTGTTCCTAAATCATGCTTCTTCTTTTTTCTTTTTCTTTTTTAAAATTGGTTTGTACATACGCAACCAGTGGGTCTTATACCCACATCCTCACCCTCCACCCCATTCTCAAGGGGGGAGGAAGCACCATTTAACTAAAACTCATTGACCCAAATCATGCTCCTTAATCATGACTGTTCACATTGTTCTCTCATTTTTGTTTGATTGAAATAAATTGTTCACATGGCACTCTGAAACCCATTATTCATTTGTCCCAAGCTCCAATTCAGTTTTTTAATTGATGATATAATAGATTTTTTTTTTCAGGGAATTCCAATTCACAAGTTCAACTATTATTTTGTATGCATATATACAGCATTGCATGCATTTCCAGCAGGCTCTGACAATTTTTAGATACTAGGATAAAAGCATCTCAGTACAACACATCTAATTGTCAGTCACTCATTGAAGCCTATCCATCAATGCCTTCTCACTTAGAATTAACATGAAAAATAAAAATCAACCTATCTTTGAGCTGATACCCATAATTGTCATAATTAGAGGGAGAAAAAGAAAGAAGAATTGAAATATTGTAACACAAATAACTTAAGATTATTCTAATGAACAAACTAGACACTCCGGACTACAAGGAACAACAGATAGCCAGACACAAACCAAAAGAGAATCACAGCTTGATTAATAAGCAAACAAACAATTCCAACTTTTGAATCAGAGCTTTCACTATTGCAAGAATCAAATTCAACCACAGAGAAGAGAGAGGGGGCGGGGGGGTAGGATGTGCAAAGCTTCCTATTATTGATCTCCACATCAATAGGTAATAAAACTTGAGAAGTCTGGTAAAATTAAATCAGTGAAAGCTATCCCTGATAATATATAAATTGCCCGAAACAACTCACCAAAAGCAGAGCACCCTCGTATTTTGGTTCTCTCTAGTAAATTTAAGGATAAAAGCAACAACTTTTGGAAACAAGGACAATAAATACAAGGAAAAGATTAAGGAATATATCTTTTATAGAAAAAAGAAAAAAAAAAAAGATCATCTGAAGGTCCCAACACGCAGGCTCCAGGTAGAAATAAGCTGGAGACAGTCCAAACCTTAGACATTAGAAACATAATGAAGAACAAAACCAAAAAGAGATTTCAAAAAAACCACTGGAAAACAGGAAAGGGAACTCGTACCACTATACAAGCTGAAAGGCAATATAAACATGAAGAAGATCATAGACCAAAATGATCAGAGAAATGTATTAGGAACAAAACCTAAAAAAAAAAAAAATTACGAAGAAGAAGATGAAGAAGGACAGCCCTATTATAGGTTGCACTATATCCATTATCTGAAAGTTAGTTGAAAACCTTGGATCCAAGGAAATGATCCCCAACTCCAATGCAATTACTTGCTGCAAGCTATTTAATGGAGAAAAAGAATGCACTAACAAGAGAAAATTAGAACATTAAAGTGCACAAAGGAATTGTTTGATGGATAAACTGATACTTTTGAAGCTACAGAGATCATGTGATAAAGTTAACAGGAAAAGGCAAAATAAATCAAGAGAAAGAAACTTAAAAAGAAACATTTACGAGTAATTTACCGAAACTGAAGCCGTATGTAGCCATCAAGGCTTTATTGACAATAATAATCCCAACAGAAGTGACAACATTAAACATCCATGCAGCTGCATCTACAGCAGCCCTCTTATCAGCCTTGCTAGTGGGAGCCATTATAATGTGTTTCTTATAATTAACCACTGTATAGTCCTTATCCCTTAGCTTCCATAAAGAAATCTATCCACATCCGAGTGAAGTCCAAGAATTCTACCCCTTTAGCAACAAATTACTCTACAAAGACAAAATTGGAAAGAGTGAGAAAATTGGCATAATTGAAAAACAAATGATCACATTAATATGTGAGAACAACTATTAATCAGTCACTGTAGAACATCAAGCATCATCCCTACCAATAGAAAAGTGTACAAAAAAAACTTAAAATTTGCCAATGCCAATGCATGCACCATACCATAGATTTTAAGAAAAATTTCAGGTTAGCAATTCACATTCTATTCTGTCATCCAATAGTAAAAGGCAACACCTAAAGTAAAAGATAGAGGTCTTACATTTCCTGCTTGCAAATCTGTGTGGAAGAAAATGGAAGATTACCATTTGATTTCTCAATTTTTCAGTTATTTTATTATTATTATTATTTTTTCTAACAAGGGAATCCAGAGTTCTTTGAATCCCTAACTATTCCCTTGGGTGTATGCAGTCCCCCCCTATCCCACATACACGGGGTAATTTTATGGAGGAATCCCTTTTGGGTGGCTCCAAAATGTTGGCAAGAGGTTTCGAACCCAGGATCTCATGGATCTCAACTTTATTTTATTTTTATTGGTAAGTTACACACGCACCCATGGGTCTTGGAACCATGACTACAATCTCCACCTAGAACTTATAAGGGGAGGAGGTGCCAATAGAGCTACAATTTATATATATATATATAGGTAAAATAAAAATGGTATAAATGAGAAAAAAGAACCAAAGAACACGGGAAGTGTTCAAAGGGAGAGCTACAAACAAGAAGAAGAGAAAATAAAAAGAAAAAGAAAAGGACTGCGATAAAGGATTAAGGAGATATCAAAAGAATCAAGAAAATCCTAAAGCCCTGTGACAGAGGACAAAGAGGACCACGTAGTCCATTTCTGACAAAGACTTCAGTACTTCATCTTCTCCCTGCTCAATTCCTGCCCGTCAAAACAGCGCTTATTCCATTCCCTCCATAAGCACCACATGAGACATAACGGGGCAATGTTCCAAAATCTCCCCTAAGCACCCT